>OY740720.1:36946459-38180897 GCA_963513945.1 Hydrotaea diabolus | reverse complement strand
TGTGGTAAGAAACAAACGTAATGCTACGATGCCACGTTTTCCAGGTGAGTGATCTGCATATAAGAGAGCTACCAAGCCATTTTGCCAGTTTTATGTTGTATATCAGTATTTTGCTATATGTGACAGCGTATAGAGAAATGGACCTAAGGGTAAAAAAAATCAATTTTCATTTGTTTTCTTTTTTTGATGTGAACAACATCTGAGCATCGAATGAGACCGATCCCATGACCCAAAAGTGTTCCCTCCCAGAGATATGCGCGTTTTATGAAAGTGAAGTCGACGATTCTAAGCGCAAATAGAAAGGGACTTAATCTTTAAAATGGCTCTCCTGAACAAAACTGGTTTTTAACCTTAGGTCCCTTTCTATTTTGTGCGTCACATATATATATCTGGCCAAGGCAACAGTCAGTGTTGCCTGGCGCCATCTGACATTTATTTCCATTGGAAAGTTTGAAATTTTTGGCATAAACGTTTTGACGTACGACCATCATTTGTGTTGTTTACAGTGACTTGAAAATTTAATTTGGCAAAAAAATTGAATTAAACTGTGAACATGTTCGTGCGATCATTTTTCACAACTTTCAATGTGGATTATCACGATAAGAGTGCATCGATGAACTTAAATCTTTATATGGCGATAAAGCACCATCCTATAGCACTATGAAAAACGGGTTTAATGAATTAAATCGTGGCCGACGCTCGCTCAAAGACGAAGGTCATAAAGGTCGTGCAAAAACGGCCGTTGTGCCAGAGACCATTGATGCCGTGCGTGAACTGATAATGCGAGATCGTTATGTGACATACCGTGAGATAGAGGCATTCTTGGGCATTTCTTTTACTAGCATATATTCGATTTTGCATGAACACCTGGGAGTAAAAATGGTTTGTTCTCGTTGAATCCTGCACAATTTGACAATCGCTTAAAAAAAGGCTCGTGTCGATTGGTGCAAAATTTTTTTGAAAAATACGATCGCGGTTCTTTAAGAGACTTCTAGAAGATCGTCACAGGTGACGAATCATGGATCTATGCGTATGAGCCCAAAACAAAACAGCAATCAACCGTGTGTGTCTTCGAAGACGAGCCAAATCCAACAAAAGTTGTTCGTGGAAGATGCACTTCGAAGTAAATGGTCGCCTGTTTCTTCGGCAAAACTGGTCATGTGGCGACTGTTCCGCTTGATCAACGTAGGACGGTCAATGCTGAGTTGTGCACCACAATATGTTTGCCTGAAGTCTTCGGAGAAATTCGAAAAACGCACAAGAGATCGTCACAGGTGACGAATCATGGATCTATGCGTATGAGAACGAAACACAACAGCAATTGACCGTGTGGGTCTTCGAAGACGAGCCAAATTCTACGAACAAGAGATCGTCATAGGTGACGAATCGTGGATCTATGTATATGAGCCCGAAAAAAACAGCAATCGACCGTGTAGGTCTTCGAAAACGAGCCAAATTCTTTGAAGAAGCAAATGTTCGTCTGTTTCTTCGGCAAAGCTGGTCATGTGGCGAAGGTTCCGCTTGAGCAACGTAGGACGGTCAATTATGAGTGGCGCACCACAATTTGTTTGCCTGAAGTCTTCGGAGAAATTCGAAAAACGAACAAGAGAAGACGAATCAATGTGCACCATGACAATGCGAGCTCTCACACATCGGTTCAAACCAGCGCGTTTTTGACCGTGCAAAACGTCGAATTGATGGGTCCGGGCTTGGCTTTCAACGACTTCTTTTTATTCCCGCACATCAAGAAAAAAATACGTGATCAACGATTTTCGTCGCCAGAAGATGCTGCTGAAGCATTCAATAACCATGTTTTGGAGGTGTCTCCATCGGAGTGGAAAAGTGCTTCGACAATTGGTTTGAGCGCATGCAAAAGTGTATAAATCACGAATAGGAGAATACTTTGAAAAACAATAAACCCATTTTTGATGATAAATATTCGCATTTCATTATTAGGCCAGAAATAAATATATATGACGCGCAAAATAGAAAGGGACCTAGGGTTAAAAACAAGTTTTGTTCAGGAGAGCCATTTTAAAGATTAGGTCCCTTTCTATTTGCGCTTAGAATCGTCGACTTAACTTTTATAAAACACGCATATCTCTGGGAGGAAAGACTTTTGGGGCATGGGATCGGTCTCATTCGATGCTTAGATGTTGTCCACATCAAAAAAAAAGAAAAAAAATGAAAATTGATTTTTTTTACCCTTAGGTCCTCGAATCATAACGATTAGAGTGCACACAATGAGTTTACCTGTCTTTATCTCAGAGTTATCCACATGGAATTACCCAATTTACATTGAATACCAACGATATGTCAACAGTTATCGATAAAGGACGATAGTGACAACAGAATGCAGGCTTGTATAGACCAATGCTTGTGTTGCCTTCAAGTTCTGATGTTATTTTGCATGTGAGTAAAAGAGACGGCACGAGTGTACCAGGCGCTGTGACACAAAACCCAATTAGTCTAATAGGCTGTTTCCACTACGGTCGCGCCACGTCCGCGCCAACGATTTATCGAAAATTTGTAATGGTGTTTCCATTGTATTTTGCGTCCACGTTTGCGTTCAAACAGCTGTTTGTGTTTATTTGTTTTTTTTGCGGTGCGAAAAGTTTAATAATTTTGTGTTGTGACATTATCATGGAGTTAAACGATATTATTTTGCTCACCGCAGTGGAAAATGAGGATCAAATGGAAATGCGCCTAATGGAAATGTGCAGTAGCAACAGCGCTTTGTGTTTATGCTGGTAAACAGCTGTTTTAATGGGGATGTGCAATTTGCGGTGCTGCCATTAATAGGTATGGGTGGGTTTCGATTGCAAAAATAATCGAAGTTATAGCAAACGCGAGTTATCGGAAAACGCGTCCAATATGAACGTGACTTTTTCCCATACCTAACTGCTTATGTTTTTTGTATAGGCTTTAACGCGCGTTCATTGATTTTTGGACGCGGACGTGGACGCGACCGTAGTGGAAACGGCCTATAAGAGTTGCCTAAGAGCTCACATTTTAAGAAGTTTTTGGCGCCTTATGGTGAAAAGGCTTACCGGGCCTTTGAACAGGCCCCATATATTTTAACATTTTCACCGCAGGGGCAACTAACTCATTCACTTCTATTCTACGTATGTATGTAAGTGTGTCTGTATGTGTGCTAAAACATAAACTTGCGTTGATGGTGAGGGTGACGTAAATAGCGACCATGATGATAATGACGATGATGATGCCTCTTGATGATAATGATGACGATGACGACTATAAAAAAAATCCATTTTAAAGGACAACTAAGCTAGAGCCAAAGGATGGCAACGATGGCATGAGATAGCGAACGAAAGATGGTGCAGCTCAGAGCAGGAGGAAGATCTTTTTCGGGGCTGGGGTGCGAGGGCATCTAATAATACATGAAAAACACAGTTATTAAGCGTATTAAACATGTACAAAAGTGATTTGTTTTAGCCCCGTTTAGTCACTGTTGGCTTTGTGTCGTACCATTCCTTCCATCGAGTTGATAATAAATGTTAGACATGTTTAAGGCGGGTCAATAGCAGGGCATTGTTGTTATGTTGCTGTTGTTGCCGTTGTTCTTGTCATTTATTAAGCGCTTGTATTTAAGCGATTATGAGTTGATTGCATTTTTATTACACGCACAAAAAGTTGAGAGGACATTAGCAAATTATTCATTCGTGTGTTTCGTTTTTTCGAAGTGCGCCTCATCAAATGCTAATGACGTTGGATCTAAAGTGGGCTGTAATTCTTCTTTAAGGTAATTTGTGTAAACGCCCCCACCATGGGTTGGGCCTATGCCATGCATGCAAATGTATTCATTTTGCCATTAATTTAAAGCAGCAGGAATAATTCGGTGAATTTTCTTTAAAGTAGAACGATGATGATAGTCAGTTCTCCTCTATATGTGACGCGCAAAATAGAAAGAAACCTAAGGTTAAAAACCAGTTTTGTTCAGGAGAGCCATTTTAAAGATTAGGTCCCTTTCTATTTGCGCTTAGAATCGTCGACTTCACTTTCATTAACGCGCATATCTCTGGGAGGGAACACTTTTGGGGCATGGAATCGGTCTTATTCGATGCTCAGATGTTGTCCACATCAAAAAAAGAAAATTGATTTATTTTTACCCTTAGGTCCCTTTCTCTATGCGCTGTAACATATAATGGTTGCTCTAAATAACAGTATTCATTCTGTGGAACAGGTTACCTAACATACGAGGACTGTTATATATATTTCTGGCCTAATAATGAAAATGCGAATATTTATCATCAAAAATGGTTTTATTGTTCTTCAAAGTATTCTCCAGCATGATTTATACACTTTTGCATGCGCTCAAACCAACTGTCGAAGCACTTTTTCCACTCCGATTGAGACACCTCCAAAACATGATTTTTAAATGCTTTAACAGCATCTTCTGGCGACGAAAAACGTTGACCACGAATTTCTTTATTGATATGCGGGAATAAAAATATTCCATTGGGTGTTAAGTCAGGGCTGTATAGCTGCTGACACATCAATTCGACGTTTTGGCCGGTCAAAAAGGCGCTGGTTTGAGCCGATGTATGAGAGCTCTTATTGTCATGGTGCACAATGATTCGTCTTCTCTTGTTCGTTTTTCGAATTTCTCCGAAGACTTCAGGCAAACAAATTATGGTGTACCACTCAGAATTGACCGTCCTACATTGCTCCAGCGGAACAGTCGCCACATGACTAGTTTTGCCGAAGAAACAGGCGACCATTTGCTTCGAAGTGCGTCTTCCACGAACAACTTTCGTTGGATTTGGCTCGTCTTCGAAGACCCACACGTTCGATTGCTGTTTTGTTTCGGGCTCTATCGCATAGATGCATGATTCGTCAACTGTGAAGATTTTATAAACGTCTTTTGAAGCACCGCGATATTATTTTTTTGAAATTTCTTTAAACCAATCGACACGAGCCTTTTTTTAAGCTCTTATCAAATTGTGCGGGATCCAACGAGAACAAAACTTTTTTACGGCCAGCTTTTCATGCAATATCGAATGTATGCTGGTGAAAGAAATGCCCAAGGATGCCTCTATCTCAGGGTATGTCACATGACGATCTTGCATTATCAGTTCACGCACGGCATCAATGGTCTCTGGCACAACGGCCGTTTTTGCACGACCTTTACGACCTTCGTCTTTGAGCGAGCGTCGGCCACGATTTAATTCATTAAACCTGTTTTTCACAGTGCTTTAGGATGGTGCTTCACCGCCATACAAAGATTTAAGTTCATCGATGCACTCTTGTCGTGATAATCCACGTCGAAAGTTGTGAAAAATTATCGCACGAAAATGTTCACGAGTTAATTCCATTTTTTTGCCAAATTGATTTTTTCAAGCCACTGTAAACAACACAAATGATGGTCGTACGTCAAAACGTTCTGAGTACGTTTATGCAAAAAGTGTCAAACTTACCAATGGCAATGTCAGATTGCGCCAGGCAACACTTAGTGTTGCCTAGGCCAAAAATATATATTGCAACCCTTGTATTAAAGCTAGACCCACCTTTGGGCATACCAATCGACGTATGTTCACCTGCTGATTTAATTTAACGAACCGTCTGTCCTTTCATTCGTCCATCTAAAGCTTCTTATCAAACTTCTGATCGCAATTGTTGTCCGATATTCATGAATTGTGGCAGAAGTACGTTTTTCGACCAAGGATATACGCTATTGAAATTGAAGAACATCGGATCACATTTAGATATAGCTCCTATTCATATATGCGACAGCGCATAGAGAAAGGGACCTAAGGGTAAAAAATCAATTTTTACTTTGCTTCTTTTTTTGATGTGGACAGCATCTGAGCATCGAATAAGACTGATCTCATGCCCCAAAAAGTGTTCCCTCCCAGAGATATGCGCGTTTTATGAAAGTGAAGGCGAGGATTCTAAGGGCAAATAGAAAGGGGCCTAATCTTTAAAATGGCTCTCCTGAACAAAACTTTTCATCAACTTTTTACTTTATTTGTTTTGATGTGATGAAAGTTGGCACACTTTAGTTTCTCGAATCAAGGAACAACGTTTTCAAAATTGAAGAAAATCGGTTCAAATTTAGTAAAGCTACCACACATAAGTTCATCCGATTTTTTTTGTTTTAAGCTCTAGAAACCACAACAAACATCTAATCTTCAATAAACTTAGCATGAGTGCTCTGGGCCAAGGAAGTGCGTTATTAAAATTGGAGAAAATCGGTTCAGATTAAGCTATAGCTCCCATACGTTTACATATATATATTTATCCGTATGTATATGTTCATTAGATTTAAGGTTATAGTTCTAGGAGCTACATATTGCAACCAATCTATATGATATTTGGCACAAGCCAGTTTTTTGGACTTCGGACCGAAGTTATTTCAATTGAAGAATATCGGTTTAGATTTCGATAAGGCATCCACACGCATATGCGCATCCGAGTTTATATTTTTTAGCTCTAGAAGCCATATAGTATCTCGTACATACAATTTTGATAAACTTTTTCACAAGTTAGTTCCTTAAGCCAAGAACTAACGCTCCCAGATAAATAGGATTAACCAATTTTACCAAAAACAATGAAATTTTCTTACAAATTCAAAATTAAGTAAATTAAGAACCCGTCCATGGGGGTTTAAAAACCTGTTTTCAGTTGTCTTTTCTGAACATCCAGAAGTGCACGGTAGAATGTAGTCGGCCAAGCCGGACTTTAGCTTTTGTACTAGTTTTTCCTTAAAGAAAATATGGATGAAATCTGGTGCGAAACCTTTCACATTTTACGCTTAAATACAAAAGAAAATATTTTGAATATTCACAGCGATTTGAAAAACACAAAAGGTAAAATCTGCAAAAGTAATTCACGCTTTGTATGCCCTCCATCATAGGATTTTGGCTATATTTAGTTTATCTTTCTGTTTGAAACACCTCAAATTACTGGTCGAAGACCCCATGAAGTAAAATTCTAAGATGATCTGGCCATGTCCGCCAGTTTGTGCAAAGCAAACTACGGGTCACACTAGGAGAAAGTCAGGTGACTGAAATTTTGCAGAAATATGTGTCGATGGGCTACAACGGTTGGTATTGATAATGGTAGAGATTGGTGAAGAGGTGAAATTTTTCCCCTCTTAAGGAATAGGTCAACCTCTGGAAAAATCAATAATCCTAAACTTAAAATCATAATAACTCATGAACTATAAGAGATATAATATGATATTTAAATCACACGATATTAACGTGGATCGAAACACATCCCCTAGGAAAAGTGTGCGGTGCCACACCCCTTTCGAAAATTGCATATATAACCAAACTATCCCTGAACTTAAAAAGATAATATCTCGTGATCTATAAGAGATATGGGTATAATATTTGAATCATATGATGTTGCAATGGATCGAAACAATTCCTGGGGAAAAGTGTCCAGTGCCACGTCCCTTTTAAAAATCGCATTTAGAGCTAAAGTTTTGGACCGATCGTTTTAAATTTTAAACCGATCGTTTTAAATTTTAAACAGAATGAAGTCAAAGACTAAACAGTTTTTATAGACTTTGTTATGGTACAATTGGATATGGGGCGTGGCACCGTCCACACAGCCCAGAACTTAAAAAGACAGAGTCGCCGAGTTTAACGTGATTATCCACCACGACAGTCTGAACCACGGTGTGCCATCACACTGGGGCCGTAACAATGAGACGGCCAGCGCCCCATTGGAATGATTCCGCCGGTACCAATTCGAAGCATGACAGTTTTGGGTCATAACTTCCCTCTTGGTTAGGGGTCGAGGACTATCTAAGCCTCTAACTTAAAAAGACAATATCTCACGAACTATTAGAGATTTGACGATGATATTTGGAACATATGATATTGGCATCGAAACACAGTCTCACTTTAAAAAACCGCCAAAATTTAACCAATGATTAGCGTGTTATCATACTTACAGATTATATTGTGTTACAATTGTATGAAGGGGCGTGGTCCTACCAATACCACCCAGAACTTTGATAGTTGGTGTATATTATGTGGGTATAGAAAGAACCACACCCTGACCGGTGCCACGTTCTCTTGACAAAAATTTCATATTGGACCGTTATCCATGATAGAGGCTACATAAGCGTCGGCACGGCCGGACTAAATTTCTCTACTTGTTGTGTTTCATTGTTTAGACTCCGACAACTGAAATTCATTGTTTTGTTTTTTTTTTATAATAAAAAGTAATTGTATTTTTCATAAATATTTACAATAGAATAAAAATAAAAATAAATGACGAAAAATAAAATAATATAAATAAACAATGAGGGATACGAGTATGTTGTTGGTTGATTTGTATGGAGACAAATGTAGACAGCTGAGTGTTTTCGTTGTTGTCGATGTTGTTGTTGTTGTCTATGAAACATATATGCAAAAATTGTTTTATGTTTGCACGATGGTTTTGTATGGAAGAAAAATGGACTAGACTAAAATTAGTTGCTGATGTATGGGGCTGATATTTTACCAGCCACCACCACCGCCGCCGGAAGCGGACCAGCCTCCTGACGAGTAGGACGAACTACTACCGCCGGCGGGTCCGGATGGGTAGGGGTAATCAGCACTTATACCGCCGCCCGAACCATGAGAACTGCCACCAGCTGTGGCCGCTGCAATGGCGGCGACATCATGACCGGAACCGCTACCACCGTAACCGCCGCCTCCACCATAACCGCCACCGCCGCTGTAGCCGCCGGAACCGTGAGAACCACCTGCTGTAGCAGCAGCAATGGCCGCAATCTTGGCATCATCGTGTCCGCCATAGCCGCCAGCGCCCGAGCTGTAGCCGCCGCCGCCGCCGCCGTAACTACCACCGCTGCCGCTGCCTGCTGTAGCAGCTGCAATGGCTGCAATCTTGGCATCATCGTGACCGCTACCACCGCCATAACCACCAGCGCCGGAACTATAACCACCGCCGTAGCCGCCGCCATGTCCACCTGAGCTACTACTGCTACCAGCTGCAGCTATGGCTGCGATACTTGCCACACCGTGAGCACTGCCATGTCCGCCGCTGCTGCCGCCATAACTGCCGCCGCCAGAGCTGTAACTACCGCCTGAACTGTAGCTGCCAGCATGACCGCCACCAGAGCTGTAACCACCGCCTGAACTATAACCGCCGCCATGACCGCCAGCAGCGCTTTCTTGAATAACAGCATAGGTATTGACTTGAGCGCCGGAGGATGCACCGCCATAACCGCCACCATGACCGCCGCCATAGCCGCCACCGCCGCCGGATCCACCATGACCGCCGTCAGCAATAACCACAGTTTCGTGAGCACCACCATGACCGCCACCGTGTCCACCACCATAACCGCCGCCGCTGGATCCACCATGACCGCCTTCAGCAATAACAAGAGTTTCGTGAGCACCGCCATGTCCGCCGCCATGACCGCCACCGTGACCACCACCATAACCGCCGCCGCCGCTGGATCCTCCATGACCGCCTTCAGCAATAACAAGAGTTTCGTGAGCACCGCCATGTCCGCCGCCATAACCGCCACCGGATCCACCATGACCACCGCCATAGCCGCCACCGCCGCTGGATCCACCATGACCGCCTTCAGCAATAACAATTGTTTCGTGACCACCACCATGACCGCCGCCGTGACCGCCGCCATGACCACCGCCATAGCCGCCGCCACCGCCTCCATGACCGCCACCTTCAGCGACAATAACAGTTTCATGAGCGCCTCCAGCGCTGTAGCCACCACCAAAACCGCCGCCTCCATGGCCACCGCCGAAACCGCCTCCATGTCCGCCGCCACCGCCATGACCGCCACCATCAGCTATAATTAGAGTCTGGACTTCGGGTCCTCCGTGGCCACCGCCGTGACCACCACCATGACCACCACCATGACCGCCGCCATGTCCTCCGCTACTGATAAAGCCACCGCCCAAAAGTCCACCGGTCAAAGGTCCAATTACATCCCCGCCTCCATGGCCGCCACCGTGTCCACCACCACCTCCGAAGCCGCCATGATGTTCAATATGACCGCCGCCGCCACCACCATGATCCCCGCCAGACTCGGGTAAGTGGATGCGTATGTGAACATGCTCTCGGCCAAAGGTGGGCTTGCCATAGGTCAAACCGCTGGCCACCAACAAGACACTCAACTGCAATGGAAAAAACGAAGGGGAAAAAACACAAAATTCACTTTTCACCTTTCACACAATCGGAATGGACAAAAAAAAATGTCCAAAACTTGGATGCGAGTACTCACAATAAACCACTTTGCCATTTTATTCCGTTAAATTTGAAATGCACTTTAAATGAAAACTCCAATCAACCAAAGATTTGGTTCCTTCCTTTTTCTTTTGCTGTCTTTTTTTCGGTATGGACTTTCACACCTTTTACTCTTAACCGTGCGATCTCGAGTAAGTCCCTGCTACGGTGTCAAACCACAAATGATGCGTTTGCTGTCATAGTGCAGCACATTTATACCGCCGCCACCACCACCACCAGCACTACGACACACACACACACCACTCTTGGCTCAGAGGGGTGTTATGTAAGCAAAACAACAAAACCAGCCAAAAACCCACCATGATCAAGCTCAATTCAAGCAGCCATGCCACTGCCAGACAACCCGAACCTGCCCAAAACGACCGACCGACCAGCGACCTACCTAAACAACCCGACATCATTTCAATGCGAATGCTGCCGAGGCAGCGCCAGCGGCTGCGGCTTCAAAGCCAAAAAGCAGAGCCAATCCGAGTTACACGACCAAACAAGACTTCACTGCCATCCATGTCTCAGAAACGGTAACCAAAACAACACAACATCCCAAACAAATAAAAAAGTCAGGAAACGATCTCTTAAAATACAGTTTAGCAACAACAAATGCAATACCAAAAACTCAGCGAGAGAGCAAAAGAGTGTAAATATCTTTCTTTTGAAACAAACAACTCCGTCTGCCTGGCCGTCTGAAATCTTCCCCAAAATATCAAAGCATAACATCATAACCTAACACACACAATACATTGCGGTAGGTTGCGGTGGCAGCCCCATTGTTGTTGTTGTCGCTACCGACAGCTGTTGCTGCTGCTGCTGTAATAACCAACAACATGTTCACCACTGCTTAAACTTGTTTGCCGCCACTTCATTCAAACATTGCCGATGACCTTTAACTCTCATCTTCATTTATGCCGCAATAGTCAAAGTCGACCGAGACGGAGAGAGTGTGAGAAGAAAAGAGAGAGTGAAAGAATGCCCCGACTACTTTTGTGTTGCGAGAGTGAGAGTAAAAGTGTTGCCAGACCATACGGCCATACTGGTTGTTCAAGTGGCGGGAAAAGTTACGCGATCACTTATGGTTATGCTTTTGATGTAAAACCAAAGCAGCAAAAAATAAACCTCAAAAGACATTGACCTAAATTTGAAGAATTTAAAAGAAATTTAAAAAAAATTAAAACGCGATTTTCAGAGCAACATGCATTCGACATATGATGATGTGTGATGATGGGCTTCCAAGCACATTAAGCGATAATGAGAAGATGAGAGATGCGTGTAGGAATACTAAATATATTTACTGACGCTCCAACATAGGATAGAGGGAAGGGTCCATCATAAAGAATGGTGCAAAAACTCGTAATACAGGTCGGAGACCCCATAAAGTATATGTATATCCTGAATTGTCGTAAAATTCCATAAAGTTTATATACGAGTATATATCCTGTATCGTCGTAAAATTCTAACATGATCTAGCATGTTCGTCTGTTATTCTGAGTAAATCCAACTACACACGTCGCTCTTCTAGGTGGCTGAAATTTTGCAGAAACATGTGCTGATAGTTTGAAAAGATTGGTATTGGAATGGAACATATCGATTAAGAGGTAAACATTTTTTCCTCATAAGGATTGGGTTAGAGTTTCCAAATAACCGGGGTTTTCAAAAAACCTGCATTTCGGGTTATTTAAAAAAAAACCGACTATCGGTTTTTTGAGAGTAAAAATCCGGATTAACCGACTTTTCGGTTTAGCCTTTAGTTTAAGCCTTTTGAATGAAAAATACTTGTTTTAATTTTCATAATAATTTTGGAAAAATCCGGCTGTCGGGATTTGTTAAATGTAGAAAGACAGTTTTAGTTTTTTGGACCAGACGATTAATGCCTCGAAACGATAAAGCCATACAAAATAAACCAATTATAAATAAAAAAAAAATGTGAAGTCTCTGTAGAGGTGGCAAGAGTGAGTTGTATTTTCGTGGGCAATTGTGTGAAGAAAACTTGAAAAGTAAGGTTTACAACTGTAGTTCTCATTCGTTTGGGTTGAGCCTGGCCTTATAGAGTTCGGTTTTACTTTCAGCAATTGCAGCAAAGCTTTCTGAAGGGTGTTGTCACGGACCCGAAATCATGATAAAAGCAGTGTGCAGCCCATAAAATCAATGTCACTTTGCAATTTTGTAAAAAAAACTTGTCTTCTATTTAAATATAGATGCAAGAGGTCTTCAGCCGGTTAATCCCTGTTCAAATTTCTCGGAATATTGAAACATGCTTAACTGTATTTTTGCGGCATTAATTAGACTTGATCCACAGTTTCACTATAGCAAGACTTTCTTAATGTTGCAAAAAACAACCAATTTGTTTTTGGTGGCGGCCCATATTCCCCGAGTTACGGTCCTCAAAGCTTGACAGTAAATATTGTTTCCTTTTTTCAATTCATATCAGATAAGGGCAATATGGGTATCTTTGGAAAGCCTATTAGAACTTCTATACGAATCCATCTGACCCACAGCGAGGCGTTTGAAAATATTTAAATCTTTCTTCACTTTTTTTGAAAATTGCAAACTTTGTTAAACTACGACCGGTTGTATGGAATACGAGGGCTGCTATATATATTTCTGGCCTAATACTGAAAATGCGAATATTTATCATCAAAAATGGTTTTATTTTTTTCACAGTATTCTCCAGCATGATTTATACACTTTTGCATGCGCTCAAACCAATTGTCGAAGCACATTATCCACTCCGATTGAGACACCTCCAACACATGGTTTTTGAACGCTTCAACAGCTGCTTTGGGCCATGAAAAACGTTGACCACTCATTTTTTTCTTCATGTGAGGGAATAAAAAAAAGTCATTGGGTGCCAAGTCAGGGCTGTACGGCGGATGACCCATCAATTCGACATTTTGGTCGGTCAAAAAGGCGCTGGTTTGAGCCGATGTGTGAGAGCTCGCATTGTCATGGTGCACAGTGATTCGTCTACTCTTGTTCGTTTTTCGAATTTCTCCGAAGACTTCAGGCAAACAAATTGTGGCCTACCATTCGGAATTGACCGTCCTACGTTGCTCAAGCGGAACAGTCGCCACATGACCAGTTTTGCCGAAGAAACAGACGACCATTTGCTTCGAAGTGCTTTTTCCATTAACAACTTTCGTGGGATTTGCCTCGTCTTCGAAGACCCACACGGTCGATTGCTGTTTTGTTTCGGACCTATATGCATAGATCCATGATTCGTCACCTGTCACGCGTTTTTTCAAAATTTCTTTGCACCAATCGACATGAGCCTATTTTTGATCGATTGTCAATTTGTGCGGATCCAACGAGAACAAACCTTTTTTACGGCCAGGTGTTCATGCAATATCGAATGTATGCTGGTGTAAATAATGACCAAGGATGCCTCTATCTCACGGTATGTCACATGACGATCTTGCATTATCAGTTCACGCACGACATCAATGTTCTCTGGCACAACGGCCGTTTTTGAACGACCTTCGACTTTGAGCGAGCATCGGCCACGATTGAATTCATTAAACCAGTTTTTCACAGTGCTATAGGATGGTGCTTCATCGCCATTCAAAGATTTTAGTTCATCGATGCACTCTTGTCGTGATAATCCACGTCAAAAGTTATGAAAAATTATCGCAAAAAAATGTTGACGAGTTAATTCCATTTTTTTTTGCTAAATTGATTTTTTCAAGTCACTGTAAACAACACAAATGATGGCCGTACGTTTATGCTAAAAATGTCAAACTTTCCAATGGAAATGTCAGATGGCGCCAGGCAACACTTAGAGTTGCCTAGGCCAGAAATATATATAGCAACTCTCGTATACAGCCCTTAACTTTGAAAGGCTATATATCGCAAACTAATTCCGATATGACGATATTAGGTGGTATGTATGATGTCGGTACGGAAAGAAACACAACCAGATAGAGAAGAGGCCGTGCCACGCCCACTTGACAATTTTTTAATATTGGAATGTAGTCCATGATGGAGGAACAGCTGAACCTAATTTGTCCACTTGATTAGTTGTCTTTTTTTCTCACAAAGTTTTCTATCAACTAGTGGCAATTGGTCACACGTTCTGCGGCCATTGCGGTTCAAATCCTAAAAATAGTATCACATTGCAAAGTTTCAGTTTTATCAGTTAATGTCAAAGTATTAACGAGCAAGAATTTAGACTTGTTAAAACATGTAATGGTTCATTGCAAATGATGTTTTGGAGACACTTAATTGAATACAAATTTCGACGGCAGCTCTTACGCAGAGATTTTCCTTCTTCTTTTATTCCTCTAGAGAAATCTACGAGATTTTTCCAACTTATTGTATCATGACATAAGGAGTGTTCTATTGGTACCAGTTGTAAACGTGTAAGTGGTCGCTAAGGTGATAACTGCAAAACTTTACAAACAATTTTTAAAATTTCTTTGTGTTCAAGAACTGAATGGCTTGTACATCAAGAACTTTCTGATTTGAAAATTTGTAATTTGAAAAAAAAAGTATTTAAGAAATACTATAAGCGAGTGATAACCGAGATCGCTTAAGCTCACTAAAGATTATTCTTGTCCATAGAACACGACCATAGTTTTGTAATATTATCAAAAGTTAGCTGTTTTTTCTATCAGTTCCTTTCCTACCCTGGGAATTCAACTCTTTCTTAGCTTGGTCGATGCTGTCTCATGATTTCCATACGGTATGGCCTATCGACTTTCATTTTCCTATTTGTATTTGTTGGATAATTGTCATCTAACATGTTTTAATGCTGGGTGGTTAAATTTTAAGGGCCTGAAACTGAAATTATTGCCATTTCTTTTTATTGTGATAAAATTGGTATGGTTCAATTATGTATGAAACAAAATATCGGCCAAATGGCAGCCGCGACTTCGGCGGCACACCTCCATCCGATGGTCCAAATTTTTAATAACGCTGAGACATAATTGAGGTTCTATGCCGTTAATGTGCCGAATTATCTAATCCTTTAACTCTTGAATTGTTGCTGGCTTATCGACGTAAACCTTTTCTTTCAAATAACCCCAAAGAAAGAAGTCCAACGGTGTCAAATCACATGATCTTGGTGGCCAAATAACATCGCTACGACCTGAGATAACGCGACCATTGAATTTGTCACGCAAAAGAGCCGTTGTTTCGTTAGTTGTGTGGCCTGTTGAGCCAACATATCGTCCACATTCATATCTTCCAATTCGGGCCATAAAAAGTCCTTATCATCTCACAATAGCGAACACCATTCACAGTAACTGCCTGACCGGCCTCATTTTGGGAAAAAAATACGGCCCGATGATGCCGCCAGCCCATATGCATGTGGGTGCATTGTTCTTGGATTATCATTCACTTAAATGCGGCAATTCTGCTTATTGACGAATCCCCTGAGGTGAAAATGTGCCCCATCATAGAAGATGATTTTCTTCGAAAATTTTCATAATAAGCCTGAATAACTTTAACGCGTTATTCGCTTCTGTATCTTTCCAAATTGAGTAAGTGTGAAATTAGGAAATATTAAATGAAATGCAGAAAAAAACTTGAGGCTTAGGTGTGGTTCACATTCAACATCGGTCCCTGAAATTTAACCACCCTTTATATTTGGAAGAATGTTCGGAGATATGTTCTCGGTTTAATTTGAGGGTCGTCATAGTGTGATGGAACTGTGTATGACTATCATGGCAGTAAAACCAGTTTCTAACCTGGGTAAGATGATCTAACAGGGGGGCTTTCCACCTCGTAAATGCAGGCGACTTTACGAGAAAGAGTTTATCTCTTTGCAAAATCTTTTCTATAAAATGCATTAGCCGTTCGGCGTTATACGGTTCGAAAAGTTCTTAGCCTATCAATGAAAGAGAATAGTTAGTTTTTCAAAAATATTTTTATTTTTCAATATAATCTCATGAAACTTCAATACACTTAGTCCAACGCTTATCTAGCAATTCTATCCCTTGATTAAAATAGTTTTCCTCAAGGTCTTCAAAATAGTGGTTTACTCGTACACTGTTATTGCATCTTCATTTGAGGTAAAACGCTTGCCAGCAAGGATTTTTTTTAGATTTGGGAACAGGTAAATGTCACTGGGAGCTAAATCAGGAGAATAAGGTGGGCGGTCAAGCAACTCGTACTTTAATTCGTTGATTTTAGCCATTGTTAAAACACTTTTGTGCGCTGGTGCGTTGTCTTATTGAAAAATTATTTTTTTGTGTTGTAAGCCGGGACGTTTTTCTCGAATTTGTACATTTAATTGATCTAAAAGGTTGCAATAGTACTTTGAATTTATTGTTTTACCCTTTTGCAGATAGTCAATCAATAAAATACCTTTGAAGTCCCAAAAAACCGTTGCATTACCTTACCAGCCGATTGAATTGTTTTTGCCTTCTTTGGGGCACTTCCTCCAGCTTCAGTCCATTGTTTGGATTGTTCTTCGTCTCTGGAGTATAGTGGTGGATCCATGTCTCATCAACAATTATGAAACGACGCTTAAAATCCATTTTATTTCGCTGAAAAGGATCCAAACAAGCTTGAGAAATGTTCATTCTTATGCGTTTTGGTCGACTGTTAACAAGTGCGGCACTTATGTTGCAGAAAGCTTTTTCATCTGTAGTTCTTCCTGCAAAATTAAATGGACTAGATCATTTGAGATGCCCATGATATTAGCTATTTCACGCACTTTTATTCGTCGATCATTTAATACCATATCATGCACTTTGGCTACAATTTCTGTTGTTGTTGCTGTTTTTGGATGTCCACTACGTGGTTCATCTTCAATGCTTGTACGACGACGTTTAAATTCAGCAACCCAATTTTTTACTGTTGCATATGAAGGAGCACTTTCACCTAACACATTCACCATATCATTATGAATTTCTTGTCCCGATAAACCTGTTTGATGTAAATATTTAATGACACCACGCATTTCTAATTTTTACATTGTAAAAAAAACGCGGATTCGTCTTTTTTGAAGGAGTTGCCAGATCGAAACAAAATTTAACATGTGTTCATAGCAGAGATGGAAGTTTCCAAAACACTTAACTTTTTTCTGTTTATACCGCTTTTTGTGCTAGGCTAAGAAGTTTCCGAACCGCCCTCGTATAGTAGGTCCCGGTCAGTTTGTAGAAGAATGGAATCGCGCACAGCTTACTGATTTGAGAAAGGTTCCCCCCTGGTTTAATAATGGGATATTGTGGGACTTAAGTTAGTAAGAAAGTTAATACAGGGTGGAGCGCAAAATGTTTCTTTTTCCACTGCAGGCTGTGGCGGCACTTTTGGTCGAAGTGAGTCGTGAGTGTGAGTGGCTTATAATGGCTGACGGGAGATTTGTTTTCGTCTACCTTTCATTTTCCATCATGTATTGGACACGTGAGGTTAGGCCATTTTGTGTTGAAGCGTATTTTTCAAATGCGCACTTGATCATTGCAGTTCAACGTGCTTTTCGTTTACGATTCGCTGTTGCCCCACGTGGATGTCTAAACAAACAAAATATGCGGTACTGGAGCGAAACAAACCCCAGAGAACTTTACCAGAGACCTCTGCACGGACCGCGTCACTGTGTGGTGCGCCTTATAACGAGAAGGCATCATTGGCCCTTACCTTTTTCAGGATCACCGTCTTGCCGTAATTGTGAACTCCAAACGGCACTTAACTATGATACAGGAGTTTTTGCAATGAGAGGATACATCGTTCCAATAGGATAGTGTCACTGCACACACAGCGAGGGTTACCATGAATTCTTTGAGGCAATTTTTCCTGCGATTTTTTCCTTTCGGACGAAGGCGTCCCAACACTTTGAAAGACCTAATAAACATTATTTAGGCTGAAATTGGGGAAATACCAGTCATCATGCTTGGTAGAGTTCATGAAAACTTCTGAAAACATATGCAGCAGTGTATGGATAGCGAAGGTCGACATTTGCAAGATACACTATTTAAAACCATGTAATTTTAAAATTCCCTTACTGTTCAATATATATAAAATATGAAATACATTTTTCTAAGGTTCAGAATTTTTTTATTTCATTTTTAAATAAGCAAATTACTGCGCTCCAACCTGTATAATTTTGCGATGACCTCCAGACACTGTTTAAGCGCCCAAATTCTATATTACTTTGTCAAATCTGTTGTTCATGTCTACTTCCACTCCTCTACTCACTGCCATCACAGAGCCGAAGTAGTAAAATAAATCGTTCTCAATGTGCGGTCCCACATCCTTTGCTAATGTAATCATTTTATCGTCGCATGTCGGAATGCTTACGAGATAGACGACAGATATCGAAAGCAAAAAGAAGCTTTTCTAAGTAACGATGAAGGGTCCATAAAATTCTCTCTATTTTTCTAAGTCATGCAGACAGACAAATATTGTATCTATTATTGGAGTGTCGAATGCAGTCTTATATTCGTTAAGGAGGTAGAATTATTCGATTTGATTGAGGGTTTCCCCCCAGAACCTGGATCAGTAACTGGAGTTATTCGATTTGATTGAGGGTTTTCCCCCAGAACCTGGAGCAGTGTAAAGATTTGATTGATTGTTGTGTAACTCGGTCCAAAGTCACGATAAAACGGGTTTTTATTGACGTTTCGAATTCGATGAGGAGGTAGTATTAATCGATTTGCAGTTTGTGGATTTTTTTTCCACAGGATTTGGCGCAGTGTAAAGATTTGATCGATTGTAGATTTACACGGTCCAAAGTCACGTTGAAATGAGTTTTAATTGAAGTGTCGAGTGCAGCTCTATATTCGATGAGGAGGTGGTATTGTTCGATTTGCAGTTCGTGGGTTTTTCCACAGGATTTGGCGCAGTGTAAAGATTTAATCGATTGTTAATTAACTCGTTCTAAAGTCACCCTAAAACGGTTGGTCTCTTATAAAGTGGCAGCTTAGCGCGTGTAACTTCTACAGTATCTTAATAAATAAAGTTCTTAAATATGCAAAGTTTAAAAAAAAAACGGCGAACAACTAACAACAAGATCCGCATTCAGTCTTAGGCACTCCCGAATCATTGCAGCCCACCTGTGTGGGGTTTTTGGCCACCAAGTCTGAAGTCTGAACTTTACTCTGTCGATAGATCCTAAAAAAGTCCAACTTGAAGAAAATAAATCCATAGCTATCTGCCTGAAAAGACCATAGCAGCCTTTTGTGTGGCTGAGCATCAGTACATAAGTTAGAAGGTCCCTAAGGATATTTTTTATTTTAAAACTGCAATTATTCTATGATGGCCCATGGGAAGTATGCCCAACTTCCACATGTATTCCAAGAAAATTTTATCTAGAATCGTTCAAGGCAATGTGATAAATTGTTTAGTTTTTTTGACCAATAAGTAGTTTATATTTTCGTGGGACAGAGTGATAAGGTACAAGGGACTGTGGGCCTTGTACCTCTTAAAAGGGCAACTTATGACTCACTAATCGGAGGTTAAATATAGGAAAGAAACTCTCCAAAATTTCGAAGCGTATAAAAAGCTTCATTTATCAGACCTGTTTTAAATTCTTTTTTATTTTTTTTGCTGTAGTAAACGCCACTGAATTAAGCAAAGCATATCAAAGCTTATTCCAAAGCATGGCCCTAGTACTCATCCTCATTCTGTCCTCATCCTGAAAGTGTTTTTGATTTTAAATAAATTGCGTTTAATATTCCCAAGAAATTGATCCTAATCCTTGTAGCACTATAAAGGATTCACGCCTCACCATAAAAGTGTAAGAAAACCGATAAATGCGGCTGCGGATTTCCCCTCACTCTTCATTAACAAAAATCTGGCAACCTAACAAAAACTCCAACAAAGCCATTATGAGGCAAGGCCATTTAATTTAGTCACGAATTCATTTTTACAAATCACACTGTGTACGCAACCTTGGCACAGCAAATCACCGAGATTTGTGGTGGCTTTAGTTTATCTTCCAAATTCGAACTGGAAATCACTTAAGCCTATCTTCAAATAATCATAACTCAAGTGATAAGAGCCAAAAAACTGCTATAAACTTTAAACAGCCCTAAAAATCTTATTTTCGTGAGTGAGAGTGTCTAGGGGGGGTTCTTTTTTTTTATTATACCCACTGTAGTTTTCCCGTTTTATCTTTAGTACAGCGGCAGGTATTCAAATCAACGAGCATCTCGTTTTTCCAAACGAGCAGTTGGTGCTTAGTTCCTTGCCGCCGCACAGACAAACCCTCAGAGCTTGAATGAGATTAAAACGTTAATTTAATTCGCCGGAATAGATTTGTTGTGAGTCGCTAGTCGTGGTATCGCTTAAATCTCCTCTTTGTTTTCATTTCCATACAAGTTACGGGCCGTATGCCAGCCATTCATGGCAGTAGCACTCAACGGAATATCTGAATTGGAATCTGGCGCAGCGTAATGGAATCTGCAACTTTTATGCTTTAGATCGCATTGTTTTCTTATTGTTATAGCCTGTAGAGCCGTAGGAAGGGGGTTCGGAGAGGGGCTTATAAAACCTATCAAAAACACAAGGGTATAAAAGAAAGAGCACCGTAGGAGTTGAAAAATAAGAATTTTTCTTTATAGTTTTTACCAGGTTATTTGAATATTTTTCCCACATATCTTATGGTAGAAATAGTCAAACCGGAAGCCAATGGGCCCAACTCAAAGATATATAATAAGGCAATACATTCCCATAAGTATAAAGTTTAAACGCTTCAGCATTTTTATTGCTTTAGTTAAAATGAAAAATAACTCTAAAAAATATTCTGCGATTTACTGATTTATATTTTTACCACAAAAAATGCATTTTTACGAACAAAATGACACATTTTTTAAAACATTCGGTGGATTAATACCAAAGTTATAAGCAATTATGCGACACTTCCGCGATTTATTTTTGTTTCTCCACTGAAAGTGAGCGTATAAGTTATTAAAAAACTGAAACTAATACCAATTATACGCCCAAGCTCTACTTATGCCAGCATTAATTAGTATTGTCATGAAATCCCTCCAAATTAGTGAAGATCAATTATTAGAAATTTCCAGGAAATTTTCTAAATAAAACATAGAAATTTCCAGGAAATTTTCTATATAAAACATAGAAATTTCCAGGAAATTTTCTATATAAAACATAGAAATTTCCAGGAAATTTTCTATATAAAACATAGAAATTTCCAGGAAATTTTCTATATAAAACATAGAAATTTCCAGGAAATTTTCTATATAAAACATAGAAATTTCCAGGAAAGTTTCTATATAAAACATAGAAAATTCCAGGAAATTTTCTATATAAAACATAGAAATTTCCAGGAAATTTTCTATATAAAACATAGAAATTTTCAGGAAGTTTTCTATATAAAACATAGAAATTTCCAGGAAGTTTTCTATATAAAACATAGAAATTTCCAGGAAATTTTTTATATAAAACATAGAAATTTCCAGGAAATTTTCTATATAAAACATAGAAATTTCCAGGAAATTTTCTATATAAAACATAGAAATTTCCAGGAAATTTTCTATAAAACATAAAAATTTACAGGAAATTTTCTATGAAACATAGAAATTTCCATGAATTTTTCTATAAAACATAGAAATTTCCAGGAAATTTTCTATATAAAACATAGAAATTTCCAGGAAATTTTCTATATAAAACATAGAAATTTCCAGGAAATTTTCTATATAAAACATAGAAATTTCCAGGAAATTTTCTATAAAACATAAAAATTTCCAGGAAATTTTCTATATAAAACATAGAAATTTCCAGGAAGTTTTCTATAAAACATAGAAATTTCAGGAAATTATCTATAAAACATAGAAATTTCCATTAAATTTTCTATAAAACATAGAAATTTCCAGGAATTTTTCTAGAAAACAGAAATTTTCTATAAAACATAGAAATTTCGACAAAATTTCTATAAACATAGAAATTTCGATAAAATTTCTATAAACATAGAAATTTCGATAAAATTTCTATAAGCATAGAAATTTCAAAAGAATTTTTTTAAACATAGAAATATCGAAAAAAATTCTATAAATATAGAGTTTTTGACAACATTTCTTTAAACATAAACATAGAAATTTCGACAAAATTTCTATAAACATAGAAATTTCGACAAAATTTCTATAAACATAGAAATTTCGACAAAATTTCTACAAACATAGAAATTTCGTCAAAATTTCTATAAACGCAGAAATTTCGTCAAAATTTCTATAAACACAGAAATTTCGACAAAATTTCTATAAACATAGAAATTTCGACAAAATTTCTATAAACATAGAAATTTCGACAAAATTTCTATAAACATAGAAATTGCGACAAAATTTCTATAAACATAGAAATTTCGACAAAATTACTATAAACATAGAAATTTCGACAAAATTACTATAAACATAGAAATTTCGACAAAATTTCTATAAACACAGAAATTTCGACAAAATTTCTATAAACATAGAAATTTCGACAAAATTTCTATAAACGTAGAAATTTCGACAAAATTTCTATAAACATAGAAATTTCGACAAAATTTCTATAAACATAGAAATTTCGACAAAATTTCTATAAACATAGAAATTTCGACAAAATAGAACATAGAAATTTCGACAAAATTTCTATAGATATAGAAATTTCGACAAAATTTCTATAGACAGAAATTTCGACAAAATTTCTATAAACATAGAAATTTCGACAAAATTTCCATAAACATAGAAATTTCGACAAAATTTGTATAAACATAGAAATTTCGACAAAATTTGTATAAACATAGAAATTTCGAAAAAAATTTGTATAAACATAGAAATTTCGACAAAATTTCTATAAACATAGAAATTTCGACAAAATTTCTATAAACATAGAAATTTCGACAAAATTTCTATAAACATAGAAATTTCGACAAAATTTCTATAAACATAGAAATTTCGACAAAATTTCTATAAACATAGAAATTTCGACAAAATTTTAAAAAAACGTAGAAATTTTGAGGTCTTACTGTTTTATCGTCTATTTTACTGCGCTCCTGCCAGCTTACTTCCTTTTGGATTTCGAGCTGTTAGGGTGCCTATTTGTCCGTCCGTGGCCAAGCTGTCTGTCTGTTTATCTAATCTCCTTTGTGTAGAGTAATGGCTTTACAAGCATTAACAAACTCTTTGGGTATTGTTTGAATGTCGGATGTTGCTACTGTTACTGGCTCTTTGTTGCTGCTACTGCAGGTACGAGTAATCATCCGCAACGTCATCCCCGTAAATAGTTTGCTTGTGGATCAGCAGCCCATTCTCCCTGCCATAGGGTATTGGGAAGCCGATGCAAACATAGGCTCACCTGTTCGGTCAGGGTCGTTGTTGTCGTCTCTGTCTTCTTTGTCGCAGCCGTTGTTGTCATCGACGCTTTTTAAGCTCATGCTGTCTTAATTAAGTTACTTTTTGGTTTTACTGTTGGCCGGATTGTTTGGATTTCTGCTCGAGTTGAGAGCGTTTTGCGTTTTTCTCATCCTCTTGTTGCGAATGTTTAAAGGAAGCCTGGGCTGCATCCACAAATAAGAGGCTGGCAGCAGCAGGCAACCAAGCTGCTGCCACCAAGTGGACAATTGGCACTTGTTTTGTTTGCGATTCTGTTGCCATTTGGACGATTTTTTCTTTTTCAATTGTTGGACATAAAAACTACTTTGGTAATTATTTTGGTTTAATTGTACAGCCATTCTCTGCCTCCGTGCTGGCAGCAGAGGCACGCTTTTCCATTTATTTCACTTTGAACGGCAAGTGGTGGGGGGAAACGTAACTGCTGTTCTTTGTTTTAATTAGAGAAACGTTTATGAGGTCGATGTGATGGGCAAACGAACACAACTGCTCTGGTATTTGCTTCGCAGTTTTCCGATGGTGTTAAGTGGTGGTTCGTCCGTTATGGGTCGTTCCGGTGTTTGGCCCACAACACGAGTGCTGTTCGAGATACTCAAAAATACTCGTTGCAGCAGCAGCACAGGTCAACATTGTGTTGCCATGGAGTGTTTGTGGTCTTGTGTAAAAGTTTCAAATGTTATTGGGAAAATTGAAATTTCAAGTGCTTTGGCTGAAATTGTGGGCGCACAAATGTAGGGGGAGTTAGTGGGTACGTAGGTTTTATGAAAGGTTTTATTTGAATGCAGCTTAAATCTTTGAATTGATGTAGAGATGTGCATGTTTAAAAAAAAGTGGCCATTAGCAGTAATGTCTTTAAAGCAATGGCGGTTTATCTACGGTTATGTAAAAGGTTTTTGCGGTATAAAGAAACCTAACATAAAGATTTCTTAAAAAGAAATTATTTGCATAAAATAGTAGTAAAAAAAGCTCAGTAAGTCAATTTTTGTTGAAATTGTTGCCAAAAAACATAAAAGTTTTTTTTTAATAAAATATGTATATCTAAAAGAGATTGTTTAAGCTAATCTTTAATTTATAGCATAAAGTTGTTTAAAACAAACCTCTAAGCGAATTCGCTGATATCCGTTTAAGATCGGTGGAAATGGCTTATACGAGTAATTTTCAAATATTTCCTGGAAATTTCTATGTTTTATAGAAAATTTTCCGGAAATTTCTATGTTTTATAAAAAATTTCCTGGCAATTTCTATGTTTTATAGAAAATTTCCTGGAAATTTCTATGTTTTATAGAACATTTCCTGGAAATTTCCATGTTTTATAGAAAATTTCCTGGAAATTTCTATGTTTTATAGAAAATTTCCTGAAAAATTCTATGTTTTACATAAAATTTCCTGGAAATTTCTATGTTTTATAGAAAATTTCCTGGAAATTTCTATGTTTTACAGAAAATTTTCTAGAAATTTCTATGTTTAAAGAAAATCTTATGGAAAGTTCTACGTTTATACTTAGTAGGGACATAATTACTGTTACAACATTGAACACATCCAATTTAATAGTAGAACTGAACATACCCCGTTGATGTCATATGGGTTTTGAAAGCTAACCTCAATAGCGTTAGTCTGTAACGGGATTTTAAAATTGTTTTAACTTTCATCATGGAGTGGTCAGATAATGAGTGCCGTATCGCTGTAATAGCGCTTTTCAAGTGTGAAATGAAAAAACGATATTTTCGAAACGCTTCGGCCACTAGGGATTAGCCGCATGTTCGTTTACCGATGCACAAAACTGTTTGAGGAGACTGAGACCGCCACCTGTCGGGCCGCCTGTTTGAATACCACTCTGTTCGAACACCGCATGCCATCAAAGCCGTTAAATCAAGATTTCACAGAAATCCGCTCCGAAAACAGAAAATCATGGCCCGTGAGATGAATATCACGCAAAAGTCCATGAGTCGAATCATTAAAAAGACTTAGGACTTGGGGCTTTCAAACGACGTACCGGACATTTATTGACTGCAGCTTTAAAAAAAAAATAGGAATGAAAAATACAAACGTCTTTTGGTGAAGCACGCTGATAACTTGCACAGAAAAATTTTGTTCACCGATGAAAAACTTTTCACCGTTCAGGAAAAATTTAGCAAGCTAAATGATAGAGTGTATGCGCGGTCATCTAAGGAAGCATCTGAACTGATCCCAAGGGTGGAAAAGGGTCATCACCCAGCTTCAGTCATGGTTTGGTAGGGTGTCTCTTGCGATGGGGTCACTGACCTGGATTTCGGCGAACAAGGAGTCAAAACATCGGCCAAAGTTTACCAAAAACCGTTTTGGAAGCTGTTGTGAAACCTCTTAACAATTCCCTGTTCCAAAACCAGCCATGGACTTTCCAGCAGGATTCTGCGCCGGCCCATAAGGCTAAAACGTCCCAGGCCTGGCTTCGAAACAATTTGCCAGCGTTAATTTCCTCTGAAGAATGGCCCTCAGGCAGTCCAGATTTGAACCCATTGGATTTCAAATTGTGGACGGTTTTAGAGGACAAGGTTTGTCACAAAAGATTCCCCATCTTTGGATCTCTTAAGACTGCCTTGGTTCGAGCTGTGGCCAATTTTCCAATGGTCGAGGTTCGTGCAGCGATTGACGATTGGCCAGTGCAACTTAAGGCGTGTGTAAAGGCAAAAGTATATTCTTTTTGGTCCAAAAACATTCAGTACTTATTATTTTACAGCATAAAACGTGTGTAACAGTATTTATGTCCCTACTAAGTACGATCTCGGTGCTTCAAAAGACGTTTATGAAATCGTCACAGGTGACGAATCATGGATCTATGAGTATGAGCCCGCAACAAAACAGCAATCGACCGTGTGGGTCTTGGGAGACAAGCCGAGTCCAACGAAAGTTGTTCGTGGAAGAGGCACTTCGAAGCAAATGGTCGCCTGTTTCTTCGGCAAAACAGGTCATATGGCGACTGTTTCGCTTGAGGAGGTCAATTCTGAGTGGTACACCACAATTTTTTTGCCTGAAATCTTCGGAGAAATTCAAAAAACGAACAGGAGAAGACGAATCATTTTGCACCATGTCAATGCGAGCTCTCACACTTCGGCTGAAACCAACGCCTTTTTGACCGGCCAAAACGTCGAACTGATGGGTCATCCACCGTACAGCCCTGGCTTGGCACCCAATGACTTCTTTTTATTCCCGCACATGAAGAAAAAAATGCGTGGTCAACGATTTTCGTCGCCAGAAGATGCTGTTGAAGCGTTCAAAAACCATGTTTTGGAGGTGTCTCAATCGGAGTGGAGAAAGTGCTTCGACAATTGGGTTGAGCGCTTGCAAAAGTGTTTAAATCATGCTGGAGAATACTTTGAAAAACAATAAAACCATTTTTGATGATAAATATTCGCATTTTTATTATTAGGCCAGAAATATATATGTGACGCGCAAAATAGAAAGGGACCTAAGGGTAAAAACCAGTTTTGTTCAGAAGAGCCATTTTAAAGATTTAAATACGTGTATCTTTGGTGTACCACCACTTTCATAAAACGCGCATATCTCTGGGAGGGAACACTTTTGGGGCATGGGATCGGTCTCATTCAGATGTTGTCCACATCAAAAAAGAAAAAGAAAAATGAAAATTGATTTGTTTACCCTTAGCTCCCTTTCTCTATGCGCTGTCACATATACAGCCCTCGTAGATGCTTATCGTTAGAGCGAGCTCAGAGATGTCCTCCACTATTACAGCCAAATTTGCCTAATGAAGATGACTTGATGTATATAAGTAGTTATCATGAGACTGTTGCAACCCTCGCACCCCTCGATACCTTTGAACCTTATTAGTTTCATTACCGAAATCACTGTCTTTCTGACAAACTAACTTTGCATGTAAGCAAAATTATTTTTAATAAACTTCAAAAATCCATTACTCAAATATGTTAACAACATGGCATACCCCCAACTAGCCGAGAGGAGGCGGACCATTTCACATCACCACCAACATCACCACCACCAACCATTACCAGCTTTGGCGGGAGGTGTTACAAATATCAGTTAACTTTGCTCAATGAATGGTAATCACGCTCCAAGTCATCTGGTGGCTGGTGTTTCTAGGCTAACCCGTAACGTTGGTCTTAACGCGGCAAGCAAGACTTCAAATGGAAGAAGACACACATGCCAACTGTTGCCGTGAAATCTTTGAAATGCCGCAAAGCGCAACTGATGAAATGCGCAGCGCCTGCAAACGCCGATGATGTTGCGCTTCCCCTACAGCTGATTTCATGAGTGTACTCGCATGTCTTACTTTTGTTTTCTTCCCTCCACTGCTGTTGCTGTTTTCTTGTGTGTTTTGTTTTCATCGTATTTCTTCATTCCAATTTGTTACGTTATCCAAATATAATTAAGCTAATTTCTCATGATATGCTAATGAGCCGCTGTGGCTGTATGTCTGTCTGTCCATCTTTCGATGTTCAAGGTCATCTTCCCATTTTATTGGTCATTACACTTTAAAGGGCACACAGACGCACAGCATTCCTCGTAAAGCCAAGGGAAAAAGAAACAAGACACTAACTGGCCTAAATAGAGAGGTGATAAGCAGCACCATAATGATGATGGTGATGATAATAGGCCTCAGCTGGTAATGGGCCTCTTAGAAATATTTACAATATTTTCAGATCAATATCGTAATAAGTGTATTTCAAGAGGCTTGAACTTCATGGTGAGATGGAGAGATTATCCCTGCTCATGCTGGGAGGATTTCCTGCTGTCTCAGTTATGCCGGTCTGTCTGTCGTGGTATTTATGTCGTATCTTGGCCGATAATACCCATGAAAAACACCAAACAAAGTTTATCAATGCTAACTTTCAATCTGGAGTCCAACAGCCGAAATAAAGAGCTTCCTCATCTGGCAGTTTCCAGTACATGTTCCTCGAACACTGACAATAAATTGAATTTGAGAAGCGAAAAGAAAAATAACCATAAAACAAACCATATATCTATGCTACAATGCACAGTGGCTCAAAGCGTCATAAATGTGCTACCACATACACCCTATGGTTATGGGAAAGATTGTAGTGTCATGAAAACGTCTTAGTTATGCCGGTCTGCCTGTCGTGGTATTTTTGGCGTATCTTGGCCAAAAATACCCATAAAAAATCAAACAAAGTCTATCAATGCTAACTTTCAATCTGGAGTCCAACAGCCGAAATAAATTGCTTCCTCATCAGGCAGTTTCCAGTACATTTTCCTGGAACACTGGCAATAAATTGAATTTGAGAAGCGAAAAGAAAAATAACCATAAAACAAACCATATATCTATGCTACAATGCACAGTGGCTCACAGCATCATAAATGTGCTACCACTTACATTACTCGTATTGGAGCCGTTGAAATGGCAGGAGGATGGAAAGCGAGGTAATTGATCGGACGATTACCCACTTTTATTGCGGAGACCATGACAGCGATTGGCTATTTTTTCGTTTTTTTAGTGAAAAGGTAAAGGGTGATCCGTCTAGAGTTATTTTGTTCAATAGCGTTTTTTCACAGCTAACGCGTGAGTTGAGTTAAACATTACTTTTCTTTTCGGTATTGTTTGCCATTTCATCGTGGAAAGATTTAAACAACGAAAACCACGGTTGGTGCGGTTTATGGGCTGGTGCACTTATCGGTCCATAATTTTTCAAATTTGTAACGGGTGATCAATCTAGAAACCTTTTTTTAATAGGTTTTTTTAAAACTTTATTTTTTTTCTTTTTAGTATTGTTTGCCATTTCATCATGGGAAGACTTACACAGCGAAAACTACGATTTGGTGCGGTTTATGATCTGGTGGAATTGTCGGTCCATATTTTTTCAAATTTGTAACAGGTGATCAATCAAGAGGTATTTTTTAATAGGGCTTTTTTTCACAGCTAACTCGTGAGTTGTGTTAACCATTATTTTTTTTCTTTTCGGTATTGTTTGCCATTTCATCAAGGAAAGACTTACACTGCGAAAACCACGAGTTGGTGCTGTCTATGAGCTTTTGGAATCATCGGCCGATATTTTTTCAAGTTTCTAACTGGTGATTAATCTAGGAACATTTTTGTTCAATAGGTTTTTTTAAACTTTTCTTTTTTTCTTTTCAGTACTGTTTGCCATTTCATCATGGAAAGATTTCTACAAAGAAAACCACGGGTTGGTGCGGTTTAGGGGCTAGTGCAATCATCGGTCCTTATTTTTTAAAATTTCTAACGGGTGGTTAATCTAGAGGTTTTATTTTCAATATGATTTTTTCCACAGCTTATTCGTGAGTTGTGTTAAACTTTTATTTTTTTCTATTCAGTATTGTTTGCCATTTCAACATGGAATGACCTTCATCGCGAAAACCACGGTTGGCACGGTTTATGGGCTGGTGGAACTATCGGTCCTTATTTTTTAAAATTTCTAACGGGTGGTTAATGTAGAGATATTATTTTCAATATGATTTTTTTCACAGCTTATTCGTGAGTTGTGTTAAACTTTTATTTTTTCTATTCAGTATTGTTTGCCATTTCATCATGGAAAGATTTATGCAGCAAAAACCACGATATGGTGCTGTCTATGGGTTGGTGGAACCATCGGTCCTTATTTTTTGAAATTTCTAACGGGTGGTTAATCTAGAGGTATTTTTTTAATATGATTTTTTTCACAGCTTACTCGTGAATTGTGTTAAACTTTTCTTTTTTTCTGTACTGTTTGCCATTTCATCATGGAAAAATGTACAGCGCGAAAACCACGATTTGGTGCTTTCTATGGGCTGGTGGAATCATCGAAAACCACGGTTTTCCTGCATCTCGCCATACCGTTCGAAATGCTAGAACGAGTCGTCCAAAATTGGAGCCTCCGAAAAAAGTAGACACCTGAGGCGTTGTTGCGTACAAAATTAGGAGATTTTATTCTAAAAATAAATGGCAAAAAATGCCCTTTTGAACGAACAAAAAAATATTCCACAATTGATTTGAATTTTTATTTTTTTTTATTTTGAAAAAAATACCTCTAGATTTATTACCCTATACATATAGACAGATACAGTTGACCGGGTAGAGGACAAGAGTCCGTACGACCTGTCTAGAAAATCATAATAAAAGTCAATTTAATGTATTATTTTATTTTACCCTAGTACTTTTAATAGCCCACTCTTTTAAAGCTGTTGAGGTTTGTCAGCAGGATAATCGATAAGCTTAAAATCTGTAATATTGGAATTATTATTTTTTACAAAAAAATTCTCCGATCTCTAACTAATTTTTTTCTCTGTGTACACACAGAGAACAGATTTGTTGCCGCAACTGAATTTTTTCCCCACGAATGTTGGTGCCTTCAAGTAAGTGAAGTACACTACGGAAGGAAGCGTCATGACGAGGATAAATTAGAAAAGATAATGGATGATTTTTAAAGGAAATTAATTTGGTTAATCGAGAGACTCCACATTCAGAGCTATCTATAGATACTCTTTTACAACGTGTTGTGTGAATAGAGTTTAGTTGGATTTTTAGGTTTTAATTTTAGACAATCTTAGCTAAAATAATAATAGTACAGTCGAACTTCCCTATAGTGAATCTTGACGGAACCAGAAAATTACTTCATTATATAGAAACTTCATTATACAGAAATTATAGTTTTTCCCCACTTTTTATTTAAAATAATTAGGCATATTAGTTTGGGTTGCACTTTTACATTTTTCCTCCTCCACAAAACCTTCTACTTATAATACCAAAAAACAGAACCATTGTAGTACACAAATTATATTTTTTTCATTTTTATTTAAAATAATCACGTATTTTAGTTTGGATAGCACTGTTCCATTTCTATTCATCAACAAAACCTTCTAATATATTTAGAGACTTAAATACATTAGTCGGCACGTTACTCCTGCACAAAAGTTCGTAGTACATCAATAAATGAAGAAACGTGCTCCAAAGTAGGTATCGTCTTATTGCCATCAGCCAATTCTTCACCTGCCGGTTCAAATTGGTCAAACCATCCCGTACTAGCTTCACAATTTTCGTGACCGCATGCATTAGCGAACTCTTTGGCTTTTTGCTTCATTGATGGCCCAGAAATAGGAAGATTTTTACCACGTGCAGCAGTGACCAATTTGTGCATTGCTTCATCAATATTCTCGAAAAGGTAGGTTCGAAGCCTTACCCGTTTAGTGCTCAATTGCTCATCTTCTACATTTTTTAAAATCACTGCTTTATTTTTTAAAATATTTGATAACGTAGTAGGAAGAGTTCCAAACTGCTTAGCTACATCTTTTTTTTATTCCTTCTTCAACCTTATTGATAATTAATATTTTTTTTCAAGAGAAATGTTACTGCGCTGTGTCATTGTCGATGCACTGAACACCTGCAACTGATGTCAAAATTGTTATTGATGTGACTTTCTTCTTTTTGTTTGTTTTGATTTTCCTCATTTGGGAATCCCCTCATTGTATGTAACTTCATTCTCGGTGCACAGAGTGCGAAACAGGAAATTAATTGAAAAATTTATCATAAGGAGACAAAAACGCTTATGAGTCAAATTTACATCGGCAAAAATGTTGCATTGTATAGAAAACTGCACTGTAAAGAAATTCATTAAAAGGAGATCAAAGTACAAGAAAATGGGAAGGAAAAAACTGTGTTTTTGAAATCAATTCATTATAGGGAGAACTTCATTGTATAGAAGTTCACTATTGAGAAGTTTGACTGTAGTAATTAAGTAAAACATTTTAACTCAAAAATTTACATTTTTAAAAAACTTTAATTTGATTAAAAAAGGACACATCCAATTGAAAATAGTTGGACAAATTTTTTTTCAATTTTCTTGACTTTTTGAAAAAAGGACGAAAAGGACACTCCAATCTTAGAGCGTAAGTCGAACATTCTTATGGTAAGTCGAACCATATGACCATCAATACCATGGAATGTTTGTCACTGCAACAGAAAGTATGATTATTGAACTGAATATTTGAATTTTGGCCCGATTTCCAACTGATTTTTTCTCTCAGTGTATTCTAATCCTAATGTTGGCAGTTCAAAAGATTTTTTTTTAGATTCAATAAAAGCCAGGCTTAAGAACAACATGAACGTATCTGTTTCAAGAGTAAAGTAATACCAGATGAGATGACGAAATGCAGCACATTTTGTATTTCGAACTGATTTCAGCTGATTTTTTCTCAGAGTGTATTCTAATCCTAATGTTGGCAGTTCAAAAGATTTTTTTTTAGATTCAATAAAGGCCAGGCTTAAAATCAACATGAATGTATCTGTTTCAAGACTAAAGTAATACCAGATGAGATGATCAAGTTCAGCACAATCTGGCTATATAAACAGCGTAGTTCATACAGGGTGGAGCGCGGAATTTAGTTTTTTAGCAATGCAGGCTGTGGCGGCACTGTTGGTCGAAGAGAGTGGAGAGTGTGCGTGGCTTATAGTGGCTGACGGCTGATTTGTATTCGTCTGCCTTTTAGTTGCCTTAATGCATGTCCAATGTATAAATGAAAATGAGCGAGGAAAGGCCATTTTTTATTGAATTGTATTTTTCAAATGCGCACTCGATCATTGCAGTGCAGCGTGCTTTTCGTTTACGATTCGCTGTTCCCCCACGCGAACCTGTTCCTGGACGGCAATCAATTGTAAATTGGGTAACTTCATTGAGAACAGCAGGGAGTGTGTCAAGTGTAAGAAGGAGACCTGAGAGAAGGACTACAACACCACAAAACATCGAGAAAGAGTTAGAGCAGCAGTACTTTAATCTCCGAAATGCTCTGCTCGGAATCAATCACTTGCTCTTGGCGTTGCCAGACGTTCTCTTCACCGAATTCTTCATGATGAACTGAATTTTCACCCGTATAAAATGTGTGTGGCCCAACAATTGTCAGCGCGGGACTATTGGACACGGCGGACCTCTTGTGAAGACATTAATGCAGCTATACCCGTGACGCAATTGTGTTTTTTTCTGATGAGGCCCATTTTCACCTCAGTGGGTGTGTAAACAAACAAAATATGCGGTACTGGAGTGAAACAAACCCCAAAGAACTTCACCAGAGAAATCTGCATTCGGAACGCGTCACTGTGTGCTCCATATCACTAGTAGGCATCATTGGCCCTTACTTTTTCCAGGATAACCGCCTTGCCGTAACTGTGAACTCCAAACGGTACTTGACTATGATACAGGATTTTTGTTAGCCGGCTCTTAAGGCAATGCAATTTGAAGATACATGGTTTCAACAGGATGGTGGAACACACAGCTAGGGTTACCATGAATTGTTTGAGGCAAATGTTTCCTGGACGGCTTATCTCTTTGACGGTTGATGTGAGGCAGTTTACATCACCCCTTAGCCCGATGCGATTTTTTCCTTTAGGGTTACCTAAAATCGAAGGTGTAAATCAACCGTCCCAACAGCTTGGAAATCCTAATTAACAATATTGAGGCCGAAATGGGCAGAAAACCAGTCGACATGCTAGTTAGAGTTCATGAAAACTTATTTTATAAAATTATTTTTCGGCTTGAGGTCATTTATTTAAACTCGTTGTTCTATGTGTTGTTAAATTTTTATTTATCCCAATATTTCGATTGACTTCGTCAATCATCTTCAGGGGTTGTCACTGACAAAATAAACTTCAGGAAACGTATGCATTAGTGTGTGGATAGCGAAGGTTGACATTTGCCAGATACACTATTTAAAGCCATGTAATATAGAAGTCCCCTAACTGTTCAATATAATTAAAATAAAAAATTCATTTTTCTAAGGATCATTATTTTTTATTTCATTCCAAAAATATCAATTTTTCACTCAGTTTCTATTTCCTGCTACTGAAGTCAGGCAAAGACGCAAGCATAGGAGAATTGTACTAGCCGATCGCCTTGCTTTCGCTAGCAGCAAAGTTGCTTGAAGCCCTGCTCCTTTCCAGCCAGATCGAACACCTTCCATGTGCTGATCCTCGGCATGGGTTCCGCAAGCAGCACAGCACACGCCATGACAACACGTAAAAGTCACAGCTTTAACCAGAACAAATCCAACGACGGGACGCTCCTCGTGGCTCTTGACCTTACAAAGGCTTTCGTTCGACACAGTCAATCACGGTACTCTGTTTGAGGGCATTGCAGAAACATCCCTTTCGCCTGTTTTGAAACGTTTGGTCGTCAACTATACAGGGTGATTCATTCGCGACTGGACAAATTTCATCAGCGTTTTCCTTGGGTCATTTCCGCTTGCATTTTCGGGCGAAAAAAAGTGTTCCTATTTTTGGGACCGCCACATTGGTCTAATTTAGAAGCAAAGCACTGGCTTAGATCGGCAAGATTTTCCTAAAAAACATTTTTTTAAAAAATGTTTCTTTTTATAATTTTTTTTTAGACATTTTTTTTCAATGTTGATTCAAACAATTTTTTTTATTAAATTTTTTTTATATAACATTTTTATTTAGTTTTTTTTAGTCTGTATGATAAAGCTAAATTCTTCGCCATAACATTAAAATATATGCGTTTTATTTTTTCTTGAAAACTGCACGTCTAAAAAAGCACTCTTTACAATTCTCAACAAATCAAAGGTAAGAGCAAAAAGGAAAGCAAAAGGATTTTCTGGAAAAAGAATCTCCAACTGACTTATTAATTTCTTAAAGAAGATGGACCTGGGTAACTTGTTTTATAGCCACCCAACCTTACTACACTCTTGCCCAGTTAAGTTAAAAAAGGAAATACTTTTTACTAACTCTTTTTGGAAACCACTGTGCAACGCTAATATTTAATACAAATTATTGTTTGGCCATAGACTTTGTTGCTCTCAACGTTGAGCCCTATAAGCAGCGGAAATAATTGGAAATATTTGCTGTGGCAAAGCGCATAACATTGCCGCCTTATACGAGTAACAACAAAAAGTACTTTCACTTTGCGCGACAAAACAAAAAAAGTGCAAGGCACTGGAAATTGGCCACACTTGGGCGGACGCAAAACGTGATACTGAGACTTAGAAAATGCCTGAAAAAACATTAACAAAAATTATTAAAAACCCAGATTCAAAGAAATGGAAAACTATTAAAATCCTTTAAGCGAAAATATTACGATAAATACGTACTTGCAATATTATGTTGCTGGTGGGCCACCTGAACGAAGTGTAACACTTTTGGGGCTTCCCTTGTTAACCCCTCTCTACCTGAAACACACACACACACAATTGATATTTTGGTCAAAACATCCGAAAGCGGCGAAAAACAGGCAAGAAGACATACGTACAGACCACATAGCAATTTGCTGTTACCAACTCAATTTCGGCGGCGATGAGGTAATAACAAGATTGATGTTGCACGATTGGCAACAGGTTCATGGTAACATGGCTAACTACATCACACATACACCAACACGAAAGTACATACACACACTCTTGCATGTCAACAAATTGCCGCAGCATCAGTCACTCAGTCAGTAGAGGAGTTCATTTTCATTTTCGTTATGACCAAAAAAAATCTACGAAAAAAAATTGGAGGCACTAAAAACAAGCGAAACCAAGAAATCGCAGAAGTGAACCAGGCAAGCAGCGCCACTAAAACTTTGTATGTGCGACGGGTGTTTTCTGCACCGTAGAAACAAACAAAAACAAAAAAACGTGAGCCTGTTCACACACACACATACTCAAAGAAACACTTAGTGTTAACTCTTGCTTTGAGGCACGGAGTTTTCATTTCCATTTGGGCCAAATATAATTGTATTTAGCCTTCAAGACACCTGAATCCGTTTCAAGTGGTGTGTGTGTGTATGTGTGTTTGTTTTTCCCAAAACGACACGGGGAACACAAACGACGCATCACAGACTTGGCTTACAGCCAGTCAGGAAGTGAACGCCTTCGGAGTCCAATAGACAGAAAAACAACAACAGAGACTTCAAAACAATGGCAAGAAATGCAATGTTTCCTTAGTTTGTTTGCTGTGAGAGCTATTCACAAGACCAACCACTTCAGTGAAGTAGTAGGATCTTCTCGAAAAGCTTTAAGGGTAATTACAATTTGTTTCTGAAGTTGACAAAAACTTGCAGACGTTCATCCTCAGACTTAACAGTGGGCCGGGGTTTCTTGATTTCAAAGGCTTGCTTTTTCAAAACTTGTCTTCTATTTAAATATAGAAGCAAGAGGTCTTGAGCAGGTTTAATCCCTGTTCAATGGGCTGCAGCCCATTGCAGCCGCGGCTGGCCAAATATTTATTCCACTCAAATAATTTTTTTTAAATTGTGCCCAGCATAAGCTATACGAGGGCGGTTCGGAAAGTTCTTAGCCTATCAATGAAAGAGAATAGTTAGTTTTTCAAAAATATTTTTATTTTTCAATATAATCTCCTGAAACTTCAATACACTTAGTCCAACGCTTACCTAGCAATTCTATCCCTTGATTAAAATAGTTTTCCTCAAGGTCTTCAAAATAGTGGTTTACAACTGTAATTGCATCTTCATTTGAGGTAAAACGCTTGCCAGCAAGGATTTTTTTTAGATTTGGGAACAGGTAAAAGTCACTGGGAGCTGAATCAGGAAAATAAGGCGGGTGGTCAAGCAACTCGTACTTTAATTCGTTGATTTTAGCCATTGTTAAAACACTCTTGTGCGCTGGTGCGTTGTCTTGATGAAAAATTATTTTTTTGTGTTGTAAGCCAGGACGCTTAAAATCCATTTTATTTCGCTGAAAACGATCCAAACAAGCTTGAGAAATGTTCAGTCTTATGCGTTTTTGGTCGACTGTTAACAAGTCCGGCACCCATCTTGCAGAAAGCTTTTTCATCTGTAGTTCTTCATGCAAAATTAAATGGACTCGATCATTTGAGATGCCCATGATATTAGCTATTTCACGCACTTTTATTCGTCGATCATTTAATACCATATCATGCACTTTGGCTACAATTTCTGTTGTTGTTGCTGTTTTGGACGTCCATTACGTGGTTCATCTTCAATGCTAGTACGACCGCGTTTAAATCCAGCAACCCAAATTTTTACTGTTGCATATGAAGGAGCACTTTCACCTAACACATTCACCATATCATTATGAATTTCTTGTCCCGATAAACCTTTTTTATGTAAATATTTAATGACACCACGCATTTCTAATTTTTCCATTGTAAAAAAATCGCGGATGCGTCTTTTGTGAACACCTGTTTCTATATGAAGGAGTTGCCAGATCGAAACAAAATTTAACATGTATTTATAGCAGAGATGGAAGTTTCCAAAACACTTAACTTTTTTCTGTTTATACCGCGCTTTTTGTGCTAGGCTAAGAAGTTTCCGAACCGCCCTCGTAGTTTGCCTTCAGAAGTGGGATACGAGAGCTGCTGTATTAATTTCTGGTCTAATAATGAAAATGCGAATATTTGGAATCTTTATTGTTCATTTGTAGGGATATTTTATGGGATTTATTTTTTGAAAATAATTTCCTTCAAATGTTGGCAATTGTATTATGGAAACGAGCATTTGGTAAAAAGCAGGAATATTCGCTGTTTTCGGCCAAAATTTTGTTCAGTGTAAAGGCTTATTTCTGGCGAAACGGCAACGCCAATAAACAAATTTGCCGCATTGGGCTAAGGAACAAGCAGAAGAAGTTCAAGAGGTGCCATTATACCCAAAGAAAACTACGGTGCGGTATATGGGCTGGAGAAACCACGGTCCATATTTTTTCTAAAATGATGATGGCCGTAACGTTGCCACAAATGGTGTTCGCTATCGCGCCATGATTTCGGACCTTTTGTTGCCAAAAATTGAAGGCCATAATTTTGACGACACATGGTTTCAACAGGACGGCGCTACATGCCTTACAGCCAACGAAACAATCAATTTATTGAAGGAAACTTTTCGTGAGCGCATTATCTCGTGTCGTGGTCTCCAAGATCATACGATTTAACACCGCTGGACTATCTTTTGTTGGGTTATGTAAAGCCCGACGGTTGACGCTTTGGAGGAGAATATTCGATGAGATATTGCTGACATACGGCCCCAAATGCTGCACAAAGTAATCGAAAATTGGGACTCTCGGCTGGAATTTATTCGAGCCAGCCGCGGCGGCCACTTGCCCGAAATCATTTTTAAAACATAATAGCGAATCCTTATCTTTATAATTAAGCTAAATTCTTGGCCATAACTTTAAAATACTTATAAAGGGTGTCCCAAGAAGAACGCAATTTTTAAATCTGGCAACATTCGAAGTGTCATTGTTTGACATTCGAACAATTGTTATTGTTTGTTAGTAGAAGGTACGAGGTTAGTAAAAATGGAGCGCTACACCAATGAACAACGCATTCTCATTGTGAAATTGTTTTACCAAAATGGTGAAAGTTTTGCGGCTACAGTTCGCAAATTGCGATCAATTTGGGGTCACAAAAGAGTCAACTGTAAAGAGATTAATGGATGAATTTGCCGAAACTGGGTCTGTTAGTGATGTAAAGACAACAACGCGCCATCGACCAGGTCGATCGACCGAAAATGTCGCAGCTGTACGTGATGATGTCGCTCAAACTCCATCCACCTCACTTCGACACCGAGCTCAGCAAATTGGTGTCTCCAAATCCACTTTGCAGCGAATTTTGACGAAATATTTGCATCTTCATGCATACAAAATTCAATTGACTCAGGAACTGAAGCCAGCTGACCATGGACAGCGAAGGGAGTTCGTTAATTGGGTATTGGAGAGACAACATGAAAATGCTGATTTTGCCGATAAAATCATCTTCAGTGACGAGGCCCATTTTCATCTTGATGGCTTCGTCAATAGGCAGAATTGTCGCATTTTGGGTGCGGAAAATCCTCGAGTGATTCACGAGAAGCAAATGCATCCTCAACGTGTCACTGTGTGGTGTGGTTTTTGGGCTGGAGGAATCATTGGACCTTTTTTTTATGAAAATGAGGCAGGTCAAGCGCAAACAGTCAATGGTGTTTGGTATCGTGAAATGATAACCAGTTTTTTCTTGCCTAGAATTGAAGAAATGAATGTGGAGGGCATGTGGTTCCAACAAGACGGCGCCACATGTCATACAGCCAGAGAAACAATTCAATTGCTGCATCAGTCATTTAAAAATTGCGCTCTTCTTGGGACACCCTTTATATGCGTTTTATTTCTTCTTGAAAACCAGACGTCTAAAAAAACATCCTTAGGTAACCACATATGCGACTCGCAAAATAGAAAGGGACCTATGGGTAAAAACCAGTTTTGTTCAGGAGAACCATTTTAAAGATTTTAATACGTGTATCTTTGGTGTACCATCCCTGAGCGTGTTGGCGCATATCTCTGGGAGGGAACACTTTTGGGGTATGTGGTCGGTCTCATTCGATGCTTAGATGTTCTCCACATCAAAAAAAAAATGAAAATTGATTTTTTCCCCTTAGGTCCCTTTCTTTATGCGCTGTCACATATCGTCGTTCGTAAGTTATAGTGTTCTATAACGCAAAATAGGAAAAATTGAGATAAGACTGATTTTTGGGTCAATTTATCGAGATCTGTCGATCTGTGTAATCAGTTTGCTTTTATTCTTTATAGTTTCCGAAATATTATACATCGACTTTGTGCTATACAATACTTTACTGACAAGCATCGTAATCTATTGTGTTCTATATGCAAAAAGTCGTGCATATAGAACAAAAGCTGAGCAAAATAACTAAATAAAAATTTATTTTTTTATATAGTTCCATATGCAAGTCTAGTTGAAGTTAGTAATAATTGGGAGGTCTTTCCATATTCTCATTTGTTTTATTTATTTATTTTCTGTGACAATACACATAGACTAATACCAATAGGTATGAATTATTTTTGTGCAATTTGCTTTGCCCCAAACGAAACCTCAGCTGACGATTGTAGCACAGTAGAAAATATTCAAAGAGGAATGTCAAATGAGCAAATAAAAGAATCTATATTGTTATCAGTATATGCTGCACATGACAAGTGAAATAAACCAAAAAAACAAATCAAAAACAGTATGCAAAATCCGTTAGATTTTACTAAGGTACACGTGTTTTTATTGTTACTTAATAGAATAATTGTAGATTAACCTTCGTTAAGCAAGCATTGAGTTAATATTTTCTTTGTTCGATTTTGCCGAAAGTGATTGTGCTAGGATAAAATATAAAATTTTTTGAGGGAAAATTTGTTTCGGTCTGATGGGTAAGGCCAAGAAATATTTCTATGAGAGTATGTTAAACAAGATTTTATTTATTTACAGCTGACTTTGACTCCGACGATTCAATTAGAGATCCGGATTTCGCCGTTCCAAATAATTCAGACGACTTGTCAAAGGAAAACGATGCAATGCAAAACAGCAGCAGCAGCTGTAGAAGTTCAGCAGACGAATCCGACGTCGAACCGCTCCCCCGTACAAGAAAAAATAATCTTAACCCACCGAAGCAGTATGTGCGTAAAATACGTAGACATCATGGCGAACAGTATGTTTCAACAAAAGGAGTACTACAACCAAAAAAAATAATGAGACCACCATGCACATCTAAATGTTATTTTTCATGTAGTGAATTATTTTCTGAAAATGAGCGGCAAACAATTTTTAAAGATTTCTGGTCGCTCACAGACAGCCAAAAGAATAGTTTTTATAGCAAATTTGTGTCAGTGCAAAATGTCAAAAGAAGAGTTGCGAAACATTCGTTAAAAAAGCAACAAAGCTTTATGTACTACTTTAAAAACTTCAAACAAAATGTAATGCAACGGGTGTGTCAAACATATTTCTTAAATACTTTGAGTATATCGAAAAATAGAATATATTATAATTTCAAGCACCTTTGCGATCCATCAACGGGTGTTGTCAAAGAATTACGAAAGGGAAAGCATGTTAAAAATGTTATTTCAAACGAAACGAAGGACAAAATAAGGGATCATATAAAAAGTTTCCCAGTCGTTGATTCACATTATTGTAGAGCAAGTACATCACGTCAGTATTTGGAGCAAGGATTAACTATAAGTAAAATGTTTCGACTTTTCCAACAGAAGTTTCCTGAATATTCTACATCATATTCTACGTTTACAAGTATTTTTAAAAAATAATTTAATTTCGGATTTTTCCTGCCAAAAAAAGATCAGTGCGACCGTTGTGTGTTGTTTCATAAGCAGAAACAATCAAATTATTTGGATGAAAAGTTCAAAAAAATTTATGAAGAACATTGCAGTGAAAAAATTAATTGCAAAGTTGAGCGTGAAAAAGACAGAGCCATTAAATCCGATGACACCTTAGTTATTTGCTTCGACTTACAAAGTGTTTTTACATTACCAAAAGGGCTTTCGTCTATTTTTTATTATAAGAGAAAACTTTCAGTTTTCAATATGACGGCAACAGTGTGTTTAAAAAACAAAACAGAATCAAACATAACTTACTGCGCTATTTGGAACGAGGTATATAGTGGTCGTTCAGGCAATGACATAGCCAGTGCTGTTATAAAAATTTTACAGAAAATAGTTAAGGATTTTAAAAATGTTAAGCATTTTATCTTGTGGAGCGACTCCTGTGTGCCTCAAAATAAAAATCAGATTTTTTCAACAGCTCTTCTGCAATTCATGCACAACTATAAAAACATTGAAACAATTACCCACAAATTTTCTGAACCGGGCCATTCGCAAATTCAAGAAGTGGATGCCGTGCATAGTGCCATTGACCGACATTTAAAATTAAGAGAAATACACGACCCTTTAGAGTTAATTGAATTGTTAAGAACTTATAAATCACTGTACTGCAAATGACAACTGATGACTTTCATTTGTATTCAGTGAAATCAAAAAAACTTGATTTTAAAAATGTCCCTTTTGCATCTATTAAATCTTTGCAATATGAAAAACATAAACTATTTACAATATCCCATAAAACATCATTATTGCAAAAAGAATATAGGAAAATTAATATAAAAAAGAATAGCCAAAAAGGGGTTTTTTTCAACTTCAAAGTATTTATTTGAAGAACATCTTCAGAAGTCAGCTCCTAAAAAAATATCATTAGAAAAAATTAATGATGTAAAAAGTTTATATAACTTTTTATCGACAGATGCAGTGACTTACTATAATAAGTTGTTTAATTCATCTTAAATTAAAGGTACAATCTTTTGCCTTTGTGTTTTCACATGCTTTCTTAAATTAAATATTCTCCAAACCATTTCGTAAATAAAACATGAACGTGAGTCAAATGAATTTGTTAATTTTTTTATTGTGTTAGAAACTGACCTTGTTTTAAGATGTTTAAAAATATTACCTTAAGTGGACTTATAAACATAATTTTAAGATTACAATTTAAATGAAGTCAACTTGATATGAAATGAAGTTGTTGTTGAATGAAAACACATTGATTTTTATTTCTTACAATACTTTTTTACATTTTGTTCTACATGCTACGAAACAAGAAGTGTATCGTAAAAATGTGCATATAGAACAAAGCATTTTTGTTTAAAACGCTTCTTACTCTTACAAGCTTTTGCAAAGAATGAACATTTTTTGACACAAAAAACCACAAACACTAGTAGTTTCTCTGGTAAGAAGCTCGCGACATATTTTTCGGTTAAATTTTTTGCAATAAAGAACTAAACTTTAACATGGATTTCCCAAAAAAAACATTTTTGTCATATAGAACACAATAACTTGCGAACGACGATATATTCTCTGTGTGTAAAGGGTATATTTGAGCAATATGACCAATTTTTTAAGATATTTCGCAAATGCTCAATAAAGTGGCATATTTTCCGAGGTACCTCAGTTCTTATTGGCGGAAACGTTACCCCCCTGGGCCAATTTGAACTATTTACAATCCTAGACCTATAAAAACCCTATGTAACTTTCATTAGATTTATTTCTCAAATAATTAAGCAAAAACAGATTATGAGAGTCTCTGACATCCCCTCTGTTAACAATAGTTGAGTCGAAAATCCACTTAGCATTGCTTCTTCAAATCAAGCGAAAACATTTTTTTTTACAGATTTCGATTTGACATCTCAAAAGTCCAATCAACACCAGTTCCCACTGTGTGCGTGTGTATGTGCGCAATTCAAAGCACGAAATCGTAGCCATTAAAAAACCAAATCTGCATTGGCATACGTGAGTGCGATTCACATGCGATGGGGAAGGAAAACCTGTCCAAATAATCTTCAATCGCATCTTCTGCAAACAACTCCAGCCAACCTCATCATCATGATCATCATCAGCTTCCCAATATTATGTAATTTTCGAAAAAATAGCGTAGGTTTTTTTTTGTCTTTTGGACCAAACTGAATAACTGAAAAAAATCATTAACATCCCAGGCGAAAAAGAAGATGCGGCTGCAGTCAGCCAGCAGTGCTCGTTGATACATTATGCGGAAGCGTGTTGCCTCCATATTGTCACTTGACATTAGCCGGCAACCCTAACCTAGCTCGACAACGGCAACGATGACTTCCTCTCCCTCCGAACGGATAATGGATAATACATATGCCAGTGCAAATGTATGTGTGTCAGTGTGTGTGTGTCTCAAATCAAGTTATGCACCAGTCCGCCTGGCTGTCTGTCTGTTTGTCTGCCCGAGTCTGCTGTGTAGACACAGGAAGATGCGACGACTGCATGTCATCATGTTCGTTTTAATCATCTTCACATGCTGGCTAAATTGTCTGCCGCTATTGCTCTTGCCTGCTATTTGTGGCATTGCAATTCAAACGCTTATGCATAGTATGTAAGCTCCACCACCCTCCTCCCAGACCCCCTTCGCCCTCTCATACTTTCCCGATTAAGTCTTACATACTCGTATAATGTGAGCGTGGTGTATGGCTGGGTTGGGGGGAATCTACCAGAAAAAAAACCAGTTAATCTTACTAAGTTTAACTTTGACTTTGCACGATGTCTGGGTAGTACAAGCAACTACCCGGCCAATGTTACGACCAAATGCCAAAGCAGCCAACATTACTCGGTACTCGTTTGTCGGTACACTCGTGTGTGTGTGTGCGTATGTGTGTATGGGATTATGTAGGTTTTGAACCACTCGAAAATTCACGTTCAGTGCTATAAACGATTATGCCCCGTATGATTGTTTGATTGTGTGTACTCGTATTTAAGCCATGACTTTCAGTTTCATTGCACTTCTTCACTTTTTTTTTGGTTTGAGACTGTGTTTTTTTTCTTCTTCTGTATTTTTTTCTTTTCACAAACAAACGATGATGCAACATTTTTCGTTTTCGGTTGGCAAAAATGAAGAGAGGCGGTCATTGTGTTGTACCAGAGTAACACATTTTAACACTGGCAACGTCCAACAGCGGTCGGCATTGACGTCCTTCCGCTGCATTGAAGTTGGCAGGCGTACACAAGACATAGTTCCGATTAGGAAGCGTTTATGTAAAGATAGACAGACGGGCATTGCCTTCAAAGGTCTTGGGGTCAAACAAGATCTTTGACCTTTGGAACTTTAGAAATATTTGAGTGACTTTAATTAATATTTTCTTAATGATGATGGTTTTAACTAGAGTTTCTTTTCCCGCTTGGGAATTCCCGATGATTATTCAATCCCGGTTTTCCGGAAAAACCTTGGGATTTCCGGGAAGCTTATTCATTTTTATTACCACAGCCAAAACCTATTGGAAGTCGATAGTGTCAATGTTGGAGAAGCTTCTACGTTTAGAAAACTCTATAAAAAAGCTCTCATTGATTTAGAACCAATTGGGATTTGGATTGAAGGTAATTCAAACATCGTACTCGTACTAGCAGATCTACCATTTATTTTAACACCAATTTATTTGGCTTGCCGACAAAACATGAATCTATTTCTCAGTTTCATTGAATTCTTTGGAGAAAACTTGAAAAGTGAGATTTACGATAGTAGTTCTCATATGCTGGGTGGGAACCTGGTCTTAAAGAGTTCAGTTTACCTTTAAACAATTGCTGCGAAGCTTTCTGATGGTGGCCCTCACAGACCTGAAATCGATAAAAAGCAGTGTGCAGTCACGAAAATCAATTTCACTTTGGCATTTTGTAAAAAAAAACTAGTCTTTTATTAAAATGTAGATACAAGAGGTCTCGAGCCCTGTTGAAATATTACTTAGTAGGGACATAAATACTCTTACACTCGTTTTATGCTGTAAAATAAAAACAACTAATTGTTTTTGGACCAAATATTTTTTAATATATTTTTTGATGTATGTATATCGCATCCAAAGAGAATCTACTTATTCGAAATGTCCGCCTTTTGCCTTTACACACGCCTTAAGTCGCACTGACCAATCGTCAATAGCTGAACGAACCTCGTCCATTGGAAAATTGGCCACAGCTCAAACCAAAGCAGTCTTAAGAGATCCAATGTTGGGGTATCTTTTAGGACAAGCCTTGTCCTCTAAAACCGTCCACAATTTGCAATCCAATGGGTTCAAATCTGGACTGCCTGAGGGCCATTCTTCAGAGGAAATGAACGCTGGCAAATTGTTTCGAAGCCAGGCCTGGGACGTTTTAGCCTTATGGGCTGGCGCAGAATCCTGCTGGAAAGTCCATGGCTGGTTGTGGAACAGGGAATTGTTAAAAGGCTTCACAACAGCTTCCAAAACGGTTTCTTGGTAAACTTTGGCCGATGTTTTGACTACTTGTTCGCAGAAATGCAGGTCAGTGACCCCCTCGTAAGAGACATGACTGAAGCTGGGTGATGACCCTTTTCCACCCTTAGGATAAGTTCAGATGACCGCGCATACACTCTACCATTTTGCTTGTTAAATTTTTCCTGAACGGCTAAAATTTTTTCATCGGTGAACAAAATTTTTCTGTGCAAGTTATCAGCGTGCTTCACCTAAAGTCGTTTGCATTTTTCAATTCTATTTTTTTTAAAGCTGCAGTCAATAAATGTCCGGTACGTCGTTTGAAAGCCCCAAGTCCCAAGTCTTTTTTAATGATTCAACTCATAGAATTTTGCGTGATATTCATCTCACGGGCCATGATTTTCAGTTTTCGGAGCGAATTTCTGTGAATTCTTGTCTTAACGGCTTTGATGCCATGCGGTGTTCGAACAGAGCGTGGGCGGCCCGACAGGTGGCGGTCTTTTACATCTCCAGTCTCCTCAAACAGTTGTATGCATCGGTAGACGAACATGCGGCTAATCCCTAGTGGCCGGAGCGTTTTGAAAATATCGCTTTTTTCATTTCACACTTGAAATGCGCTATTACAGCGATACGGTTCTCATTATCTGACCACTCCATGATGAAAGTTGAAACCATTTTAAAATTCCGTTACAGACTTACGCTGTTGAGGTTAGCTTTCAAAACCCATATGGCATTAACGGGATGTGTTCAGTTCTACTATTGAAATGGGTGTGTTCAATGTTGTAACAGTACTTATGTCCCTACTAAGTACTTTTTACTGAGGTAACTTTAGACACTAAGGGAACTAAGGGAAAACTTTTCCCCTGTAGGCCTATTCTGCACACTTCAAATCCGGAACAGGTAATGGCTATAAGCCTTCGTCGTGCTAAATTTCAGTATCCTAGGTTGATTCGTTTGACCCCTGTCGTGCTTTCAACAGACACACGGTCTTAAATATAAGCAAAAAAAACAAGGGAACTAAGGGAAAACTTTTCCCCTGTAGGCCTATTCTGCACACTTCAAATCCGGAACAGGTAATGGCTATAAGCCTTCGTCGTGCTAAATTTCAGTATCCTAGGTTGATTCGTTTGACCACTGTCGTGCTTTCAACAGACACACGGTCTTAAATATAAGCAAAAAAAAAACAAATATATAATATAATAAACCTATTGATTTTTCCAGAGGTTGAAGCTAAAATTTTTACCTTTTGGCCGATCTGGTTTCAATATTAACCCATCAAGCCATCAACATATGTTTGTGCAAATTTCAGCCATCTAGCTTCAAAAGGGCGATCTGTGGATTACTTTCAACAAACAGACAGACAACATGTCTAGATCACCTTAGAAGTTTACGTAGATTCAGAAAATATATTTATTATGGGGTCTCTCATTCGTATTTCGAGGTGTTGCAAACGAAATAACAAAGTTAATATAACCTCAAACATATGATGGAGGTTATAATAATCTTGTTGTTAATGAATAAGCTAAACGTTTGAGTTTTTCTAATACTCTTTTCTAAAAAACTTTTTAAACAAGGTATGGAACCCCAAAATCGGCAGTTTGGATATATGAGAGTACGAATGAATATACACCAGTTAGCCGGATATTCAAGGATTTTCCAAAACACAGAGACTCATATATTTGTTAATATTTTCCTAAAATGTTCTACCTAAGACACTTTTTAAAGACGAACATATCAAGAAATTTTAAGAAAATTTGGAGATATGTGAGCATTTTTTTGTTCCGGTTCAACATGGAATGGAAGATATATTGGTGCCGGTCATAGGGATGTATCAGGATACTTTGAAGCCCGATGATTTTGCTAGGATGGAGACAACACCAAGAATTTGCGAAGAATTTGCTAGTATTGGTGTGCCACGTTCCAATAAGATATGGATAGATCTCGACTCCTGTTTGATCTGGCGACGGTACAAGAAGGTCAAAGTATCTTCTCTCACTAGAGAGGAAAAGACGAACTTTCTTTTTGTCGGTTCAGACGAGATACTGCTTGATCGACAAGCACGCTTCGCATAGATTACAATAACCTCTGCAAAAGCTATGGAGATGAGAAAGAAGTGGAGAGCGTTGGTCACCTACTTTGCTATTGCCAGGCTTTCAGTCAGCGATATCTGGATATACGAGGGCATATCAATAATAAATTTCCAACTTCCCTCGTAGTTAAATGAAATGCAACACTGCTCCCATCAAGTACCATCTGACTACTGTCAAATTTTCAGAGAGTTCCGTCATTTAGTTTGTGTTTGTGTTTTTAATACGAGGGCATATCAATAATAAATTTCCAACTTCCCTCGTAGTTAAATGAAATGCAACACTGCTCCCATCAAGTACCATCTGACTACTGTCAAATTTTCAGAGAGTTCCATCATTTAGTTTGTGTTTAACAGCTGTTTAAAACATACAACCTTGTGGATTTTATGGAAGAAAGTAAATTTCCAGTGCTCAATTAACATTATTTCTTGCGTAAAAAACCTTTAATCAAACCAAGGAACAGCTTGATAAATATTGTGGGGACTCTGTACCACCGACTTCAATGGTAAAAAAGTGGTTTTCTGACTTTCGATGTGGTCGCACAAGTACAATTGACGCTGAACGTTCTGGACGCCCAATTGAGGTCAATACATGCGAAAATGTCGAAAAAACACTCGATATGGTGTTGGCGGATCGAAGAGTAAAAGCTCGTGAGATTGTTGAGGCCAAACGCTTTTCATATGGCAGAAAGGTTTTGATTTTACATGAGCAGTTGCGTTTGAGAAAGCTGTCTGCAAATGGGTGCCGCGATCCTTATCCGCCATATTTCCCGGATTTAGCCTCCCAGTGACTATTTCCTATTTCCAAACCTAAAGAAATGGCTCAGTGAAAAGAGATTCAGCTCCAAAGATGAAGTTATTGACCAAACAAATGCCTAGATTTGGCTAAAAATGCGTTCAACTCTTACATCTTGATGGGGGTGGAACAAGGTCGTATTTAAAGTTTCGCGTTAGGACAGTAACGCTCTTCAATGATAGCTGAATAGCCAGCTCTAGCTTGCCTACCTGTATCGGCAGAGGGTGAGTTTTATGTCAGAACTTTAGTGGGCCAGCCATGGTGTTATAGGTTTATTATACAACTTAACCTGGATCGGAGTCGGGTTGAAACATCCGACATTTTTTTAAACGGCGGTTTTCCACATCGATAATGTCGGCGACTTTTCCAATAGGAGACTTATCTTTAAGAAACCTTAAGCTTTCCTTTAGAAGACATTAGCCTTTTTAATCCGGCTGGTCCTGCTCAGTGAGGATAAGATTTATACAGAATTTTACTCTCTGATTTTCTTGATGTGGTCTTCTTGGTGAGATAGGGGAAGTAAGTAAGTATCCAGAGTAGCGTATATATAATAGCCCGAGGGCTTTAGTTATCAAACTAAACTAAAAAAATGTCGAATGCTAAATCATGTGTAGCCATAATTCAACCGATAAGTAGCTGGCGTCCAAGCGAATAGACAACAAAACTGACCCAAATAGTTAAAAAGATTTGCATACGGGTACATATACATAGACATGAACACACGTATGTGTAGGTGTACCTGCATGTAAACAGTGTCAATGGACAATTTGCACGGCGGCTTGTTGAGTCGCTGTTAGATAATCTCTGGCCTTCCCCCCTCGCCCGGCTTAAACCGAAGATTCGATCAATTTTACGAGACAATTTCATGTTTTAGGTTAGCATAACAATAGCACCACTGCCACCAGCCATCGGCACCATTCCACACGCATCGCTTCCAAAATGAAAACCCGTTAGCAGCTCAGCTGGCTGGTCCCAAGAGGTGTTACCAAATATGTATGCCTGACGAGCACATTTGGGCAGGAGGGGAGCGTGGCCGCATAATTTGAATTTTAAATTTAATCATTAGTTTATGAATGGTTTTAAAAGTGTATTTAGTATTTTTTTCATCTCTCTGTGTTTTGATTTTGTTTTTTTTTGGATATTTTATCTCGTATTGTGAATTACAACACATTTGAAGAGCATTCGCGTTGCCCAAATCCAATCATTGAAATATTTTTTTTATTGAGAAATCTATACGCTGATGGACGGACGGCATGTTATAGCCATACAAGGGCCAAGAGAAAAAAACCGCCAACTGCCGATACAAATCATTGAAGATTTACGGGCATGTGCCTTTTCTGTTTTTGCCATTGTGTTGTATTATCTTTTTAACCGAAACTTTGATAACAATTTAACATAATCAACGGCATTTCCACGATTTAAATTCAAATAAAAACGTTACATCACCTCGCACCTGAGATGTGCAACACAAAAATGTCCATTGTCTTCAATTCGTTTAGTATTGGCATTAATGAAAACGAAAATTATTGAAAAAAAAATCCACACATGCTGGTGTGGTGTTGGTGGCGGAACTGGTGTAGCCAGTCTGGGAAAGAAATTCAACTATAGTTAGTAACAGCAGGTACGCAGTAGTCAAATGTTAGGCTAGGTCGTTGGTCATTGAATTTATTTGTCGGCGTTTGACCACCCGTGGGAGTGATGGCTGATGTGATCGCTAGTATACCGATAGTCTTCCCAAAGGGTTAAGAGGAATCAGTATTCGTTCAGTCAATATAGCAGAGTAATAGAAAACATTGTATTAGAAATCTTCCTTCAAGTTTCATCCGAGATTAGATACAACCCTTTTATTTATTGTGACTTCAGGTGAGAGATACTCGTAAGTCACACTCGTTTAATTTAATGCAATTTAAAAGCGACTACAAGTGCCCTGCATTTCGCGTGACCCCTAGAAAGGTACAGAAGAGTTTTATAGATTACCGATTTTGCATGAGGTTTGAGCCCACATTTTTCCAATTCTGATATCCTATCAGTTTTAACGGCGTCTTCGAGTGGCTCGCTTTAAAATAGGTAACGGGTGGTTTAATTTTAATAGCCGATGTTAATTTTTTGCGCAAAACAGCCATTGTTTCGTTAGCTGTGTGGCAAGTGGCACAGTCCTGTTGAAACCACATATTGTCCACATCCATATCCTTCAAGTCGGGCCATAAAATATTACGATAGCGAACACCATTCACAGCAACTGCCTGACCGGCCTCAGCGCCCGATGATGCCGCCAGCCCATAAACCGCACCAAACAGTAACTCTTTGTGGGTGCACTGTTTTTTTCGACAATCACTCTTGGATTATCATTCGGCCAAATCTGCTTATTGACGAATCCACTGAGGTGAAAATGTGCCTCATCACTGAGGATGATTTTCTTCGAAAATTGATTTTCATTTTCATAATTAGCCTGAATAACTTTAACGCGTTGCTCGCTTGTGTATCTTTCCATGGTTCAAATTGCGTTAGTCTGAAATTGAAAAACATCAAATGAAATGCAACAAAAAACTTGATGTTTAGGAGTGGTTTACATTAAACATCGGCCCTTAAAATTTAACCACCCTTTAGAAAAACTATATATTATCAGTTGTTGATCATCCATCCTCGCGGTGGGTACTGTATCATACAATGGATGTCTAGAACTCAGGAAATATTTTCTGTTATATGTGAATGAAGATAAAAATCTATACTTTAGATAAAACATCCTGACAAGGGAGATCGTTATTGTCTACATGGTGCAAAAAAATTTTTTCTGATACAAGATGGAGCGCGATAATTTGCTTTTTTGCTATGCAGGCTGTGGCGGCACTGTTGGTCAAAGAGAGTGGAGAGTATACGTGACTTTTAGTGGCTGACGGGATATTTGTATTCGTCTGCCCCCTTCAGTTGCCATCATGCATTGGACACGTGAGAAGAGGTCATATTGTGTTGAAGCGTTTTTTTTTTCAAATGCCTACTCGATCATTGCAGTGCAGCGTGCTTTTCGTTTACGATTCGCTGTTTCACCACGCGGGCGTGTTCCTGGACGGCAATCAATTGTAAATTGGGTTACTTCATTGAGAACAGCAGGAAATGTGTAATGTGTACTAAGGGAAGAGAGTTAGAGCGGCAGTACTGCAATCTCCGAAACGCTCTGCTCGGAAGCAATCATTTGTCTTGGCATTTCCTGGATTTTTTTCAGCAGGCTCTTGAGGCAATGCAATTAGAGGATACATGGTTCCAACAGGATGGTGCCACTGCACACACAGCGAGGTTTACCATGAATTATCTGAGGCAAATGTTTCCTGCACGGCTTACCTCTTTGAGGGGTGATGTGAACTAGCCGACACGCTCACCAGTCTAAGCCCCATGTGATTTTTCGGCCGTAATAGTCGTCGTCCCCGAGAGGCTGTGCTTGCTATAGTGGATAAATTGTGGATCAAAATTTTCACTTTCCGTTCCGGCGCCAATGTGACGCTGTACCGCTCGAAGCGACGAAAATATCGCAGCCGTTAGTGTATCCTTTCAAAATGAGCCGAATCAGTCGATTTCATGTCGTTCTCAGGAATTGGTCATCTCTCAAACCACACAGTGGCGTATTTTGCGAAAAGATGTTGGTCTACATTCTTGTAATATCAAACTGACTCACGAACTAAAGCCACTTGATCGATTCCACGTAGATGTCAGAAATTGGGCATCACTTAAACCACACAGTGGCGTATTTTGCGAAAAAATCTTTGTCTTTATCCGTATAAAATCAAACCGACTCAAGAACTAAAGCCGATTCCACGTCGATCTCAGGAACTCGGCATCTCTCAAACCACAGAGTGGTTTAGTGACTCATGAACTACAGCCACTTGAACCTTTTTAATGCCGAAACATCTCCGATGGGACTCTGGCAAGGTTTCACGAAAACCCAGAAATTCATTAAAAAACATCTTCAGCAATGAAGCTCATTTCAGGCTGAGTGGCTTTGTCAATAAACAAAATATGCGTTCTTGGACAGCAACAATCCCTTAACTGCTTCAAGAAACGCAAAAAAATTATTATGTGGTGTTGTTTACATGCCGGAGGTGTGATTGGGCCGTATTTTTCGTCGATGAAATCAATCGTCATGTTACCGTCAATGGAGAGCGGCTATGGTGCCATATTAGAAAATTACGAGTATTTTTGGCCAGAATTGGATGAGCTTGACATCGCCGATATGTGGTTTCAACAAGACGGCTAAAGTAGCCACACAGCACGCGTTACAATCGATTTACTGCAATTCAGTAAAAGTGTTATAGTGAGAAATGGTCCTGTGAAATGGTCACCTCGTTCATGCCATTTATCGCCATTGGCTTTCTTTTTATGGGGCCACATCAAGTTATTGGTCTATGCCAATAAGCTAACAACTTAAGACGAACTCGGAGAAAACATCAAGGCGAAATTGCCAACGTTCGAAGTGCATGCAATAGTGGTGGAAAATTGGGTCCAACGAAAAGATCGCTGTACACTGGCTCGTGGTGGTCATACGATGGCTGCTATATATATCTGGCCTAATAATGAAAATGCGAATTTTATAAAATTATTTTTCGACTTTAGGTCATTTATTTAAACTCGTTGTTCTATGTGTTGTTTAATTTTTTTTTATCCCAATATTTCGATTGACTTCGTCAATCATCTTCAGGGGTTGTCAATTAACAAAACAATGTCGTCCGTCTGATTATCGCTGTCAACGAATATTTATCATCAAAAATGGTTTTATTGTTTTTCAAGCTTTCCAGCATGATTTATACACTTTTGCATGCGCTCAAACCAATTGTCGAAGCACTTGTTCCACTACATTTAATACACCTCCAAAACATGGTTTTTGAACGCTTCAACAGCTGCTTCTGGCGACGAAAATCGTTAACCACGCATTTTTTTTCTTCATGTGCGCGAACAAAAAGAAGTCATTGGGTGCCAAGTCAGGGTTGTACGGCGGATGACCCATCAATTCGACGTTTTGGCCGGGCAAAAAGACAATGGTTTGAGCCGATGTGTGAGAGCTCGCTATGCCATGGTGCACAATGATTCGTCTTCTCCTGATCGTTTTACATATTTCTCCGAAGACTTCAGGCAGACAAATTGTGGTGTACCACTCAGAATTGACCTCCTACGTTGCTCAAGCGGAACAGTCGCCACATGACCAGCTTTGCCGAAGAATCATGCGCTTCGAAGTGCTTCTTCCAAGAACAACTTTCGTTAGATTTGGCTTGTCCTCGAAGACCCACACGGTCGATTGCTGTTTTGTTTCGGGCTCATACCCATAGATCCATGATTCGTTACCTGTGACGATCTTTTAAACGTCTTTTGAAGCACAGCTATCGTATTTTTTCAAAATTTCTTTACACCAATCGCCACGAGCCTTTTTTTGAGCGATTGCCAAACTGTGTGGGATCCAACGAGAAGAAACCATTTTTACGGCCAGGTGTTCATGCAATATCGAATGAATGCTGGTGGAAGAAGTGCCCAAGGATGCCTCTATCTCACGGTATGTCACATGACGATCTTGCATTATCAGTGCACGCACGGCATCAATGTTCTCTGGCACAACGGCCGTTTGTGGGCGACCTTCATGACCTTCGCCTTTAAGCGAACGTCGGCCACGATTGAATTCTTCAAACCAGTTCTTAGGATGGTGCTATAGGATGGTGCTTCATCGCCATACAAAGATTTAAGTTTATCGATGCACTCTTGTCGTTATAATCCAAGTCGAAAGTTGAGAAAAATGATCGCACGATATTGTTCACGAGTGAATTACATTTTTTTTGCCAAATTGATTTTTTCAAGTCATTGTGAAGAACACAAATCATGGTCGTACGTCAAAGCGTTCTGAGTACGGTTGTGCTAAAAAATGTCAAACTTTCCATTGGAAATGTAAATCGAATTTCATTTTTTAAATGTAACATTAGCGCTGCACCTGGAATAAATTTGATCTCTATATCTTAAGTATTCTGTGTTTTATTAATATATACTTAGTAGGGACATCAATACTGTTACAACATTGAACACACCCATTTCAATAGTAGAACTGAACATACCCCGTTAATGTCATATGGGTTTTGAAAGCTAACCTCAATAGCGTTAGTTTGTAACGGAATTTTAAAATTGTTTCAACTTTCATCATGGAGTGGTCAGATAATGAGAACCCTATTGCTGTAATAGCGCTTTTCAAGAGCGCTCCGGCCACTAGGAATTATAAGTAGATGCATGTTCGTCTACCGATGCATAAAACTGTTTGAGGAGACTGGAGATGTAAAAGACCGCCACCGGTGGGGCCGCCCACGCTCTGCTCGAACACCGCAAGTCATCAAAGCCGTTAAATCAAGAATTCACAGAAACCGGCTCCGAAAACAGAAATCATGGCCCGTGAGATGAATATCACGCAAAAGTCCACGAGTCGAATCATTAAAAAAGACTTGGGACTTGGGGCTTTCAAACGACGTACCGGACATTTATTGACTGCAGCTTTAAAAAAGATAGGATTGAAAAATGCAAACGTCTTTTGGTGAAGCACGCTGATAACTTGCACAGAAAAATTTTGTTCACCGGTGAAAAAATGATAACCGTTTAGGAAAAATTTTACAAGCAAAATGATAGAGTGTATGCGCGGTCATCTAGGGAAGCATCTGAACTGATCCCAAGGGTGGAAAGGGTCATCACCCAGCTTTTGTCATGGTTTGGTGGGGTGTCTTTTACGATGGGGTCACTGACCTGCATTTCTGCGAACAAGGAGTCAAAACATCTGCCAAGTTTACCAAGAAACCGTTTTGGAAGCTGTTGTGAAGCCCATTAACAATTCTTTGTTCCAAAACCAGCCATGGACTTTCCAGCAGGATTCTGCCCCGGCCCATACTGCTTAAACGTCCAAGGCCTGGCTTCGAAACAATTTGCCAGCGTTCATTTCCTCTAAAGAATGGCCTTCAGGCAGTCCAGAGTTAAACTCATTGGATTACAAATTTTGGACGGCTTTAGAGGACAAGGTTTGTCACAAAAGATACCCCAACATTGGATCTCTTAAGACTGCTTTTGTTCGAGTTGTGGCCAATTTTCCAATGGACGAGGTTCGTGCAGCTATTGACGATTGGCCAGTGCGACGTAAGGGGTGTGTAAAGGCAAAAGGCGGACATTTCGAATAAGTAGATTCTTTTCGGATACAATATACATCAATAAATATATTAAAAAATATTTGGTCCAAAAACATTTAGTACTTTTTATTTTACAGCATAAAACGTGTGTAACAGTACGTATTTATGTGCCTACTAAGTACAATTGTTATGTCATTAATATAAAAACAAAATTGTACAATTGTTGAAAATTATTGTCAGAAATTCAAAAGACTTCACTGGAAGTCGCTGAGCAAGAAATTCGCAATGTTATGGCACCCGAAAAAAATCTTTTTGTTTAATAATTAAACCTGGTCCAAAACCGATTCCAAAGAAGCCATCGAGCAGTCGTCGGAATGTAAAGCACTTAAAACCAGAACGAAAATTACGCCTGGTCCTCAAAAACCATCCAGAGTGTCATTAATCGCAGCCGAAGCAGTTACAATGACAATTTTCATCCTAAAGTAAAGGGTTTCCAAAATCGATGATTATTTGAAAATCTCCTACTGTGGCAGTGGTCGGTCACCAATGCCGCAGAGAGTACAGGAGTATCGTCATCGAACATATTTGGCATTTTTTTTTTCATGGCGATTTACCACAATTTCATAATACGGTTTTGTTCATTATCCATCCATCATAATTAGTCTGGCAACAACCGGTTAATTTGCTCGACAATTTTTGGGTAAATGTTGATGTTGCTGATGGGCATCAGCAACAGCGCCAGTGCTGGTGGTGATGCAGCATCAGCAGCAACAATTAACAATTGTAGCGTTGACAAATGAATATGGTACGTTTGTTGGTAGTTACAATATTCAAAACCATTGAAGCCAGTGCAACCACAAACACATGTGCGTAAATTTCAGATGCTGTAGTCACGGGGGATTTTTATTCAGTTTTTTTTTGGTTGTACGGATTTGCTCTGTTTCATGTGGATGTGCCCCCCCCCCGCCCCCTCTGGATGACTGGCTGTCGCTTGGCTTGTTGGTTTGACGTTATGTAGGTTGTCAGGTTTTTCTGTTTCAATTTAATCAAAACTGTCACAGTATCTTCGTCGTCGTCGCCGTCATTGTTGTCGTCGCCGTCAGACGTACATACGATACATACGTACCCAGCGACAAAGTCGACACATGTTCGCTATGAATTAATAACATCTGTAAAACAAATGAAGATACCCTAGACGGCTCGGCCGGATTATCTGAACAGATGTACACAGACCCATACATACGTATGTATGATTGTGTGTGTTTGTGTGTTGGTTGTTGCTCTATCTGTGAATTAATTTCGTGTGCAGTTGTTGGTTGTTCATAATTATTACAAAATTATCGCTGTTAGTTGGTAATTCGGTTGTTATTGCTGATGTTGTTATTATTGCTGTTGCTGCTGCCGCTGATGCTTATGAACTTGTTCATTTGTTTTTGTTAGTTTTACGAGTTGTCTTTTAATTAAGCTTTGTAGCCTTTTTTTGTTGTGTTTTTTTTTGTTTATTTGTTTATACTCGACTAAAAGTATTTCTGAGAAATGTTAATTAATGCAAAAACGAAATTATTTTCGTATGCTTTCCTCTCCCCTCATTTCGTGTTTTCTTTACTTTTCTCGGTTATTTGTAATAATCACCAATTCTGAGCCTCAACGACTGCTGCCTGAACGTCTAACTGCCTGACCGGCTAACTGCCTGACCGCCTAACTACCCGACCGCCTGCCTAACTGACTGACGATCGCTTGTGTATAAATGTTTTAATGAAGATTTCGTTTTTTCTTCTTTTTCACTTCTTTGTTTTTTCCACTGACTTGATGTGTGTCCCAAAACACTTCACATTTGTTGTGTCGATTGCGATTGCGACAACAACTTCCCAATTACTTTCCAACTTGCTCTTGTTACTTTGAACTCTCATCTTCAGTGTTGACTTTTGTTCCGAAACATCGAAAGTGCATTTTTTTTAATTCTGCGGAAGAGTTTTCGAGCCAGTAGCTGGGCTGGTAGAGGGAGTTCTCTCACTACTGCAGTATGGGCCGTTTAAAATTTGAACTACCAATTACACAGTGAGACGGAGAAAAAATATCTGGGAAATGATATTATTTTGAAGATCTCGCTCAGTACAACAAGAAACCGGTTTTGAAATTTCCCAAACACCACCAAAATCTGGAGTTACGGGTAAAAACCCGGGTTTTCGGATCTTTCGCACTTATATGCCAGTAACTTGGTTGAATATCAACCGATTTTAAGTTTTTCGGAAATGGAAAGAAGACACTGTGGCCTTTCGAATGGTGTATACACTTTTAAAACACGCTGCGTATATTTCCTGTAAACTTATTTTTTTTTAAATTTTTAGTAATTTTTTTAACTTTTTTTTTGGTTTTATTTGCTATCAATACTACAGGGGTTATATACGAGGGCAGTTCGGAAAGTTCTTAGCCTATCAATGTAAGAGAATAGTTAGTTTTTCAAAAATATTTTTATTTTTCAATATAATCTCCTGAAACTTCAATACACTTAGTCCAACGCTTATCTAGCAATTCTATCCCTTGATTAAAATAGTTTTCCTCAAGGTCTTCAAAATAGTGGTTTACAACTGTAATTGCATCTTCATTTGAGGTGAAACGCTTGCCAGCAAGGAACTTTTTAGATTTGGGAAAGGTAAAAGTCACTGGGAGCTAAATCAGGAGAATAAAGTGGTCGGGCAAGCAACTCGTACTTTAATTCGTTGATTTTAGCCATTGTTAAAACACTCTTGTGCGCTGGTGCGTTGTCTTGATGAAAAATTATTTTTTTGTGTTGTAAGCCAGGACGTTTTTCTCGAATTTGTACATTTAATTGATCTAAAAGGTTGCAATAGTACTCTGAATTTATTGTTTTACCCTTTTGCAGATAGTCAATCAATAAAATACATTTGAAGTCCCAAAAAACCGTTGCCATAACCTTACCAGCCGATTGAATTGTTTTTGCCTTCTTTGGGGCACTTCCTCCAGCTTCAGTCCATTGTTTGGATTCTTCTTTTGTCTCTGGAGTATAGTGGTGGATCCATGTCTCATCAACAGTTATGAAACGACGCTTAAAATCCATTTTATTTCGCTGAAAACGATCCAAACAAGCTTGAGAAATGTTCATTCTTATGCGTTTTTGGTCGACTGTTAACAAGTGCGGCACCCATCTTGCAGAAAGCTTTTCATCTGTAGTTCTTCATGCAAAATTAAATGGACTCGATCATTTGAGATGCCCATGATATTGGCTATTTCACGCACTTTTATTCGTCGATCATTTAATACCATATCATGCACTTTGGCTACAATTTCTGTTGTTGTTGCTGTTTTTGGACGTCCACTACGTGGTTCATCTTCAATGCTTGTACGACCACGTTTAAATTCAGCAACCCAATTTTTTACTGTTGCATATGAAGGAGCACTTTCACCTAACACATTCACCATATCATTATGAATTTCTTGTCCCGATAAACCTTTTTTATGTAAATATTTAATGACACCACGCATTTCTAATTTTTCCATTGTAAAAAAATCGCGGATGCGTCTTTTGTGAACACCTGTTTCTATATGAAGGAGTTGCCAGATCGAAACAAAATTTAACATGTGTTCATAGCAGAAGTTTCCAAAACACTTAACTTTTTTCTGTTTATACCGAGCTTTTTGTGCTAGGCTAAGAAGCGAACCGCCCTCGTATTTACAGAATTTCAAGTTTTATCGTAAAGATATTTCAACAAATAGTTACAATTATTTGATTAATTACTAACTTATTAAATAAAAACAGTTTAAAGGGGAAAAAGATATTAAAAAACCTACGCTTAATATCACAAAATAATAAGAAGATTTAAAAGCAAAAACTAGATTTGTCTATAATAAAACTTATAGAGTAAATTAGATTGTGTTTTGCACAATCTCTCCAGATCTGGCAGCCATATGTATGGATTGGTTTAATGCATATCAGAAGTTTGTTCTTAGAATGTAGTTTTGATTTCTTATTTAATAAGGGATATAATGCTCGTCCACATCTTGTAGCCTTCAAACACACCTTCTCTAGATGATCCTTAAAAGTTTATCTCTGGTCGAGAATGATTCCAAGGTATTTAATTGATTTTGATAGGGGTATCTCTCTTCCCGGTACCATAAGATTTATGGAAGGAGTTCTTTTAGGAGATTTATTCAAAGAAAATAAAATAGCTTAAGACTTTTCCTTGTTTATTTTTATTTTCCATCTGGAATAGTATTTGCCTGCGGAAACTAGAGCTTTTTGCATTTTCTTTACTATGGCATTTGAAACTTTTCCATGGCTTATGAATGCGCTGTCATCGGCATAAAAAGCAACCTCATTTCCGACAGAAGGTTTAAAGTCCGAAATATAAGCGAGTATAACAAAGGAGAAAGAACAGATCCCTGAGAAACTCCAGCAGGGATACATTTAACCTCCGATTTCTCTCCATCTATTTCAACAACAAATCTTTTGTCAGTAAGGAAATTCTTAATCAGCTTAATTATATATGCATGTCGGGCAGTTCATTTTGTAAAGTTTGTATAAAAGTCCATTGTGCCAAATGGAATCAAAAGCCTTCTCAATATCCGGTGGATAACCTCCTGTTTTTGCTTGATTTTTATCATATTTACAACTCTTTACCTGATGAGTTGTTGAATGATGAGCTCTGAAACCATACTGACACCTGTGGATAAGATTATTTTCTTCCGCATATGGAATATTATTTTTTCCAGGACTTTATCTACACGCAGAGAAAAGATATGGTTACACTATGGTCACCGCAACAATAATATGTTCTCTCCAATAAAAGCATGAACGTTGCAACCATAGTATTGTTTTTTGAATTTCATTTTGACAATAGTATGATTGCGACAATATTGCTATTGTTGAAATGCAACAATAGTATTATTGTCAAATTTAGAAATGAAAATATGGTTGTAGCAACCATATAAACATGGTTAGTGCAACAAAAGTATTGTTGTTTAAAATTTACGTTAACAAAAATATGATTACGACAATCATACAGTATGGTTGTGACATAACAAAACAGGTTTTGTGGAGAATACATGTTTGTGCGTGCGTATGTTTTTTTGATATACAAAAAAAAACACATACACACGATACAGTGAATGGTTGCTGTCCATTAAAAAAATATAACAATCGGAAGGTAGTTCGATGGATTTTTATTGTGTTTAGTTTGTTCGGTGAAATACTCTAATACCGACTGGTTCTCGTTTATTTAAAATCTGCCTGCACTTAAGTATATAGCCATTGATCATGGTTTAATCACACTCGTTACTTGGTGTCTACGGATGGTAAAGTAGCATTCACCTCTGCTGGCAACTAAAAGTATTTTTGACCGTTGGAATATATATTTTTGTTTCTTGAATGATATGTTCAATTAAAACATGACCTCAAATCTGGCTATGATCTCAGAGTAATGCAATTTAAAATAACTTACTTAATAAAAATCTCTATTTTTGAATAACAACATTACCCAATCCTAATAAATAATTTTGGGGATCATAGTATGGTTGAGTGTGAATCATACTATGGTTGTGAGGATCATAATATGGTTGTGAAGATAATAGTATGGTTGAGTGTGAATCATACTATTGTTGTGATGATCATAGTATGGTTGTGGAGATCATAGTATGGTTGAGTGTGAATCATACTATGGTTGTGGGGATCATAGTATGATTATGTGTGAATAATACTATTGTTGTGAGGATCATAATATTGTTGTGGCACAACCATATAGCCAACAATAGTATGATCCTCTTCGAATATTGTCACCACAACCATACTTTTTTTCTGCGTGTAGGGATGATAATAAGCTAATTGGGCGATAGCTTGGAATAATCTTAGCCAATTTTTTTAACTTTGGATGCGTTTTTACACCGAATTTTTTAAAAGGATCCGAACAATTTTTAATTCATAGGGCCTATAATTATAGGGATTTCCATCAAGGACATAACAATTTTATATATAAATAAAACAAAGAATATTTAAGTTAAAGAGTTCAAATTTATTCCAGGTGTAGTACAAATGTTACATTTTAAGAATGAATTCGATTCATCTGAACAACACGAGCCCGCGTACGACGATATATTCTTTGGTCAAAATTTTCCACTACTCTTGCTCACATTTCCACCGAAACGTTGTCAATTTCGCGTTGGATATTGTCTCTGAGCACGTCGAAAGTTGTTGGCTTGTTGGCATAGACCAGTGACTTGATGTGGCCTTATAAAAAGAAATCCAATGGCGTTAAATCGCATGAACGAGGTGGCCATTCGACCGGAGCATTACTCGAAATAACACCGTCACCGAATAAACCTTGCAGTAAATCGATTGTAACTCGTTCTGTGTCACGGTCCTGTTGAAACCACATATGGGCAATGTCAAGCTCATTTAATTCTGGCCAAAATAATTTTCCAACATGGCACGATGGAGCTCTCCATTGACGGTAACAGGACGATTGTTTTAAGCGACGAAAAAATAGGCCGAATCACACCTCTGGCATGAAAACCACACCACAGAGTAATTTTTTGCGGATGCAACTGTGTCTCTTTAAGCACTTGAGGGATTGTTGCTGTCCAAGAACGCTTTTTTTGTTAGTTGACAAAACCACTCAGCCTGAAATGAGCTTCATCGCTGAAGATGATTTTTTAATGAATGTCTGGATTTTCGTGAAACTTTGTTAGAGCCCAATCGTAGAAGCTTCGGCGTTTCAAATGATCAAGTTCTTGACTCAGTTTGATCTTTTGGTCGATTTGTGTTTTGTTTCAGGTTCATATGCATAGTTCCATGATTCGTCACCTGTGACAATGCTATACACTATCTTTGAACTATCGCAGTTATACTTTTTCACATCTCTTTGCACTAATCCATACGAGCCTTTTTTTAACATTCGTCAAATTATGTGGGTTCCAACGAGAACAAAATTTTTTCAAGGCTAAATGAACATGCAATATCTTATTGATGCTTGTCATACTAAGGCCCAAGGATGCCTCAATCTCGCGGTATGTCACATGTCGGTCTAGCTTAATTAGTTCACCCAAAGCATCGGAGGTTACTGGCAAAGTGACCGAATTTGGACGTCCTTCACGAAATTCAACCTGGAGCGAACGGCGTCCGAGACTGAACTCTTGGTACCAGTAATTATATATATTTCTGTATTTAGTGTGTCCTGGCGCGAGGTCGTCCAAAAACGGCCGTTGTGCCAGAGAACGTTGATGCCGTGCGTGAACTGATAGTGCAAGATCGTCATGTGATATACCGTGAGATGGAGGCATCCTTGGCCATTTCTTCCACTAGCATACATTCGATATTGCATGAACACCTGGCCGTAAAAAAGGTTTGTTCTCGTTGGATCCCACACACTTTGACAATCGCTCAAAAAAAGGTTCGTGTCGATTAGTGCAAAGAAATTTCGAAAAAAATACGATCGCGGTGCTTCAAAAGACCTTTATAAGATCGTCACAGGTAACGAATCATGGATCTATGCGTATGAGCCCGAAACAAAACAGCAATCGACCGTGTGGGTCTTCGAAGACGAGCCAAATCCAACGAAAGTTGTTCGTGGAAGAAACACTTCGTAGCAAATGGTCGCCTGTTTCTTTGGCAAAGCTGGTCATGTGGCGACTGGTTCGCTTGCGCAACGCAAGAGGTAAATTCTGAGTGGTACAACACAGAAGTCTTCGAAGAAATTCGATAAATGGCAAAAGAAAATATGAATCATTGTGCACCATGACAATGTGAGTTCTCACACATCGGCTCAAACCAGCGCCTTTTTGACCGACCAAAACGTCAAATTGATGGGTCGTCCACCGTACAGCCCTGACTTGGCACCCAATGACTTCTTTTTATTCCCGCACATCACGAAAAAAATGCGTTGTCAATGAAGCGGTCTAAAACCATGTTTTGGAGATTTCTTAATCGGAGTGGAAAAAGTGCTTCGACAATTGGTTTGAGCGCATGCAAAACTGTATAAATCATGCTGGAGAATACTGTGAAAAAAATAAAACCATTTTTGATGATAGATATTCGCATTTTCAGTATTAGGCCAGAAATATATATAGCAGCCCTCGTAGCAGTGGTTTTTGATGGTGCTTCATCGCTAATAGTTGAAACAAGTTGATTTAGTTGTCTCGAAAAATCATCTCGTAAAAAATCATCGCACGAAAATGTTCACGGGATAATTCCATTTTTTGACTGAGATGAATTTGTCAACAGACTGTAAACAAAACATTTGGCCCTCAAATGATATGCTAAAAAATGTCGAAAGTTTCCAATGGAAGTTCCACTTTGCATCTAGGAACACTGGTATTGTCAGGACCCGAAATAAAAATAGCAACCCTCGAACAGACGGATGGACATCGTTCCATAGATTCAGCCAGTGATTTTGAATCTATCATAAGGTTGAATAAACATAAGGTTTATCTTCTTTCTTTTAAGGTAATTCAAATATCAGCACTAAGATATAAGGACCATTAACTACAGTGTGGGGTAGGGCATATCAATTCAGAGGTGTGATATCTAAATTGTAGCGTGCGCTGTATGTGCCGTAGCTTCGTCTTGCTTAAAACCAAATGTCGCCAACATCGAGATGGGTAGAAAACAACTGGTATAAACAATTTTCGTGGGAAATTGATTCCATAAGTTCGTATTTAAAAACCACTTCCGCTTGCAATTGCTATTAAAGTGTTCCAACACACTTTAAAACACTTGATAAGAACTCGTATTGAAAATGACTAAACCAATGCATCGAATATATGCCACTGCATTGGCATCATCCATGGCAACATTTCATTAAAATCACTTCCCGCTTTGGTTTGTGGCTTGTAGGCCTGTTGCCCGATTACGTGGCACTCTGGCTCTCTCTGCTGCGGAAACACATGTCCCTGTCAAGGCTGACGAGAAAAAAACCGTCGTTAGCGTTGTAATGTGTAAAAGCGACCTGGCAAAGGTGCGTCGCAAAATGCGTGTTTCGCATTACGCACGACCTAATGGAGACAGGCAACATTGTTGTTAACATCTGTACGACAGCATTCCGCTGTTAGACAGGGGCTTTCTCTACCGTCTCCATCGCCCTCCAGCCGCCAGCCAAAAGATCAAAATGAAGGAAACGCTGACAAGAACGGAGCATATTTGATTGAATGTTGTGTTCTTTTAATAAAACGGCGTTTACATATCAATCTTCGTCTGCGGTAATAACAGGCTCTGCTTTAAATTGTTTATGAGTCGTCGTATTTTGTGTGTTCTGTTCAGTGGCGCACAGTGGGCGATTTGTTTAAGTTTTTGTTTTATTCCTAATGGCATCGAATTGAAAGGTAGAAATTTTAGAACGTCTGATAAAGGCTAAGTTGAAGTTTTTTTTTTAAGTTCATGTTTTTAAGTGGCTATCTTAGACCTAAAATCATTGACATTTCCGAGAAAGGGTGTTTCCAAATCGACGCAAGTTTTCAGTCATTTTTGTAAAGTGTTGCCAACCATAAGAATAATAGGTTTTGTAAAACTAAGTCGACGCAAGTTTCGAGTTTTCTATCATTTATCATTTTTGTTCGGTAAAGTGTTGCCAACCATAAGAAGAATAGGTTTTGTAAAAACTAAGTGTAGTGTAATTTAAGCTTTTAAAGGGTAACCCGATAATAACGATAAATTATTTAATGCTTAGTTCATAGTTAGATTTGAGACCACGTTTCTTGGAACATTTTCTACAAAGAATAACTAAGAAGTTATTCAAAGGGCAGCAGAAAAAAATTTAAAAAAAAATTAAAATTAATCAACAACGCTGATTAATTTAAAATTAATTCTAGATTTATATTGAAGCTTAAAGTGCAAATGGTCACCTAGGTCTTGCTGGCAGTCTTCATGCATTTAGGCCATTTTTTATGACTCGCTTGAAACCAGTAGTGTCGAGCTCGACTAGAAAGGTTGATTCGCGTAGACTTAGGAGTGCACATAGCCCCAAGGAATATTTATCGAGTGGTGTCAAGCCATATAAAAATTGTGCCGCTTGGTGAATTTATCATTGAGATGACGAATCCCTAAATCTTTACAACTTCAAGCTCTAACATAACTCCTTGCCGTCAGCATTGACGGCAAGGGTTTCTGCTTTATCATATCGAAAGATATGCTGCCATGTCAAAGACTTTAACAAACTGTCAACATTTGTAAAGGCTTCTGGTTGTTTTGACATTGACAGCTCTTTCCCGAACGAAATATTGTCAAAAAGTCATTAGTATATTTTTGTCAATTTTTGTGATTGTTCTTGTTTTTCGGGCTTCCGTCTCCATGCGGCGCTCACTTTATACTTAGTAGGGACATAAATACTGTTACACACGTTTTATGCTGTAAAATAAAAAGTACTGAATGCTTTTGGGCCAAACATTTTTTAATATATTTATTATTGTATGTTGTATCCAAAAAGAATCTACTTATTCGAACTGTCCGCCTTTTGCCTTAAGTCGCACTGTCAATAGCTGCACGAACCTCGTCGCTTGGAAAATTGGCCACAGCTCAAACCAAAAGCAGTCTTAAGCGAACCAATTTGGGGTATCTTTTGTGACAAACTTTGTCCTCTAAAACCGTCCACATTTTGTAATCCAATGGGTTCAAATCGGGACTGCCTTAGAGCCATTCTTTCGAAGCCAGGCCTGGAACGTTTTAGCCTTATGGGCCGGCGCAGAATCCTGCTAGAAAGTCCATGGCTGGTTTTGGATCAGGGAATTGTTAAGAGGCTTCACAACAGCTTCCAAAACGGTTTCTTGGTAAACTTTGGCCGATATTTTGACTCCTTGTTCGCCGAAATGCAGGTCAGTGACCCCATCGTAAGAGACACCCTGCCATACCATGACTGAAGCTGGGTGATGACCCTTTTCCACCTTCAGATGCTTGCTTAGATGACCGCGCATATACTCTATCATTTTGCTTGTTAAATTTTTTCCTGAACGGTAGAAAAAATTTTCATCGGTAAACAAAATTATTCTGTGCAAGTTATCAGCGTGCTTCACCAAAAGACGTTTGCATTTTTTGGATCAGGGAATTGTTAAGAGGCTTCACAACAGCTTCCAAAACGGTTTCTTGGTAAACTTTGGCCGATATTTTGACTCCTTGTTCGCCGAAATGCAGGTCAGTGACCCCATCGTAAGAGACACCCTGCCATACCATGACTGAAGCTGGGTGATGACCCTTTTCCACCTTCAGATGCTTGCTTAGATGACCGCGCATATACTCTATCATTTTGCTTGTTAAATTTTTTCCTGAACGGTAGAAAAAATTTTCATCGGTAAACAAAATTATTCTGTGCAAGTTATCAGCGTGCTTCACCAAAAGACGTTTGCATTTTTCAATCCTATTTTTTTTTTAAAGCTGCAGTCAATAAATGTCCGGTACGTCATATGAAAGCCCCAAGTCTTTTTTAATGATTCGACTCGTGGACTTTTGCGTGATATTCATCTCACGGGCCATGATTTTCTGTTTTCGGAGCGGATTTTTGTGAATTCTTGATATAATGGCTTTGACATGCGATGTTCGAACAAAGCTTGGGCGGCCTGACTGGTGGCGGTCTTTTACATCTCCAGTCTCCTCAAACAGTTTTATGCATCGGTAGACGAACATGCGGCTAATCCCTAGTGGCCGGAGCGTTTTGAAAATATCGCTTTTTTCATTTCACACTTGAAAAGCGGTATTACAGCGATACGGTTCTCATTATCTGACCACTCCATGATGAAAGTTGAAACAGTTCTAAAATCCAGTTACAGACTAACGCTATTGAGGTTAGCTTTCAAAACCCATGTGTGTGTGACAGCGCATAGAGAAAGGGATCTAAGGGTAAAAGATAAATTTTCATTTCTTTTCTTTTTTTGATGTGGACAACATCTGAGCATCGAATGAGACCGATCCCATGCCCCAAAAGTGTTCTCTCCCACAGATATGAGCGTTTTATGAAAGTGAAGTCGACGATTCTAAGCTGAAATAGAAAGGGACCTAATTTTTAAAATGGCTCTCCTGAAAAAATTTGGTTTATAACCTTAGGTCCCTTTCTATTTTGCGCGTCACATATGATACTGACGGGGTATGTTCAGTTCTACTATTGAAATGGGTGTGTTCAATATTGAAACTGTATTTATGTCCCTACTAAGTATACTTCGCACAACCCCATACAAATAGTCCAGCGTTGTTAAATCGCACGATCTTGGGGGCACGCCACAGGCCCACGAAGCGAGTTAATGCGCACAACAAAGGTTTCCTTCAATAAATTGATTGTTTCGTTGGCTGTGTCACATCTAGCGCCATCTTGTTCGAAGCAAAGGTCGTCCAATTCAGGCACGAAAAAGTTATTAATCATGGCTCTATGGCTTTATTATGGACGGCTTCATATTTTGAAGAAATATGGACCAATGATTCGCTCTGCCCATTGAAAACACCAAACTGTGACTTTTCGAGGATGTGACGGCGTCTCAACAATGGCTTGTGGATTTGCATTACTTCAAATGTGACAATTTTCGTTATTAACGTAGCCATTCAACCAAAATTGAATGTTAGGCGATGCGCCTAACAAAATTTTCTTGTAAAAATCAGGATCGCTGGCCATTTCGTTTTGGGCCCATTCACCACGACTTGCAAACGTTGTTCCGAAGTAAGTCTATTCGTTATGAAATGGCAAACCAAACTGAGCATTAATCAAGTGACAGCTGTCAAAAGGATCAACTCCGAAAAAAGTGTGGCCTACAATTTCCAAATTTATTTGACTGGACTTAATAAACTCGTTCGTAAGGTCAAAACTTGTTAAAGAGCATTTGCTTTATGTTTCCAGCCTTAAAATAAAATACTCGACACCTGACTTGCAAACGTTGTTCCGAAGTAAGTCTATTCGTTAGGAAATGGCAAACCAAACTGAGCATTAATCAAGTGACTGCTGTCAAAAAGATCAACTCCGAAAAAAGTGTGGCCAGTTTGAAACCACAGGTCTAAAAAACCGCCCTTTACAATTTCCACCTGATTTCGCCTCAAATTTATTTGACTTGGCTTAATAAACTCTTTCGTAAGGTCAAAACTTGTTAAAGAGAATTTACTTTATGTTTCCAGCCTTAAAATAAAATACTCGACAATTAGACTTTTGAGGAACTGTATCCCAATCGAAATAGCCAATTTAAAAAGGGCACCATTATTTCAAAAACTTTTTCAATTCCCCCACTGTAGGTTTTTGTTTTATTTTTTTGTGTGCTTCAAAAGTGTTAGATACGAATAAAGTAATTTTACAAACGTTTATTAAATATTTATCTCCAATGACTGCAACACATACCTACGTGTCGACATACGCCTAAAACGCCGACATTTTTACAGGCGTGAGGCAGGCGCATCATTGGGGGCCAAATTCAAATACGTTTTTCAGACCAAGCCACAGCAGCATCAGCAGCCATCATGTTTTAAAGACAAGTTAATAAAAATTAAGCGCACACGTTATGTCAACGTCAACATTGCCGTTGAAGTCTCTGCCATTTCTCCGTCGAGTACATAAAGTTGTGCCATACTCGTAAAGCAAAAAAGATTCCAGAACAGAAAATTCCATAAAACATCGTTTACAAGTCATGTCATTAAAGACAAAATAAAAAAAAGCACTTCGTCCTGTAAAGCGTCACAGCACCGCCCAGGTCGAAACAGCACAGCAGACGAGACACATACGAGGGAGTCCCTTATGCAGTTTACAACTTTTTACGAGCACTCGCATGGCAAAATTAACATAAAATTTATGGGGCATTTGGCAGAAAAAACCAAAAAAATGCAAAAATTATTACATTTTCATGTGCTTTAATGTTGTAAATAACATTTACTTCATGTTGCCCGACACGTGTTTTTTTGTCGTTTGTTTTTTTTTTCTTTTTTTGTTTATATCGCGTCTTTAATATCGTCATAATATAATCACTTATCGATTGATGGCAAAGGGACTGGGTAAGAGGCAAGAAGGTTTGGAGCAGCTTGTCTTATTCTCTTAGCGGTGGAATTCCATTCAATGTTCCACTTATTTGCCATCGCAAATTGTTGACAAACAATGGGAGTTTATCGGCTCCTTGTGCAGAGTACTTAACTGGAGTAGATTGAGTGGATAAAGGACTTTTCGAGCTGAGACAATGGCACTGGGACAGGAATAGCACAATATAATATATTGGCCAACTTTTTCTTGGGTTTTTGCTAGAAAGTTTTATGTTAAACATGTTGTAGAGATACTCAGATTGGTATAGAAAACAGGCCAAGGGAGGAACTCCTTAATGTTTAAAGAGAAGTACAAATTTTAGGTAAGTTTCTAGTTGGTCCCAGTCAAATTAACTACTGCCCAGAAATCCTCTGAAATTCAAAAAATCCTCAATCGGAGATTATAAAGGATTGTCCAACAAAAATGCACGCAGTTTATTTTAAATAAAAAAAAAAAACTTTTCAGACAATTATACTAATATATTTTATTATAATAGAAGGACCTATGACAAAATATCGTCCAAATGTCCGCCACGGCTTTGGTGGCATACCGCTAAACGATGGTTCATACACGCAGAGAAAATATATGGTTACTATATGTGACGCGCAAAATAGAAAGGGACCTAAAGGTAAAAACCAGTTTTGTTCAGGTGAGCCATTTTAAAGATTTAAATACGTGTATCTTTGTTGTACCATCACTTTCATAAAACGCGCATATCTCTGGGAGGGAACACTTTTGGGGCATTTGATCGGTCTCATTCGATGCTCAGATGTTGTCCACATCAAAAAAAGGTGAAAATTGATTTTTTTTACTGTTTGGTCCCTTTCTCTATGGTCACCGCAACAATAACATGTTCTCGACAATAAAAGCATGTTCAACGCAACCATAGTAGTGTTTATTGAATTTCATTTCGACAACAGTGTGATTGCGACAATATTATTAATTGATGAAATGTAACAATAGTATGGGTTTATTTAAATAAATGATTTATTTGTTAATTTAGTTCAGAGCATTATTTGGTTTGAATGATTTAACAAAAACTAATGGTTGTATGAATGATGAATTAAATGTTCTCCGTCGCCAGATCGTCGTAAACTGTCTTTCGTTTTTACTTTTTCACGTCGCGATTAGAACTAACTACTTTCTTTTCTCTTCTCAAACATAAATGCTGTTGTTGGGTATGGTTGCCAAATTTTCAGGAAAAACCAATCCCACAAAAGTATTATTGCCAGTTTTAGAAATGATAATATGGTTGTAGCAGCCATATAAACATGGTTGGTGCAACAAAATTATTGTTGTTTAAAATTTACGATAACAATAATATGATTACGGCAATCATACCGTGTGGTGGCGTCTATGAACATAACAAAACAGGTTTTATAGAGCATACATGTACTTACATGTGTGTGCGTATGTTTTATTTTTGATATTCAAAAAAACCGAACACACGATGCAGTGCATGGTTAGTGTCCAATATAAAAAACAACAACAATCGGAAGGTAGTTCAAGGGATTTTTATTGTGTTTACTTTGTTGGGTGAAATACTCTACTAACGACTAGTTTATTTAAAATCTGCCTGCACTTAAGTATATGTGACAGCGCATAGAGAAAGGGACCTAAGGGTAAAAAAAATCAATTTTAATTTTTTTTTCTTTTTTCGATGTGGACAACATCTGAGCATCGAATGAGACCGATCCCATGCCCCAAAAGTGTTGCCTCCCAGAGATATGTGCGTTTTATGAAAGTGAAGTCGACGATTCTAAACGCAAATAGAAAGGGACCTAATCTTTAAAATGGCTCTCCTGAACACAACTGGTTTTTAACCTTAGGTCCCTTTCTATTTTGCGCGTCACACATACTTAGGAGGAAGATAAATACTGTTACACACGTTTTATGCTGTAAAATAAAAAGTACTGAATGTTTTTATACCAAATATTTTTTAATATATTTATTGATGAATATTGTATCCAAAAACAATCTACTTATTCGAAATGTATGCCTTTTGCCTTTATACACGCCTTAAGTCGCACTGGCCAATCGTCAATAGCTGCACGAACCTCCATTGGAAAATTGGCCACAGCTCGAACCAAAGCAGTCTTAAGAAATCCAATGCTGGGGTATCTTTTGTGACAAACCTTGTCCTTTAAAACCGTCCACAATTGGTAATCCAATGGGTTCAAATTTGGACTGCCTGAGGGCCATTCTTTAGAGGAAATGAACGCTGGCAAATTGTTTCGAAGCCAGGCTCGGGACGTTTTAGCCTTATGGGACCGGCGCAGAATCCTGCTGGAAAGTCAATGGCTGGTTTTGGAACATGAAATTGTTAAGAGACTTCACAACAGCTTCCAAAACGGTTTCTTGGTAAACTTTGGCCGATGTTTTGACTCCTTGTTCGCAGAAATGCAGGTCAGTGACCCCATCGTAAGAGACACCCCACCACACCATGACTGAGGCTGGGTGATGACCCTTTTCCACCCTTGGGATCAGTTCAGATGGTTCCTTAGATGACCGCGCATGCACTTCATCATTTTGCTCGTTAATTTTTTTTTTGAATGGCAAACATTTTTCTTCGGTTTTCTAAGCAAGTTATCAGCGTGCTTCACCAAAAGACGTTTGCATATTTCAATCCTATTTCTTTTAAAGCTGCAGTCAATAAATGTCCGGTACGTCGTTTGATAGTCACAAGTCCCAAGTCTTTTTTAATGATTCGACTCATGGACTTTTACGTGATATTCATCTCACGGGCCATGATTTCTGTTTTCGGAGCCGGTTTCTGTGAATTCTTGATTTAACGGCTTTGATGACATGCTATGTTCGAGCAGAGCGTGGGCGGCCCGACTGGTGGCGGTATTTTACATCTCCAGTCTCTTCAAACAGTTTTCTGCATCGGTAGACGAACATGCGGCTAATCCCTAGTGACCGGAGCGTTTTGAAAATATCGCATTTTTCATTTCACGCTTGAAAAGCGCTATTACAGCAATACGGTTCTCAATATCTGACCACTACATGATGAAAGTTGAAACAATTTTAAAATCCCATTACAGACTAACGCTATTGAGGTTAGCTTTCCAAACCCATATGATATTAACGGGGTATATTCAGTTTTACTATTGAAATGGGTGTGTTCAATGTTGTAACCGTATTTATGTCCCTACTAAGTAGCCATTGTTCATAGTTTTATCACATTCGTTACTTGGGATCTACGGATGGTGAAGTAGCTTTCACCCCTGCTGGAAACTAAAAGTATTTTCGGCTGCCTTTGGAATATATATTTTTGTTTCTTGAATAAAATGTTCAATAAAAACTGGGACATGGCCTCAAATCTGGCTATGAACTAATTGTATTGCAATTTAAAATAACTTGCTTGATAAAAATCCCTGCTTTTGAATAACAACATTACCCAATCCTAATAAATAATTTTGGGGATCATAGTATGGTTGAGTGAATCATACTATGGTTTTGGGGATCATAGTATGGTTGCGTGTGCATCATACTATGGTTGTGAGATTCATAGTATGGTTGTATGAGAGACATACTATGGTTGTATGGATCATAATGATTGAGTGTGAATCATACCATTGTTGTAAGGATCATAGTATGGCTGTAGAGATCAAAGTATGATTGAGTGTGAATCATAATATGGTTGTGGGGATCATAGTATGGTAATGTGTGAATCATGCTATTGTTGTGAGGATCAAAATATTGTTGCGCCACAACCATATACCCAACAATAGTATGATCCACTGCAAATATTGGCACCCCAACCATACTTATTTTCTGCGTTTATTTTTCATGACTCTGAGACCTAATATAGTTTCAATGTCATTAATGTCCCGAATTATCTCATAATTTAGCTCTTGAATTATCCTTTTCTTATTGACGTAAACTTTTTTTAAATATCTCGAAAGAAAGAAGTCCACGGTGTCAAATCTCATGATCACGTACAGGTGTGACTCAAAATTAATATCGTGCATTATGGTTGGAACATCCTTTATTTAATTCTAAACAATGATTAAAGCCTGGTTTAATTAACTAAAGTCTGGTTTTAATAGCTAGATGTGAAAGAGAAGTTCTGCCATATTAAAGAGCCTGTGCTGGCTGATATCAAGTTTGCAGGGTTGAATCTTAGATCGTGAAATATCAAAAGAGGTCAACATCAGTCCGTATGAAAAGATTATTACTTTTAGAGAAAATTTACTTTTCTTGACATTTTAAGATTTGCTACATTTGAGCGTCGGATCTATACACATGGAGAACAGATTTGTTGCCATAAACGAATTTTTCGCCAACCGAATGTTGGTGAATGCACGTACTATCCATGTCAAGGGTGGTTAAATTTTAAGAGCCGATGTTGAATGTGAACCGCACCTAAACGTCAAGTTTTTTTCTGCATTTTATTTGATATTTGCCTATTTCAGACTAATTCAATTTGAACTATAGAAAAATATACAAGCGAGCAATGCGTTAAAGTAATTCAGGATTATTATTAAAATGAAATTCAGTTTTGGAAGAAAATCATCTTCAGTATTAAGGCACATTTTCACCTAAGTGGATTCGTCAATAAGCAGAAATGCCGCATGAGGCACATTTCACCTCAGTGGATTCTTCAATAAGCAAAGTTGCAACATTTGGTTGCATGATAATCCAAGAGTGATTGTCGAAAAAACAATGCACCCACAAAGAGTGACTGTTTGGGGCGGTTTATGGGCTGGCGGCATCATCGGGCCGTGTTTTTTTTTCCAAAATGAGGCCTGTCTGGCAGTTACTGTGAATGGTGTTCGCCATTGTGAGATGATACCGAACTTTTTATGGCCTGAATTGGAAGATATGGATGTGAACGATATGTGGTTTCAACAGGACGGTGCCACTTGCCACACAGCTAACGAATCAATGGCTCTTTTACGCGACAAATTCAATGGCCGTGTTATCTCACGTCGCACAGTGTCGTGATTTCATACAAACGGTGGCCAAAAATAGAAGGAGTTAACATAGAAAGATGAAAATTGGTACACATTGATTTTATACATAGGAAAGAAAAAAAAACGAAGTTTTGTGAAAATCGGTCAAAGGACTCGCCTACCTCCCATATATCCTGAAACGAAAAAAGCTTATATTTTCCAAAATTGTTGTTGGAATTGAACTATATTTGACTCGATTTGTCTCTAATATATTATTGATAACTGTGTTAAGTTATATGCAATTATCTCAAAGGACACGCATACCTCCCATATATCCTCCCATATATATATAAGTTTATTATATTTAATTTAAAATTATATTGGTCTTTAAGCAAAATATTAAAAAAGCAGTACAAATTTTATATTAATAACAAAAAGATTTTATTAATAAAAACAATATCTTTATTTTTAGTTCCAGACATGCGTATATCTTATTTACTATTATCATCGCTTTCATCTTCAAATGTTACAACATCAATACTATTGCATAAATCATCCTCGTATACTATGCTTTCATCTTCCACAAAAACAAAATCCTTTATTTCATTAAGATCGTATCTTTTTATTTTTATTTTTTGACTGTTCATCGAAATATCAGGCTCTGACTGCAGAATTAAGTAATGTATTAGATCCCTATTGGAGTCAACTCTACTCGTCTTTCTTGTATGTCTCAATCTATTACTTCGAATTACTTTGTGACAGGACTCGATGGCTTCCTCTGATAACATTCCAATTGGTACATTGGAGTACTTGATGTAACTAATACCGTGAACTAAAACATTGTGCACAGTAACAGGCATGTAGTACCAGGGGTATAGCTTAATATATAAAATAAATGTTTCCTTTAGTAGCTTTTCAAAGTTTGTCACATTTATGTGCAGTCCACTAGACAATGTTCTTAATATAACAGAAAAGTTGTTTATTAAAGTTTTATCAACACCTGTTATCTGAGCCGCCTGTTCAATATTTGAAAAGAAACGTCTGGCCGTGTTTCCATCGTTCGAAGTGCCATATCCTGTTTTAATCATGTCTACAATAAGCCCCATTTCATCCTTGAATTTTTTTTTTGAATCTTCTCTTTATTTTCCGTCACTACTCGCTTATTTTGTTCATCCACTATACGCCATGACTTTATGGGTAGTTTATATGCAATGTGAATAATGCATTCAAAAAATTTGATCCACGCATGTAAGGTCGATAACCCATATTTATAGCAATTTTCGTTGACATTTCTTTCAAGAACTAATTCGGTATTCATTTGTGTAGGTTTAGCTCCACACAAAACACAAGTCGCACAACTCTTATGCCCATGTATAGCATTTAACACAGCCCCGTCGATCATCGTTAATTTTAGGCGATACTGAACCTTAATTTTCTTTTTATCATTTGTATAGACATATGTTGTTAATTGTTCAATTTCACGATGAATGTTGTCTTTTACTTTCACTATAAGCTCAGAATTTTCTTTAGTAAATAAAATTTTCAGAGGTCTACATAGCCGAAGAGAAGAGTGTCTGTTGTTTTGCCACAAAATTTTTTCATTTTGTCTTCCATGATACGCAATGGTACGAAAGATGCAACAAACAAAAACTCGTCAGTAGCGTCTTGGCTTTCAAATTTTTGTTTGTATATGCTATGGCCGCTACTGCCATCAAATCCCCACTTGCACTCTAAAATAACATTATTTTCCGCACCAAATTCCAACTTATTTAAAATGCTATTTGCGGTTTTATCCAAAATTGCCTGTAATGGAACATGTGCTTCCGTTTCTGAAACTTTAATTCCATCTGGAATTATTTTTTTTTGCTTCTACGATAGAATAATAGGACGGAAAACAATTTTTATGCACAGCATTCACAACGTTTCTCATCATATTGTATTGCCTAAAAGAGAGATCCATATCCACGTACAATGCGAGGGTTTTTTCCACTGAAATAGTTCCACTGTTACTTGTTTCGGAAATTTTTTCTGCTGCTTTTGTAATAGCTTCTGCAGATGTTGACGCAACAAGTTCATCAACACGTCTTCGCTTAGTTCGATGTGATGCTTGGTCGAAAGACAAACGTGGCCTACCTTTAACAGAACTTGAACCTGGTTCCTAAAAAAACAATAGAGTTGTTTTATCTCTGGTTGATGCCAAGAACTGATAATAACTTACAGCAGAAGTTGGATCCCCATGCAATATTTCACTATCCAACCAGCTACTAACGGCTTTTTCAAACGAAGCCTTTTTCCGTCCATATTTTTTCCAATTACTGCTAAATTTCCAAAGCGTAAAGTGAATTTGTTTTTTCTCAGAGTCGTCTAATTCTCGATCCAAATGATTTTCCACAAATTCTTTTATTTTACACTCGATTATGGTGTTTTTGTTGTGCTTCACCTCTAACCATATATTAAATATTTCGCGTATCTTCAATGGAGTAGACACTGAAAAATATTCATAAAAAATAAAAGAGCACTCTGGCGCAGTTGAAATTTAGATATGTTTAAATACACACTATTGTGAACTAAATATCCAAAAATTAGAGTAGTATTTTGATGTATTTTTGTTTTTAAGTCTTCACAACATGCGGTTCACATTCACTTTGACACATCTTTAGACATATGTTTCAGATAACGGTTCTTTCCATGTGATACATATTTATCAACAAAACCAGTGTTGCCATATTAAATGCAACTCAAATTTGACATTTATATGTAATTTATACCGACAGTTACATTATGTATTTGAAATAACAGCATTTCTAAAATATATAAAGTTCTACATTTGGCAATGATGTACCACTGGCTTAACAACTATCACAATTGAGCTTCTATAAAACAAAATCTAGTCCACATATCCAGAAAAATTTTTATATTTCATCTAATATAAGTGTTTACTTGTAAATAAAGAAAAAAAAATTATAAAATTTTAATGTTCACTTATATCATTTTTGGCCACTGCCGTGACACTGTGCGTCGTGGCGATGTTAATTGGCCGCAAAGATCATGTGATTTGACACCGTTGGACTTCTTTCTTTGGGGTTATTTAAAAAAAAAGGTGTATGTCGATAAGCCAGCAACAATTCAGGAGCTAAGGGATGAGATAAATAGACACATAAACGGCAAAGAACGTCAATTATGACTCAGCGGCATCGAAAATTTGGAGCAAAAATTTGGCCCAGCGTGCCGTCAAGGTCGCGGCGGCCATTTGGCCAATATTTTGTTCCATACATAGTTGAACCATACCAATCTTACCAAAATAAAAAAATGACAATAATTTCTTAATTAATTTGTTTTTTATTCAAAATCAACTTCGGCCTTTAAAATTTAACCACTCTTTAGAAGAAAACATTTACCCAGAACTTTTGTTGCATAGGTAATATTTTACAACAGAGAACTAAACTGCGTTTGGTTATAACAAAGAATTCATTTGTTGTCACCACCAATAATTGGTACCATAATAACATGTACTTCATAATTGTTTGGCTGTCATAACCTCCAGTTTTGGCAACCTATAGTTTTACTAAATTCGGTTTGTATAACCGATCTTAGGTAAATCGAACCATCAATGCGATGGAATCTTTGCGATTGCAACAGAAAATATGTTTATTCAACCGAATATTCATGGTTCGGACCTATTTCCAACTGCTTTTTTCTCTGTGTGTGGGGTAAAAAGGGAGAAAGAGGGAGAAAAAGGAAGAAAAGAAAGGAAAAAAGACTCTATTTCATATATCCATTAATATTAAAACTGTTTTTAAATTTAGACTCGTTGCCCGCACGAATGCAACCGTTGGATCCTGTGAGTTTCCAAGGCTCACCTCTTCACTACCGCTGCACAATATTTTGATACATATGACGAAAATGCTTAAATGTAATTAACTACTTTTATAGTCTTACTTTTTGTATATGCCATCAATTAAAGTAAACGATGCTGAATGACACGTGAATAATATGAGTCCGTTGCTGCAAGAGTCGAGAGCAACGGCAAAGAAAATATTCCAATTGAGCGTTAAATTGTACTTCCACAAAGTAATGGATAACTTGGGCTGAAACAATAGAAGCCAACTCATGTGTGGCATGATTTTTAGATATGGCAACATACAACGGCAAAATAATTACACATGTATGCCAATATGTATGTGGTGGTGACAGTGGTGGCGTTGTTCGTAGTAGTGGTGGTGGTGGTGGTAAGAAAACAGGACATTGAAAGGATTATAATGGTCTTAATTTTAATGAAAAACAAACTCATCTAAAAATGATGATATGCATGCATGTCCTCCTACATAACAATTTAAAATCCACCACATTCTCCCGCCCTCCTCCCTCCCCCTTACAACTCTAAAGGGGTGGTCAGGCTGAACCACAGGCGGCGGCTGTGGCTGATATTCTTGGGCATTTTTCTCCTCTTTCGAATCTATGTATGTAGGTGTACATGTGTGGATGTGTGCCCAGGCCCATTTAAATGACAGCAGCCAGAACATGTGGCAGAGAGAGAGAGAGAGAGCGCGTGAGGAAAGAGAAAAAATAATCACATTTCAATCGTATGCTACGTGACCTTTATGAATGATTATTAAATGAAACTTGTGGCCAAATAATACTCTCACAAGAATTCACCACACACACACACAGCAGTGCAGCTAGTGGGGGCGGCTGCAGAGCGCGCAGGGAACAAGCCATAAAATTCATAAAATATACATGTCACACACATACTCGCTCGTACACTTGGAAAAAATGATACCGAAAATAATTTTAAGTAAACTTTAATTTTGGAAAATTAAACTACAAGTCTGGCGATAAAGTACATTTTTATACCCTACATTGATTGGAGTCCCTATAAACAATAGATATTATCGATCGTGGTAAAATTTTTATACAACCGATTTATGTCCGTGTGTCTGCTTGCGGCACGATAGCAGTCAAACGAAATGAGCTAGGGGAAAAAGTTTACTTAAGAAAAAAGTACACTTTACACAAAGTTACACATTTTTTTTGTCAACGATCGATTTTTAAAATGGGTACTGTTAGTTGGAATAGTCTAAGAGTAGGTCGCTGGATGTCTTAGCTCATGTAGCCCAAGAAACGGGGAGTATTGTCAAAACAGGCAAACAATAGTCATAGGTACTCCAATGTAATTACATTTTGTTACGAATCCAAAAAAGGATTTATTTCTAAGCTTTGGCAAAGTGTCAGACGCAAAAACTGAAAGGACCACTTTAATTCACGATGAAGGTTTATATAAGAAACCTAAAGAATTTTTTATTTGTCTTTTTTTTTTTTTAAAAAAACTGTGCTCTTAGCATAGGTTTTTAATCTTGTTTATAAGTTATTTCTTAAAAAAAAATAAGGTAACAATTATCTTTAAAATTAATTTAATTAAAATATACGATAGGCAATTAAACATTACACAGAGTTTAATATATTTTAGCGTTTATTCAAGTAAAATTTTTTTAAATATTGGAACTTTTGTTGTGCCGAACAAAAAAGTTTTTCAGCACAAACAGAAATTTTGAACTTAAATTAAAGAAAATTTATGCTATGGAATTTTTTCATACGAGGGTTCCTATATATATTTCTGGCAAAGACAACACTAAGTGTTGCCTGGCGCCATCTGACATTTCCATTGGAAAGTTTGACATTTTTTAGCATAAACGTACTCAGAACGTACGACCATCATTTGTGCTGTTTACAGTGTCTTGAAAAAATCAATTTGGCAAACAAATGGAATTAGCTCGTGAAAAATTTCGTGCGATCATTTTTCACAACTTTCGACGTGGATTATCACGACAAGAGTGCATCGGTGAACTTAAATCATTGCATGCCGATGAAGCACCATCCTATAGCACTGTAAAAAACTGGTGTAATGAATTCAATCGTGGCCGACGCTCGCTCAAAGACGAAGGTCGTGAAGGTCGTCCAAAAACTGCCGTTGTGCCAGAGAATATTGATGCCGCCCGTGAACTGATAATACAAGATCGTCTTGTGACATACCGTGAGATAGAGGCATCCTTGGGCATTTCTTCCACCATAATACTTTCGATATTGCATGAACACCTGGCTGATAAGAATTCTTGTTCTCGTCCAAAAAAAGGCTCGTGTCGATTGGTGCAAAGAAATTTTGAAAAAATACGATCGCGGTGCATCAAAAGACGTTTATAAGATCGTCACAGGTGACGATTCATGGATCTATGTGTATGAGCCCGAAACAAAACAGCAATCGACCATGTGGGTCTTCGAAGACGAGTCAAATCCAACGACAGTTGTTAATGGAAGACGCACTTCGAAGCAAAAGGTCACCTGTTTCTTCGGAAAAACTGGTCATAGTGCCACTAATCCGCTTGAGCAACGTAGGGCGGCCAATTCTGAGTGGTACACCACAATTTGTTTGCCTGAAGTCTTCGGAGAAATTCGAAAAACGAACAAGAGAAGACGAATCATGATGCACCATGACAATGCGACATCGGCGCAAACCAGCGCCTTTTTGACCGGCCAAAACGTCGAATTGAGGGGTCATCCACCGTACAGCCCTGACTTGGCACCAAATAACTTCTTTTTATTTCCGCACGTCAAAAAAAAAATGCATGGTCAACGATTTTCGTCGCCGTAAGATGCTGTTGAAGCGTTCAAAAACTTTGTTTTGGTGGTGTCTCAATCCGAGTGGAAAAAGTGCTTCGACAGTTGGTTTGAGCGCATGCAAAAGTGTATAAATCATGAGGAGAATACTTAAAAAACAATAAAACCATTTTTGTTGATACATATTCGCATTTTCATTATTACTCCAGAAATATATAGCAGCCCTCGAAACTACTAAAAATATTGGAGCTAGACTAGTTAGAATCTGTCCGTCCGTCCGTACGTCCATCTATAGCTTGTAATCAAACTACAGGTCGCAATTGTGGCTCGATCTTCATGAAATTTTGCAGATGTAATTAAGGGCGATCAATATTGAAATTGAAAAATATCGGTTCATATTTAGATATACCTTCCACACATTTGTTTTTCTAATTTTATGTTTGTTTAGCTGTAGTTGCCATAATTACATTTGATTTTAATGAAATATAGTTTTTTGAGCCGAGGAAGGAGGTAATTAAAATTGAAGAAAATCAGTTGAGATAAGGTAAAGCTCCCATACATATATGTTTATTCTATTTTAGCTTTTATGTCTTTAGCTCTGGATTTGTCTTTACATCGAATCTTTAGAAAATTTAGCACGAGTAAGTTTTTGGGTTTTGCTGAAATAAAAAATAATCGTTCAGAATTAGGTATAGCTCCCATACATATATATTTATCTGATTTTAGCTCTAGAAGCCACTTCGTATATTCAATCTTGATGAAATTTAGTGCGAGGCTAAGGAATGACGTTGTTGAAATTATATAAAATCAGTTCAGATTTAGATATAGCTTCCATAAATAAGTTCATCCGATTTTTCTGTCTTTAGCCCTAGAAGCCACTCTTAATCAAATTTATCTTGATCAAATTTAGCAAGAGTAAGTGTTTTAGCACAAGGAAATACGCTATTAAAATTAAAGAATATCGGTTCAGATTTAGGTATAGCTCCCATACAACATGTACATATGTTCATCTGATTTTATGTTTTTAGCTCTAAAAGCCACATCTTGCATACAATCTTGATGAAATTTTACACGAGTAATTTCTTTGGTCCAAGAAAGAACGTTATTGAATCGGTTCAGATTTAGATTCCACATTAATGTTTAATCGTATTTATCAAAACCAATACAATTTTCTTACAAATTAAAATTGGACATTATTTTTAAAATCTGAGCCTTTCCAGGGGACCTTTTTCAGTTGGCTTTATTGATTCATCCAGAAGCGCAGGGTAGAATATTGTCGGTCATGCCCGACTTTAGCTTTTTTACTTGTTTTAATTAGTTTAAATAAACTAAGATTGTTAAAAATTGAGCTTTTAATAGAGTTTTGACATATATATAGTTCCTGGTATTTTAGACCAACTGAGCCTGGTCTTTACCTTAGAATGTCAGGTTTCTATCCATGGAAGGGCGGCTGAGCCTAGTCTTTACCCAAGAATGCTAAGTTCAAACCTATAGTGAGAAATTCTGAATTTTTTTTACAGGGGCCCACCATATAATTCTGTGGACTCATCGACACAGTAAAAGGCATACGAAAAACATTTCTATAAAATACTTTAGCAATAGGTCCTGGCATGTGAGATTAGATTAAAGACTTTTTAAAGAATTAGATTAACGATTTGCTTTAAAAACTAAAAATAAGCCAAAAACAAACGTGCTACGTGACTTTTAGTAGGTGCAACTAATTTTCTTCAAATACACTAGTGACCATGAAAGTCATCCCCGAAAAATGGCCTACAGGAAAACCCCAACAAACTAAAACTGTTTGTCATTAAAAGCTCCTAAACGAGAAAGAGGAAGAAAGACACTTAGAGACTACTACGCCTGGTGAAATATGTTTGGAAAGAGCTGGGGAATCCCACCAACGATGACCTACTGGATGTAGACAAACATCATTAGACCAATTCTGAGGTATGTCTCCATGGAGTGGTGGACAGCTGAGGAAAAGTAGAACTATCTTTGAAGTTTTTTAAAAATCCAGAGATTGGTTTGTGTAGCCAACACAGGCCTGCCAGCGTTGGAGGACTTTGTGAAGGTATGTGCAGCAAAAGCTGCTTTTAGGTTGAGCTAGACTGTCCTACTATAAAGTACAGAGCATTGACATAGCTGAATTCTAAAAGCATGGAACGATTGAAGAAATCACAGCACGCATCACGCTGCGGCGGTATCTAGTAAAAAAAATTAGGGTAATAATACCAGCACAAAAGAATGGGCCGCAAACTTTGTTTTAATATACAAAGAAATCCCAATCTTCACCGATGACTCCAAAATGGTGTCTGCCACAGGGTCGATCGTTTTTTTCGCGTCTTGAAATTTCGGAAAAATGTCCAATGAAATGCATCATCTTTATTAAGCCCCTAGGCAGATCCTGGAATGAAATTGATCACCTTCGAATCCATGCGGAGGGAAAATATTAAAAAGGGAAAATAAAAAATATAAAACTATAAAATATAATAAATAAATTATAGGCTTAATAGTTTAAGAAAGGATTAGCAGAAGTGAACATCTGTACTTCCGGCTTTTGGCAAAACGTCTACCAGCACTGCCACATAAGTCCTAACAGGCCAATGCGCTAGAGGCGTTTTGTAGCTGCCACGATGAAGACGAAGTGGACTCGATAGAGCACTTGCTATGTGTCTGCCCAAGGTTTCAAGAATCTAGAATATCTTATATAATGAAAGCGATTTTTTGAAGACTCAACTACTTACTTAAGCCACAACATTTCATTAAGGAACAAGGGGAGACTCTCTCAAATCAGTAAGCTGTGTACAATTCAATCCTAATACTCACTATCGGGACCTGTTTTATGCCGGCTCTGGCTTATAAGTTTGACCATGGCTTAGAGATAGATCTCTTACCGGTAAAGGCGATGGCATTTACATGGTGAAAATCCGCTGAACTTAATTGGTTGGTGTGACGGTATAAAGAGGTGTACATACCATAATATTGGCTTAGCAATCGTCGAACGGTTAATCGAACCGAATTTCTATCTTATTTATTAATATTTGATTACTGAAATTGCAGGTCTTTTCGTCTAACAGAAATTTTATAGTTCGGAACGATTTTCAGCTGACTTTTTCTCTGTCTGTATTATAGATTTTACTCAAACTAGGAACTTGATTTTTCTGAGTGTACTGGTACTTACACACATATGGATATGAAGAGCTTTACGAAATGAGCTTATGCCAAGATACCAGCTGACACCAACACATACACACATACTCGTAAACACGTGGCACGTTCCGTTCATAGTTCGATGCAAACAATGAATGTTGCATTGGGCCCGTCAGTCAAACAGGCAGTCGGTCGGCCTGTCAGCCAAAGCCACAAAGACCTCTTACACAGATGTTGCCGACTGCCAACCAAGCAACCAACCAGCCAGCCTGTGTCTGTGTACGTAGTACGTGTAGTGATGCTTAAATCGCTGAGGAAAACTAAACGGAAATAGGGGATCCAAAAACGACGACCATAAGCTGGTGGAGATGATAAAAACAATGTCAGTTGGGTTTTTGGTACACGCTCGCTCGCCCGCTCGCTCGCATGTCCTTTTATTGTTATTTCTACAAATTTTGTTTGTTTTCTTGTTGTTGTCGTCGTCGTTTTTTTGCTGCTGCTGTAAAAATTGCAAACGGAAGCGGAAATATTTAAATATATGCACAGAAAACGGAGTGATAGAGCGGCAAAGAAGCCCGAAAGAAGGTTGCCAGGAGAATGGTGTGGTGTGGTGAGGCGGTTGCTTGTAGATAGGAGGCTTTCAGCCGTATATGCCTCCAGGCTAAATGCTCACTTACGGGTATAAATATATGCACGAACCCTTGCAAGATTATACATGTATGTGTGTGTGTGTCCTTTTGACATATGTCATTGAAACATTGTGCATGTATGTGTTTCAACAGCAACATTATGTTACATTTATGACAATAAACATATGAATGAATGAATGAACGAGTGAATGAATATCTATGCGCTCCACAGTCGTTACGTCTAAATAAAAAATGAGAATTTTATTTATACGTCCGTACTTATTCTCAGCGCCGGGTGGAGTGGTATAATAAGTGGAGTCAAATGTCTTCCGTTGTCATCAAATGTGTAATTGTACCTTTAAATAAATTTGTCTATTTTGAAGAAGTCTGTTAATAAATTTCTTCCAAGAGGAAGAAGTTAAGCTTCTTACACAATATTGAGGAGAATGGACGTTTTCGACGCCGATTAATAAAAATGGAAATAATTTAGCTGATTCTAAACTAACAGTCGGATTTTGATGAAATATCATATTTGATGAAATAGAAGAGGTGTTTTCCAGCTTAAGTTCTGAGTTTCACCTCCCACGATATCCGGGTGGGGGGGGGGGGAGATGTAGGCCCTCCCCAAATTGGACACCTCGAGTTTAAACAATTTTAAAACGTATGTAACTTTTGTATTTCTGAACCGATTTGAATGACATTTTTGCTATATAATCTACTAGTCGTATATGTGAAGAAAGGGACCTAAGGTTAAAAAACAGTTTTGTTCAGTAGAGCCATTTTAAAGATTTAACTAGTGTATCTTTGGTGTACCATCACTTTCATAAAACGCACATATCTCTGGGAGGGAACACTTTTGGGGCATGGGATCGGTCTCATTCGATGCTCAAATGTTGTCCACATCAAAAAAAAAAGTGGAAATTGATTTTTTTTACCCTTAGGTCCCTTTCTGTATGCGCTGTCACATATATAGTTTCTGAGACATATATTATCTTTAGATGTAGTTTTTTTTAAATCTTCGTAAAATCGGTTCAAGTTGGCATAATAATCGCCGTTTAAGATTTTTCCCTTTTAAAGGTAATCGATGTGGATTATCCCGCGTGCATACCAAAAAACTGTTGTCAATATCATATTGGCCGACTAAGTCACCTTGGCATTCTTCGGATCCGGTTCACACGGAGAAACCCATTGTTTAGACTGCTGCTGGCTCTCCGGAGTGATGTAATGGATCCATGTTTCATCTACAGTTACAAAACTCCGCAAAAACTCATTCGAATAGCGGTTAAACAACTATAAACCATCCTTAGAAAGTGCCACACGATTACGTTTATGGCCAATTGAGAGCAAACGCGGCAGACATCTTGCAGACAGATTTCTTAAATCCGACTGGTCATGTATAATCAAACCGCCGTGCCAAATGAAATGCGTATGTCATCAACAATTTCACGCAATTTTACTCTCCGATCGGCCAACAGCATATCGAGTGTATTTTTCGAGTGTATTGACCTCAATTGACCGCCAGAGCGTTCAGCGTCATTTGTACTTGTGCGACCACAACGGTAGTCATTAAACCACTTTTTACCATTAAAATCGATGGTGTAGAGTCCTCATAGTATTTATCAATCTTTCCTTGATTTAATTGACGTTTTTTCCGCAAAAATAATTCACTTTAACTCGAATTCACTTAATTCACTCGAATTCACTTTTTTCCACTTTTAACAAAATCCACGAAGTTGTATATTTTGAGCACAAACTAAGTCTATTAATGGATGGTATTTGATGGAAGCAGCATTGCACTTCATATAACTACGATGGAAGTTGAAAAAGTCAAGGAATTATTGATATGCCTTCGTGTTTCGCAAGCCAAAATAATTTCACGACTACGATATACGGAGTTAAAGAAAGTCTCTGTCAAAGCTAATCCGCAGGATCTAATGTGCCATACAGCAAAACGGTTGTTGGAGAGTCTTCCTGGAAATAAGTTGGAAATTCTTGTTAAGAAACTCTCATTGATCAGTTAATAAGGCGACAATGGACCATCTGGGCAAAGCATTTATAAGCAAAAGATATTTTCCGATGGCGCTACAATATCGTAGGGAAATATATTTGTGGCAAGTATTGTTTCTTTGTGGCTAAAATCTGATGTTTCCAAACACTAGGAAAATCCACGGTCGTCATTAGTGCATTATTGCCGACCAATAATGTTTTAGTTTGCATGGGATTCGGGGTATAAGGGCCACCGTTAAGGACATTAAAGAACAAATAAGCACGATTAGGACCACAAAGCTGCAAATTGGAGAAGACAAATATATTGAATGTTGTAACGAGCTCTTCTGACTGTGGTTGTCGAAAGAGTCTGAACAACCTTAACTTTGTTATGTCCGATTTGCAAAAAGAACATCGCTAATTTGCAAAAACAGTCAGAAGAACCATTGCACGCAAGCATAAGACGTATGAAGTCCATGCTAACATTGGAGTATACCCTAACACAGGAAGAGGAAAACTTCGATAAGAAAACATCATTTTAGAATAAGGAAAAGATCAGAAAAATGCAATTACACGATGCTTTTTTAAACAAGTTGGGCGTAAGGTACGAGGGCGGTTTGGAAACTTCTTAGCCTAGCACAAAAAGCGCGGTATAAACAGAAAAAAGTTAAGTGTTTTGGAAACTTCCATCTCTGCTATGAACACATGTTAAATTTTGCTTCGATCTGGCAACTCCTTCATATAGAAACAGGTGTTCACAAAAGACGCATCTGCGATTTTTTTACAATGGAAACATTAGAAATGCGTGGTGTCATTAAATATTTACATAAAAAAGGTTTATCGGGACAAGAAATTCATAATGATATGGTGAATGTGTGAGGTGAAAGTGCTCCTTCATATGCAACAGTAAAAAAATTGGGTTGCTGAATTTAAACGTGGTCGTACAAGCATTGAAGATGAACCACGTAGTGGACGTCCAAAAACAGCAACAACAACAGAAATTGTAGCCAAAGTGCATGATATAGTATTAAATGATCGACGAATAAAAGGGCGTGAAATAGCTAATATCATGGGCATCTCAAATGATCGAGTCCATTTAATTTTGCATGAAGAACTACAGATGAAAAAGCTTTCTGCAAGATGGGTGCCGCACTTGTTAACAGTCGACCAAAACGCATAAGAATGAACATTGCTCAAGCTTCTTTGGATCGTTTTGAGCGAAATAAAATGGATTTTAAGCGTCGTTTCATAACTGTTGATGAGACATGGATCCACCACCATACTCCAGAGACAAAAGAACAGTCCAAACAATGGACTGAAGCTGGAGGAAGTGCCCCAAAGAAGGCAAAAACAATTCAATCGGCTGGTAAGGTTATGGCAACGGTTTTTTGGGACTTCAAAGGTATTTTATTGATTGACTATCTGCAAAAGGGTAAAACAATAAATTCAGAGTACTATTGCAACCTTTTAGATCAATTAAATGTACAAATTCGAGAAAAACGTCCTGGCTTACAGCACAAAAAAATAATTTTTCATCAAGACAACCTTATTATCCTGATTTAGCTCCCAGTGACTTTTACCTGTTCCCAAATCTAAAAAAAATCCTTGCTGGCAAGCGTTTTACCTCAAATGAAGATGCAATTACAGTTGTAAACCACTATTTTGAAGACCTTGAGGAAAACTATTTTAATCAAGGGATAGAATTGCTAGATAAGCGTTGGACTAAGTGTATTGAAGTTTCAGGAGATTATATTGAAAAATAAAAATATTTTTGAAAATCTAACTATTCTCTTTCATTGATAGGCTAAGAACTTTCCGAACCGCTCGTAGAGACTGTCCCCAGTACGAATAGGGATACTCAAACTCCTTTAGGAGATTTTTTGAAAATGAAGATACACTGGAATTTTGACACTCAAATTGTAAAAAGATGGGAAAGTTTTAAACTGCAAAGAAAACTTAAATTCTACAAAGTAAGGAGAATGTGCATTGCAAACTGCATACATATTAGCGGAAATGTAAATGGAAGAAGTTGACCCCCACAGTCCATAAAATATGGGCGCATGGCAACAATATAATTGAATACCACTCTTTGCCAATTGGAGAGCTTTCTAAAGATGCACAGGAGTCTCTTAACAACTTTTATAAAAATATAGATTTCAGAATACTTTCAAAGCATCAAAGGTGAGCCAAAATGAGGACATCTTCAACATGTTGGCACCATCTTCTGCTCCACTTATTTGTTCACTGCAGCATGTGAAGTTACGAATAGAGTTAGAAAATATTCACAAATGAATAGCCTTTTAGATATACCTTATCTTACAAATTGTGACGAATGGAAATTGTGACACGGAAACTTTAAAAAAAAAATTTAAAAAAAAATGTATTTCCATTTGTAGGGTACGAGTATAATTTAAATTATTAGATTATCTTATTCGGCTCAAAAGATACGATTTTTGTAACGAAAAACTCAAATAGCTTCACTCCGTTAATAAACAATTGGCCAAGTTGACTTGACAATTGTTGTACAGGGTGGAGCGCGGGAATTTGCTTTTTTGCACTGCAGACTCTGGCGGCACTGTTGGTCGAAGATACTAGAGAGTGCGAGCGTGACTTATAGTGGCTGACGGGAGATTTGTATTCGCCTGCCTTTCAGTTGCCCTCATGCATTGGACACGTGAGGAGAGTTCATTTTATGTTGAAACATATTTTTCAAATGCGCACTTAATCATTGCAGTGCAGCGTGCTTTTCGTTTACGATTCGCTGTTCCGCCACGCGGACGTGTTCCTGGGTGACAATTAATTATAATTTGGGTAACTTCATTGAGAACAGCAGGAAATGTGTCATGTGTACGAAGGGGACCTGAGAGAAGCATTACAACACTACAAACCATCGAGAGAGTTAGAGCAGCAGTACTGCAATCTCCAAAATGCTCTGCTCGGAAGCAATCAGTTACTCTTGGCATTTCCTTGATTTTTCAACCGGCTTTTGAGGCAATGCAATTAGAGGATACATGGTTGCAACAGGTTGGTGTCATTGCACACACAGCGAGAGTTACCATGAATTGTTTGAGGCAAATGTTTCCTGGACGGCTTATCTCTTTCAGAGGTGATGTGAACTGGCCGGCACGCTCACCAGACTTAGCCCCATACGTTTTTTTCCTTTGGGGTTACCTGAAGTCGAAGGTGTATATCAACCATCCCAACACCTTGGAAGATCTAATTAACAATGTTGAGGCTGAAATTGGCAGAATACTCGCACCAGTTGATATTAGAGCACGAAAATCAATGTCACTTTGCCATTTTGTTAAAAACTTGTCTTCTATTTAAATATAGAAGCAAGAGGTCTTGAGCCGGTTTAATACCTGTTCAATGTGTAAAAGCAACAGACCGAAATAAAACAAACGAGCTAAACATACGTACATGCACGGCACGGCACACAAGTTGACATAGTCAACTAAACTCTTTTACAACACACACACACACACAGAAGAAAACTTGAAAAGTAAGGTTTACAACAGTAGTTCTCATTCGTTTGTGGAGAGCCTGGCCTTATAGAGTTAGGTTTTACTTTCAACAATTGCAGCAAGGCTTTCTGAAGAGGGTTGTCACGGACCCGAAATCATGATAAAAGTAGTGTGCAGCCACGAAAATCAATGTCACTTTGCCATTTTGTTAAAAACTTGTCTTCTATTTAAATATACAAGCAAGAGGTCTTGAGCTGGTTTAATCCCTGTTCAAAGCTCATGAAAACTTCAGAAAACGTATGCAGCAGTGTGTGGATAGCAAAGGTCGACATTTGCCAGATACACTATTTAAAACCATGTTATTTAAAAATTCCCTTACTGCTTAATATAATTAAAATAAAAAATTATTTTTTCTACGCTTGATAATTTTTTTTATTTTATTTCCAAATAAGAAAATTTCTGCACTCCACCCAGTAAATTATGCGATGTATTATTTCCTGAAAATCACACGTCTGAAAAAAAAACCTTTATATGAAATTTATTGTACCATGGGTTATAGGCCTCTTGAACAAATTTCATGGTAGACAGGACTCCATTACGACGGATATAAAGGGTGGTCCAATCATTATGCAAGATTGTGAGTCACACCATAACGTTAAAGTTTTTTGCTTAACATAATTTGATATTTCTTTGTTTCAGTGTTTGAAAAATTCAACCATTGAGAGGTACACAATTGAGCAGCGCCTTCAGATTGCTTAAGCCTTTTGCAAAAATTGTCGTTCAAATCAAAATTCATTTCGAGCACTTCGTTATATTTTTGGTCAGCATAATCGGCCAAATGTGTTCATAATCGGAAGAGTTGTGCGCAAATTTCAGCAAACCAGGTCTGTAGGAAATGTGAAAACACCTGCGCATGCTCGTGCAGTTCGTTCTGTCATCGTTCGTGCTTCTTCGAAAATGAGGTCGGCCAGGCAGTTACAGTGGATGGTGTGCTCCATCGCGTGATGATAGCGGACTTTTTATGGCCTAAAATTTAAGGATATGGATCTGGACGATGTGTGCTTTCAACTTGGTGGTGCCACTTGTCACACAGCTAACTAAGCAATGGCTCTTTTGCCCGAGAAATTCCATGGCCGTGTTATCTCACGTAGTGCCTATGTTAATCGGTCACAGAGATCATGTGATTAGACACAGTTGGACTTCTTTTTTAGGGATATTTAACAGAAAAGTGTACTTCAATAAGACAAGAACAATTCAAGAGTTAATAGATAAGATACTTTGGGCACAATAACGACAATGAATGTCTATTATGTCTTAGAGTCATAAAAAAAATGGACCATCGGATATAGGTATTTCATCGAAGCAATGGCGGTTAATTAGCCTATATTTTGCTTCACTTATAATTTTCATAGATCCTTCTATCATAGTACAAAAATATTAAAATAATTCTCTTAAAATTTTTGTTTTATTTAGATCTAACATCGTGCGTTTTAGTTGGACCACCCTGAATAAGCTTCGGCCCGGCAGAATATAATTTGTCTAGTTGTTTTTTGAAACACTAGAGTACGATAGCTGCCTTACTTAAAATGGAAATTATGAGAGGATATTTTTCATATATCACAATCAAAATAGCTTAGAGCTATCAATTGGTCAAATTAATTTAAATTCACTCAAGCAAAAACACTGCGGGTCGAGGAGAGAACCAGAACTAAAAGTTTTAACTAGTGTGGACTTAAAATAAGTACAATAAAACAGCAACTAGGGAAACAACTTTAAATAACGAACAGCACTACTTTTACAGCAGAAGGTAAAACTTATTTCTCCTTAAAAACGGTCAATCAGCAGGGTCCTACATATCCATCACAAAATATAGCACCTACTACGCCTACATCACAAACCCCATCATTTAGTTAAATATGCCAATTATTGAAAAATTTCCGCTTGCTTGAAAATCCACGCCCACTACAAGTGAGGGGAGCTACTCTGGCTCCCCCTTAATACCTGTTTTAAATTCCTTACGCCATATGAGCTCTCAGATGACTGCAACAAGTTTCCCCTAACGAAGCTACCGCACTCTTGTTGAAAAATTAGAATTTTATTTATGTCGCTGTCCGCCTATCTGTCTTTCCTTTCATTCATTTATGTGTCGTTCTTTCTAAATCGTGTGTGTGTGTGTTTTGTGTGCGTTAATGTATGCACCAGTAGTGTGTATGTGTGTGTATAGGTGAGCAAACAGATGAGACTTTAAGTTGCTCCGGGTCTGGGGTTAGGATTTTAAGCCCACAGAGATGTTCTGTAATGAAATCTTAAAAACTAAAGACTCGGACGTATGCAGTTTTTATTTGGGTTTTTTGTTTGGAATAATTTAATTTTTTTTTATTCTGATATTCTGTTTTGCTTTCAATTTATTTAGGTCATATTGAGCAAATACACTCACACACACAGACAGCCGCACATACACGCGTACAGTTTCATTTACATCAGACCATTTACTCGCCATCACCCCGACCATTTAGTCGCCAACACCCCCGCCAACTCTTTAAAAATCACTTTTGGTCTTTTTACAGCTGGCGCACAGTGTTCAGAAACCAATAAATGGTAGAGAACGAAAATTAAATTAGAAGGAACAATAGAAACATTTTTAAAAAATTTATTAAGTAAATCAAACGATTCTTTTTTAAATTTATTGAGTGAAAGAAATTATTTTTTTTTAAAAAAATTTATTGAATAAAGCAAACGCTATAAAAATGTATGAAATCTAAAAATGCAATGATGTACATTTTGAAGCATGTTAGAGTTTATAGAACTGCCAAATATTTTTTTTTATTAAAAGCCAGTATGTTTATGCTTATGTATCGGCTACAAAATCTCAAGAAGTTATGATCGAAATTGTATGAAGTGAAATGATAAATTCAAAATTGTTGATGTTAGGTAAAACCAAAAAAAAAAATATCTTATGAAAAACTGGATTGCCTAACACCGCCCAAAATAATTTCTCGGGTGTAATTTAACTACATAATATAATAGTGCTGCCCATAACGCAACGTTGTCGGGCGTAACAACAAGAGCTGTATGTAAAAGCTATTGGAGAAAGGGAGAAAAGATAGAAAAAACTTTTCTTATGTCTTAATAAAAAGGTTGCCTTCAGGACAAGATCAAGCAATAAGTACTTATTGATCGGCGTTAAAAAGTCATTAATGCTGCTTTAAAAAAAATGAAAAAAATTTAGAACTGAATTAAAGTACCTTTTTATATTCTCTATGGAAGGATGGAGTCTATACTAAATTTATCATTCCATTTGCAACACCTCGAAGTACGAGGGTTGTTATATATATTTCTGACATTTCCATTGGAAAGTTTGACTTTTTTTTAGCATAAACGTACTCAGAACGTTTTGACGTACGACCATCATTTGTGTTGTTTACAGTGACTTGAAAAAATCAATTTGGCAAAAAAATAGAATGAACTCGTGAACATTTTCGTGCGATCATTTTTCACAACTTTCGACGGGAATTATCACGACAAGAGTGCATCGATGAACTTAAATTTGTGTATGGCGATGAAGCAACATCCTTTTGTTGGATGTGGCTCGTCTTGAAAGACCCATACGGACGATTGCTGTTTTGTTTCGGGTTCATATGCATAGATCCATGATTCGTCACCTGTGGCAATGTTAAACACTGCCTTTGAGCTACTGCAGTAATACTTTTTCAACATCTCTTTCGTCAAATAATGTGGGATCCAAAGAGAACAAAATTTTTTCACGGCCATATGAACATGCAATATCTTATTGATGCCTGCCATACTAATGCCCAAGGATTCTTCAATCTCACGGTATGTCACATGTCGGTCTTGCTTAATCAATTCACGCACAGCATCGATGGTTTCTGGCAAAGTGACCGAAGTTGGACGTCCTTCACGAAATTCCTTCTGGAGTGAAAGGCGTCCTAGACTGAACTCTTGGTATCAGCGATTAGCAGTGGTTTTTGATGGTGCTTCCTCGCCAAAAGTCGATTTAAACACTTTTGTCTCGATAGCTCACGACATTAAAATTCATCGTAAAAAATCATCGAACGAAAATGTTCACGGGATAATTCCATTTTTTGACTGAGATGAATTTTTCAACAAACTGTAAGCAAAACAATTCGCCCTCAAATGACAAAACGTTCTAAGTGAAATTAAGAATGTCAAAGTTGCAAATGGAAGTTAGAGTTTGCATCTAGGAACACAAGTATCGCCAGGACCTGAAACATAAATAGAAACCCTCGTAGTTGTACGCTTTTTGGATTTGAAAAAGGACCAAGTCTAGCAAGGGGTAAAAAAAAGTCACCTTAAGATAATGAAGGTACCTCAGAAAAAAGAACACTTAAGTTACTTGAGGGGCTTAAGGTACTTCGGAAAAAAGTATTTTTCCCCAAAAACGGTATACATAACCAAACCGGGCGATAAGTGGTCAATATGGACATACGAGTACAGGAACTTAAATTATAGCAAATTTTTCCCGGATTTATTTTGAAGTTTTTGCTGAGATTACAGTCGGACGCAGGGGACGAAAGGGCCCAAAAACGGACCATTTTTAGTAGCGTATGAACGGTGGACGTTATATCGGGTGATCGATATAGAGATACTTTTTTTAAAATAAAAAAAAAATACAAAAATTAAAATCAAGTGTGGAATCTTTATTGTTCATTCGAAAGAACATTTTATGCCATTTATTTCCTTCAAATGTTAGCAACTGTATTATGGAAATGAGCTTTCGGTGAGAAACGGAAAGCTCCGCTGTTTTTAAACAAAATTTTGTTCAGTGATGAGGCCTATTTCTGGCGCAACGTCAATAAACAAAATTGCCGCATTTGGGCTAAAGAGGAACCAAAAAAGGTTCAAGAGATGCCATTATGCCCAGAGAAAGCCACGGTTTGATGCGGTTTATGGACTGGTGGCATCACAGATCCATATTTGTACAAAATGATGATATTGGACTTTTTGCTAGCTGAAATTGAAGTCCGTAATCTTGACGACATTTGGTCCCAACAAGACGGCGCTACTTGCCATACAGCCAAGGAGACAATTAATTTACTGAAGGAAACTTTTGGTGAGCGCATTATCTCCCGTCGTGGGCCTGTGGCGCAGTCCTAAGATTGTGCGATTTAACACCACTGGACTATTTGTCGTGGGGTTATGTGAAGTCGCTTGTCTACGCAGATAAGCCCGACACGATTGACGCATTGGAAGAGAATATTCGGCGCCTTATTGCTGAAATACGGGCCCAAATGCTGCAAAAAGTTGGCCGAAAATTGGGCCTCTCGGTTGGAAATTACTCGAGCCAGCTGTTTGCCCGAAATCATTTTTAAAACATACTGGAAAACCCTTATCTTTATAATAAAGCTAAATTCTTGGCCATAACATTAAATTGAAAACACCCTTTAGTATTTTTAGAACAACATTTCTTCTACAAATTAAAAATGTTCAAATCAAGCTGCTTGTGATGCATAAAGCCAATCTGTACTTTTAATATAAAAAGTTAAAAAAAAAATCGTAAAGTTTTGAAGTTATCGCCTTAGCAACCATTTACTAGTTTTATAAGCGTGTAGCATATTTTCACATCCGAGGTGGACAACTTTGAAGCCGTGCTACTCCGCAACTATTCAGATTGGAAGTCTTAAAATGTACAGCTAGTAAGCTCGCACACGCCTTGCCTGTAGCAGCGTAAAATTTCATTTATCTGCGACATACTCAAAAGAAATTAGTGACCTTTTTTCTAAAAAAAAAATTTTCCGACCACTGTGCGATGAGGTTTACGTAAGGTCCGACATTGTCGATCTTACACACCCGAGGTGGAAAACTTTGAAACCGTGCTACACCTTACCTATTCAGACTAGAGGTATTTTAATATAAATCTAGTAAGCTCGAATACTCATTGCCGCGTAAAATTTCATTTATCTACGAAACACTCAAAAAAAATGAGTGACCTTTTTTCTAAAAAAAAATTTTTCCAACCACTGTGCGATGAGGTTTACATAAGGTCCGACTTAGCCGATCTTAATAACGCTTTTACTTGCTGAGCTTAGCTTTAGTCTGATTTTAATAATTTTAGCACACATTCCACATTTTAAAGCCATAGTTTCTCACTTTTTTTACGGGTTTCGAACCACTGTAATGTCGTTTGTCGTTGGCTTACATTGTGATGTTGTGTGCTCCCCCCAATAAATTCATTTCGCTGCACGTTTGCCCATAAAATCTTGAACAGAACGAGGACACTTGCCACAAATATTCAACAGTCATACCTGAGAATGGTTAACCCCCGGCTAGTGGAGAAAGTATGTCGTGGGTGAGGATGATGGAGAAGGAGTGGGGGGGGGGGGGGGGGTGTAGATTGGTGGTTACGTTGCGGGGGTCGCATGAAATTTAAATAAAAACAAAAACCATGGAATTTATTTCGGAACAACTAGTCGGCGTAAACAAACAAGCAAATGGCCACAATTTATTCGTAAAAGAACATTGTTGTAGGCGTTTCATCACCGGTCCCGGATTATGGCCATGTCAGAGTGTGTGAGTGCCACCAGTGTGTGCTTGCGCTGGTGAATTTCCTCGGGGGTTGTGGTTTTCGTTTTCGTTCTCAGCTTTGCCAGTTGTATGATTAAAACTGACCAGACATGAAAAATGTAAATTATAAATAGTGTAAATTAGGAAATTGCATGTTCCGCCATACTTTAGCCGCCGGCCAGCAAATGCTTATGAGTTGTTTCATTCCCTCCGACGTTCGCTCTCTCTCTCTCTCTCTAGTTTACCATATTGTTGTTGTTGGTCACTTAGCCTTTAAGCTACTTAGAAGCACTCACTCAAATCACCTCCTTAAGTTATGCAATACTAATTAAATCAATACACCCGCCTCAAGGTATGCAATATGTTTTGTGTTCTGTTTTTTTTTTGTTTTTGGCAATTTAACATTATTTTCCTTCCCTCTGCTCTCTCGACACTGGCCTCTAAGCAAATTAAGAATGTCAATTATTTTCTCTGGTTGTTCAATCAATTTGCTGGCCCAAAAGAGAAAGACCCAATAAACTTGACAACTGTTATGCATTTGTCGAATATTTCGTTTTGCTGGTGACCCCCTCAGCCCAAGAATATGCAATAAATTTTGTTTTTCTTCATGTCATACATACGTATTATGTGTCACATAGACAAGTCATAACAATGCGATGTACAGGAGGATTACGTACCCACTGACACCGAGAGGAATCGCACAGAGTGAGAACTGACACATCTGCCGATAACATGACATGTGAAAAGTTCATAAGGCTTCAGAGATGTACCGATGGTATATAAAGCATTTTGGGAAAATGGAGAGGAAGAGGAAGTAGCAGGGAGGTTTGACTTTACGCTTTTTGGAAAAATAAAATGTTTTTTCATAAAATTTGAAAGTGACATGTGTTTCTAATGCAATGCAAGCAGTGCAAGCGTTGCTAAATGGCCGGAAAGTGTTTTATTTCCAAAACATATTCCGATATTCTGCCATTTGGTGCATACATGATTTCTATTCCAAAAGCGTCTTTTTGAGAGCTACACTGGTATTGCCACCAGCAGCATATTTTTTTGGCAATTCTGTTTTCATGCACTTTAATAAATCATTTAAAGGATATTTTAACGAATTGCAATTTTATATTAAACCTACGAGGGCGGTTCGGAAAGTTCTTAGCCTATCAATGAAAGAGAATAGTTAGTTTTTCAAAAATATTTTTATTTTTCAATATAATCTCCTGAAACTTCAATACACTTATCTAGCAATTCTATCCCTTGATTAAAATAGTTTTCCTCAAGGTCTTCAAAATAGTGGTTCACAACTGTAATTGCATCTTCATTTGAGGTAAAACGCTTGCCAGCAAGGATTTTTTTTAAATTTGGGAACAGGTAAAAGTCACTGGGAGCTAAATCAGGAGAATAAGGTGGGTGGTCAAGCAACTCGTACTTTAATTCGTTGATTTTAGCCATTGTTAAAACACTCTGGTGCGCTGGTGCGTTGTCTGTAAGCCAGGACGTTTATCTCGAATTTGTACATTGAAGTGATCTAAAAGGTTGCAATAGTACTCTGAATTTATTGTTTTACCCCTTTTGCTGATAGTCAATCAATAAAATACCTTTGAAGTCCCAAAAAAACCGTTGCCATAACCTTACCAGCCGATTGAATTGTTTTTGCCTTCTTTGGGGCACTTCCTCCAGCTTCAGTCCATTGTTTGGATTGTTCTTTTGTCTCTGGAGTATAGTGGTGGATCCATGTCTCATCAACAGTTATGAAACGACGCTTAAAATCCATTTTATTTCGCTGAAAACGATCCAAACAAGCTTGAGAAATGTTCATTCTTATGCGTTTTTGGTCGACTGTTAACAAGTGCGGCACCCATCTTGCAGAGAGCTTGTTCATCTGTAGTTCTTCATGCAAAATTAAATGGACTCGATCATTTGAGATGCCCATGATATTAGCTATTTCACGCACTTTTATTCGTCGATCATTTAATACCATATCATGCACTTTGGCTACAATTTCTGTTGTTGTTGCTGTTTTTGGACGTCCACTACGTGGTTCATCTTCAATGCTTGTACGACCACGTTTAAATTCAGCAACCCAATTTTTTACTGTTGCATATGAAGGAGCACTTTCACCTAACACATTCACCATATCATTATGAATTTCTTGTCCCGATAAACCTTTTTTATGTAAATATTTAATGACACCACGCAATTCTAATTTTTCCATTGTAAAAAAATCGCGGTTGCGTCTTTTGTGAACACCTGTTTCTATATGAAGGAGTTGCCAGATCGAAACAAAATTTAACATGTGTTCATAGCAGAGATGGAAGTTTCCAAAACACTTAACTTTTTTCTGTTTATATCGCTTTTTGTGCTAGGCTAATTAGTTTCCGAACCGCCCTCGTATTGGAAATTCCTTAAAAACGAATGATATGGTAGATTTTTAAGGGGTATTTGTGCTAGCTTCCTGAAAGGCCTGTCAATATAATATAGTTCGAAAGTGTTTGACTTCAAGACAATGCCGTGATTAAGTCATATTTTTTTTCTAATCTCAATCCAAGTCTTAACGCGATTTCATAGCAGTTGTATGTATATTCACCAGTTTAGGGTGCCCCACACCTGGAACATAGTAGGCAACTGTAAGGCAGGCGAGATACCCGGAATCAGAACAATCTTGCCAATTCTGCACTCAGAAAACAGATTTGTTGTCACAAACAAATTGTTTTGCCAACCAAATGATTGAGGTTGCATGCACTTCGAGTATGCTATCATTCAACCGAATGTTAGTTTGTGCTCTGCAACATTCGGTTATGGTAACTGAATTATCGGAAGAAAATTCAAAGAATCCGAGCCTAAATAAATAAGATTAAACGATTTGCTTCAAGCCGTAATAATAGGATAGTTTTCGCTTTTGGTTAAAATAAAAGTTTAGTTATTATCGCCAATATACGGTTACAACAACAAAATGTTGACTAAACTATTGGTTGCCAGAACCTCCAGTAATGGCAACTAATATACATTTTTTGCATTTCATTGGTATGACCGATCAATAAGTTATGTCTTGGGGTACTTCGAATCGAATATCGATTTCGATTATAAACATTCCGTGATTGCAACAGAAATTCTTTTGCGGCAACGGAATTTCAGTAGTTGCAACCGATTTCCAATCTAATTTTTTCTCTTTGTGTGATCAAATTAGTGTGTGGTGAAGACCCAAATTTTCACCAATCATTTTTCGCAAGAGACACAGATAAATCGCCTATGGGAAAACTAACGATAGTGTGGCTTTAGTCAAAGATTGACAGATGTTGCTAGACTACACAGAGAGAACAGATTTGTTACAACAACCGAGTTTTTTGTCAACCGAATGTTTGCAGTAGCTCTTATAACACATGTACTACATTGCGACAACCGAATGTTGATTGGGTTTACGGCAACTTCCATAGAGGGAACTGACACTTAATTAAAATAATTATTTGAACAGAGCATGCACATGTATCAGTTATTGTTTCAGACTGTTGGTTTTAAGTAAGCTTTGAATTCGGTTGTCATTACCAGAAAGTTTGTCAACTAAAGCAACTAAAACAAATTAGAAGGACCACACTTTGAGTAAAACGATTGACTATTAAAACGACTTTATTTATAAAAAAAGCTATAGCTCGAATTACTTTTCAAATTATAAATTATTTTGTAGCAGTCAAATGCCTTACGAGGGCGACCGCAAAACTAACTGGCCTAACATAAAAAGAACCGTTTTTTTGGAATTATTATTATTTATTTTTCAACATAATCTCCTTCCAACTCAATACACTTCATCAAACGTTTTTCAAGTTTTTTAATTCCATCCGAAAAATAAGATTTTTCAAGACCTTCAAAATATGCCTCAGTTTCAGCAATAAACTCGCTATTGGACGAACATTTTTTGCCACCGAGAAATTTTTTTAAATTTGGAAACAAGATATAATCAGAAGGAGCTAAAACTGGACTACGAGTATAGGGGGGATGCGGAGCAATTTCAAATCGCAATTCGGCCAGTTTTTGTTGTGTTAAAAATGCAGTGTGTGAAGGAGCATTATCTTGATGGAAAAGAACTTTTTTTTTCTAAATGCGGTCGTTTTATCTTGATTTCTTCACTCAACAACCGATACAATAATGCACAATAATATTCACTATTTATAGTTTTTCCATTCTCAAGATAATCAATAAATATTATACCCCTTGCATCCCAAAATACTGTGGCCATTACTTTTCCTGCTGACTTAACAGTTTTCGCCTTCTTGGGACCACTTTTACCAGCTTCTATCCATTGTTTTGACGGTTCTTTGCATTCTGAGATGTAGTGATGGATCCATGTTTCATCAATAGTTATGAATCGGCGCAAGAACTCTATTGGATTACGCTGATAAATCGCTAAAAGCTCCTCGGATGTGGTCCAACGGACGACTTTTTGGGGCAAAGTCAACAAACGCGGCACCCATCTTGCGGATAGCTTTTTCATGTGGAGTTCATCATGTAAAATACTCCAAACTTGTTTTTCGTGTATTTTAACAATATCAGCAAGTTCCCTGAGCTTTATACGTCTATCTTTAGTCACTTCATTAAATATTTTTCTAATGTTTTCAATAGTGGTAGCAGTTTTCGGTCTTCCAGAGCGTTGTTCATCTTCCGTACTTGAACGGCCCATTTTAAATTGTTGAACCCAGGATTTAATGGTTATCACCATGAACAGAATCCAATTCATCTTTGATTAATTGTGGTGTATAACCTTTCATATAAAAGTGTTTAATTACCGCACGAAACTCTTTATTTTCCATTTTTCAAAAATTATAAAACTTGTTTACTTCAATCAACTGTAACAAAGAAAATAATCATTAAATATTTCGGAAATTTTGACAGATGGCTTATAAAAGATTGCTTTTAAAAAACCAAAAAAAAAAGTTGCTAGTAAAACAGAAAATGTGCCAGGCCAGTTAGTTTTGCGGTCGCCCTCGTATATTTAATAAAATTTATTATTTTGTTTTGATTTAAAATTAATAACTGCAGAAGCTTTAATCCTATCCTTTTTTATCTTGCCTTAAGCCGGTTGTACTATTTTCAAGGGTTGCTATTTATTTTCCGGGATCTGACAATACATGTGTACCCAAATGCAAACTGGAACTTCCATTGGAAACTTCGAAATTTTTTAGCATAACTTCACTCAGAACGTTTTGCCATTTGAGGGCGAATTGTTTTCTTTACAGTGTGTTGAAAAATTCATCTCAGTCAAAAAATGGAATTATCCCCTGAACATTTTCGTGCGATGTTTTTTTTACGATTTTCGGCGTGGGTTATCGAGACAAAAGTGTTTAAATGAACTTGTTTCGACTTTTGGCCGACAACCAAGAGGTCAGTCTCGAACGCCATTCGAACCAGGATGAATTTCGGATGAAGGACTTTTAACTTCGGTCACTTTGCCAGAAACCATCGATGCTGTGCGTAAACTGATTAAGCAAGACCGACGTGTTACATACCGTGAGATTATGGCATCCTTGGGCATTACTATGACAAGCTTCTAAAAAATATTGCAAGTTTATTTGGCCGTGAACAAAATTGTTCTCGTTGGATCCCACATAATTTGACGAATAAAAAGGCTTGTATGAATTGGTGCAAAGATATGTTGAAAAAGTATAGCTGCGATAGCTAAAAGGCAGTGTATAACATTGTAACAGGTGACGAATCATGGATCTATGCATGTGAACCCGAATCAAAACAGCAATCGACCATATGTGTCTTTCAAGACTAGCCAAATTCAACAAAAGTTGTTCGTAAAAGAAGTACATTTAAGCAAATGATTGCGTTTTTTTTTCAGTATATCCGGCCATGTTGCCAACAGAGTTCGGAGAAACAAGGTAAGATAATAAGAGTAGACGAATCATTTTGCATTACGACAATGCGAGCTGAAACGATGAGCTTTTTAACCACTCAAGATGTCGAGTTGATGGGCCATCCACCGTACAGCCTTGATTTGCCACCCAGTGACTTCTTCTTGTTCCCTAGCATCAAGAACAAAATGCGTGGTCAACGTTTTTCATTGCCCTTAGCAGCAGTTGAAACGTTCAAAAATCATGTTTTGGAGGTGTCTCAATCGGAGTGTAAAAAGTCCTACGACAATTGGTTTGAGCGCATGCAAAAGTGTATTGTCTTAAAGTAGAATATTTTGAAAAACAATAAAACCATTTTCAATGTTAAATTATTGTGTTCTAATTGCCGGACCAGAAATATAAATAGCAACCCTCGTATTTCTAGCTTATCCAGAAGTTAAAATTCATTTTGTAATAGATTTCGAACACAATTTCGAAAATACTGCTTATTTTTATTTTTACCTAAAATTTAAAAAAAAATACAATAATTACGAGGACAACCGCAGAACTAACTGGCCTGGCACATTTTCTGTTTTACTAGCAACTTCTTTTTTTGTTTTTTAAAAGCAATGTCAAAATTTCCGAAATATTTAATGATTATTTTCTTTGTTACAGGTGATTGAAGTAAATATGTTTTATAATTTTTTAAAAATGGAAAATAAAGAGTTTCGTGCGGTAATTAAACACTTTTATATGAAAGGTTATGCGCCACAATTAATCAAAGATGAATTGGATTCTGTTCATGGTGATTGATAATGCACCATCATACTCCACCGTGAAATCCTGGGTTCAACAATTTAAAATGGGTCGTTCAATTACGGAAAATGAACGACGCTCTGGAAGACCGAAAACTGCTACTACTATTGAAAACATTAGAAAAATATTTAATGAAGTGTCTAAAGATAGACGAATAAAGCTCAGAGAATTTGCTGATATTGTTAAAATACACGAAAAACAAGTTTGGAGTATTTTACATGATGAACTCTACATGAAAAAGCTATCCGCAGGATGGGTGCCGCGTTTGTTGACTTTGCCCCAAAAAATCGTCCGTTGGACCAATTCCGAGGAGCTTTTAGCGATTTATCAGCGTAATCCAATAGAGTTCTTGCGCCGATTCATAACTCTTGATTAAACATGGATTCATCACTACATCCCAGAATGCCAAGAACAGTCAAAACAATGAAGCTGGTAAAAGTGGTCCCAAGAAGGCGAAAACTGTTAAGTCAGCAGGAAAAGAAATGGCCACAGTATTTTGGGATGCAAGGGGTATAATATTTATTGATTATCTTGAGAAAGGAAAAACTATAAATAGTGAATATTATTGTGCCTTATTGGATCGGTTTAGTGAAGAAATCAAGATAAAACGATCGCATTTAGAAAACAAAAAGTTCTTTTTCATCAAGATAATGCTCCTTCACACACTGCATTTTTAACTCAACAAAAACTGGCCGAATTACGATTGAAATTGCTCCGCATCCACCATATAGTCCAGATTTAGCTGCTTCTGATTATTTCTTGTTTCCAAATTTAAAAAAATTTTAGTCCAACGGCGAGGTTATTGCTGAAACTGAGGCATATTTTGAAGGTCTTGAAAAATCTTATTTTTCGGATGGAATTAAAAAACTGGAAAAACGTTTGATGAAGTGTATTGAGTTGGAAGGAGATTATGTTGAAAAATAAATAATAATTATTCCATAAAAACGGTTCTTTTTATGTTAGGCTGTTACTTTTGCGGTCGCCCTCGTATAAGTACTGACAACTATGTTTTTTTTCGGTGGGGATTACCGAATGTTTTTAGCTTTAAACAACGATTTTGTAGTAGATTAGCAAAAAAAATCTTCTAGGGGTTACTACGGGTATATACCAATATTACGAGTATAATACAACATTCATATAAACGGATTTTGGTTACTACAAACAACTTATCGGTTTTCAATGCCAATTGTTGGTGTCAAAGTAAAATGCATTACATAATTGGTTTTTTGTCATAACTACCAGTTGTGTCAATCAAAAGTTTTACCGTATTTGGTAGGTTTAACCGATTTTCGCCTATGAATTGTAGGGCACAGTCTAATTAGAAAGTTTTAAGAGACTTACAAAGCCAAAAAGGAACTTTCCTAAAACTTTCTTCAGTACAATTGTTTGGATTTTGACTTATCATTAAAGCACTTCAGAAATTTTTATTATTTTAAAAATGAAATGAAAAGCTAAGCTATCTTCGTTTTTTTTTACTGTTTTTGTGAAAAACACATAAGATAAATATTTTTCTTTCACTTCGTTATGCAATAATTTGTTTATGCATAGAAATTGGCCAAAATCTTCTCATGATTTTTCATTTCTACCCCTCGAATATCAAATATTTATTTATTCATTACAACTACCAATGGTTTTTGAGAAATATTAGACAATTCGTTTGCTGGAACGCTTATCAATTTCTACTGCTGAACTAAATAAAATCAATTTAATTATTCTGTTCTCGTACTACAACTAGAATTCTCAGCAGCGGCAAGAGGGGATAATAAAGCCTTGTTTTTGAAGCTGAAAGGGTTGCCAGTGAGACGCGGTGGGTTAATGGTAATTGTAAACGACCAAGTCTAATTTACGGCGCCTTTACGAGTGAAAGATAATCTCTAGTACAGGGTGGAGCGCAAAATTTTGCTTATTTGAAAATGAAATAAAAACATTATGAACCTTAGAAACATTTATTTTATATTTTAATTATATTAAACAATAAAGGAATTTCAAAATTACATGGTTCTAAGTAGTGGATCTGGCAAAGGTCGACCTTCGCTTTCCACACACTGCTGCATACGTTTTCTGAAGTTTTCATGAACTCTAACAAGCAAGTCGACTTGTATTCTGCCATTTTTAGTCTCAAAATTGTTAATTAGGTCTTCCAAGGTGTTGGGACTGTTGATATACACCTTCGACTTTAGGAAACCACCAAAGGAAAAAATCGCATGGGGCTAAGTCTGGAGAGATAAGCCGTCCAGGAATCATTTGAGGCAATTCATGGTAACCCTCGCTGTGTGTGCAGTGGCACCTTCCCGTTGGAACCATGTATCCTCTAATTGCATTGCCTCAAAAGCCGGCTGAAAAATCTAGAAATGCCAAGAGCAAGTGATTGCTTCCGAGCAGAGCATTTCGGAGATTGAAGTACTGCTGCTCTAACTCTCTTGATGTTTTGTGGTGTTGTGATCCTTCTCTCAGGTCCCCTTCCTACACATGACACATTCCCTGCTGTTCTCAATGAAGTTACCCAATTTACAATTGATTGCCGTACAGAAACACGTCCGCGTGGGGGAACAGCGAATCGTAAACGAAAAGCACGCTGCACTGCAATGATCAAGTGCGCTTCAACCCAAAATGACCTCTCCTCACGTGTCCAATGCTTGATGGCAACTGAAAGGCAGACGAGTAAAAATCTCCCTTCAGCCACTATAAGCCACGCAAACTGTTCACTCTCTTCGACCAACAGTGCCGCCACAGTCTGCAGTGCATAAAAGCAAAAGACCGTGCTCCACCCTGTACGTATAAAAGCTTATCTATAAAATTGGTCAGCCGTTTCAAAAAATTCCTTTAAATGATTATTAGAAGGAAAGCAGGGATAGAATAAATCTTTGGCAGATGCTGAAAAACCTTCACAAAGAAGGCTAAAAGTCATTCTAGAGGAATTGAGTATGCGTACACAATGTTCAGCCTGGCCGACCTCTACGACTATTCTACTGGTTCCTTCTGCTTAGGCCTTGGGAATTTTTCCCCTGGCCCCTGGCCTGCTCATACACATGTGTGTTTTTCGTACCAAACTGTCTTCGGGGAAATCAATCTGCGCCATATTGAGACTCTCATAAAGTAACGAAGAAAATGCAAACAACAGGAACAGCAGCAGAGAAATGAACAGTTTCAGCAGCTACGACTACTTCGACCGACAAACAAAATTAATTCAATTTTGAATGCAAAAGGATACGTTTTAGCAGAATATAAACAAAAAAAATCCAAAACAGCAAAACCTACGAAGAATCGAACGGAACCAGTCACTGTCATCTTCCATTCAATATGTAAAAATAAGAACAACACGAACGACGATGGTCCTGCTGAGGGTACGAGTGTTGATGGGCCACGGAAGTCAAGAGTTTGCTCCCGGTGGCTTCCACAAGCGGCAGCCAGCAACTGCAACATGTAAACATGTTGCTTGCTCATGTGGCTCCTTTGGACGTAATAACCTTCAATTTGTTTTTCCACTTTTTTTTGCCGTTTTTTCCTTTTTTGTTTTCATTTCTCCTTTCCTTTTTTGTTCTACTGTGCCATGCATTTCTGTTCGTTGTGAAATCTTTTTCCGTTTTTTTGTTGTTTTGTTTTATATTAACTAAAGTTTATTGCAATTTAAATGCGATCAAAGGCAAAAACGAATGAAAGAATTGCGCGTGTTTTTTTTAAGCAAAGAACAAAAACAAAAAAACGGCATGAGAAAAGGATATGTACATTAGAGTGGCAACAAAACGTAATGTTTCATACAAATTGCTTGCTGAGCTTTTCTGGAATATTATTTTAGGTTATGAAGTGAGAATCTCTAAAGTCTGACGGAGGTGACTACGCGAAACCCTACAGCATTTTGTTATTCAGAAAGTTTTCCGCCATTGTCTGGACTTTAAGCAAGGTAGCACTTATTATGTGACTAACTTTTGTTTTAACTTTTCCCGACCACAATTGGTCGAAACCGACTCAAACCGAGAGTTTTGTCCCCTAAACTGTGACCCAGTCTATTGTACATGATAGATTGTGTTTGTGAACGAAAATTTATTTCAACAGCAGCGAAATCGACTTGGCCGCATAAAAGGAAACATTTCGGAAGGCCTTCTCAGAAGTTACTGAGACACAATCCTCTAGGCATTCCATAAGAACGAGAGACAATTTTACTCTTTATAACAGATGCAGTGCACTTTCCGTCCTTGAGAAAGCTTGAAATAAGACTTGGATTAAAAAGAGGTGCATTTTGCTTTCATATAAAGACGTAATAGAAGTCATTGTAGTTAGGACAGAACGGGGTGTAGCTAAACCAATTCAAAAATTAATAAGAGAGGCGTGGCGAGAAATGCAAGGCGAAAAAGTTGAGGAAGGCGGCTTCAAATAGGTGCTATTTTGGGCACGCTGAATAGCTTAGGACTAGAGCCCTCATTTGAAAGACAAAGGTTACACTTGACATTTCATTTCTATTACCCGTTCTTCTTCTACGAGGGCGACCGCAAAACTAACTGGCCTGCCACATTTTCTGTTTTACTAGCAACTTTTGTTTTTGTTTTTTAAAAGCAAGCTTTTATAAGCCATCTGTCAAAATTTCCGAAATATTTAATGATTATTTTCTTTGTTACAGGTGATTGAAGTAAACAAGTTTTATAATTTTTGAAAAATGGAAAATAAAGAGTTTCGTGCGGTAATTAAACACTTTTATATGAAAGGTTATACGCCACAATTAATCAAAGATGAATTGGATTCTGTTCATGGTGATAATGCACCATCATACTCCACCGTGAAATCCTGGGTTCAACAATTTAAAATGGGTCGTTCAAGTACGGAAGATGAACAACGCTCTGGAAGACCGAAAACTGCTACTACTATTGAAAACATTAGAAAAATATTTATCAAAGTGACTAAAGATAGATGAATAAAGCTCAGAGAACTTGCTGATATTGTTAAAATACACGAAAAACAAGTTTGGAGTATTTTACATGATGAACTCCACATGAAAAAGCTATGCGCAAGAACGCTGCCGCGTTTGTTGACTTTGCCCCCAAAAATCGTCCGTTGGACCAATTCCGAGGAGCTTTTAGCGATTTGTCAGCGTAATCCAATAGAGTTCTTGTGCCGATTCATAACTGTTGATGAAACATGGATCCATCACTACATGCCAGAATGCAAAGAACAGTCAAAATAATGGATAGAAGCTGGTAAAAGTGGCCCAAGAAGGCGAAAACTGTTAAGTCAGCAGGAAAAGTAATGGCCACAGTATTTTGGGATGCAAGGGATACTATTTATTGATTATCTGGAGAAAGGAAAAACTATAAATAGTGAATATAATTGTGCATTATTGGATCGGTTGAGTGAAGAAATCAAGATAAAACGACCGCATTTAGAAAACAAAAAGTTCTTTTTCATCAAGATAATGCTCCTTCACACACTGCATTTTTAACTCAACAAAAACTGGCCGAATTACGATTTGAAATTGCTCCGCATCCACCATATAGTCCAGATTTAGCTCCTTCTGATTATTTCTTGTTTCCAAGTTTAAAAAATTCTCGGTGGCAAAAAATTTTCGTCCAATAGCGAGGTTATTGCTGAAACTGAGGCATATTTTGAAGGTCTTCAAAAATCTTATTTTTCGGATGGAATTAAAAAAGTTGTTAGGCCAGTAACTTTTGCGGTCGCCCTCGTACATTGGAAATTTGCGAAAGGAAAATGCTAAGTAGTAATCACGACCTCAAATGCGCAATCAGAAAGTGCACGTAATAATGCCCCAGCCAGAAGGGAATTGGACGATTAATATAACGGAAACTACGGACGGGAAAGATCCAACCTCCTGCAGAGAAAAGGAAACTCGCTTAAGACCGAAGTGATTATAAATTATCTATTAAGCATGCCCGACCCACAAACGTTTTTTCGAAGAGCCTAACCAAGTAAAATACTAACTAACACGTTTTTATTTTAGTTAAATGACCAGTGAGCGCCACTGTCACACAAGTAACCTAGTTTAGAAGCGGGTTGGAGATTTCTAAGCAGCGGTTTTGTACTCCGTAAATTCAGGCTGTGATTACAGATTTTAAAAAAAAACATCGAAGTAATCGGATCAAGATTCGTGCTGTGGTGAACGCCTAAATCCAATAATACCGTGTGAATTTTTTCCAATTATAGTCCTTTAACAACTGAGGCGGTTGTGTATGGGCTTATAAAGGTGTAAGCAAATTTTGGCGACTTTACAAGTAACAGCCAGCCATATTTATTTCATATTTAATCGTAAAAATCTCCATATTTCATCTCTTCAAAAGACGGGTGGGTGGTCAAATAAACCCAGGCTCAACTACAGTTTAAGACATCTAACATTTTTCCGCGACTTGTTGCCACCACGTAAATGCCGGCGACTTTAAGAGAGAGGAAATAAATCTCTAAGGTGGGATGTAAACCGTGGCTTATAAAGAGAAAGTTCCTTAAATGGAGAGGCAACTTCTTGAGTTAGAGAAAAATCTCTAAGCCATGTAAAAACTTCTCTTGAAAATGCATAATGCTGTTTGAAGCTGGCGTTAAACAATAGCTTCGATCCTCAGTGAGTACAAGAAATATATCATATGTGACAGCGCATAGAGAAAGGGACCTGAGGGTAAAAAAATCAATTTTTACTTTTTTTTTGATGTGGACAACATCTGAGCATCGAATGAGACCGATCCCATGCCCCAAAAGTGTTCCCTCCCAGAGATATGCGCGCTTTACGAAAGTGATGGTACACCAGAGATACACGTATTTTAATCTTTTTAATGGCTCTCGTGAACAAAACTGGTTTTTATCGTTAGGTCCCTTTCTATTTTGCGCGTCACATATGCAGCTAATTGATTGAAAAGAAGCTCCCCATGTATTTCTTAAGGGTTTAGGGGAAAGTAATTTTTAAACTGTCATTTTTTCCCGTGTTTTTTTTAAAGAAAGAATCAGTACAAACCTGATCTTATTAGCTTGCGGAGTAATTCTTCTTTCATAAAGGATGGTCTTCTGATTGCCTTCTATAAGGCCTTCCTGTATTATCGCCTTATGCCACTGTCCCTGTGTGCTCATTTCTATCTGTGTATGTGTTGCCACTGCTTTTGATGAGGTCAGCTTTATGCAACAGCTGTAATGTGAATGTTATTAAAACAACAACAAGAACAACAACAGCAGCAACCACAACACTATCCTCTTCTATCCCTTTACACTAGCTAAAGAATAATATTTGTACTTTTCAGCCTTTTAGCTGTTTTTAGTCTTTGAGTGTGTGTGTGTGAGTGTGTTTTTGCTCTTCGGCGGTAGTGAATGGCTTTAGATTGCATTGGCATTGGAAGTTATTGTAAGGACACTTGAAGTGGATTTTTCTTGTTGCTGTTGTTGTTGTTGTTGCTCTTCTTCTTCTTCTTCTTCCTTGCCACAAAAGGAACATTTTGTTAGGGGAGAAGAAAAATAAATGAAATTAAAATTACAAAATAAAAAACTATCCTCTAGAGAGGAAATTTTTAGCTTATCTGTGAAAATGTTGTAGGGAGAGAGTACAGTGGAACCTAGAATATGACTAGAATAGAGAGTACAGTGGAACCTAGGAAATGACGACATATCTCAATGTTGGCCAATTATATAGTTTGGGACAAGTGTAAGCCGAGAAACCCGGATGTATACTAACTAATTTTCTTCGCTTAGCGTCTATTTTAAGAACAGTGGGTACTGCACTTAAATAAGTAGGCTTAAAATCACTGCCACCGGCACTTTCGATAAGCTGAAAAATTTTATAATTTTTTTTTAGTGCTAATCTAGAAAAACAGTTAGCGCCATTGGATTCAGCGTAGGGAAACGGGTGCCCGCGTGTCGCTTACAATTTTTTCTCAATACAAGTTAAGTGTTATCAATGTACTATAAAACATAGGAGCCTTTTATGACTTCCAAGGTGTTTAATTGCGACAATACGATTAGAAGATTTTTGCATTTGTTGTAATCTCCGGCATGGCTGCGGTATCTATGTCTGTGAAAATCACCTATGCTCGAAGTCAAGAAATACCGCTGCGCTGGACTAAAAGTCTTGTTTAATTGAAGCTAGTATAGAGGCCTTTCCAAAGACCATTTCTTGGGAAAATGTAGGGGCATTTCCACGCAGAGAGGGATAATAAATATGATATAGCCAACGATATTATTATGACTTACATGCTCTGATATTTTATGAAGTTTTCGCTTACCTGAAATTGAAAGAAAGGAAAACATAATTTGATTAGTTAATGTGAAAATTTCCATGATAAATTTTTGAAATAAGTTATGACAAGAAGAGTTTCTTTATAATTATAAGAAAATAAATTTTTAATATTATTTGCGGTCTACATAGTCAATGAAGTATATTCGTACTTAGTAAGGACATAAATACTGTTACACACGTTTTATGCAGTAAAATAAAAAGTACTGAATGTTTTTGGACCAAATATTTTTTAATATATTTATTGACGTACTATATTGTATCCAAAAAGAATCTACTTATTCGAAATGTCCGACTTTTGCCTTTACACATGCCTTACACACGCACTGGCCAATTGTCAATAGCTGCACGAACCTCGTCCATTGGAAAATTGGCCACAGCTCGAACCAAAGCAGTCTTTAGAGATTCAATGTTGGGGTATCTTTTGTGACAAACCTTGTCCTCTAAAACCGTCCACAATTTGTAATCCAATGGGTGTAAATCTGGACTGCCTGAGGGCCACTCTTCAGAGGCAATAAACGCTGGAAAACTGTTTCGAAGCCAGGCCTGGGACGTTTTAGCCTTAAGGGACGGCGCAGAATCCTGCTGGAAAGTCCATGGCTGGTTTTGGAACAGGGAATTGTTAAGAGGCTTCACAACAGCTTCCAAAATGCTTTCGTGGTAAACTTTGGCTGATGTTTTGACTCCTTGTTCGCAGAAATGCAGGTCAGTGACCCCATCGTAAGAGACACCCCACCATACCATGACTGAAGCTTGGTGCACGCAGAGAAATAACATGGTTACTATATCGTCACGGCAATAATAATATGTTCTGCGCAATAAAAGTATATTCGTCGAACCCTAGTATTGTTTACTGAATTTAATTTTGACAAAAGTATGATTGCCGCAATATTAATATTGTTGAAATATAACAATAGTATTATTGCCAAATTTTATAATGAAAAGATGGTTGTAGCAACAATATAAATATGGTTGGTGCGACAAAAGTATTGTTTTTTTCGTTTTATGTTAACAATAGTATGATTACGGCAATCATACTGTATGATTGCAATTTTTTGTATTTTAAAAATGCTTTGTTGAACAATGTTTTTGTTACGGATCTAACGCAAAAATACTACTTTTTATATGGAAATTAAAAATTTTCAAACAAACTGCGTTGGGTTTGGTTAACTAAAATATTTTTAATCATTTGAATTTAATTTTTTTTAAATACTTTCATAATTCAAATCTGTTGTTGACAACTTAACTCAATTCTATTCAATAGTTTGGGGATCATAATATAATTGTAAGTGATCCTACTATGGTTGTAGGGATTATAACATGTTTACATGTGAATCATACTATGGCTGTGAGGATCATACTATGGTTGTATGTGAAACATACTATGGTTATGGGGATCAGAATATGGTTGCGGAGATCATAGTATGGTTACGTGTGAATCATACTATGGTTGTAGGGATCATAGTTTGGTTACGTGTGAATCATACTATTGTTGTAAGGATCAAAGTATGGTTGTGAGGATTATAGTATGGTTGTATTTCAACCATACTATTATTGTGAGAATCATAATATTGTTGTTCCACAACCATACACCCAACAATAGTATTGTCCACTTCGAATATTGTTACCCCAACCATACTTTTTTTCTGCGTGTGATGACCCTTTCCCACCCTTGGAATCAGTTCAGATGCTTTCTTAGATGACCGCGCACACACTCTATCATTTTGATTGTTAAATTTGTTCCTGAACGGTAAAATTTTTTTCATCGGTCAACAAATTTTTCTGTGCAAGTTATCAGCAGGCTTCACCAAAAGACGTTTGCATTTTTCAATCCTATTTTTTTAAAGCTGCAGTCAATAAATGTCCGGTACGTCGTTTGAAAGCCCCAAGTCCCAAGTCTTCTTTAATGAGCCGACTCATGGACTTTTACGCGATATTCATCTTACAGGCCATGATTTTCTGTTTTCGGTGCCGGTTTCTGTGAATTCTTGATTTTACGGCTTTGATGACATGCGATATTCGAACAGAACGTGGGCGGTCCGACCGGTGGCGTCTTTTAACATCTCCAGTCTGCTCAAACAGTTTTATTCATCGGTAGACGAACATGCGGCTAATCCCTAGTGGCCGGAGCGTTTGAAAATATCGCTTTTTTCATTTCACACTTGAAAAACGCTATTACAGTGAGACGGTTCTCATTATCTGACCACTCCATGATGAAAGTTGAAACAATTTTAAAATCCCCTAACAGACTAACGCTATTGAGGTTAGCTATCAAATCCCATATGACATTAAAGTGGTATGTTCAGTTCTACTATTTAAATGGGTGTGTTCAATGTTGTAACAGTGTTTACGAGGGTGACCGCAAAAGTAACTGGCCTTACATAAAAAGAACCGTTTTTTTGGAATTATTATTATTTATTTTTCAACATAATCTCCTTCCAACTCAATACACTTCATCAAACGTTTTTCAAGTTTTTTTAATTCCATCCGAAAACTAAGATTTTTCAAGACCTTCAAAATATGCCTCAGTTTCAGCAATAACCTCGCTATTGGACGAAAATTTTTTGCCACCGAGAATTTTTTTTAAATTTGGAAACAAGAAATAATCAGAAGGAGCTAAATCTGGACTATATGGTGGATGCGGAGCAATTTCAAATCGTAATTCGGCCAGTTTTTGTTGAGTTAAAAATGCAGTGTGTGAAGGAGCATTATCTTGATGAAAAATAACTTTTTTTTTCTAAATACGGTCGTTTTATCTTGATTTCTTCACTCAACCAATCCAATCAAGATAATCAATAAATATTATACCCCTTGCATCCCAAAATACTGTGGCCATTACTTCCTTACTATTACTTTCCTGCTGACTTAACAGTTTTCGCCTTCTTGGGACCACTTTTACCAGCTTTTTTCCATTGTTTGGACTGTTCTTTGCATTCTGGCATGTAGTGATGGATCCATGTTTCATCAACAGTTATGAATCGGCGCAAGAACTCTATTGGATTACGCTGATAAATCGCTAAAAGCTCCTCGGAATTGGTCCAACGGACGATTTTTTTGGGCAAAGTCAACAAACGCGGCACCCATCTTGCGGATAGCTTTTTCATGTGGAGTTCATCATGTAAAATACTCCAAACTTGTTTTTCGTGTATTTTAACAATATCAGCAAGTTCTCTGAGCTTTATTCGTCTATCTTTAGTCACTTCATTAAATATTTTTCTAATGTTTTCAAAAGTAGTAGCAGTTTTCGGTCTTCCAGAGCGTTGTTCATCTTCCGTACTTGAAGGACCCATTTTAAATTGTTGAACCCAGGATTGCACGGTGGAGTATGATGATGCATTATCACTATGAACAGAATCCAATTCATCTTTGATTAATTGTGGCGTATAACCTTTCATATAAAAGTGTTTAATTACCGCACGAAACTCTTTATTTTCCATTTTTCAAAAATTATAAAACTTGTTAACTTCAATCACCTGTAAGAAAGAAAATAATCATTAAATATTTCGGAAATTTTGACAGATGGCTTATAAAAGCTTGCTTTTAAAAAACAAAAGTTGCTAGTAAAACAGAAAATGTGTCAGGCCAGTTAGTTTTGCGGTCGCCGTCGTATGTCCCTACTATGTATATAAGGGTGGGTCGATTTAGCAATCGATATTGTGCCGTCGATTTTTCGATAACTTTTGGCTTGGGACTTTTATTTTTAAGAGTTTTTTAGTTTTAGTAGGCTGTTGGAATCATCTTTCCATATTTACTAAATTTGTAATGGGTGATCAATCTCGAGGTATTAATTTCAATAGCCTTTTTCACAGTTATCGCTTGAGTTGTGTTAAACTTTATTTTTTTCTTTTTGGGATTGTTTGCCATTTTATCATGGAAAGACTTGCACTGCGAAAACCACGGTCCGTATCATTAACGCCATTCCGGTCGAAATTCTCGAATGAGTCATCCAAAATTTGACCCTCACAATGAACACCCTGAGGCGTAGTTGCGGCCAACATTTAAAGGAAATTATATTGTTGTAAGTGTTATTTTATAAAATTATTTTTCGGCTTGAGGTCATTTATTTAAACTCGTTTTTCTATGTGTTGTTTAATTTTTATTTATCCCAATATTTCGATCATCTTCAGGGGTTGTCAATTAACAAAACAATGTCGTCCGTCTGATTATCGCTGTCAACTGAAATTTGATTCAAAAAATAAATGCCATAAAATGTCCTTTCCAATTACCAATAAAGATTTCACACTTGATTTGAACTTTTATATTTTTTATTGTTCTGAAAAAATCCTCTAGATGGATCATACTATACATTGCAACATACTATACAGTATAATTTATGAGAGCGTGAATCAGCGACTGATTCGAATCTCTTCAGTTGTCTCAACGGGTTGGCCACTCTTACAGTTCTAGCACCATTTTACTATCCTGTTACAATAATACAATCTTAGTCCACTTTGCAATACTATTTAAATATTCTATCAAATTCATATGTGACGCGCAAAATAAAGGGACCTATGGGTAAAACCAGTTTTGTTCAGGAGAGCCATTTCAAAGTATTAAATACGTGAATCTTTGGTGTACCATCACTTTCATAAAACGCGCATATCTCTGGGAGGGAACACTTTCGGTCTCATTCGATGCTCAGATGTTGTCCACATCAAACAAAAAAAGTGAAAATTGATTTTTTACCCTTAGGTCCCTTTCTCTATGCGCTGTCACATATTTAAATTTAACTTTAATAACTGGAATTTAAGATTTCATTCTCCGACTATTGATAACAAAACCACACAACCCATTATTAACCAAGAGGCCAGCAACCACTAACAGTACACACACACGCACACACATATCCTGTTTGTCGATGTGTGTGTATATCTGTGTATGCATCCGTAGTTTTGTCGACTCCATAAGGCTAATTAACATTAGACCACATTTGTCATCACAACTTGGCTAATTCTCCGGAAGATGGCGAACAAATACTAATAATAGAAATGGCTTCTGAGTAATCACTTGCTTACAGGCTGTTGACTTTTTAATGACACAATTAACCGCTCACATGTGATGACAAATCCGCAAATCTTGTGCGAAAGTGCACCGCAGTAGCAGCTGGAAACACAAACGTTGCACAGTAGTTCCAAAACATGCAGGTCGAAAGTGGGCTTTAGTTTTATGAGGCTGTCATGGGCGGCAGGAGAAAGCTAGGGGTCGAACCGCAGCTTCACATAGGGCAGTTGGAGTTTGCTAAAAACAATTCATCAGTAGTGCTGCTAAGAGCACTATATACCTTGACCTGGCAAAAAACATTTTGATTGAAACCATTTCACTATACGATTAATACGATTAATAATACTAATTGTGTCATTAAAAAGTACCATGCAATTCTGAATCCACGAACCGGACCCAAATGCAAAGAGATGGCGAAGTAGTTCGACAACTATCTAAATAGGGTGGTACAATACAGGAACATACCTGGAAACGAAAGGGCGAATGAGTGGGTCAGACATGGGACAATATTTAAAGTTCAATTTGTTCTAGAACATGTGGATACTTCCCTCTCTACATGCACGCTCAATCTCTGGCCGGAAGGTCTTAGACAAGCGAACAAATGATGGGCTAGGGCCAGCATATGTCGGAACACAGAAAAACTTTGGCATCGGTGCGATCTTAATCTTCTAAGTAGTACGAGATCCACCTAATTTTGAAGCCGGTACATGGGACAATCTTACTATTTTTAATTCCAGCGGTACAACAAAGAGCCTTTAGATTATCGAAACTTTTTGTCTGAACGACATTCTCGCTACTAAAGTCCCATTAGCAGTATCTAGCTTTAGCGTGACTGCAGTGTTAGGAAAACATCCCCCATAGATTTCACCAGAGGAGAAGACGCTACGTCGGCAGATGCTCGTGGTTCTGGCTCAGCTGAGATCTAGATGGTGCAGCCGCCTCAATTCGTATTGGGCGCGAATTGATGCTAACGTTCCGGACGTTTGTCCCGTCTGCCATCAGGGACCACATGAAGTGTTGGCCTTTTCAATTGTCCGGCCAAGCGCACTCATCTGACCCCAAGGTCTCTCGGGACGCATCCAGTTTAAATGGCGTGTTTCCTTCTCCTGGATATCGAAGCAAATCCCCTATAGATGCACAGGACTTCAAAACAAAATATGTTGTTGTTACAACAACAAGTTTCAATAGATTTGGAATATGTAAGTACTCCCCTCTCTCCATGCTAGCTAAATCACAGACAACGATCATTAAGAAAAGCGATGGAAAGATGGGCTAGCAACTGTACATGCCGGTTCTGAAAAAATTTTGGTACGTCATTAAATTAAGTGCCTATTTTTATTAGTAAAAAAATATTATAGTTTTTATGTATCCGGTGAAAAGAGGCACCTGCATCCTTTAAGTTGAATGCCACAGCTCCCCTGCGAAATACAAATTATATCTCTACTGCAAGATAAAAATTATTTCTCAAGCAGTTCCTACTCATGCTCTATGCTTGTGGGTGGCATAAAAGAATCCTTGCTGTGGGCATTGATGACACCAGGATGTGGTGCATAAACTGGAAGAAGTCAGGTGTTAAGAGGTTCGAACCAGAGAATTAAGTTTGGTGCCACGGGTGGTCAGTAGCCCCTAGAACTGTTGTTACTCGTATAGCCCCACCAGCTGTTAAGAGAATTCGGGGAGTTTCCTGGTGACTGTGGTTTAACATTCAAACCACTGCTCAAGCAAATGCTGGGCGTGGACTTGAGTTAATCAACCGAGCGTTACGTACCAGGGAGTAGATGTTGTCATCAACCTTTTAGCAAGAAGTAGGGAATGCCCACATATAGCTGATACTCCAATTGAAACCCACCAGTAGTATATCCAGCGAAGCGTTAACATTCGTTTTGTAAAGTGTGATCCAACCATAATGCACGATGTTAATTGTGAGTCACACTTTAACGTCGAGTGTTTTGCTCAACTTAATTTGACAGATCTTTCTTTTAGTGTACGACAAATTTTCCATAATGGAGAGGTACATAATTGAGCAGAACGTTAAGGTTGTTAAAGCCTTTTACGAAAATGGGCGTTCAAATCAAAATGCATTTCATGCACTTTTTTCTTGGGTCAGCATAATCGACCAAATGTGTCCACAATCGGGAGAATTGTGCGCAAATTTCAGCAAGCCGGTCTGTAGGAAATGTAAAAAGCCCAGTGCAATTTCGTTTAGTTCGTTCTGGGCTGGCGGCGTCATCGGGCATACTTCTTCGAAAATTAGGTCGGCCAAGAATTTACCGTGAATGGTGTTCGCTAACACGAGATCATAACGGCCTTCTTGTCGCCAGAAATTTAGGATAATGACCTCCACGATATGTGGTTCCAACAGGATGGTGCCACTTGTTACACAGCAAACGAAACAATAGCTCTTTTGCGATAGACATTTAATGGCCATTTGAATAACGTTCTGGCGCTGTTAATTGGCCACCACGATCATGTAATTTGACAACGTTGGACTTCATTCTTTGGAGATATTTAAAAAAAATGTACGCCAATAAACCAAGGAGAATTCAAGAGCTACAGGATGCGATAATTCGGCACAATAACGACATTGAACCTCAGTTATGTCTCAGAGTCATTGAAAATACGTACTATTATATAGAGTTATGCCATCGAAAAGAGGTAATAAAATAATTCTCTTAAAATGTTTGTTTTATTTACAACTATCTGACCCGGCAAACCTTGTTTGGCATTCAAATTTTATTTTCACCGAAAGTCTGGTTCCGTTGCAAATTCGTGGTGGATTGATATTTCGAAGAAGAATGACAGTTGTTCTAATACTGAACCGGAATACAAATATTATTTAAATAACTTTAACTTAAACATAGAATATGTACTCCAAACCTTCATACCTATTTTGTTTCAAATACCGTTAACAGGAGCAGCAATAATGGATTTTTAATTTGTTATTTGTGTGAGAGGTACCACGCCCACTGGGCCGATATCATGCAAACTACACATAAACCATCTACAGACCATCCCTAACGTACCCTAAAATTGTGTACCAATTGTCAGCCTTTTAGCTCAAAAAAACAGTTTTGTCACGCCTCCTACGCCCACAGTCTAAATTTTTTTTTTTTATTTTTCCTAAACCTTCGCGTTGCAATTATGAACAAACCCGCAGAAGAAAGTATCCAGTTTGCCCTAGTCGTTTTCAAGTTTTAAGCGGTGTCACAAACCACATTTCTTTTTTATATATAGATTAACATCGTGCGTTTTAGTTAGATCACCCTGTAGCTTAATCCAGTGCTATGAAGCACCGTGGTTGAAGCCAAAAAGCAAACACCACGTTAAACACGATTGATTTGTCAAGGCTGGCTTAGTCCCAAATCGGGTTAAATCTTTAAAAAAAATCGTCTATACTTTGATTCATTCGTCGATAAAATCGACGATCAAATTGCCAGCAAGTTTTGAGTCGTGATAAGCCAATGTTTTCAGCGGTACTGCTGAGCTGGCTTGGACCTTTGCAAGTGGGCTTTTTAACAGGGGCTACTTAAAAATATGGAACGAAATGATCCCATTTCACCGGAGTTGATTATTGCTCGCATGTAACGCACTATGCGAAATGTTTCCAGGATCGGATGTTATATGAGGGTTGTACAGCGGTAGGACCTGAATTCAGAATGTTTCATAAACCTGCACAATGTGCAATGTTTTATCGGGATTGAATAAGACTTGCTGGAATCAGAAATTAATTCGATTTCGATCACTTTCGTTTGGCGTTATCTGCTATAGTTTCAGGTGTTAGCACAGTGATGTAAGAAAAAATACATCATCAATATACGAGGGCGACCGCAAAAGTAACTGGCCAAACATAAAAGAACCGTTTTTTTGGAGTTATTATTATTTATTTTTCAACATAATCTCCTTCCAACTCAATACACTTCATCAAACGTTTTTCAAGTTTTTTAATTCCATCCGAATAATAAGATTTTTCAAGACCTTCAAAATATGCCTCAGTTTCAGCAATAACCTCGCTAATGGATGAAAAGTTTTTGCCACCGAGAAATTTTTTTAAATTTGGAAACAAGAAATAACCAGAAGGAGCTAAATCTGGACTACGAGTATAGGGTGGATGCGGAGCAATTTCAAATCGTAATTCGGCCAGTTTTTGTTGAGTTAAAAATGCAGTGTGTGAAGGAGCATTATCTTGATGAAAAAAAACTATTTTCTTAAAGCTTGTTTTTCGTGTATTTTAACGATATCAGCAAGTTCTCTGAGCTTTATTCGTCTATCTTTAGTCACTTCATTAAATATTTTTCTAATGTTTTCAATAGTAGTAGCAGTTTTCGGTCTTCCAGAGCGTTGTTCATCTTCCGTACTTGAACGACCCGTTTTAAATTGTTGAACCCAGGATTTCACGGTGGAGTATGATGGTGCACAGAATCCAATTCATCTTTGATTAATTGTGGCGTATAACCTTTCATATAGAAGTGTTTAACTACCGCACGAAACTCTTTATTTTCCATTTTTCAAAAATTATAAAACTTGTTTACTTCAATCACCTGTAACAAAGAAAATAATCATTAAATATTTCGGAAATTTTGACAGATGGCTTATAAAAGATTGCTTTTAAAAAACAAAAAAAAAGTTGCTAGTAAAACAGAAAATGTGCCAGGCCAGTTAGTTTCGCGGTCGCCCTCTTAATATCATTTACATATAATCGATCATTAATGAAATCCCAAACAAGGACACCGTTTGTATGTATTTCCAATAACTGGTTAAGTTCCGTGTCTCTCCTTCAAGTCTCTGTCCTTTGTAATTTTAATTTAAATTTTCACAGCATTTCATTGAAATTTCCTTAAACCTTATAAAGACGGTGAACGGAAAAGTTTATCTGTAAACATTTTCAGATTGATGGGGGTGCTGGACGAGCAATGTGCAAAAACTGTTTCGCTTATAGTGTTACTTATTAATGAAAATGTATCTATGTAGATTGGAAAATGCCAAATGGCAAAGAGCACCCAGCAAAAGGTTTGTTTTTGCCACTTAAATTTAATTCGTTATTCTGTGATTTTCGTTTTGTTTATTTAGCCATCAGCAACATCGATTTCAGCAACGTGTCTGTGTGCGTGAGGTCTAGAAAGACATCATAAATAGGTGCTAACCTGATAAGGGGTAATGGCAAAGGATTTTAAATGTACACAGCTGCGAGTGGAGCCCCCAGACTGCTGTTCACGAAGGTGTTGGGGTTAAGTTTTAGAACTCTGAAACCGAACTAAATGATGAACAGACGTTGGCCATAAATACTAGTTATGTACCTACGTGTAGATGTTTCTTTTTGGGGAAGGGTAGATAACATTAGTGAGAACTTTCTTTATTCCCCTCGTGTATAATTTTTAGGTGTCTGTCTGTGTGTCTGTCCTTTCATCCTTCCCTCTGCCTGCCTAGCGTAGAAAGTGTAACGCGAAGGAAAAACACAACAATTTCACACAGCAGGTCCTGCGTCTATTACAGCGACTCACATGTACGCATTATGATGGTACGTGTTTGTAGTTGTTAAATTGTTCCTCAGAATTATCTCTGGGTGTGCGTGCGTGTGTGTATGAGTGTCTGTATGAGAGCGCGATAGTATATCGTATTCGTATAACTCGGTAAACATGAATGTCTGCATATGAATTATTAAACATTCATTTGTGCTTATGTGTATGTGTTAAAAGTGCCTTTGCTCTTTACCACACTCTCAATCTCTCTGTCTCTCTCTCTCTCTCCCTCTCTCGTGGTCTATATTTCTTTGTAATTTTCTTCATCTTAACGGTTGAATTGCATTGCTGTCTTTGAGTAAATGAGTACGTGTGTGCGAGTATGTATGTGTGTGTGTGTATGTCTGCTGGTATATGTGCATATGTAGTGAATGGAGTCTTAACTTTCTGGTGATTTCCAAGGGGAGCTCGCGGGGAGTATGGATCACAGTAGTAAGATTTGTTTTCTCGCCTTCAGTGGGATTTCTGACCGGAAAGAGCGGATGGGGGGTGGGGCGGGGTTGATGTTGTTTTAAAAGTTATATGGAATCAACGTGGGTGGATGTAAGTTTATGGATATGATGCTCGTATTATTACGTTGGAGATTTATGAAGATTAGTGTAGAGCCGAGAGGAACAAAATAAACCAAAACAAAGAACGAGAAAAACTTGCAAAAAAATAACGTTGCACAGTGGTTGGGAAAAAACATGTTTTTAAAAAAATGTTTCTAAATTCTGGTGTGAAAAGAAAAGATATAGTCACGGCAACAATATTACGTTTTCTATTCGTCGCAACTTCAGTTTTGTTTTTTGAATTTCGTTTTGACAATAGTATGATCCCGGCAATATTAATACTGTTGAAATGAAATTATAGTATAATTACCAAATTTAGTAATAAAAATATGGTTGTAGCAACTATGTTATCATGTTTAGTGCGACCAAAGTATTAAGTTCTGGGTTTTACGCTAACAATATAATGATTACAGCAATTAAACCGTGTGGTTCTGACTATGAACTACGGATAACTCTTTTTATCGACCAATGAAAAAAAACTTACACACTAGGGTGGGCCGATTTGTAAGGGCAAAAATTTGTCGATTTTTCGTTAGCCTTTGGCATGAGAAAAAAAATGTGCCTCATTTTCGAGGCGCCCAAATTTCAATTATTTGACTTTCTCAAGTTAAATTTTTAATAAAGGGTGGTTAAATTTTAAGGGCCGATCATCCACTGTTGCTACTTCTAGCCACAATTCTGACCACTGACGACGTTTGGAATGGTCAAGAGGCTTTAGTTCTTGAGTCACTTGCATCTCGTAACTGTGTAAATGCAAGTCTTTATGCATAATGTTCATCAACGACGAGCGTGGGAGGTGCAATTGTTGGGCACGACGACGAGTTGCGGTGGACGGCTCTTCAGCCACACTATCGCGAAAAGCAGCAATGTTTTCTGCAGTACTGGGGTTTTCACATCGCCTACAGACCCGCTTTGCTCAAAATTTTGCACGATTTTTCCGATTGTAGGCACATTTGGACGATTAAATTGACCGAAAACCCGATTAAATTGACCGAAGTGCATTCATAAGCGGTGTTCGCTTGTGTATATTTCCATGGTTTAAATTGAGTTAGTCTGAAATATCAAATGAAATGCAGGGAAAAAGATTGACGTTTAGGTGTGGTTCACATTTAACATCGGCCCTTAAAATTGAACCACCCTCGTTAAAAAAAAAATATTTTTTCTAAATACAGTGAACATTATAAGACATGAACGATCCAGAAACATGAACACCATATTGTTGATATTTCCACTATTTTGGACAACATATTTATGGTTTTCTTTGTAAAAAATTATTTTTTTATGTATGATTTTGTTTTAATCAATCAAATATTTGTTTTTAAAATACTGGGTATTGATTTTATTAGGAGAAGTTATTTTAGCGATAAAACAGCATTATATTGCTTCGAAATTTTAGGATTCGAAAACGTAAACGAAATCGTAAAAATGAACACCGTCAACAATAATACGAGTAAGTTCACGTTTCCGCGAGTGGACTGTAATCGATTCTTTACGATTCTCTCAGTCGTATTTCTACTCTCACGCACTCATATGTTATACTCGTATTACATTGTAAGTGACAATGTATTTTTTATGTACTAAATGTCACCTTTCCAAATTATATTTAAAAAAAAATATTCTTTTCATTACCTACTAGAGGGATCTTAAAAATAAAATTTGATTTCTTGGATATGTCGTAGAGGAACTTTTTTCCTCATGCTAAAAGCTATCGAAAAATCGATGGCACAATATCGATTGCTTAATCGAGTCACCCTAATATACACATACGATACATTAAAAAAACAAGAACAACATATGGCTTAATTGTGTTTTCTTTGCTTCGTAGAATTCCGGCACTTAAGTGTATACCCATTGATTATGCTTAATTTACATTCGTCCGAGGGTGGTTTACCGAAACTGCAGTCAAACCTGCTTGCAACTAAAAGTCTTTTCGACTGTCCTATGAATAATTTTTTAGAAATGGTCACGGATTTGACTATAAACTTAGAGTAATGCATTTTTTAAAATGTACTCAATAAAAATCTCTATTGTTGAATAACAACATAACTAAATCCTAATTTATAATTTTGGGGTTCATATTATGGTTAAAGGTGAATCATAATATAGTTGAGTGTGAATCATAATTAAGTTGTGGGCATCATAGTTTGGTTGTAGTGAATCCTACTGTGGTTGTGAGGATCATAATATTGTTGTGCCAAAACCATATACCCAACAATATTTATTTTTATCGTGTTGATATACTCGTGTGCAATTGTACATAACTGTACGTAAGGTACATTCGAGTAGACAGGGACATTTCCAGACCTGTAGATAGAAAGAGGTGTTGTGAAAAAAAAATTATAATGCTCGCCAAAGTTATATCGATTTGGATAACATTAAAATTTTTGAAAATAACTACCTACAGAAAACATGTCTGTTTATTTTTGAATAAAGGGTGTGTTTTTAGACGAGTGGTTTTCAATTTTATGTTATAACAAAGAATTTAGCTGAATTTTAATGATAGGGGTTTGCATTATGTTATGTTTTGAAAATGATTTCGGGCAAGTGGCCGCCGCGGCTGGCTCAAATAAATTCCAGCCTTGAGGCCCATTGTTCGATCACTTTTTGCAGCATTTGGGGCCGTATTTTACCAAAACCCCACCACCCCTCCCCCCAAAAGTTTCATTCAATAAATTGATTGTTCCATTGGTTGTACTCGAATGGTATGTGGCGCCGTCTGGTTTTAAGCAAAGGTCGTCCACATCAATACGATCCAATTCAGGCACAAAAAACGCATTAATCATGGCAAAATAGCGTTCACCATTGACTGTAACATTATGGCCGGCTTAATTTTTGAAGAAATATGAACCAATGATTCCCTCTGCCCATAGAGCACACCAAACAGTGACTTTCTGAGGAGGTAACGGAGTCTCAACAATTGCTTATGGATTCTCTTTACTCCAAATTTTGTTTACTAACGTACCCATTCAACCAAAAGTGAGCTTCATCGCAGAACACAGTTTTCTTGTAAAAATCAAGATCGGTGGCCATTTCGTTTTGGCCCCATTCACCACGATTTGCAAACGTTGTTCCGGAGTAAGTCTATTCATTAAAAAGATTCTGAAATTTTAATTATTGCCAAACATTTTGTTATTTGAATCAAAAGAAATACTTTCACAACAACAAAAATATGGTCATTTGCCCAACCCTTTTCATACGAGTACATACTCCCCCACAACTTTATCTTGAAACAAAGGGAAAACTTCTCTGAAATCAATAAGCTATGCACGATATAACTTATATTCTCACCGGCTAGGGCCTATTGTTTAAAGCCGGCTCCGAAAGGCTCATGCGTTTTATAGAGAATTTTTTAAATGGCCTAGAGATCCCTTACTCTTCAGTTGCTGGTATTTACATCTGCGGAAATCCGCCGCTGAATTTTTTTTAGATAGTCTTGCCGAGAGTTGAATATAGGTTTACTGGCATGAACGTCGTGCACACTATCATCACACCATGGCGGCCCATGAACTTATATAGAGACATGTCCACAATTTATCCGCTTCGAAAAAAAGACTTTAAAAAAAATGTTTAGTTATAATGCTTGCGGCAAACCTCAGTATTTTATCGATTTGGATGACACTTGCATATTAAAAAAAGTTCAAGTTGGAAAACAGGAACAATTCGATTTCCCCGTACACTAGAAGTTGGTATTTTTTATGAACAAAAATAAATCGGAATACAAAGCAGCGATCTCAAAAGTAAAAACTATTTTTTAAAAACTGGTCCGTGTTTAAACTGACAATTTTTCTGTATTTTTTTAATACATCCAATTTCTGCTAATTTTCTCCACCATTTTAGGAATTGGAGGATTATCCTAAGAGGTATCTCGAAACTGTTTCCCCACCATCATTTATAGAGAATTTTTTAAATGGCCTAGAGATCCCTTACTCTTCAAGTTGCTGGTATTTACATCTGCGTAAATCCGCCGCTGAATTTTTTTTTAGATAGTCTTGCCGAGAGTTGAATATAGGTTTACTGGCATGAACGTCGTGCACACTACCATCACACCACGGCGGCCCATGAACTTATATAGAGACATGCCCACAATTTTTCCGCTTCGAAAAAAAGACTTTAAAAAAATGTTTAGTTATAATGCTTGCGTCAAACCTCAGTATTTTATCGATTTGGATGACACTTGAATATTAAAAAAAATTCTAGTTGGAAAACAGGAACAATTCGATTTCCATGTAGACTAGAAATTGGTATTTTTTATGAACAAAAATAATTCGGAACGCAAATCAGCGATCTCAAAAGTAAAAACTATTTTTTAAAAACTGGTCCGTGTTTAAACTGAAAATTTTTCTGTATTTTTTTAAAAAATCCAATTTCTGCTAATTTTCTCCACCATTTTAGGAATTGGAGGATTATCCTAAGAGGTATCTCGAAACTGTTGCCCCACCATCATTTACAAATACCTTACGCTAACTTAGTGTAAATCTAAGACAACCACAAAAGAAATGAGAGATTTATTTCCAAAATATTTTTTGTCTTCCAACCACTGTGAGGGCGATGTTTTTCACAACAGACTCAGTGGGGTGGCAATAAGCAATTTAATAGTGATGGTTTTGCCGTAAGCCTAGCGGAGCCGGGCCATCCAAGATGCCAGCATTAAAAAACTTAAATTTTCTTGAGCATATCTGTTAAAGACATTCAGCGAAAATTGTGTATGAAACAAACAAAATGTTATAAAAAAGAATCCTGATTTCTGTTGGCATTGTAGTACTTGGCCCCACTCATGAGTGTATGTGGAATTGACATATACACAGGTTATCTATCGAAGCTAAGTATGAAATTACCGACAAACAATTATTGTTTTTCAAAAGTTTTTGCCGCATGTCATCAGCAGACTTCGATAAGAAAATTGTAAGTTTTTGTTTTTAAAGAATTTAATGACGTATAAAAGATTTTAGTTCTCCCAACTAAGGTGGCTGGCTCATCTTAAGGCGAAAATAACACTGATGATGGATGGCGCGCGGATGACAAAACACTGCGGGTAACGAATAAAAAGACTTTTACGATAAGAGGGTCTTTGGCAAATTTGGAATAATTTTATATCCTACTCTACACTGAGGTACAGGATACTTTAACTTTGTGTTTGTAACGCCCTTAAAGGATAGAAGGAAGATCCGTTGTTTACCCTTCGATTCAGTGTCGGTTTCCAACGATGTCTTTCCTTCTGATTATCTATTTTAACCAAAGTATAGGCAAATATGAACCGGTTTTGATGAAACTTAGTACATTCTTCAGGTCAAGGACCAATCCTGCTGAAATTTGTCAATACTAGTCTATGTTGTGATATAACACGGTGCGACAGTCCAAAATACCTGGGACCGGATATTATTTTTCTTGTAGGACTTGTCGAGTAAAACAAGATTCCAATCTGCTGTCAAATTACACGGTTGTACAAAATTGAATGAAATAGAAAAACCTGGTCCGGATATTATTTTTCTTGTGATGAAATATGCCGCACACCTCCAAAACCCGGGTTTACGGTTTAAAACCCGGTTTTTGTACCTTTGCGCACTTATAAGCCTGTAATTTTGTTGATAATGATCCGATTTTAAATTTCTTACTAGAAAGAAGAAACTGAGATCTTTCGAAAGAAGAAACTGAGATCTTTCGAAAGATGTATAAAACTTGAGAAATTTGTGTGTTATTGTCCAGCAAACACAAATTTTGTAGATTTTTCAAAAAAATTTCAACTTTGGTCAACAAAATTATAGGCTTATAAGTGCGCAAAGGTACAAAAACCGGTTGTTTAACCGTAAATCCAGTTAACCGTAAATCCGGATTTTGGAGGTGTCGGGCAAATTTCACTATTGGATTCTTCTTTAACTCGACAAGACCTACAAGAAAAATAATATCACTCCCCAGGTTTTTCTATTTCATTCAATTTTGCAATTTGAGCGTAATTTGACAGCAGATTTTTCTTTAATCGCATATTTTTAGTGGAAGGTCGGAAAAAGCATTTATTGCAACACAAATTTGAAAAGGGCGGGCCAAAAGTTACTATGGGGTTTCAAAATTTAATAACTTTTTCGTTTATATATTTATTTTGTTTTTTCAGATTTTAACACTTGGAGAATACAAATTTTCAGATTTTAACACTTGGAGAATAAATCACAACTGAACAAAGACCAGAATAATAGAATTTTATTATTCAAATCAGCGATCAATTATTTTAATGCAAAGTGATGAGTGATGAAGCTCATTTTTATTTGAATGGCTTTGCTAATAAGCAGAACTGTTGGTTTTGGGTTTCTGAAAATCCAAGAGCCATTCATCAACGCCAATTGCACCCCCATAAGGTGTACGGTATGGTGTGGGATCACATCTGCAAATGTCATTGGGCCTTACTTTTTTCGAGACTGAAGATGGAAGTGCTGTAACCGTAAATAGAGAGCGATATCGGTTTATGATAGAAAATTGTTGAAGTCCTGCTCTTGAAAACAGAAACATCAGCGCCGCTGCTGGCGCTGATGCCGGTGGCAAGAAGGAAGTGGCCCAGAAAGAAGAAAAGAAGGAAGAATCCGAATCTGAAGATGACGATATGGGCTTTGCTCTTTTCGTTTAAATTTGTAGCGGCCCCAGCCATTCACAACAACAAATACAGCAACAGCAGTAAGACAACAACAACAATGGTCTTGAAAACTGCTCTTGGGATGTGGTTTCAGCAGGACGGAGCCACTGCCTCAAAAAAAATTGTTAGTTTTAAGTCAAATTTTTGTAGAGCGAAAAATTTGCAGAAATTCGGAAATTATTTGGCCAGCGCAATTTGCCAGATTTGTCGCACCTGACTATTTTATTTGGGGTTATTTGAAGGAGCGAGTATATGTGAACAAGCCCAAGACAATCCTTCAACTCAAGGCCAACATTGTTGCAAAAATTCAAACACTAAAACCACAAATTTTGAATGATGCTATGGGAAATGCTTTAAAACGAGCCCATCATTGCGAAACTGAAAACGGGGGTCATTTAAGTGACATTATTTTTCATAGTCAGTGTTAAAAAAATTTCCATATTGTATATTCTACTTAAGTATAATCTGAGAAATAAAATAAAAAAATAAACGGATACTTTTGGCCCACCCTCTATCATCAAAAAGACATTCTATATTTGTAAACAAAAAAATTGACCTTTTCGGTCCAGGTTTCAAATAGCGACCACACAAAAACATCACTCACTTTTTGAGGTCCAGTCGATCAAAAATGCACATACGAGGGCGGTTCGGAAAGTTCTTAGCCTATCAATGAAAGATAATAGTTGGTTTTTCAAAAATATTTTTATTTTTCAATATAATCTCCTGAAACTTCAATACACTTAGTCCAACGCTTATCTAGCAATTCTATCCCTTGATTAAAATAGTTTTCCTCAAGGTCTTCAAAATATCGGTTTACAACTGTAATTGCATCTTCATTTGAGGTAAAACGCTTGCCAGCAAGGATTTTTTTTAGATTTGGGAACAGGTAAAAGTCACTGGGAGCTAAATCAGGAGAATAAGGTGGGTGGTCAAGCAACTCGTACTTTAATTCGTTGATTTTAGCCATTGTTAAAACACTCTTGTGCGCTGGTGCGTTGTCTTGATGAAAAATTATTGTTTTGTGTTGTAAGCCTGGACGTTTTTCTCGAATTTGTACATTTAATTGATCTAAAAGGTTGCAATAGTACTCTGAATTTATTGTTTTACCCTTTTGCAGATAGTCAATCAATAAAATACATTTGAAGTCCCAAAAAACCGTTGCCATAACCTTACCAGCCGATTGAATTGTTTTTGCCTTCTTTGGGGCACTTCCTCCAGCTTCAGTCCATTGTTTGGATTGTTCTTTTGTCTCTGGAGTATAGTGGTGGATCCATGTCTCACCAACAGTTATGAAACGACGCGTAAAATCCATTTTATTTCGCTGAAAACGATCCAAACAAGCTTGAGAAATGTTCATTCTTATGCGTTTTTGGTCGACTGTTTACAAGTGCGGCACCCATCTTGCAGAAAGCTTTTTCATCTGTAGTTCTTCATGAAAAATTAAATGGACTCGATCATTTGAGATGCCCACGATATTAGCTATTTCACGCACTTTTATTCGTCGATCATTTAATACCATATCATGCACTTTGGCTACAATTTCTGTTGTTGTTGCTGTTTTTGGACGTCCACTACGTGGTTCATCTTCAATGCTTGTACGACCACGTTTAAATTCAGCAACCCAATTTTTTACTGTTGCATATGAAGGAGCACTTTCACCTAACACATTCACCATATCATTATGAATTTCTTGTCCCGATAAACCTTTTTTATGTAAATATTTAATGACACCACGCATTTCTAATTTTTCCATTGTAAAAAAATCGCGGATGCGTCTTTTGTGAACACCTGTTTCTATATGAAGGAGTTGCCAGATCGAAACAAAATTTAACATGTGTTCATAGCAGAGATGGACATTTCCAAAACACTTAACTTTTTTCTGTTTATACCGCGCTTTTTGTGCTAGGAAGAAGTTTCCGAACCGCCCTCGTATTAACACCGATCATTCTCAATTGCTCGTTGTAGATTAGAAGCGACCACTAGTTACTTTACTTAAGGGTGGTCCAACTAAAACACACAATGCTAATTGTTAATTAAACAAAAGTTTCCAGAAAATTATTTTAATATTCGTTATTATGACAGAAGGATCTATGTCAATTATGTTTGATGCAAAACATCAGCCAAATGCTTGCTACGTCTTTGATGGCATATCAGATGGTCCCACTTAACCACATAATGAAAGTTCAATGTCATTAATGTTCAATGTCATTAGCTCTGGCATTGTTTTTGGATTATTTTTTTTAAATAACCAACACTCAGGGGATGTCCCCTATACATGCGGTGCATTGCGTTGGGAAAGTAAAGGATCGGAGGGGGGAAAGAGGGAGTAATGATTATTGACGCTTGCCTTGAACTTCTGGATGTCGCAATTAGTGGTAAACACATTTGCCGGAAGTCGATTCCACATACGGACTGTACGAGCGAAAAACGAATTTGATCTGTAGTGTATAGTGCGGTCAACTGGCCAATCGATAACAAACGGGTGTGAATTCCTGGACAGTCTCGTATTCCTACCGAACATCCTCAGGTCTGGAATAAGGCGACGGCTGCCTGATGAACACACACAATGAAAGTAACGATAGAACAGCGTCCCGCAACCCACATTCAGACGATGCTCAAAGGATACAATTAAGTTGGATACCCTACTGTCACCTACCAGCACCATCGCTCTCCTTTGAACACGGTCAAGTAGCTCCAAGGATGATTTTGGAGCACCTGCCCATATATGGGAGTTGTATTCCATCTTTGGCCTGATGTAAGTTGTATAGATATTGAAAATATCAGAAGGAGTGATATATTTCTTGCACCGTTTAAAAAAGCCTATGCACTTGAGTGCTTCTTTGGACACTTCGAATACATGTCTCGCCCAACGAGCGTCACATTGTATTTTCATGGCCAGAACATCAAGAGCTTCTGATTGTTCAATATCCGTACCATCGATAGAAATTTACGATGTTGTTGGGTCAGCGAATCGCTTGTGAGACAACAAGCAGCACTGTGTCTTGCGAGCATTAAAATCTACTCTATTCACTGGACCCCATTCGGAAATGGCCAGTAGATCCCGGCCAAGTGTCTTCAATATCTTGAAGACTCGGCCTACGGTCGAATGAATAAGAATGACAGAGGTTAGTGTCATCCGCAAAGGAGTAGATTGGATTCACGGTCTGACCCAACAGATCATCAATAAAAATTTGAAATAAAGAGGGAGAAAGGACAGAGACCTGTGGTACTCCTGCAGTAAGCCTATGTTTGTTGGATGAGAACCCATCTACAACAACTGTTATAGAGCGATCTCTAAGAAAGCTCGATATAAAACGAGCGAAAGTATCACCGACACCAACGCCACGACGTAAGACAACACGGCCATTGAATTTCTCGCGGAAAAGAGCCTTTGTTTCGTTGGCTGTAGGGCAAGTGACACCATCCTGTTGGAACCACATATCGTCCAGGTCCATATTCTTAATTTTCGGCCACAAGAAGTGCATTTTCATATCGCGATAGCGAACACTATTCACGGTTACTGTTTGGCCGACCTCATTTTCGAAGAAGTACTGCCCGCAACAAACAGTCAATTTTTGTGAACGCAGCGTCTTTCAACAATCACTTGTGAGTTCTTATTTCTATCAGTATACCCGCTGCTCATTTATGTACGAGGGCGACCGCAAAACTAACTGGCCTGGCACATTTTCTGTTTTACCAGCAACTTTTTTTGTTTTTGTTTTTTAAAAGCAATCTTTTATAAGCCATCTGTCAAAATTTCCGAAATATTTAATGATTATTTTCTTTGTTACAGGTGATTGAAGTAAACAAGTTTTATAATTTTTGAAAAATGGAAAATAAAGAGTTTCGTTCAGTAATTAAACACTTTTATATGAAAGGTTATACGCCACAATTAATCAAAGATGAATTGGATTCTGTTCATGGTGATAATGCACCATCATACTCCACCGTGAAATCCTCGGTTCAACAATTTAAAATGGGTCGTTCGAGTACGGAAGATGAACAACGCTCTGGAAGACCGAAAACTGCTACTACTATTGAAAACATTAGAAAAATATTTAATGAAGTGACTAAAGATAGACGAATAAAGCTCAGAGAACTTGCTGATATTGTTAAAATACACGAAAAACAAGTTTGGAGTATTTTACATGATGAACTCCACATGAAAAAGCTATCCGCAAGATGGGTGCCGCGTTTGTTGACTTTGCCCCAAAAAATCGTCCGTTGGACCAATTCCGAGGAGCTTTTAGCGATTTATCAGCGTAATCCAATAGAGTTCTTGAGCCGATTCATAACTGTTGATGGAACATGGATCCATCACTACATCCCAGAATGCAAAGAACAGTCAAAACAATGGATAGAAGCTGGTAAAAGAGGTCCCAAGAAGGCGAAAACTGTTAAATCAGCAGGAAAAGTAATGGCCACAGTATATTGGAATGCAGGGGGTATAATATTTATTGATTATCTTGAGAAAGGAAAAACTATAAATAGTGAATATTATTGTGCATTATTGGATCGGTTGAGTGAAGAAATCAAGATAAAACGACCGCATTTAGGTAAAAAAAGTTCTTTTTCATCAAGATAATGCTCCTTCACACACTGCATTTTTAACTCAACAAAAACTGGCCGAATTACGATTTGAAATTGCTCCGCATCCACCATATAGTCCAGATTTAGCTCCTTCTGATTATTTCTTGTTTCCAAATTTAAAAAAAATTCTCGGTGGCAAAAAATGTTCGTCCAATACGAGGTTATTGCTGAAACTGAGGCATATTTTGAAGGTCTTGAAAACTCTTATTTTTCGGATGGAATTAAAGAACTTGACAAACGTTTGATGACGTGTATTGAGTTGGAAGGAGATTATGTTGAAAAATAAATAATAATAATTCCAAAAAAACGGTTCGTTTTATGTTAAGCGAATTACTTTTGCGGTCGCCGTACCTCTCGATGGTTGAATTTGTCAAATAAAGGGTGTCCCAAGAAGAACGCAATTTTTAAATCTGGCAACATTCGAAGTGTCATTGTTTGACATTTGAACAATTGTTATTGTTTGTTAGTAGAAGGTACGAGGTTAGTAAAAATGGAGCGCTACACGAAAGGGAGTTCGTTAATTGGGTAATGGAGAGACAACATGAAAATGCTGATTTTGCCGACAAAATCATCTTAAGTGACGAGGCCCATTTTCATCTTGATGGCTTCGTCAATAGGCAGAATTGTCGCATTTAGGGTGCGGAAAATCCTCGAGTGATTCACGAGAAGCAAATCCATCCTCAACGTGTCACTGTGTGGTGTGGTTTTTGGGCTGGAGGAATCATTCGACCTTTTTTTTATGAAAATGAGGCAGGTCAAGCGCAAACAGTCAATGGTGTTTGGTATCGTGAAATGATAACCAGTTTTTTCTTGCCTAGAATTGAAGAAATGAATGTGGAGGGCATGTGGTTCCAACGAGACGGCGCCACATGTCATACAGTCAGAGAAACAATTCAATTGCTGCATCAGTCATTTCCCGGTCGTGTTATTTCGCGTTTTGGAGATCAGAATTGGCCGAACAAAGGGTTATTTTAATCTATTATCCCACGGGTTATAATGTGATTCCACGGGGATAATGTGATTCCACATTATCATATGTGACAGCGCATAGAGAAAGGGACCTAAGGGTAAAAAAATCAATTTTCACTTTTTTTTTTTTTGGAAGTGGACAACATCTGAGCAGCGAATGAGAACGATCCCATGTCCCAAAAGTGTTCCCTCCCAGAGATATGCGCGTTTTATGAAAGTGAAGTCGTCGATTCTAAGCGCAAATAGAAAGGGACCTAATGTTAAAAATGGCTCTCCTAAACAAAACTTTTCATCAACTTTTCACTTTTTTTTTTTGATGTGGGCAACATCTGAGCATCGAATGAGACCGATCCCATGCCCCAAAAGTGTTCCCTCCCAGAGATATGCGCGTTTTATAAAAGTGATGGTACACCAAAGATATACGTTTTTAAATATTTAAAATGGCTCTCCTGAACAAAACTGGTTTTTAACCTTAGGTCCCTTTCTATTTTGCGCATCACATATTGTGTTCCCTTACCATATGATTATTAAGAAAGTAAACATCGTTTGGAACGAAAGTAAGGTGGTACGTACGCACCAAAAAAAAAAAGTATTTCAGGTCCTACATATGTTTTAACCAAATCCGATCAAGACTTTTAAAGTTATTTAAGCCATGTGCGTCTACCCGCCTGTGCGTCTAGTTTGTAGAAGAACGCCAAAACTGCCGAAGGGATCGACAATGGTACATATTTCCACACTATTTCTGGTACCTCCTACAAAAATATACAATTAGGCCCACTTTTGGTATTCTTGTAAAATATAACCCTAAGCCCAGCCAAATTTTTTTTCTTCTGAGCCGATTTTTCGGATTTACCAGAGCAATATTTGTAAGTGTTATAGAGGGAACGAGGAAATTCAGTACTATGGTAGGTGTGCAAAATTATGGATTAAAGTGGAACATTTTTTAATTTGGAGTTTTCAAGTTTGTAAGTCGAGCCAAAGGTATCAAAAAAACTAGTCATTTTACTACTTTTTACAAAATATAGGACATACACGTACACTTTACCCTATACCAGTATATATTTGCAGTTGAACTTCAAAAGTTCGCTGTTAAGGCATCTACTCTTTTATTTAGATAATCTATAGTGATAGAGTATTATTAAGTTTCATTCCGATTAAAAACCACTGCATATGTTAAGGCGCAAATAATTGTTTTTATTAGTGCATGCTTTTAGGCATTTCTAAATAATATGTTTTATTTACAAAAAAATGTATATAGAAATCATATCGTACCACAATACACATACATATATGTATTGGTCCATTTATTTTAAATTTTTACTAGCAGACAAAACAATAAAACGAATATTTCATTTGCTATCACAATGTAGCCAAATTTAGTGATTCAAAATCAAATGCCATTTCATAAGCCACAAACCATTCATTGACTTTCAAGTGCAAAACCCCTGTCTTTCTCTCTTCTTTTTCGGCATTCTTTGGCCTGGTGTTCAAAGGTTCATGAACTCCTCTCGAATTTAGTGCATACATTTTGCCCAATATGAATAATGGCATTTATTTTGAAAAGAAATCTGATTTCATCGCACAATGATGTTTGTGAACCACAAAGGAATTTTTATTTATTTCAAATTTATGTTAATTTTTTCCAGGAATGATGTCTTTGGTTTCCGATGCAAGCACATAAATTGTAATCGACTTTGTGGTGTTTATAAGGGAATAAATAAATAAGTGTTTAATGGAAACGAGCGTTTGCGAATTTATCAGAAATTTATCACGTGGTTCATGATATTCGAATTTTTTCCTTTGATTGCAAGTCAGGCGGCTTTATAGCTTGTCTTTGATTTTGCTGGAAAGTATTGAACATTTACGTGTTATTTAAATTTATTTAAAGGAAACATCAGTAAAAGACGTGTGGATAAAATTCCATTTTAAACACTAGAGAAAAGGGAAATAGCCAAGTGGTAGACTTCTTCAAAGAGTCCGTTTGAGTTTAGGTATACTTAGTAGGGACATAAATACTGTTACAACATTGAACACACCCATTTCAATAGTAGAACTGAACATAGCCCGTTAATAGCATATGGGTTCTGAAAGTCCACCGATGCATAAAACTGTTTGAGGAGACTGGAGATGTAAAAGACCGCCACCGGTCGGGCCGCCCTCACTCTGTTCGAACAACGCATGTCATTAAAGCCGTTAAATAAAGAATTCACAGAAATCTGCTCCGGAAACAGAAAATCATGGCCAGTGAGATAAATATTACGCAAAAGTCCATGAGTCGAATCATTAAAAAAGACTTGGGGCTTGGGGCTTTCAAACGACGTACCGGATATTTATTGACTTTAGCTTTAAAAAAAAATAGGATTGAAAAAAGCAAACGTCTTTTGGTGAAGCACGCTGATAACTTGAACAGAAAAGTTTTGTTCACCGATGAAAAAAATTTCAGCGTTGAGGAAAAATTTAACAAGCAAAATGATAGAGTGTATGCGCGGTCATCCAAGAAAGCATCTCAACTGATCCCAAGGGTGGAAAAGGGTAATCACGCAGCTTACGATGGGGTCACTGACCTGCATTTCTGCGAACAAGGAGTCAAATCACCGGCCAAAGTTTAACAAGAAACCGTTTTGGAAGCTGTTGTGAAGCCTCTTAACAATTCCCTGTTCCTTTTTAGCAGGATTCTGCGCCGGCCCATGAGACTAAAACGTCAAAGGCCTGGCTTCGAAACAATTTGCCAGCGTTTCCTCTGAAGAATGGCCCTCAGGCAGTCCAGATTTGAACCCATTGGATTACAAATTGTGGACGGTTTTAGAGGACAAGGTTTGTCATGCACGGCACGGCACACAAGTTGACATAGTCAACTAAACTCTTTTTACGACACACACACACACGTTGTAAAAGAAAGCCATCAATATCTTTCGATGTGGAGTCTCTTTAGAGGTGGCAAGAGTGAGTTGTATTTTCGTGGGCAATTGTGTGAAGACAACTTGAAAGGTAAGGCTTAAAACAGTAGTTCTCATTCGTTTGGGGAGAGCCTGGCCTTATAGAGTTCGGTTTTACTTTCAACAATTGCAGCAAAGGTTTCTGAAGAGGGTTGTCACGGCCTCGAAATCATGATAAAAGCAGTGTGCAGCCAGGAAAATCAATGTCACTTTGCCATTTTGTTAAAAACTTGTCTTCTATTTGAATATAGAAGCAATAGGTCTTTAGCCGCACGCAGAGAAAAGATATGGTTAAACTATGGTCACCGCAACAATAATATGTTCTCTCCAATAAAAGCATGATCGTCGCAACCATAGTATTGTTTTTTGAATTTCATTTTGACAATAGTATGATTGCGACAATATTGCTATTGTTGAAATGTAACAATAGTATTATTGCCAAATTTAGAAATGAAAATATGGTTGTAGCAACCATATAAACATGGTTAGTGCAACAAAAGTATTGTTGTTTAAAATTTACGTTAACAAAAATATGATTACGGCAATCATACAGTATGGTTGTGACTATGAACATAACAAAACAGGTTTTGTAGAGAATACATGTATGTGTGTGCGTATGTTTTTTTGATATACAAAAAAAAAAAACACATACACACGATACAGTGAATGGTTGCTGTCCATTAAAAAAAAATAACAATCGGAAGGTAGTTCGAGGGATTTTTATTGTGTTTACTTTGTTCGGTGAAATACTCTAATACCGACTGGTTCTCGTTTATTTAAAACTGCCTGCACATAAGTATATAGCCATTGATCATGGTTTAATCACATTCGTTACTTGGTGTCTACGGATGGTGAAGTAGCATTCACCTCTGCTGGCAACTAAAAGTATTTTTGACCGTTGGAATATATATTTTTGTTTCTTGAATGAAATGTTCAATAAAAACGTGGCCTCAAAATTGGCTATGATCTAATAGTAATGCAATTTATAATAACTTGCTTGATAAAAATCTCTATTTTTGAATAACAACATTACCCAATCCTAATAAATAATTTTGGGGATCATAGTATGGTTGCGTGCGAATCATACTATGGTTGTGAGGATCATACTATGGTTGTATGAGAAACATACTATGGTTGTGAGGATCATAATATGGTTGTGAAGATAATAGTATGGTTGAGTGTGAATCATACTATTGTTGTGATGATCATAGTATGGTTGTGGAGATCATAGTATGGTTGAGAGTGAATCATACTATGGTTGTGGGGATCATAGTATGGTTATGTGTGAATAATACTATTGTTGTGAGGATCATAATATTTTTGTGGCACAACCATATAGCCAACAATAGTATGATCCTCTTCGAATATTGTCACCACAACCATACTTTTTTTCTGCGTGCGGTTAATCCCTGTTCAACGTGTTTGTCACAAAATATACTCCAACATTGGATCTCTTAAGACTGCTTTGGTTCGATCATTGGCCAATTTTCCAATGGACGAGATTTATGCAGCTATTGACGATAAACCAGTGTGACTTAAAGCGTGTGTAAAGGCAAAAGGCAGACATTACGAATAAGTAGATTTTTTTTGGATACAATATACATCAATAAATATACAAACAAAAATATTTGGTCCAAAAACATTCAGTACTTTTTATTTTACGGCATTAAACGTATGTGACAGTATTTATGTCCCTACTTAGTAGACACGATGCAGATTAACTTACTTTCTTTGAACAGGGATTAATCAGCTCAAGATCTCTTGTATCTACATTCTAATAGAAGACAAGTTTAGGAAAAGTGACACAGATTTCCGTGGCTGCACACTGCCTTTAACGTGATTTCAGCAATTGTTTAAAGAAAAACTAAACTCTTAAATAAAAAAAACTACTATCTTAAGTCCCAGAACAAGGAACAAGGGAAACTTCTTTTAAATCGGTAAGCACGATTCAACTCACTGACCTGGACCATTATCATAACGGATAATGCATTTAATAGAGAAGTTTTTCCTCTAAGCCATGTAAAAACTTCTCTATTAAAATCTAATAAATCTTTTACTTGTAAAGTCGCCATCATTTACGGGGTGGAAGCCCGCTACTGAGAAATTTTTAGGTGTTCTTACTAGAGATTGATCATGGATTTACTGGCCTGATATCCGTGCACACTTTTAATACTTTATCCATTTAAATTTAAAGTTTTAAGTCTCTAGACAACAAACGTAATGCCGCAAAATTGTATAAACTAAAATTACATTGTTTTGTAGGATCTTATTTTGCCATATCGTCTCAACACCAGGGTGCTGTAGGGTATCAAAAAGTCAGCATTGTCCGAGACAAGTCGTTTCTAAATTTTTAATTTAGTTTAGTTAGTAGACCCACGCAGCCATATTAAAATTTCCGTAACCCATAATGATCACACACAAACATATTATGATTTCACACAATGTTATTATGATTCCTCACAATCATATTATGATCCCACGCAACCGAATTTAGATTCTCATGAATATATAAAGGGTGTTTCTTTTAGACCTGTGGGTTTAAAGAAGTAATAAAACGCATATAATTTAGTGTTTGTTATGGCCACACGCAGAAAAAATTATGGTTGGGGTGACAATATTCGAAGAGGATCATACTATTGTTGGGTATATGGTTGAGGCACAACAATATTATGATCCTCACAACAATAGTATGATTCACACATAACCATACTATGATCCCCACAACCATAGTATGTTCACACTCAACCATACTATGATTTCCACAACCATATTATGAACCTCACAACCATAGTATGTTCTCATACAACCATAGTACGATCCGCACAACCATAGTATGATTCACACTCAACCATACTATGATCCCCAAAACTATTTATTAGGATTGGGTAATGTTGTTAATCAAAAATAGAGATTTTTATTAAGTAAGTTATTTTAAATTGCATTACTCTTAGATCATAGCCAGATTTGAGGTCATGTTTTAATTGAACATTTCATTCAAGAAACAAAAATATATATTCCAACGCCCGTCAAAAATACTTTTAGTTGTTGCCAGCAGAGCTGAATGCTACTTCACCATCCGTAGACCCCAAATAACGAATGTGATTAAACCATGAACAATGGCTATATACTTAAGTGTAGGCAGATTTTAAATAAACGAGAACCAGTCGGTAGTCGAGTATTTCACCGAACAAAGTAAACACAATAAAAATCCCTCGAACTACCTTCCGATTGTTGTTGTTTTTTATAATGGAAAACAACCATGCACAGTATCGTGTGTATGTGTTTTTTGGTATATCAAATACATACGCACACACAAAAATATTCACAACCATACCGCATGGTTGCCGTAATCATATAATTGTTAACGTAAATTGTAAACAATATTACTTATGCCGCACCAACCATATTTAAATTGTAGCTACAACCATATATTCATTTCTTAATTTGACAATAATACTATTGTTACATTTTAACAATATTAATATTGCCGCAATCATACTGTTATTAAAATGAAATTCAAAAAAACAATACTATGGTTGCGACGAACATGCTTTTATTGTAGAGAATATATTATTGTTGCGGTGACCATATAGTAACCATATCCTTTCTCTGCGTGCATGAATTTAGATTTATTAAGAAGATAAAGGTATGCCATTATGTTTTAAAAAGGATTTCGGGCAAGTGGCCGCCGCGACTGACTCGAATAAATTTCAGCCGTGAGGCCCAATTTTGCAGCATTTGGGACAGTATAACGACCCCAGTATTCTTTTCTAAAGCGTCAATCGTGTCGGGATTATCTGCGTATACAAGCGACTTCACATAACCTCACAAAAAATAGTGTAGCGATGTTAAATTACACAATCTTGGAGGTCACGCCACAGGCCCACACCGCCAATTTTCTTCTATAAATTGATTGTTTCTTTGGCTGCGTGACATGTAGCGCCATCTTGTTGGAACCATAAGTCGTCCACAGCAACATCCTCCAATTTAGGCACGAAAAAGCCATTAATAATGGCTCTATAGCGTTCCCCATTGACTGTAACATTATAGCCGGCATCATTTTGGAAGATATATGAACCAATGATTCCCTCTGCCCTTAGAGCACAACCAACAATGACTTTTTTAGGATGTATCAGGCGTCTAACAATGGCTTGTGAATTTTCTTTACTCCAAATGCAACAATTTTGTTTATTAACGTACCTATTCAACCAAAAGTAAACCTCATCGCTAAACAAAATTTTCTTGTAAAAACCAAGATCGGTGGCCATCTCGTTTTGAGAGACGTTGTTCCGGAGTAAATCTAATCATTATGAAATGGCAAACCAAACTGAGCATAAATCATGTGACAGCTGTCAAAAAGACCAACTCCGAAAAAAGTGTGGCCTGATTGAAACCCACGCGTCTTAGAAAAACAACCTTTACCATTCACACGATCTGACAGAAAATCAATATTTATGCTTAGTAATAAGGTAATCTTGGCGACAAAAAATGTTACTCCTACCCACGCCCCTTCTGTTACCGCCCCTACAAAGGATCATGTTTAAGCGGTGGTTATAAACCATTTAACTTGTCAGCCACTGAGTCAACATTTGAATTACTTGTGAACACCATAATATTTTTATGACGTCAATGTACTTGCTTAGACAAAAAGTAGCGGCCACGCCCCATTGTGGTACTTCTTCTGAAAATGCACCATTCCGCGAAATTTTGTATTAGCATAAAAAATTTTAAAACTACGAGTATTAATGCGATTCAGCTGAACATAAGTTGTTAATTAATCGAATAAAATATAAACTAGCTGGCGAAAACGTAAAGCCTTAGCCACGCCCCTTTTGGTAGCTTTCACACAGACTACACTATCCAAGCATAAATTGATTTCCATATAACTTATACCATAATTTCTGCAATATATTTATATTATCTTTGTATGAGCAATAGAAAAAACGTAGATGCCACGCCCCATGCAAGTGCCTTCCACACAAAGAAACATGAACGAGATTTCATTAAAATCGCCACGCTTTAGACAATGGACGTGAAAATGGGTGGTTATGAATATAAATGTAAGATTGACTGATCAATAGGTGACGCGCAAAATAAAAAGGTACCTAAGGGTAAAAACCAGTTTTGATCAGGAGAGCCATTCTAAAGATTTAAATACGTGTATCTTTGGTGTACCATCACTTTCATAAAACGCGCATATCTCTGGGAGGCAACACTTTTGGGGCATAGGATCGGTCTCATTCGATGCTCAGATGTTGTCCACATCAAAAAAAAGTGAAAATTGATTTTTTTACCCCTAGGTCCCTTTCTCTATGCGCTGTCACATATAGAGGTTTTTTTGTTTTGCAAAAAAAAATACAAAAATTCAAATAAGGCGTGGAATCTTTATAGTTCATTCTAAAGGACATTTTATGCTATTTATTTTTTGAATATAATTTCCTTCAAATGTTGGCAACTGCATTATGGAAATAAGCGTTCGGTTAGAAACGGGACCAAAATTTTGTTCAGTGATGAGGCCCATTGCTGGCGCAACTCCAACGTCATTCACCAAACTGCCGCATTTATGCTAAAGAGCAACAAGAAGAGGTTCAAGAGTAGACATTATACCCAGAGAAAACCACGGTTTAACCCATTCCTGCCCCATGGGCATTTTAATACCCAAGAAAGTGTGGGTACATAAATAATTTTAGCGTGGGCCAGGTGAGCGATATCGCGGTTTTTTTTTTTATTGAAAAGAGAAAGATTGGGCTAAATTAATTTTTTTCTTTCGCCTTCTATGGTCTTTTGGACATAAATTTCCAAATTTCTTAAAAATCGTACAAGTCGATCTATCGGCAGGCATGAACGGGTTAAAGCGGTTTATGGGCTGGTGGAATCATCGGTTGATATTTTTTTCAAAAACGATGATGGGTGAAGGTATCGGATCACCAGACTTAAACAGGGTCACTGGTTTTGCAAAGCCACATAGTTATAACCACAATCATATTATGATCACATACGAGGCGGTTCGGAAACTTCTTAGCCTAGCACAAAAAGCGCGGTATAAACAGAAAAAAGTTAAGTGTTTTGGAAACTTCCATCTCTGCTATGAACACATGTTAAATTTTGTTTCGATCTGGCAACTCCTTCATATAGAAACAGGTGTTCACAAAAGACGCATCCGCGATTTTTTTTACAATGGAAAAATTAGAAATGCGTGGTGTCATTAAATATTTACATAAAAAAGGTTTATCGGGACAAGAAATTCATAATGATATGGTGAATGTGTTAGGTGAAAGTGCTCCTTCATATGCAACAGTAAAAAAATTGGGTTGCTGAATTTAAACGTGGTCGTACAAGCATTGAAGATGAACCACGTAGTGGACGTCCAAAAACAGCAACAACAACAGAAATTGTAGCCAAAGTGCATGATATGGTATTAAATGATCGACGAATAAAAGTGCGTGAAATAGCTAATATCATGGGCATCTCAAATGATCGAGTCCATTTAATTCTGCATGAAGAAGTACAGATGAAAAAGCTTTCTGCAAGATGGGTGCCGGACTTGTTAACAGTCGACAAAAAACGCATAAGAACGAACATTTCTCAAGCTTGTTTGGATCGTTTTCAGCGAAATAAAATGGATTTTAAGCGTCGTTTCATAACTGTTGATGAGACATGGATCCACCACTATACTCCAGAGACAAAAGAACAATCCAAACAATGGACTGAAGCTGGAGGAAGTGCCCCAAAGAAGGCAAGAACAATTCAATCGGCTGGTAAGGTCATGGCAACGGTTTTTTGGGACTTCAAAGGTATTTTATTGATTGACTATCTGCAAAAAGGTAAAACAATAAATTCAGAGTACTATTGCAACCTTTTAGATCAATTAAATGTACAAATTCGAGAAAAACGTCCTGGCTTACAACACAAAAAAATAATTTTTCTTCAAGACAACGCACCAGCGCACGAGAGTGTTTTAACAATGGCTAAAATCAACGAATTAAAGTACGAGTTGCTTGACCACCCACCTTATTCTTCTGATTTAGCTCCCAGTGACTTTTACCTGTTCCCAAATCTAAAAAAAATCCTTGCTGGCAAGATTTTTACCTCAAATGAAGATGCAATTACAGTTGTAAACCACTATTTTGAAGACCTTGAGGAAAACTATTTTAATCAAGGGATAGAATTGCTAGATAAGCGTTGGACTAAGTGTATTGAAGTTTCAGGAGATTATATTGAAAAATAAAAATATTTTTGAAAAACTAACTATTCTCTTTCATTGATAGGCTAAAAACTTTCCGAACCGCCCGTTGTCTCCTCAACAATATTTCCATTCTCACATCCTGAATATGATTCAATTTACTCAAACGAAACACAACAAATTTAATTCATTTTAATAAAATAATAATATCGTATATCTTGCCATTCAAATGAAGACTCTATACTTTTTGTTAACATTAATCTATTTTTACAAAGGCACCCCTTTAAAAAACGTATTGCATACTTTTAGGCGCACACAATAATTTTAAATCGTTGCCTACATTAAGGCGCTCACATGAACAATGACATTTATTTCAAAAGCAAACAAATGTTGCCATACAATGAAATATTAACAAAGTCGAGGCAATATATTTTACTCTTAAATTTATGTGAGAAGTTTACAGTACATACGAGTACACTGACTGAAGCCGCTTTCTATTGTCCGCAGCTCCCTGGCATCATAAATTATATGCATTCTATCATACTTTCGGTGAACAAAAACCACATAATTAATTTCATTCATTCTTGCAAGGGGTGGATGGTGGACGAGTGCCACCCCACAGTAGCCGGTAGCTGTTCTTTCTTGGGATTCTTTTGTATTTGTTGCTATCACAAAGTCTTTGCTCTTATGAAAACTACGTACTAGCCGAGTATACTGGCATGTTTATAAAAAATTCAAAATGGAAAACCAGAGCAAGTGCATGAATAAAAGGTTGCTTTATTTATTTTCTTAGCAGCAAAAAAAAAAACGAAAAAAACAAAAATAAATAAATAAAATAAATAAAAGAAGAGAAAAACTAACTAACGACAAAATCTGAAAGTGAAAGTCCTTTTGCAGTATTCTCAGTGTTCTCTGTGTGTATGTGTAGCTGTGAGTGTCGGTGTATTTTGGAATCCTTCCAAAATATTCCAAATTGTAAACATTTGTTCACAACTAAATGGTCTGAGATAATTGAAAAAAATGTTTGTTATTTCGTCTTTTTTTTCCACCCTGTTTTGTTCCACCCTGCTGTTGTTTACTGGTGAATTGCATTAAGCGATTGTTCCCCTGCCCCCTTCACAACCTGCTCCCTGCTCAGGACAAACCGACCGTACGACATGCTTACAAAATGAACAAGCACCAGAGACATGCATCCGAAAAGATTATCAAAAGTTTACAATAAACAGCGGATATCATATGTCAGCAATTGTATTTAAATCGTCATCACGGGCATTGTTGTGCTGTTTGGCATTTTGATGAGGGCTTTGGCAACCGTTTTCAATGTGAATGGGACTCGGATTGAGATTTATCCAGGTGAAACAGATTTGAATATGAATGCCATTGTTTGGCAGTGGAGCCTTTGTACGGTGACGTGTGGGGTGGGTGGAAATTTGTTTTTGATTGGAGGGGTTTGCCCCCAAAAATTATCAGATGGTTGGAAGAACGTGATGACTTAACGAGTGTTTTCGCCCTATTTAACTGAAATTGTAAGCAGTGTCTGACTGAATGGAGTTGAATGGGGAGATGGCTATAGACAAAAATATTTAGTATGAAGAGCGACTTAAAATAATTTTCAGAATCGATTCAATCATGTCCCTCTATACGACAGTTCATCTGATGCTGCAATCAAAATGAAGAAAGATAATGTGACCAATCTCGGGTAGTAGAATTGGTCCACATTGTAACAGGTTTTGATAAAGCCTCCATACAAAAGTTCCTATGGTTGTATTACCACTGCTATTTAATTGCTTAATTGCGTCAATATCCCCAAAAGGAGCAAGAGAAAAACTTCTTTCAATGTATTTATACCCTGCACCTCTGTATGTTCAGAAAGGCCAACTAAAAATAGGTTTCTGAACCCCCTTGGAGGGTTTCTAAATTTACTAAGACTTTACACTAACTTCTTACTTGTATTTGTGAGAAAATTGCATTGCTTTAGGTAAACTCGGTTGAACATATATGTGAGAGCTGTCTCTTTATCTGAACCGATTTTATCCAATTTCAACTGCACACAGTGGGATGAGATGAAAAAAATTAATTCAGTTCATCAGTTTCTAAATTAATAGTTGGATTTTGATGATGTCAGTCGGAAAGGTATACTACTTTGTTTGTTTATAATTTTTGACTAAATTAAAGAGAATGGATCTTATATTGGGTGATCCAACTAGAAGTATTTTTTCAAAACAAAAAAAAATATAAAAATTCAAATCAAGTGTGAAATCTTTTTTTGGTAATTTGAAAGGACATTTTATGGCATTTTTTTTTGAATATAATTTTCTTCAAATGTTGGCCGCAAGCACGCCTCTTGGTTTCCATTCTGGGGGTCCAATTTTGGATGACTCGTTCGAGAATTTCGACCGGTATGATATTGTTTTGACCGGAATCGTAGCTGGTTTGTCAGCATAGATTTTGGACTTTACGTAATCCCAAAGAAAAACGTCTAAAGGTGTGATATCACTCGATCTAGGCGGCCAACCCACCTGTTCAAAACGTGAAATTGGCTGCTTTTCGAAATGACCTCTCAATAGTGCCATTTTTTGAGCAGCTGTATGGCAAGTGGCACGTCCTGTTGAAACCAAGTGTAGTCAAGATTACGGGCTTCAATTTCAGGTAGTATAAAGATCGATATCATGGCGCGATAGAAAGCACCATTAACGGTTACGTTCCGGCCATCATCATTTTCGAAAAAATATCCACCGATAATTGCACCAGCTTCGGGTCCGTGACAACCCTCTTAAGAAAGTTTCGCAGCAATTGTTGAAAAAAAAGAACTCTATAAGGCCAGGCTCTACCCAGGTTACCACATGTAAATCAAGCCCAAAGCATGCAGTTCTGGCGATAAAAAGTTTTCAATCGTATCACGACATCGCTCCCCATTGACAGTTATCGTTACGCCATTTTCATTTTCATAGAAGGTCCAATGATTCATCCTGACCAAATTGCGCACCATACTGTCGCTTTTAATGGATGCAAAGGAGACTGATGACTAAATTGATGGGTTTTCATTGCCCAGAACTATTCTGTTTATTCACATATCCATTCAAAAGAAAATGTGCCTCGTCACTCATTATGATTTTTTCATGAAAATCGGGCTTGTCATGGGCGAGCTATAACATCCTATTGGCATACGTACGGCGGCGTAAATGGTCTTGTAGAAGAAGCTCGTGTGTCAATTGAATCTTAAATGGAAACAAAGGCAAATCCTTGTGCAAAATTGTGACCAAAGTTGTTCTCTGAAGACCAAGCTCCTGAGCAGGGCATCGAATTGAGGTTGATGGATTGTTTTGAACACTTTCTTGAAAAACAGTAATGTTTTCAGCCGATCTTGCAGTATGTTGTGGTCCATGCATGTACCTATAAGCTACAGACCCTCTTTCTTCGAAAGCATTCACTACACAATAAATAGTGCGTTTTGTTGCCACGTTGCTTATCCCAAAAATTTCACGTAACTTCCTCACCGTCACAGTAATCGATGAATGATTTTGATAAAATGTTTTAACGATTAAAACACGTTGGCTTATCGAATATTTTTCCAAAGTCAATTTGCCAAGTCTCTACTTCACGACTGACAAATATGAACAGGCAAAACAAAGTAGCATACCTTCCCGGCGGACATTCTGTAGCAGATATGTCTGCGAGCTTGAGCTTTGAGTTTGGGCCCCCCACGATATGCAGGGACGGAGGTACAGGGACCCCAAGTTGGGCACCTCGAGTAAATACAATATTAAAACGCATGTAATTTTTGCATTTTTCAAGAGATTGTTTATTTTCCTATAGAATCTACTAGTAGAGACCTCGTAGACAAGCGACCCCACAAAAAATAGTCCAGCGGTGTAAAATCGCATGATCTTGGAGGCCAAGTCACAGGCCAAAAATTTTCCTTCAATAAATTGATTGTTTCATTCTGTATGGCATGTACGTAGCGCTATCTTGTTGAAACCAAGGTCTTCCACATCCTCCAACTCAGGCACAAAAAAGTCATTAATCATGACTCTATAGCGTTCCCCATTGACTGTAACATTATAGCCGGCTTTATTTTTGAAGAAATATGAACCAATGAATTCCTCTGCCCACAGAGCACACTTAACAGTGACTTTTTGAGGATGTAACGGCGTCTCAACAATGGCTTGTGGATTTTCATTACTCCAAATTTCGACAATTTTGGTTATTAACGTACCCATTCAGCCAAAAGTGAGCTGAACAAAATTTTCTTGTAACAATCAGGATGGCCATTTCGTTTTGGGTCCATTTATAACGATTTGCACACGTTGTTCCGGCATAAGTCTATTCGTTACAAAATAGCAAACTAAACTAAGCATAAATCCAGTGACAGCTGTCAAAAAGGCCTACTTCAAAAAAAGTGGATTTAATAATAATATTTAAGTAAATTGCTAAGATATACCTTTCGAGTAAAAAGTTACAAGCATTCAAAGTTAAAAAAAAATAAAAAAAAAATCCATTTTATGGCGTAATTATTTGTTTTCCCTTGTGAAAATCCCATTTTTCCACCTGACAGGTATTTGTTCAATTAGTGACTGTGAATAACTTTGGACAACCCCTTTTTACTATTTAAAATAATCCTAACGGGCTGCTCAATTGTGTACTTCTCCATGATAGAATTTGTCAAACACTGAAACAAAGAAATGTCAATTAACGATGAGCAAAAAACTTTGACGTTAAGGTGTGACTCACGATTAACATCGTGCATTATGGTTGGACAACCCTGTATCTTAATTTTAATCGATTTGCATTAAAGTCAACAGGCTTTGTCCAAAAAACTTCTTGCAAATTTAATGAGGATCGGACAACATTTGCGAGCTGTAGTTTGAAAACAAGGCGGCTTAGATAGACAGCAGACGGACGGAGGGATGGAAAGACCGATGTCGTTAAATAGAATAAACTGGTGTTTATTTGTTGTTGTTGTTGTAACAACTATACATTTTATTTTGAAGTCCTGTTCGTCTATAGGAGATCTGCTTCGATATCTAGGTGGAGGATGTGCGCCATTTGAACTGGATGCGTCCACAGAGACATGGGGGTGAGCTGAGTGGGCTTAGCCGTATAATGGAAGAGGTGCAGCACGTCATGTGGTCCCTGATGGCAGGCGGAACAAACGTCGGGAAAGTTAGCATCAATTCGTCGCCAAAAAGAATTGAGGCGGCTGCACCATCGGCGGCTGCACCTGCCGAGATAGTACCATCTACTTAGGTGCAATCTCCGGGGAATGCTGCCCTAGGACTACATGCTCACTGTAGCTGTATAGTGCTGCTGTGACTTCATCAGCGTGAATGTTGTTCAGATTATTTGTCGATCGGTACTCTTTAAGACGGATCTAGCTTAAATATTCTTTGACAGTTACGTATTTCGTACTTGAAAATTATGAATTTCCTTTGCTATTACATACAACAACAAAAAATAATCGAAAACCAGAAACCCCGACACCAAAAAAACCGTGTACACCGACATTTCGGGTTTCTCTAGCTATTTTGAAGAAACCGACTATCGGATTTGAACATAAAAACTGACTTCGGTTCGGATCGGATCGGTTTTGGACAATCTAGTCCAGAGATAGTACTTGTAGGTCTTGAAAAACTTGCAGAGCTAATCAAGTGTAGGGGTTTTTAAACATCACTTATCTTGTCAAATCGAAATCTGGACTATTTGTTGGGGTCTTCCAATATTTATCACCACATTGGTTATGGCGATAGTATTTAGAGCTTTTTGTATGGATTTATATTATTAAGAACATTTATAAGGATGATATGGACAAAAACAATGGCATGCGTAAGGAGTGGAAAATATTGGGAATATTTCAAAATTGTAGTTTTTCAATTTTGAAAATATTTATATGGATGATACGAGTATACACAAAAATAATGACATCCATAAGTAGTGAAAAATATTGGGAAATTTTCAAAATTTTAATTTTATTATTTTGAAAACATGAAAACATTTTCAAACTTTTCTTTCCTATTCCAAAACACATTATCCGGGAGCACCTCAATCATCTTCGAATCTTTTCGGACTCCTTATAAAATTCCCCCATACCCTATCGCCCACTACCGCCTTAGTCCAAGCTAGAACATGATTTCATTACACGATAATATTGTTGTAATTTGTATGTACAAAGAAATAAACTCTAACAGAGATGGCCTTCAAAAAAGAAATTCAAGACGAGCAAATGGAAAAAACCCCAGCACGATAAAGCCAAAGTCAAAGCGGCAAAGTGAAGTGAAGCCAAGCATCATTCAGAACGGCGGCGGTATAAAAAGCACAAAACTTAATGTTAAATACGACTTTGTTGCCTTTTAATTTTGCCCAGAGTGATGAAAACGGCTCAAGTGAAGAACAACAAGAAAAAAAGGACATCATATCGCAAGAAGACGACCACGAAGAGGCAACAACCGCGTCACAGTGGTGTATAATGCAAAGAAAATTTCGATTTGGATGAAACCGTACTAGAAAATAGAAAGGGACCTAAGGGTAAAAACCACTTTTGTTCAAAAGAGCCATTTTAAAGATTAAAATACGTGTATCTTTGGTGTACCATCACTTTCATAAAACGCGCATATCTCTGGGAGGGAACACTTTTGGCGCATGGGATCGGTCTCATTTGATGCTCAGATGTTGTCCACATTAAAAAAAAAGTGAAAATTGATTATTTTTTAGTGCCACATATGGACAAAAGGCCAATCGGTGGTTCGTTAATCATACGCACCATGGGCAAGGAGATGGGGAGAATCAATTGAAAAAAATATCTTATAATATTTAATGATTTTCTATAAATAATTTAATGCTTTTACCAAGTGTTCTAAAACACCGTGTCTAAATTGTACTGCCATATTTAGCACCGTTGTAAAAATATAAAGCAAGTTAAAACTCATGATACGCGTTGCATACTCCGCCAATGTTGGGGAAAACATAGGCATGACTCTAATGAAATATTCTTTAAATTTTAAATGGAATTCCTAGTATTTTCATTCATGTGTTTTTAAATTAAAGGGTGTTTTTTAGACGTGTGGTTTTCATTCTGACCACACTTTCTTTTGGAGTTGGTTGTTGTTGTAGCGGCAACTGTGCGCCGATGTGACAGCCCTTGGCCGTAGAAGTGATCTTCGGGTCGATCCGCTTCATAGAACCGGCTGTCGTGGGACTGTTTTGGATTTGGTCTTTTTGACAGCTGTCACTTGATTTAAGCTCAGTTTGGTTTGCCATTTCATTATGAATAGACTTACTCCGGAACAACGTGTAGAAATCGTGGAAAACGGGCCCAAATCGAGATGGCCACCGTTCCTGATTTTTACAAGAAAACTTTGTTCTGCGATGAAGCTCACTTTTGGTTGAATCGGTACGTTAGTAAACAAAATTGTCGCATTTGGAGTAAGGAAAATCCATAAGCCATTGCTGAGACGCAGTTTTATCCTTAAAAAGTCACTGTTTGGAGTGCTCTATGGGCAGAGGGAATCATTGGTCCATATTTCTTCAAAAATGAAGCTGACCATAGTGTTACAGACAATGGGGAACGCCACAGAGCCATGATTAACGACTTTTTCGTACCTGAATTGGAGTATGCTGATGAAGACGACCTATGGTTCCAACAAGATGGCACTATATGCCATACAGCCAACGAAACAATCAATTTTATTGAAGGAGCGCATTTGGTGAGCGCATTATCTCGCGTCGTGGGCCTGCGGTGTGGCCTCCAAGATCGTGAAATTTAATACCGCTGAACTTATTTGTGTGGGGCTATGTGAAGTCGCTTGTCTACGCAGATAAGACCGACACGATTGAGGCCTTGGAAGAGAATATTCGGCGCGTTATTGCTGACTTACAGCCTTAAATGCTGCAAAATGTTGTCGAAAATTGGGCCTCTCGGCTAAAATTTATTCGAGTCAGCCGCGACGGCCTCTTGCCCGAAATCATTTTCAAAACATATTGGCAAACCCTTATCTTTACCATAAAGCTTATTTCGTGGCCATACAATCAATAATTAGCTTTTTATATCTTCTTAAAAACTACACTCTGAAAAAAACACCTCTTAGTTGTTTGTCAATCGAAATATACCAAACCAAAGTTGATTTAAATCTGAATAAAAATAACAAATTCTAGAGCGGTTGTATGATATGTCGGGGCTATCTTTTATACTTAAAGAAACGGGAATCTGTATGGCCCAGTTTTATTTGAGCTCATTACTGATCGATCGAAATAAACTGTGCCAAATTTCATCAAAATTGGATGCACTAAATAGCTTGTAAAGCTAAAGGCAAAAAATCTTTTATGTCAGAAGTTATATCCAAATTTTAGCAGATTTTTATAAATGTCAACAGCCTTTATCCAAAAAACTTACTTGTGCAAATTTTATAACGATTGGACTACAATGGAGACCAGTAATTTGGAAACAAGCCTTAGGTAGGTACTCTATATAGGGTGGTTACATTTTAAGGGCCGATGTTGAGTGTGAACCAAACCTTAACGTCAAGTTTTTTTCTGCATCTCATTGGATATTTCTCAATTTCAGACTAATTCGATTTGAACCATGGAAAGACACACAAGCAAGCAACGCGTTAAAGTTATTCAGGCTTATTAGGAAAATGAAAATCAATTTTCGAAAAAAATCATCTTCTGTTATCACTCTTGGATTATTCTCAGTGGATAATCTAAGAGTGATTCTCGAAAAAACAATGCACCCACAAAGAGTGACTGTTTGGTGTGGTTTATGGGCTGGCGGCATCATCGGGCCGTATTTTTCCCAAAATATAGACGGTCAGGCAGTTACTGTGAATGGTGTTCGCTATCGTGAGATGATAACGAACTTTTTATGGCCCGAATTGGAATTGGACATGGATGTGAACGATGTGTGGTTTCAACAGGACGGTGCCACTTGCCACACAGCTAACGAAACAATGGCTCTTTTGCGCGACAAATTCAATGGTCGCGTTATCTCACGGCGTGGCAATGGTGATTGGCCGCCAGGATCAAGTGATTTGACACCGTTGGACTTTCTTCTTTGGGGTTTTTTGAAAGAAAAAGTGTACGTCGATGAGCCAGCAACAATTCAAGAACTAAAGGATGAGATAATTCGGCACAATAACGGCATAGAACCTCTATTATGTCTCAGAGTCGTTGAAAGTAAGGACCATCGGATAGAGGTGTGCCGCCGAGGTCGCGGCGGCCATTTGGCCGATATTTTGTTCCATATAGAGGGCGGTTCGGAAAGTTCTTAGCCTATCAATGAAAGAGAATAGTTAGTTTTTCAAAAATATTTTTATTTTTCAATATAATCTCCCGAAACTTCAATACACTTAGTCCAATGCTTATCTAGCAATTCTATCCCTTGATTAAAATAGTTTTCCTCAAGGTCTTCAAAATAGTGGTTTACAACTGTAATTGCAGCTTCATTTGAGGTAAAACGCTTGCCAGCAAGGATTTTTTTTAGATTTGGGAACAGGTAAAAGTCACTGGGAGCTAAATCAGGAGAATAAGGTGGGTGGTCAAGCAACTCGTACTTTAATTCGTTGATTTTAGCCATTGTTAAAACACTCTTGTGCGTTGTCTTGATGAAATTTTTTTTTTGTTGTAAGCCAGGACGTTTTTCTCGAATTTGTACATTTAATTGATCTAAAGGTGGCAATAGTACTCTGAATTTATTGCTTTATTGATCTAAAGGTGGCAATAGTACTCTGAATTTATTGTTTTACCCTTTTGCAGATAGTCAATCAATAAAATACCTTTGAAGTCCCAAAACACCGTTGCCATAACCTTACCAGCCGATTGAATTGTTTTTGCCTTCTGTGGGGCACTTCCTCCAGCTTCACTCCATTGTTTGGATTCTTCTTTTGTCTCTGGAGTATAGTGGTGGATCAATGTCTCATCAACAGTTATAAAACGACGCTTAAAATTCATTTTATTTCGCTGAAAACGATCCAAACAAGCTTGAGAAATGTTCATTCTTATGCGTTTTTGGTCGACTGTTAGTTAAAAAGTGCGGCACCCATCTTGCAGAACGCTTTTTCATCTGTAGATCTTCATGCAAAATTAAATGGACTCGATCATTTGAGATGCCCATGATATTAGCTATTTCACGCACTTTTATTCGCCGATCATTTAATACCATATCATGCACTTTGGCTACAATTTCTGTTGTTGTTGCTGTTTTTGGACGTCCACTACGTGGTTCATCTTCAATGCTTGTACGACCACGTTTAAGTTCAGCAACCCAATTTTTTACTGTTGCATATGAAGGAGCACTTTCACCTTCACCTTCACATTCACCATATCATTATGAATTTCTTGTCCCGATAAACCTTTTTTATGTAAATATTTAATGACACCACGCATTTCTAATTTTTTCCATTGTAAAAATATCGCGGATGCGTCTTTTGTGAACACCTGTTTCTATATGAAGGAGTTGCCAGATCGAAACAAAATTTAACATGTGTTCATAGCAGAGATGGAAGTTTCCAAAACACTTAACTTTTTTCTGTTTATACCGCGCTTTTTGTGCTAGGCTAAAAAGTTTCCGAACCGCCCTCGTAGAATTAAATCATACAAATATTATGATAATATAGGGTGATCCATCTAGAGGTATTTTTTTTTAAATAAAATAAACTACAAAATTCATATCAAGTGTGGAAGGAAATTTTATGACATTTATTTTTTGAATATTTTTTCCTTCAAATGTTGGCCGCAACGACGCCTCAGGCTCCATTCTGAGGGTGAAATTTTGAATGACTCATTGGAGCATTTCGACCGGTATGGCGTGAATGACACGCGTAATGTTGGCTTCCAAGCCCTAAATGATAGGTGGTTTGTCAGCACAGACTTTGGACTTTCCGTAGCTGCAAAGAAAAAAGTCTAAAGGTGTGAAATCACACGATCTAGGCGACCAATTCATCTGGTCTAAAATGTGAAATTAGCTACTCTTCGAAATCACCTCCCACTAGATCCATTATTTGGCCAGCTGCATGGCAAGTAGCACCGTCCTGTTGAAACAAAATGTCGTCAAGAATACGGGGTTCAATTTCAGTTAGTAAAAAGTCCGATTTGATAGAGCGAAAGCGAGCACCATTGAAAATTACGTTACGACCATTATCATTTTTGAAAAAAAATGGACCGATAATTCCACCAGGCCATAAACCTTGGTTTTCTCGGGATATAATGGCACCTCTTGAACCTCTTCTGGTTCCTCTTCAGCCCAAATGCGGCAATCTTGTGTATTGACGTTGCCGTTGCGCCAGAAATAGGTCTCATCACTGAACACAATTGTAGTCAAAAACAGCGGATATTCTTGTTTTTCGCCGAACTATCAGTTCCATATTACAGTTGCCAACATTTGCATGAAATTATATTCAAAAAATAAATGGCATAAAATGTCCTTTCGTATGAACAATAAAGATTACACACTTGATTTGAATTTTAGTATTTTTTTATTTTGAAAAAGTACCTCTTTAAACTTATAGATCACCCTTTAAAAATAAATGACAATAATTTACTGAATAATTTGTGTTTAATTCAAAATCAACATCGGCCCTTAAAATTAAACCACCCTTTACGAGTAGCCAACACCCATCTCTGGTGCAATTACACTATACCGGTCCATATCGAATAGCCCTCACACATAGGCCTTTCCACCTAAGAGGTCCTGCAGCTCTAAAAGCCACGCATTTCATCTCATCATGGTACGTTATGGTCGGCCAATAATTAAAGCTGTTGAAACTGGAACATTTAGTTCCCTATTTGTGTGCAGATAACCCATAAAACCCATAACAGGGTTTTGTCCCCGATATCTGAGCCAACAGCTCTAAATCTTATATTACACCGGATTCCAACCAAACGTGGCATTGAGCTTAACGAGTGGTCAATACCCATCTCTAATTAAATTGAATCATATCGATCTATGCACAAAGGTCCACAAAGGTCACATTATAAAACCCATCCATTCAATCTAAGGTTTATGACAGAGGCGCGGAATCTTCTTCGATCTTAGCCTTCCTTACTAGTTTTAATTTAATAAGGGTTGCTATTTATATTTCTGACATTTCCATCGGAAAGTTTGACATTTTTTAGCATAAACGTAGTCAGAACTTTTGACGTACCACCATCATTTGTGTTCTTTACAGTGACTTGAAAAAATAAATTTGGCAAAAATATGAAATTAACTCGTGAACATTTTCGTGCGATGATTTTTGACAACTTTCCACGTGGATTATCACGACAAGAGTGCATCGATGAACTTAAATCTTTGTATGGCAAAGAAGCACCATCCTATAGCACTGTCAAAAATTTATTTAATGAATTTAATCGTAACCGACGCTCGCTTAAAGACGAAGTTCGTCCAAAAACGGCCATTGTGCCAGAGAACACTGATGCCGTGCCTGAACTGATAATGCAAGATCGTCATGTGACATAGCGTGAGACAGAGGCATCCTTGGGCATTTTTTCCTTCAGCATACATTCGATATTGTATGAACACCTGGCCGTAAAAAAGGTTTGTTCTCGTTGGATCCCGCACAATTTGACAATCGCTCAAAAAAAAGGCTCGTGTCAATTGGTGCAAAAAAAAATTTGAAAAAATACGATCGCTGTGCTTTAAAAGACGCCTAGAAGATCGTCACAGGTGACGAATCATGGATCTATGCGTATGAGCCCGAAACAAAACAGTAATTGACCATGTGGGTCTTCGAAGACAAGCCAAATCCAACGAAACTTGTTCGTGGAAGAAGCACTTCGATGCAAATGGTTGCCTGTTTCTTCGGCAAAACTGGTCATGTGGCGACTGTTCCGCTGGAGCAACGTAGGAGGTCAATTCTGAGTGGTACACCATAATTTGTTTGCCTGAAGTCTTCGGAGAAATTCGAAATACGAACAAGAGAAGGCGAATCATTGTGCACCATGACAATGCGAGCTCTCACACATCGGCTCACAGCAGAGCCTTTTTGACCAACCAAAACGTTGCATTGATGGGTCATCCGCCGTACAGACCTGACTTGGCACCCCATGACTTCTTCTTATTCCCTAGTATCAAGAAAAAAATGCCTGATCAACGTTGTTCATCGCCCGAAGCAGCTGTTGAAGCGTTCAAAAACCATGTTTTGGAGGTTTCTTAATCGGAGTGGAAAAAGTGCTTCGACAATTGGTTTGAGCGCATGCAAAAGTGTATAAATCATGCTGGAGAAAGCTTTGAAAACCACTAAAATCATTTTTGATGATAAATATTCGCATTTTCATTATTAGACCAGAAATATATATAGCAGTCGTATAAACAATTTTTCTTAATCATTCACAATTGTTTTTTAAAAAACCGCCCCTCTTTAATATTCTTTAAGTGAGCCTTTTACAGCCCATCTTTTCAAGTTCGCAACACTGTGTCTCAGCAGCTTTCGACAACAAGTTTTGCATGATAAAGCAACGTTCAAAAGCCAGCCACCAAATGTTTGTAGAGAATATTTAAGCAGGTTCTTCGTTCGTCCGTCCGTTTGTCCGTCCGTCCACCAGCTCGTCCGCCTGCCGTTTTAACCACTTCAGAGTTGTTGTCGTGCCTGCCTCGGTGGGCATGAAACGTTTACGAAATCTTAATTTCTCAAGGATTTCCTTTAATAAATTTAATCAGCAACAAAACAACAAAAAATAACAAACAGTGAACCGAAGAAGAGCCCAGAAGAGGCAACATCCTTTCGGTTTGGCAAAAGCGAAAATCTCTCTCTTAATAGAAATTAAAGGATATTTCATTAAGTTGTACACTCGAAACACTTGACACACGAGCGGCAATCCAGCCCAGTCCAATCTACCAGCAGCAGCGACATGCATTAAAAGTTCGCATAATGGCCCCAGTAGACAAGTGTTTGTATAGGTTCGCAAGTGTATATGTGTATGCATGGGTGATTGTGTGTGTGTGTGTCTTATCAGAGTGTGTTGTTTTTATTTGTTGTGCCGATATTATTGATTGTCCTTTGGTAGTGTGCACACTTAATTGGATGGGTGGCGGCCATAGGGTGACAATGAAATCAGTTGTGACAATAACGGCTCAAGTCGAAGGGGATGAACGGGCTGGGGTGGGGGGGTGACTTTAATATGAACGACACAAGGTTGTCGAGTGTCAACATTCTTTGTCGCCTTCCCTGTTTCTGCCGCCGGCCTATGGCTGGGCTGTCTGGCGTTGTAGCTTCGTTGCCATCCTTCCTATTGACTACTGACCTCAATGTCATACCCGTCTATAGCTTGTGAATAAATTGGAAATTAACATAAATGTCTATATGCTGGGGTAAACGCATATATTCGATGAACATGTAGCCGCTTGAACTATGTCAGGGTCCCCTCCATTCAGCCAGCTCACCCTCTCACACCATCGACATTCTGGATTATCAGGAAAGCGGATTGAGTGTGTGTGTGTCTTCATTTTCGTTTTGAAAAGGGATTCTCGTTTATGGCTTTGGTTATTAACAGGCAGACATAATTGGCGGATTAGCATTTGATCTGTGTAGCCAAACAGTAACAACAATCAAAATGTCCTTAGTAGGACATGTGCCTTGGGTCGGCACGATTCTCTCGCTTCTTAATTTGTATGTCATGTTTTTTTTTGGGGGGGGGGGACTAATTTTTTTTAATCGTTATTGTATTTTGAATTTTTTTTTTTGCTACAGGATTACAAATTGAGGATTCGTAGGGTTATTGCAGTGTTGGTAAATTGTAAAGGCTTGGGGTTTATTATACTCTAGCAGAGGTTTTTGTAATTTAAATAAATTCGGGAACAATTTTATGGAATTTTTTAGGTCTAGCGACGCACAGTAGCGCCCGTAGAGCAAACGAGGTTGCAAAAATCAAAACTTTCATGAGCGCCGACGAAGTTTTGAATAAACCCATGTAATAGGAAACTTTTCAACGATTTCAAATCTGCCCCTCTTAATAATATCACATTTTTAGTTTAGAAGATATAGCCGTTCAAAGTTGACCGACTTTCGGTCACACAATTTTTAGTGAATTTGTTGCGATTTCAGGTGTAATATCACGAAAAATAGGTAACGAATCGCCTTATTTTTTGTTTGTATTGATTGATGTATTTATTAAATGTATAATGATAAAAAAAATTAACTGCTTGCTTTGTGTTTCTCCTGGTAAATCACTATTTAAAAACTATCCGTTTTTTCACTATTTTTCAACTTTGACGGAAAATAAAAAAAATCTATATTTTTCCATATTTGCCATATTTGCAAAACCTGTTCATTGATTATTTCTTTACACAATTCAAAAATTTTAGCTGCCCGTACGTGCCCGTTTGGCTTCTAGAGGTAAAAAAGGTTAAAAAGACATGGTTGCAGAAATTGTATGGCGTCCATCCCTTATATGTTTTGACTGACAGTAGTTTGATCTAATAGTTTGAAAAAAACTACTCATTGAAATTAGCAGGTACGTACCTCACTTAAACAATACTTTGGCGTACAAATGGTCAAGAACAATATTGACTTATGGTCCCTATTTATAGCATAAGCCTATATATTGCAAAATAAGGATAATGCCTGGATTACTCTACGATTGAAAGTTGGCGCAACAATTACTGAAACCATTAAACTATTTAAGTACTGAAAACATGGCGTTGAACAATTTTAAACTATTTGAACTGTTTAGAAAGTCAACCACACCAACCAAGCCAAAATAAACCACGCAAGCCAAAATAAATTCACGACCACTGCATACGGAGTTTACGGAAGTCTCTGCGAAAGCCAATCTGCAGGATCTCATGGGCCATACAGCAAAACGGTTGTTGGAGAGTCTTCCTGAAAATGAGGTGAAAATTCTTCCTGAGAAGTTGACATTGATCAGCAAATGGGGCTGCGATGGATCATCCGGACAAAGCGTTTATAAGCAAAGGATATCTTCCGATGACGCTACAATATCGGACGGAAATATATTTACGGCATCTGTTGTTCCTTTGTGGCTTAGATCTGATGTTTCCCTACACTGGAAAAATCCACGTCCGTCATCAGTGCATTATTGCCGACCAATAATGTTTCAGTTTGCAAGGGAATCGGCAGAACTCATAAGGACCACGGTGAAGGACATTGAAGAACAAATAAGCAAGATTAAGCCTACAAAGCTGCAAATTGTAGAAGGAAAATATATTGAATGCAATAACGAGTTCCATCTGACCATGGTTGACGGAAAAGTCGTAAACGAACTGACAGGAACAACCTCATCGATGTCATGCCCGATTTGCAAAAAGAGTCAGAAGAACTTTGGTAATTTAAACGATTCTACAAATGAGGAGAATAACGAATATGGAATGTCACCATTGCACGCAAGGATAAGGTGTATGGAATTCTTGCTAAAACTGGCGTATGCCCTACCACAAGAGGAGGAAAACTTCGATGAAAATACATCAATAAAGGATAAGGAAAAGATCAGAAAGAAGCAAATACAGGATGCTTTTTTTAAACAAGTTGGACTAAAAGTAGACTGTCCCAAGCACGGATACGGTAACTCAAACGATGGAAACACTTCTAGGAGATTTTTTGAAAATGATGAGGCAGTAACTAGAATCACTGGAATTGACAATCAAATCGTGAAAAGATTGGGAACGATCTTAGATGTTTTAAACTGCAAAGAAAATGTCAATTCTACAAAATATGGAGAATATGCGTCGAAAACTGCATCTCTTTTAGCAGAAATGTATCCACAGAAGAAGTTGACCCCGACCGTCCATAAAATATTGGAGCATGGCAAAGATATAATTGAGTACCAGTCTTTGCCAATTGGAGAGCTTTCTGAAGAAGCACAGGAGTCTCTTAACAAATTTTATAAAAAATATAGATTGCAGAACACATTCAAAGCATCAAGGGTAAGGCAAAATGAGGACCTCTTCAACATGTTGGCAGCATCTTCCGATCCACTTATTTCTTCCCTGCGGCATGTGAAGTCAAGAATAGAGTTAGAAAATAATTATAGTTTAGAAGTGGTTAGTCTTTTAGATATACCTTCTCTTACGAACTGTGATGAATATTTTACAGAAAATTGAAAAAATAAATTTAAAAAAAAATAATTTTTTTTTTTAATTTGTTGGGTAATAATTTAAAACATAAAACCCTAAAGAAAAAAAATAAAAACAATCTAAAAATTTAAAAATAATTTTTTTTAGTTACCATAAAATTGTTTTTTCTACTAATTTTAACTTTGATAACCCATAATTAGGCCCCTACAGAGCGTAGCACCCTTTCCAAACGCTCATTTCAGTTGCTGTTTAAACTGTTCAATTATCTTATTCGGTTCAAAAGATATGATTTTTGCAACGAAAAAACTCAAATGGCGCCACTGTGCGACGTAACGTTTGTATACCATTCTGCATAGAATGGGGTGTATATTTAATTTGTTATTCCGTTTGCCACACCTAGGAAAGATAGTCGGAGAGTCTTTAAAGTATATACAATATTAATTCCAGTAAAATTCTAAGACGATCTTGTAATGTCTATTATTCCGTTCGCCCTTCTTCGTCCATCTATCCATTCATGTGACTGTTGAACTCACGATAGCGAACAAACGATTACCGCTAGAATCCTGAAATTTTGCATGATGATAGCTTATGGTCATAAGCTGACTTAGGAGAAAAAATGTTTACCTTTAAGGGGCTAAAGGCTCAATCGATGTGTTGGTCTGGCTGTCTTTCCACCCCTTACATTAGATTTTATTGTGAAAACCATTTTCGAGTTCGTTAATGGGCCGGCCTGTGCAATTTGTCATTCCGTTTGCAACACCACGAAATATTTATCGGAGACCCTATAAGAATTAATTTCTTCTTGCACGTCGTAAAATTCTCGGTAATATTTACAGGGTGGCGCACCAATTTTACTACAAAAAGAAATTCGAATAATTTTTTTTCTTATTATTTTATAGAATGACTAATTATGTTGAAAAGTTGATAGACCGCAAATGATCTCCATGCTCATCAACGCATATTAGACACCTGATCACAAAAATATTCATTGCGGCCTCAAAGATTGAAGTTGGGATCGCTTTTATTATTATTTTAATGAACTGCTTCAATTCAGTCGAATTCCTTGGTTTCGTTTTGTACACCTCTTGCTTGACATTATTCCTTAAAAAAATTCTGGTGCAGTCAGGTCCAGTGATCTTGGGGTTCAGTCAAAAGATGATTTTTTGGAAAAAAAAAGTTGTTTGGAATTTTCGTTGGAGCTCTGCCCTAACCGGTCAGGCTATATGTGCAGTTGTTCCATCTAGCTGAAACCAAATTTTGTTGAATCGGACATGTCTTCGGCCCAGCTGTGGGTAACAAAAAAAATCCTTCAACAACTTTAAAAAACGATCTCTATTGACAACCCCACAGTGCAGCTTGATGAAACTGCGCACCACACAGTAACTCATTCTGGGTGTAGTTGCATTTGATAGAGTATTTGTGCACTAGATTCACTCCATGTACGAGGGTTGTTATTTATATTTCGGGTCCGGCAATAATAACACAATAATTTATCATTCAAAACGGTTCTATTGTTTTTCAAAATATTCTCCTTTTGCATGCACTTTTTCCAATTCGATTGAGACACCTCCAAAACATGATTTTTGATAGCTTCAACTACTGCTGCGGGCAATTAAAAAAAGTTCACCACGCATTTTTGAGTTTTGTTTTATTTTGACCAATTTTGGGGTTTTTTATTTTGTGTATTAAGCTTTTTTTGGTCCGTTTGTAATTAAAATGCAAGTATATTTTTTACTTCATTTATTTTCCTTCGACGTTTCGTTGGCCTTTTTCCAACTTGCTCAGGGATATTTTTTTTTTTGAAAAACTTGAAGTGCTAAAAACGGATTTTTTTTGATGCTAGGGATTAGGATGAAGTCATAGGGTGCCAAATCAGAGCTGTACGACCCATCAATTCGTCATCTTGAGGGGTCTAATATCTCATGGTTTCAGTTGATGTGTAGGAGCTCGCATTGTCGTGATGCAAAATGTCTCCGTTATCTCTTATTAACTTTCCTCATTTCTTCGAACACTGTTGGCAAACAGATGGTTGTATACCAGTCAAAATTGGCCGTCCTGCGTTCCACTAAAGACACGTTCCACAAAAAAAAATGCAATCATTTGCTTCGATGTACTTTTTCACGAACAACTTTTGTTGGATTTGGCTCGTCTTGAAAGACCCACACGGTCGATTGCTGTTTTGTCTCGGGTTCATATGCATAGGTCCATGATTCGTCACCTGTAAAAAAGTTATACTCTGCCTTTGAGCTACCGGATTTATACCTTTTCAACATCTCTTTAAACCATTCCATACGATCCTTTTTTTGAGCATTCGTCAAATTATGTGGGATCCAAAGAGAACAAATTTATTTCACGGTCAAATGAACATGCAATGCCTTATTGATGCTTGCCATACTAATGCTCAAGGATGCCTCAATCTCACGGTATGTCACATGTCGGTCTTGCTTAATCAGTTCACGCACAGCATCGATGGTTTCTGGCAAAGTGACCGAAGTTGGAGGTCCTTCACAAAATGCATCCTGGATCGAACGGCGTCCGAGACTGAACTCTTGCTACCAGCGATTAACAGTAGTTTTTAATGGAACTTCATCGTCAAAACTCGAAACAAGTTTATTAAAACACTCACACGCCGAAAATCGTAAAAAATCATAGCACGAAAATGTTTACTGCATAATTCAATTTTTTGACTCAGGTGCATTTTTTAAAACACTGTAAACAAAAGAATTCGCCCTCACATGACAAAGACGTCTGAGTGAAGTTTTGCTAAAAAAAGGAAATATAAGTATATATAAGTATATATAGCTAATAAACAATAAGCCGAAAAAGCTAATACGTTTTGGTTTCCGCACTTTCGTGCGCCACCCTGTATATTACCGAGCCGACCGAATTCCGTAGAAACATTGGCAAGATGAATTTAAAAATTTATTTATTGTACTATGGATATAAGTTTGTACAATTGTATTTTGTATGTCCTTTTTAAAAAAATAACCATTTGGCTAAAAAGAAAATAATCCATTACACCATTGCAAAGCCATTATTTATATTTGATGAAGTTTGAAGAACTTCTGTAGTAACTAGCCATACCGCTGTTTTTTGCCTTTCGCTAGAGCTTTTAGCTGTTCAGACACCATGGACTACAGTTTAAACCGCAACCTTTTGAAATTGTATGGTCACGAAGGCATTTAACACATTTAAAGTTACAATAGTCCAAAAAAGAACAAAAACAATATGAGTGTGGGTGTCTTTGATGGATGTTTAATCATAGATTAAATTTTATTTTTTTTAAAAAAGTGCCAGATGTAATGACGTACAATGAAAGACGTCCTTGAGTAGAAGTGTGGGTTTTTTCTCATTACAAGGCAACATATGTTGCACAATTCGTGTTTCATTCGAAAATATTTTTTTTTTGACTAGAAATGAAAAGAAAGCTAGCATTTAGTCGATTCTAGTTGATAATGGTGGAAAGGACTTTGTTTTTTTATCATTTAAAAAATAGTAGCTTTACAGGAGTCATGGAGAAATGTCAAAGGCTATACATAGGTATGTGTGTGTTCGTTTTAGATACATTAGAGTGTACCGCACAGTAAACTTTTTGGGATATGTAACGATATTTATAACGTCATTTCAAAATTATTATTTATTCACGACTGGGCAAATTTCACCAGCGTATTTCTAGATACTCGTAGACATATTTTCATGAAATGAGACAAGGACTACGCTGGTGAAATTTATCCAGTCGTGAATAAATAATAATTTGGAAATGACGTTATAGATATTCTTACATATCTTAAACATTTTACTGTGGAGGAATCGCCCTGTATAATTGGTTGCAAAACTATGTGATTTTATGTCTCTGAATTTTAGTAGAATCAGATGTTGCTCAAATATCAAATAAAATTTTGTTCAAACGTCCTTAGCCATATAAGGTCCTGGACTTACGTGAATGACTGTTAGTTGTTTTTGTTAACCATTATTCCACGTCGCTGGCACACAGTGGTCCATGATCGATTTCAATCGGCCAAAATTCGACAATTTTTGATGAAGTACATATTTTTGAATTCTGTACACAGGGCAATTTTAGCTAAGGAGACAGGATTTATTGAATTTATTAACATTCAAAATCGTATATTTTAGAAAGTAGCTACAATTTGCCTACTTTTCGTATTTTCCGTTTTTTTCAGGATTGATTTTTAATCTATTAAATACTTTTTAGTTCTGTAGAAAGGACAATTGTAGCCAAGGAATCAAGGATGTTTTGAGCTATAAACATTTAAAATCGCTCTATTGGGTGTATTTTAGAAATTAGCCAGAAGTTGACTTGTTTTCGCATTTTCCGATTTTCAGGATCGATTTCCATCGGCCAAAATTCTATAACTTTTGATTTAGTAAATACTTTTTAGTTCTGTTGAAAGGACAATTGTAGCCAAGGACTCAAGGATTATTTTGAGTTATTCACATTTAAAATCGAGCTATTGGATATATATAAAAAATAAGCAGGAAGTTGATTACTTTTCGTATTTTAAGATTTTCAAGGATCGATCGATCGATCTGGTAAATACTTTTTAGAAGGGTCAATTGTAGCCAATTGTAGGATAATTTTGGGCTATTAAGATTTATAATTGGGCTATTCGGTAGATTTTAGAAATAAGCGAGAAGTTGACTTGTTTTTTGTATTTTCCGATTTTAAAGAAAAGTTAATTCTTTTTTTTTACAATTTTACGCTTGATAATTTAAAAATTAATAGTGCAATAGCTCTTTAATTGTATGAGATACAGTTCGAAAAAGTTAATCCGTCTATTTCTATTTTCAAAACTTGGAAAAAATAAAAATCGGTAATAAGGAAAACATTTTTTTTGCGCAAATTGGAAAAAAATCATATCAAAAATAAAATATTTTTCTTTTCTTTAAAATCGGAAATTACGAAAAGTAGTCAACTTCGGGCTTACGACGGTTTCTTTATATATTTCTGGCCAATGCAACACTAAGTCTTGCCTGGCACCATCCGACATTTGCATTGGAAAGTTTGACATTTTTTAGCATAAACGTACTCAGAACGTTTTGACGTACGACCACCATTTGTGTTCTTTACAGTGACTTGAAAAAATCAATTTGGCAAAAAAATGGAATTAGCTCGTGAACATTTTCGTGCGATCATTTTTCACAACTTTCGACGTGGATTATCGCGACAAGAGTGCATCGGTGGCGATGAAGCACCATCCTATAGCACTGTGAAAAATTTATTTAATGAATTCAATAGTGGCCGACGCTCGCTCAAAGACGAAGGTCGTCCAAAAACGGTCATTGTGCCAGAGAACATTGATGCCGTGCGTGAACTGATAATGCAAGATCGTCATGTGACATAGCGTGAGACAGAGGCATCCTTGGGCATTTTTTCCACCAGCATACATTCGGTATTGCATGAACACCTGGCCGTTAAACGGGTTTGTTCTCGTTGGATTCCGCACAAATTGACAATCGCTTAAAAAAAGGCTCGTGTCGATTGGTGCAAAGAAATTTTGAAAAAGTACGACCGTGGTGCTTCAAAAGACGTTTATAAGATCGTCACAGGTGACGAATTATGGATCTATGCGTATGAGCCCGAAACAAAACGGCAATCGACAGTGTGGGTCTTTGAAGACGAGCCAAATCCAACAAAAGTTGTTCGTGGAAAAAGCACTTCGGCAAAACTGGCCATGTGGCGACTGTTCCGCTTAAGCAACGTAGGACGGTCAATTCAGAGTGGTACACCACAATTTGTTGGCCTGAAGTCTTCGGAGAAATTTGTGACAGCGCATAGAAAAAGGGACCAAAGGGTAAAAAAATCAATTTTATTTTTTTTTCTTTTTATGATGTGGACAACATCTGAGCATCGAATGAGACCAATCCCATGCCCCAAAAGTGTTTCCTCCCAGAGATATACGTGTTTTATGAAAGTGAAGTCGACGATTCTAAGCGCAAACAGAAAGGGACCTAATCTTTAAAATGGCTCTCCTGAACAAAACTGGATTTTAACCTTAGGTCCATTTAGCAGCCCTCGTATTTCTGTTTTTTCAAATGTTAATAGCTAAAAATAGTCCTTAAGTCCTTAGCTCCAACAATTGTCCTTTTTACAGAACTTAAAAATATTTTCTACATCAAATGCTATACAATTTTGGCCGATGGAAATCGATCCTGGACCACTGTGTGTCAGCCTAATGTACAGCGTGTTAATTAAATCCTTTACGCTGCGAACTTATCCCGCTATATTTTGTTTTAATCGTTTCCAGATCACAATCAAAATGAGTTTTCTTTGTATTGACGAATGCTGCGACAATGTTTTTTTTTTTTGTTTTGCTTTGTTAATTTTAATTAATTTCACTACCAGTTTAACTCTTCGAGCGAACATTCTGTAAGCCGTTCGTCCCTGCTCGCCCGCCCGCCCGTTTATTATCCGAAATCCAATTTCAATTCAATAACATGAAAACACGGTCATTTCCATGGTTTATGTGTGTTAAACCCGTTAACACCGGCATGGGTTTTTTGTTGCTTTGGGTTCCAAATCCAATCGGAATTGGGAGTTTAACAACTGCTCGTGTCTTGTTTCTATTTCTGTTGACGGTGGATTTTGGGCTGGAGCCCATGGTGGTCGATTAGCATGTTGCGTTTGACCACACGCACGCATACGCCGCACAGTGGGATGTATGGCTGTTCTGAAAGGTAGCTAAAAGTCAGAACTTTGGACTTTGGAATTTAAAAAGTCATGAAACTTATATAGTCAGAAGATATCAGCAAAAAAGACGTAACCGCCAAAAAAATGTGCAGAAGAGGTTTTTTTGGTTTTTGGTCTAATTCTTGTGGATGACGTTTTTTATGAAATTCTATTGAATTTCATAAAAAACGTCACTTTTTACTTAGTAGGGTGAGAGTAGAACAAATAACTCAAAAGATTTGGAGTTTTCCTACGAATTCTTCCTACCTACTTATACTGAGTTAACACATAGTCCCATAAAGGAACAAGGGGACACTTCTCTCAAATCAGTGATTTGTTCACTTTATGATTCCTCGACTTCACTGACCTGCATTTTATAGAGATTTTTTACATTACTTAGAGATAAATCTCTTACTCGTAAAGTCGCCGGCATTTACTCGTAAGGGGGTCGTCTTAAAACGATCCACTGTAAGCCCGGATTCCTACTCACAGGACAAAAACAAAAAACTGAAGCTGCATGTGTAATATTGCTAATTTCATAAAGGACTCATTCGCACACATACACACTTGACCGAGTGTACAAATAGTCCTTCAGTGGCAAAAGCAAACAAGGAAATATGGTCGAAACTTAAAATACGTTACGTTACAACCGCGTCAGCAAACTAATGTTAAACTACAACGACAAAAACAACAGCTACACCAGCGAACATCGGCAACTGAACAAACAATCGACCGAGGAAAAAAACAGCACAAGAACAAGAGTAGCAGCTACAAAAAAAAACTGATGTCAACTGGGAACAAATATCAAAGCTGAACATGTCAACAACAACAGCAAACTCGGCTGGAAGAATTGTGTGACCCACTCTCGCACTCACACACACACAAGCATAAACATTGAAACAGACACTGTCTTACATAGCGACTAGGCTATTTTTTGTTTCTTTTTGTAGCAACAAGGATACAACATTGGTTGTAACGCCGTTGTTGTGATGTTGCCGACACTGCTGCTGCTACAGCAGCTGTCCCAGGTAACAAAGTTAGCATTGTTGGCATTTGCCTACTTGTTACCTGTACTCGAGGTAGGTATGATAAGTGAATGAAACTGAGTTGCAGCTGAAGAAGTTAAGTTGCCAATAATAAAAGATAAAGCTAGACCCAACAAATATGTGATCGAAGCAGCTAATATATTCACTGATTTCTTGAGGTATCCTGGGCTCCTCTACATCGAAGGCGAAAGTGGTATTGGCGATGTGATCCCGATGCTGACCAGTGATGGGTCTGTACATTAGGGTTAGTACAGAAGGGTGTTATTGGAATGAATGATTCGTTGGTTGAGCTAATCAGGTTGGGGATAAGGGCCATTTGAGATATTTTATGGGTAATGTGGCTAGAAGTCATTGCTGTCTCAGTGGCGACGTTTTATCTAATGACCATCGCGCTTAAGAATATGATTGCCAGGGCTTAGATTATATGGGCTAGACTATGTGTAAAGGAATAGAGCTCACCTTTGTGGTCAATTTAATCATATTTGCAGGGATCCTTGAAGAGAGCCTGAGTTGTTGAGTGACAGAGTGAATGACTCAAAGTGTCTAAGATTACAAAGGAGAAGTTTTTGCAGGAGCTAAACATTCTAAAACTGTTGTGCTAGCCAAGTTATTTACTGCAGCATTGAAAGACGTTAAATTTAAATGTTCTCAGCAAGACTTCCGCTGGAGTAAGATTTCTTCGTCGATTAAATCGTAGTATCAGGCGCCTTTCAATGCAAGTTAATTAAGGTGGTTGAAAGTTTGATGGTGAAGTTCGAAAGCGTCCGGGCATGGACTGTCTTACCGAAGAGATGTGTAGGGCCATCTGAAGGGTCATTTCAAAATATCTGGACTAAAATCTCCTGGGGAGTTTTCTTTCCACAAGTACAAGTCTTAATGGAAAGACTTACGATGAAGTAAGATTTGTTCGTCGATTAAATCGTTGTATCAGGCGTCTTTCAATGTTAGTAAAGGTGGTTGAAAGTTTTATGGTGAAGTTTGAAACCGTCCGGGCATGGACGGTCTTATCGAAGAGATATGTAGGGTCAATTGAAATATCGAAATATCATATATATATATATTCGAAATATAATATAAATCTCCTGGGGAATTTTTTTCCCAAGGACAAGCTTAATGTGCCTCCTCATGTGGCAGAATGCCCGTAGCTTTAGACTTAAAAATGTGGAAAGTAGATTGAATTATAACGTTTGTGTAGGTCTGGCCAGAGAGATGTGTAGGGTTATCTGGAGAACTATTCCGTAGTATCCGTAGACCTAGCTGAAATGTTGTGTTAGCCCAGGGAATTTTGTACAAAGGATAGGAAGCCTGCCATGGTAGAGGTTCTTCTGAACGCTCCCGTTAGGGTAAGAAGCCTCACACAATCATATCGTAGTATCAGTCTTCTCCCAGTGGTATTGAAGGAGTTAAAATGGTACGTTGGCTATATGAGGTTCTTTGTAGAATTGGCAGTTCGGCGGATTCGTGGCGAGATGATAAAATGTAACAAACAAACTGCTTTGATCTCGTTAAACTGAAATTATTTTAATAAATACGCTTACGTTTTTTTAAACTGATTTCGTCTACTGTTGAAAAAATCGCTCGTATTATTTTGAATTTTAAGTATTTTTAAAAAAATTTTATACCTCAAATCTTTTGTTGACAACTTACCCCAATTCTGGTTGAGTGAATCATACTATGGTTGTATGAATAATAGTATGGTTGTGTGTGAATCATACTATGGTTGTATGAGAAAAATACTATGGTTGTGAGTATCCACAACATATGGTGTTGTGGAGATCATAGTATGGCTGAGTAAAATAATACTATTGTTGTGAAGATCATAGTATGGTTATGTGTGAAACATGCTATGGTTGTGGGGATCATAGTATGGTTGCGTGTGAATCATACTATGGTTGTGAGGATCATAATATGGTGTTGTGGAGATTATAGTATGGGTGAGTGTAAAGCACACTATTGTTGTGGAGATCATAGTATGATTGAGTGTGAATCATGCTATGGTTGTGAGGATTATACTATGGTTGCTTGTGAATCATACTGTGGTTTTAAGGATCATACTATGGTGGTATGAGCCACATACTATGGTTGTGTGGATCTTAATATGGTTGTGGAGATCACAGTATGGTTGAATGTGAATCGTATTATTGTTGTTAGGATCAGAGTATAGCTGTGGAAATCATAGTTTGGTAGAGTGTGAATCATACTATGGTTGTGGGGATCATACAATGGTTATATCATACAAGGTTAATAAGCAAAACTGTCGCATTTGGTGCAATGGAAATGCACAAGCCTTTGTTGAGACGCCGTTACATCCTTAAAAAGTCACTGTTTGGTGTGCTCTATGGGCAGAGCGAATCATTGGTCCATATTTCTACAAAAAATTAAGCCGGCCATAATGTTATAGTCAATGGGGAACGTTATAAAGCCATAATTAATGACTTTTTCGTGCCTGAATTGCAAGATGTTGATGTGGACGACCTTTGGTTCTAACAAGATGGCGCTACATGCCATACAGAAAACGAAACAATCAAGCCAACTTTGGCTGAGCGCATTATCTCGCGTTGTGGGCCTGTGGCGTGGCCTCCGAGATCGGGCGACTGCATAATTTTTTGTGGGATTATGTGAAGTCGCTTGTGTATGCATTTAAGTCCGACACGATTGACGATTTGGAAGAGAATATTCAGCGTGGCATTGCTGACATACGGCCCCAAATGCTGCAAAAAGTGGTCGTTTGGCTGCAATTTATTAGGGCGGCAACTTGCCCAAAATCATTTTTAAAACATAATGGCAAACCCTTATCTTTTTAAACAAGCTAAATTCTTGGCTATAACATTAAAGTATATGCGTTTTATTTCATCTTGAAAACCTCATGTCTGAAACAACACTTTGAAATACCCTTTACTTGCTTAGAACCAGTTGTTGGTCTAGCTTAAGAAATATTTGTAAGCATGTTGCTATTGTGCCTCACGTTTGCAACACTAAGGATTTCAAGAATATAAAGTCTTTAATGGGAGACGTTACAAAAATGGCAGCGTCCCTTAGACTCTTCGAAAATTTGTAAAAACCATATCCCCGATCACGAGGTTTGCTATTTATATTTCGGGTCCTAGCAATACTAGTGTTCCCAGATGCAAACTGGAGCTTCTATTGGTTCTATTGGTTGGTTGAAAAATTCATCTCAGTCAAAAAATGGAATTATCCCGTGAACATTTTCGTGCGATGATTTTTTACGATTTTTAGCGTGGGTTATCGGCGCAAGAGTGTTTAAATCAACTTGTTTCGACTTTTGGCAATGAAGCACTATCAAAAGCCACTGTTAATCGCTGGTATCAAGAGTTCAGTCTCAGACGCCGTTCGCTCCTGGTTGATTTTCGTGAAAGACGTCCAACTTCGGACACTTTGCCATCGATGCTGTGCGTGAACCGATTAAACAAGACCGACATGTGACATACTGTGAGATTGAGGCATCCTTCGGCATTAGTATGACAAACATCCATAAGATATTGCATGTATATTTGGCCGTGAAAAAAAAATTGATTTCGTTGGATACCACATAATTTGACGCATGCTCAAAAAAGGCTCGTATGGATTGGGGCAAAGAGATGTTGAAAAGTATAACTGCGCTAGCTCAAAGCCAGTGTATAACATGGTCACAGGTGCCGAATCATGGATCTATGCATATGAACCCGAAACAAAACAGCAATCGACCGTATGGGTCTTTCAAGACGAGCTAAATCCAACAAAAGTTGTTCGTGGAAGAAATACATCGAAGAAAATGATTGCGTGTTTTTCTCAGTATAACCGGCCATGTTGACACAGTGCCTTTTGATTGAAACACATGTCATTCCATGTTGAGTATTTGTAAGATACTAATTTTTATTAGAAATAATTGTATGTACATTGAAAATTGAATATCTTAAAAATAGTCTAGAACTATCGGTCTCCTGGTGATTACAAATCAAGGGATTCTCCGTTGACCTTCAACAATCGTACACAATCTTAAATACACAAATAGTGTCACATTTCTTATCACCATGTGGAAACGCATGATCATGTGCGAGCGTACAAATAGTACCTAAGTATGCAGTTAACAATTTTATGGCCTGCTCTTAAGAATACCACATTACCCAGCACACAATATAAAACATGTTCAACTTTGAACACCTTTAGTGAAACTTAGGAGGGTCAATTCTAAGTGGTATACAACCATCTGTTTGCCAACAGTGTTCGAAAAAATGAGAAAAGATATTAAGAGGAGACGGATCATTTTGCATCACGACAATGCGAACTCTTACCCAGCTGAAACGATGAGCTATTTGACCACTCAAGATGTCGAATTGATGAGCCATCCACCGCACAGTCCTGATTTGGTACCCAATGACTTCATCTTATTCCCTAGCATCAACAAAAAAAAGCTTGGCCAAGGTTTTTTTCATCGCCCGAAGCAGCTGTTGAAGCGTTCAAAAATCATGTTTTGGAGGTGTCTCAATCGGAATGGAAAAAGTGATTCGATCATTGGTTTGAGCGCATGCAAAAGTATATAAATCATGCTGGAGAATATATTGAAAAACAATAAAACCATTTTTGATGATTAATATCGCATTTTTATTATAAGGCCAGAAATATATATGTGACAGCGCATATAGAAAGGGACCTAAGGGTAAAAAATCAATTTTCATTTTTTTTTTCTTTTTTTGATGTGGAAAACATCTGAGCATTGAATGAGACTGATCCCATGCCCAAAAGTGTTCCCTCCCAGAGATATGCGCGTTTTATTAAAGTGAAGTCGACGATTCTAAGCGCAAATAGAAAGGGATCTAATCTTTAAAATGGCTCTCCTGAACAAAACTGGTTTTTAACCTTAGGTCCCTTTATATTTTGCGCGTCACATATAGCAGCCCTCGTACATGCTTAAAACCTTAACAACGATTTTTAAGCTCGTGGCTATGGTGTCTCAAGTTTGCAATACTAAGACCTCTGAGTAAGTTTTAAGGTAACTTTGGAACGGTAATAGGTAGGGCTATTTTTTAAGAGAAAAAATCAGACAAATGGATCAGAACTAAGCAATTTTACCCTAGTACCCTCCGTCCACCAATCCGAAAAATTTCCAAACCACTGCCATTTCGCCCCCTTGCATTTTTGTAGATGGAAATATTTTCATGAAACGAGCCAAAGAATACGCTGGTGAAATCTGTCTAGTCGTGAATAATTTCTTTTTTTCGGTCAGATAACCGAATACGTCAAATGGTACTATTAGTTAGTCCAGTTAACAAATGCTCGTGGCAATGACAACCGAATTAAAAAAGTAGGTATAGCCAATAATCGATAACAACAATCGTTACCACAACTGAAAACTGTGGTGTATCCGACCAACATTCGGTTATAGGGATGGAATACATAGATAGAACGTGCTACCTCCATTATTCGGTTGGCAACAAATTCGGCTGAAGCCACAAATCTGTTCTCTGCGAGTCTTAGTCTTTAAAATTCAACTTTTTGAGTAAAATTGGTAAACATCTGCTCTCACACGACTGCCAGACAAATCTCATGTTAAAAGCTCTTTTTGGTCCTACTGGTCTCTCATCACCAACCTAAATCTGTTGCTGAGCAGCCCCCGTATTTCCCGACTATTTGCGGTTGTTTTTTTTAGATTTTAGTCTCATTTTTTCGAAACGTTTATTGGCAACTCAAGTGTATTCACGTGTATAACGTAATTATGAAGAATATCAAATTTGCATACAAATATTTAAATACACGTACACATCCCTAGGAACACACACACACAAACTCTCTCTCACATACATACATACTCTGAAAGCCACAATCCATCACTCTCTCACAGTGAATCACACATAACTTTACACAGACACGAGGACACGCACAGGGACATAGCTCTGCATTAAGGGCTATAGGTGCACATGTGTGTGTGTGTGTCGGTGTGTGTTAGGATGTGTGTGTTGCTGTTTGTTTGCACGTGTGTTGTTCGGTGTTTATGGGTAAATAATTTTTTTTAGTTTTTCTCCATGTATGGTCATTTGTATTCATGTGTGTATGTGTGTTCCGTGATAAGCTGTGTGATTGCGTGTATGTGCGTGTAAGTGAGTGTGTTGCAGGTTTTACCCTTTCCCATAACTTTTGGTTTGTTGCTGCTGTTAAAGTTGTTGCTTGTTTTGTGGTGATACTGTTGGTGTTGTTGTTGTTGATTTGCATGCCTGAACTTTAGGCTTTCATTTTTTACAGTTGCCCCAGCAGTCGTTGCCGCTGTAGCTGTTGCTACTGTTGTTGTTATTCCTTTTGATTTTCATGTCCCTGTATTTCCTGCGTTCTTTTTCTGTTTCTGTCGCTCTTTAAACATTGTCGCGCTCTGATATCCCCTTCCACATTACTGGAGAATGTGCTGTATGCGATACGAGGACCAAGCAAGCGTGTATGTTTTGTGGGCCACATTTTACAATTACAATACAACAAACAAAGAACGAATGAATGAACGAACAAAAAGGAAAACAAAACTATTTTCCACTGCCCTTCTCTGCGTCTTGCCTTGCAGATGATTAATATATGTATTTACTAACTGGCTCGCAAACGGCATAGTATGTGGCGCAAAGTAGGCATTGCAAATGTTAATTTTCAACTAAAAGTTTATCAAAAAAAAAAAAACCGAAAACAGCAAACTTTCTTTAAATTTGTCACGCTCACCTTAAATGCATATTTAATCATTTCTTTGTGTGTTTTCTCTCTAGGTAGCTGCTGTAATAAATTTCATAAAACATTTCCCAAAATGATGAAATATAAGAGTATTTCAAATTCTACAGGCAGGAGATGTGAGGCAGTAGATATGGTCAGTCCGCTTGGTTTTTTTTATTGAGGGAACTATCAATCAAAACTTTTGTTTAAAAAATGACGTAAAGGGTTTACGTGCCAAACTTTCGACGGGGCTTGTGATATATAATTCGAGGGCGACCGCAAAAGTAACTGGCCTAACATAAAAAAAACCGTTTTTTTTTTGGAATTATTATTATTTATTTTTCAACATAATCTCCTTCCAACTCATTACACTTCATCAAACGTTTTTCAAGTTTTTTAATTCCATGCGAAAAATAAGATTTTTCAAGACCTTCAGTTTCAGCAATAACCTCGCTATTGGACGAAATTTTTTTGCCACCGAGAATTTTTTTTTAAATTTGGAAACATGTCTAAGAATGTTATACATATTATTTCCATTTGATCCTACGAGGATCATAAGCCAATTACAAAAAGGATGTAACTTTCAATTTATCTTAACTTGAGGTGAATCTTCAAGTTCTATTAAACGAATTTCTCATCAAGTTTTCAAAGAAAGCATATAATACAGGGTGGAGCGCGGAAATTTGCCTATTTGAGAATGAAATTAAACACATTACGAACCATAGAAAAATGTATTTAATTTTTTAATTATATGGAACGGTAAGGTAATTTTTAAATTACATGGATTTAAATAGTGTATCTGGCAAATGTCGACCTTCGCTATCCACACACTGCTGCATACGTTTTCTGGAGGCATGTCGACTGGTATTTTGCCAATTTCAGCCTCAATATTGTTAATTAGGCCTTCCAAGGTGTTGGGATGGTTGATATACTTACATCTTCGACTTCAGGTAACCCCAAAGGAAAAAATATCGCATGGGGCTAAGTCTGGAGAGCGAGCCGGCCAGTTCACTTCGCCCCTAAAAGAGATAAGCCGCCCAGGAAACATTTGCCTCAAACAATTCTTAGTAACGGTCGCTGTGTGTTTAGTGGCATCATCCTGTAGGAACCATAAATCCTCTACTCGCATTGAAAAAAATCCTGTATCATAGTCAAGTACCGTTCGGAGTTGACAGTTACGGCAAGACGGTTATCCTGGAAAAAGTATGGGCCAATGATGCCTACTCGTGATATGGCTCACCACACAGCGACGCGTTCTGAATGCAGAGGTCTCTGGTGAAGTTCTCTGGGGTTTGTTTCACGTTTCGGAGATTGCAGTACTGCTGCTCTAACGCTCTCGATGATTTGTGGTGTTGTAATCCTTCTCTCAGGTCCCCTTCGTACACATGACACATTCCCTGCTGTTCTGAATGAAGTTAGCCAATTTACAATTTATTGCCGTCCAGGAACACGTCCGCGTGGGGGAACATCACATCGTAAACGAAAAGCACGCTGCACTGCAATGATCGAGCGCGCATTTGAAAAATACGCTTCAACACAAATAACCTCTCCTCAATGGTCCATTGCATAATACTCGTAACAACTGTAAGGCAGACAAATGCAAATCTCCCGTCAGCCACTATAAGCCCCACACACTCTCCACTCTCTTCGGCCAACTGTGCCGCCACAGCCTGCAGTGCAAAAAAACAAAAAAGCACGCTCCACCCTGTACATGTGGTTTAAAATCTGCTGTACGCCTAAATATCCTTTCAAATAGGCTAAGATCGAGATTTTCATAAAAACCCCAACAAATTAGACCCTACTTGTGTAGCACAGCAATATAAAAAAGAATTTCCTCACGGCCTGATGTAGGGTGCTTCCAAAAACCATCAGTTGATTTAAGTTTACAAATAAAAACAACTCACATCAATAAAAGAATATATAAAACGTATAAACATTTCAGTTGTTGTTTTATATTTTTCTCACGATTTGAGGTAACGTGCCAAAAAACAGAACACACCAATACCAACTCAAGCTTCTGGACACACACTTGCACACACACACAAAGGCGCACATGAATATCCTAGCAAATGATAAACGAATCAAAAAAAGGACTGCATTACACACACATACAGTCGTATCGTACGTATAATACCAGATCGCAACACGTTATATCGGGCGGCTATAATACTTTACACTCACCTATACAAATACATAAGGATGAGGCAACATCTACACGCTTACCTACCTACATACATGTGTTTGTGTATATTTACGGGTAAATAACTTGTACAAATATTTCTTGGGAAAATATAAATATTACTCAGGTCATCTACACGCCATGGCGTTTGCCATCAACTATTGTATACTGCCTAGTTTGCATACATACATATACACACGTATATATGTATGTATACATATTAGTATACATGTATGTGGTTTCATTCTACATCGGCGAGCACATATACATACATACACACATTCATTTTTACAGCCCCGTCTATGACCACAGAAAATATGTCAGATGTTCGAAAATTTGCTTAAAATCAAATATAATCAAAAAAAAAATACAAAACGGAGAAAATTGTTTTCATTGAGAATGTCACCAGAGCTTTCCATCGCCTCGACAACAACACCAGCCAGCTGTGACAGCCGTAATTGAAATGTCATTCATTTCAATAATGCCAGCTGTTCTGCCTGGGTAAGGTGAGTGAGTGCCCCTGGGCACAGGACATAAGGAGATGAGTGAAAAAACAGATGCAAAACTATTGTTATTCTCTGGGGTTCTTGGAAAATTTAAAGTGCAATGACAGACCAACTATGACGACAACTTCAAAAAGCTAAAGACAATTTATTTCGAGAAGAAGCTATGTTATCCATAAAGGCCGATTGGTTGGGGTTTTAAGTCTTCTCTTCCTAATAGCGATTGGTGTCATGTGTCAAAGTAAAAATACTCTGTTAATGTTGCCATTTAATGGTCAGAAGGTTTTTAACCCAAAAACGCTTGCAAAAATTTTGAATCTTATTCTCAAGTCCAGTTTTTTGGGGGCTCTTTTTTACCTCCACCGAAGAGTGGATGATACACTATATTTGACATTACGTTTGCAACGCCACAAAATTTTAATCCGAGACCCTTTAATGGGCATATTGTTATATCGATAAAAATTCTTCATCTCCTGCCCAACAATCGTCAGCCCATTGGGCGAAGCGAGCACACATCTGATGGTGTTCCATTATTAGAAGACAAAGTTCAACCTGTCCAATTACGAGGGTTGCTATTTATATTTCGGGTCCTGACAAGACTACTGTTCCCAGATGTAAACTGGATTTTCCCTTTGAAACTTTGACATTTTTAAGCATAACTTCACTCAGAACGTTTTGTTATTTGAGGGCGAGTTGTTTTGTTTACAGTGGGTTCACGCAGAGAAAAGATATGGTTACACTATGGTCACCGCAACAATAATATGTTCTCTCCAATAAAAGCATAATCGTCGCAACCATAGTATTGTTTTTTGAATTTCATTTTGACAATAGTATGATTGCGATAATATTGCTATTGTTGAAATGTAACAATAGTATTATTGCCAAATTTAGAAATGAAAATATGGTTGTAGCAACCATATAAACATGGTTAGTGCAACAAAAGTATTGTTGTTTAAAATTTACGTTAACAAAAATATGATTACGGCAATCATACAGTATGGTTGTGACTATGAACATAACAAAACAGGTTTTGTAGAGAATACATGTATGTGTGTGCGTATGTTTTTGATATACAAACTGTGAATGGTTGCTGTCCATAAAAAAAAAATTACAATCGGAAAGTAGTTCGAGGGATTTTTATCGTGTTTACTTTGTTCGGTGAAATACTCTAAAACCAACTGGTTCTCGTTTATTTAAAATCTGTCTGCACTTAAGTAGATAGCCATTGATCATGGTTTAATCACATTCGTTACTTGGTGTCTACGGATGGTGAAGTTACATTCACCTCTGCTGGCAACTAAAAGTATTTTTGACCGTTGGAATATATATTTTGGTTTCTTGAATGAAATGTTCAATAAAAACGTGGTAATGCAATTTATAATAACTAGCTTGATAAAAATCTTTATTTTTGAATAACAGCATTACCCAATCCTAATAAATAATTTTGGGGATCATAGTATGGTTGAGTGTGAATCATACTATGGTTGTGGGGATCATAGTATGGTTGCGTGCGAATCACACTATGGTTGTGAGGATCATACTATGGTTGTATGAGAAACATACTATGGTTGTGAGGATCATAATATGGTTGTGAAGATAATAGTATGGTTGAGTGTGAATCATACTATTGTTGTGATGATCATAGTATGGTTGTGGAGATCATAGTATGGTTGAGTGTGAATCATACTATGGTTGTGGGGATCATAGTATGGTTATGTGTGAATAATACTATTGTTGTGAGGATCATAATATTGTTGTGGCACAACCATATAGCCAACAATAGTATGATCCTCTTCGAATATTGTCACCACAACCATACTTTTTTTCTGCGTGTTGAAAAATTCATCTCAGTCACAAAATGCAATTATCCTGTGAACATTTTCGGCGTGGGTTATTAGAGACAAGAGTGTTTAAATCAACGTGTTTCGACTTTTGATGATGAGGCACCATCAAAACCCCTTGTTAATCGCTGGTACCAAGAGTTCAGTCTCGGACGCCGTTCGTTCCAGGATGAATTTCGTGAAAGACGTCCAACTTCGGTCACTTTGCCAGAAACCATCGATGCTGTGCGTGAACTGATTAAGCCAGACCGACATGTGACATACCGTGAGATAAAGTCATCCTTGGGCATTAGTACGACAAGCATCAATAAAATATTGCATATTCATGTGGCCGTGAAAAGTTGTTCTCGTTGGGTCCCACATAATTTGACGAATGCTCAAAAAAAGGCTCGTATGGATTGGTGCAAAGATATGTTGAAAAAGTATAACTGCGGTAGCTCAAAGGTAGTGTATAGCTTTACAACAGGTAACGAATCATGGATCTATGCATATGAAACCAAAACAAAACCGCAATCGACCGTATGGGTCTTTCAAGACAAAACAAATCCAACAAAAGTTGTTCGTCGAAGAAGTACATCGAAGCAAATGATTGCATTTTTTTGGGGGTTTAACCGGCCATTTTGCCACAGTTCCTTTAGTGAAACGGAGGACGGACAATTCTTTTCAATTACATCTGTTTGACAACAGTGTTCGAAGAAATGAGAAAAGATAATAAGAGAAGACGGATCATTTTGCATCACGACAATGCGAGCTCGCACACATCAGCTGAAACGAGAGCTATTTGACCACTCAAGATGTCGAATTGATGGGCCAACCACCGTACAGCCCTGATTTGGCACCAAATGACTTATTCTTATTCCCTAGCATCAAGAAAAAAATGCGTCGTCAACGTTTTTCATCGCCCGAAGCAGCTGCTAAAGCGTTTACAAACCATGTTTTGGAGGTGTCTCAATCGGAGTAGAAAAAGTGCTTCGACGATTGGTTTGAGCGCATGCAAAAGTGTATAAATCATGCTGGAGAATACTTTGAAAAACAATAAAGCCATTTTTGATGATAAATATTCTCATTTTCATTTTTAAGCCAGAAATGTATATAGAAGCCCTCGTACCAGTTACTGTCAAAAAAGAGTAAGCAGGACCTTCCAGATGAAAATTCCGGTCACTTCTTACGTCCTTTAAAAATTTGACCTAAATTCATATCATCCTATGAGCCAAGAAGAGGTTGATGGTAGCAAACAAGATCTAAACAGAATATGTGAAGCGCAAAATAGAAAGCGACCTAAGGTTAAAAACCAGTTTTGTTCAGGAGAGCCATTTTAAAGATTAGGTCCTTTCTATTTGCGCTTAGAATCGTCGACTTCACTTTCATAAAACTCGCATATCTCTGGGAGTGAACACTTTTGGGGCATGGGATCGGTCTCATTCGATGCTCAGATGTTGTCAACATCAAAAAAAGAAAAAAAATGAAAATTATTTTTTTTTACCTTAGGTAACTTTCTCTATGCGCTGTCACATGTGGATTAACGCCAAATAATGAATACCTGTGCTTCTATAGGGCCTGTGTAACAACCACATAACAATTTCGTATCTTTATGTCAAAACACCCTCTAACATTGTTATAGATCTTTTAGTGCTAAAAACGTTAGTCGAAGTTAACTTTTTCATTAGGGTTCACTTACGAGCAACGTTTGAAAATCATTAAAAATTACTACCGAAATTCTGAGTCAGTGGTCGCAACTGTAAGAGCGCTTACTCCAATTTTAATCATCTTCAGCGATGAAGCTCATTTGTGGCCCAGCGGTTTTGTCAATAAACAAAATATGCGTTATAGGACAGCAACAAACCCACATGTGTTTCAAGAGGCACAATTGCATCCGCAAAAAATTACTGTGTGGTGTTTTTTTCATGCCAAGGGAGTGATTGGGCCGTATTTTTTCATCGATGAAAGTAATCGTCATGTTTCCATCAGTTAGAAAATTATTTTTGGATGAGCTTGACATCGCCAATATGTGACATCGCATAGAGAAAGGGACCTAAGGGTAAAAAAAATCAATTTTCACTTTTATTTTAATGTGGACAACATCTGAGAATGGAATGAGACCGATCCCATGCCCTAAAAGTCTTCCATCCTAGAGATATATGCATTTTATGTAAGTGAAGTACACCAAAGATACACGTATTTAAATCTTTAAAATCGCTCTCCTGAACAAAATATGTGGTTTCAACAAGACGGTGCCACTTGCCACACACCACGCGTTACAATCCATTTACTGAAAGGCGAATTGCGTGAGCGTGCTATCTCGAGATATGTTCCGGTCGCATGGCCACCTCGTTCATGCGATTTAACCCCATTAGATTTCTTTTTATGGGCCCATCCATCAAGTCATTGGTCTATGCCAACAAGCCAACAACTTTAGGCGAGCTCAGAGACAATATCTAAAGCGAAATTGCCAACGTTCCGGTCGGAATGTCTGCAAGAGTGGTGAAATATTGGGTCCAAAGAAAAGATCGCTGTACACGGGCTCGTGGTGGTCATATGAACGAAATCGAATTTCATTCATAAAATGTAACATTTTTTTTGGCACTACACCTGGAATAAATTTGAGCTCTATATCTTAAATATTCTGTATTTTATAAATATATAAAACTTTTAGGTCCTTAATGGAAAACCCAGTATCAAATCGGGCAATCAAACTTGAGGTATTTTTTCAATAGGTTTTTTCACAGATTACGCTTGAGTTGTGTTTAGCTTTATTTTTTTTTTTTTTTTAAGTATCGTTTGCCATTTTATTATGGAAAAACTTACACCGCAACAACGTCTCCAAATTGCGCAGCTGCATTATGGAAATGGGCGTTTGGTGAGAAACGTTCTTCGATCAAAATTTTGTTCAGTGATTAGGCCCATTTCTGGCTTAACGGCAATGTCATTAAACAAAATTGCCGCATTTGGGCTGAAGAGCAACCAAAACAGGTTCAAGAGGAGCCAATTTACCCAAAGAAAGCCACGGTTTGGTGCAGTTTATCGGCTGGTGGAATCATGGGTCAATATTTTTTTTAAAAATGATGATGGCCAGTACGACTTTTGGTAGCTGACTTTTTGGTAGCTGAAATTAAAGCCCATAATCTGGACGATATTTGGTTGCAACAGGGCGGTGCCACTTGCTTTGCAGCTGCTCAAACAATTGATCTATTGAGAGGTCATTTCGAAAGGCAGCTCATTTCACGTTTTGGACAGGGGAGTTGGCCGTCTAGATGGAGTGATATCACACCTTTGGACATTTTTCTTTGGGGTTACTTAAAGTCCAAAGTCTATGCTGACAAACCATCAACGATTGAGGTTTTGGAAACCAACATTACGCGTGTCATTCACTCCATACCGGTCGAAATGCTCTAACGAGTCATCCAAAATTGGACCCTCAGAATGGACACCCTGAGGCGTAGTTTTTTTTTTAATAACCAACACTCAGGGGATACCCCCTATACATGCGGTACATTGCGTTGGCGAGTGGAAAGTAAAGGATCGGAAGGGGGAAAGAGGGAGTAATGATTATTGACGCTTGCCTTGAACTTCTGAATGTCGCAATCAGTGGGAAATACATTTGCCGGAAATCGATTCCACATACTGGCTGTACGAAAAACGAATTTGATCTGAAGTGTATAGTGCGGTCAACCTGCCAATCGTTAACAATCGGGTGTGAATTCCTAGAAAGTCGCTTATCCCTGCCGAAGATCCTCACGTCAGGAATAAGGCAACGGATGATTGATGAACACACACCATGAAAGTAACGACAGAACAGCGTCACGCAACCCACATTCCGACGATGCTCTAGGGAAACAATAGAGTTGGATACCCTACTGTCACCTATCAGCACCATCGCTCTCCTTTGAACACGGTCAAGTAGCTCCAAGGATGATTTTGGAGCACCTGCCCATATATGGGAGTTGTATTCAATCTTCGGCCTGATGTAAGTTGTATAGATATTGAAAAGATCAGAAGGAGTGAAATATTTCTTGCACCGCTTTAAGAAGCCTATGCACTTGAGTGCTTCTTTCGACACTTCGAATACATGTCTCGCCCAACGAGCGTCACATTGTATTTTCATGCCCAGAACATCGAGAGCTTCCTTTAAATATCCGTACCATCGATAGAAATTGACGGTATTGTTGGGTCAGCGATTCGCTTGTGAGACAACAAGCGGCACTGTGTCTTTAAAATCTACTCTATTCACTCGACCCCATTCGGAAATGGCCTCTAGATCCTGGCCAAGTGTCTCATCCATAATTCGCCTTTTGTCTTCAATATCTTGAAGACTCGGCCTACGGTCGAATGAATATGAATGACAGAGGTTACTATCATCTGCGAAAGAGTAGATTGGATTCACGGTCTGACCCAAAAGATCGTCAATGAAAATAAGAAATGAAGAGGGAGAAAGGACAGAGCCCTGTGGCACACCTGCGGTCAGCCTATGTGTGTTGGATGTGAACCCATCTACAATATAATCACCCGATATATACTATTAACTGCCGTATTCTAGATGATCTAGCAATGTCCGTCCATCCGTGTGTTGAAAACACGATAGTATTCAAACAAGTCAACCTAGGATACTGAAATTTTGCATGATGATGGCTTGTGGCCATAAGCCCCAGGGAAAAAGTTTTCCTTTGAGTGACTAAAGGTAACTATGTAGAAAGTAAAATTTTTCAACTATTTGCTTAACAAATCATACTTTTTTGTGGCCGGACAATGGTCAAAAAGTTTACTGGTAGTTGGAAAGCACTGAACATCTCAAAGAGCGCATAGGCGCTGAACGTTTCGGCTCATGTGCTTGTTTGTTTTTTAGGTTGCCATCTATAATTGGGGCTCGGTCGCATATCAATAGAACACGCCTATTACGAGTATTATTGGTGGAGGGCAAAAAACATGCTGGCATGTGAATTTCCTCTGACAAATCAACTAAAAATTTTTTTTGATTTTGCACCCATATGGATCACCTTGAAGTTCTAAGTAATTATCTACTCAAAGATAAAGATTTGTGGAGATGAAATACAAATATCCTTTTGCTAGTAGCTTAGTAATATTGCCATAATTCCAGCCGTTGGTTCACCACTTTAACTTTCAAGCCACAAATTTGTTTTAAGTTTGTTTGTTTAGCATTCGAATTTGTGTACACTTTGAGGTTGGCCTAAAATGTCCTGCTACTGTTGGTTACGATGACCTTTTGATCTGATATCCAAAGAACTGAAAGAATGTTTTGTTTGCATGCATATGAAGGCAGTGTGTGTGTGTGTCCGTTTCGACACCCACCACGTCAGGTAAACATGGCCATAACGAATGTTTGGCCATCACAACGCAGACCCGGGACACACTACAGGTCACCAACATGCGCTGACCGAACTCATCCTTCCAAGTCCACCTCATACCGGCCAGCAATCAAATGTTGGCCGAGCACATGATGGCAAAGTGTGGCCATTGGTTATTATTTATAAATCATAACATTAGGGCTCGCAAACACACACACACACTCTCACACACGTGCACGTCGCACACATGTTCACAGGTTTATTTACAAATACACACACACGAAGTGACAGCAACACTCAGGCAGCGTCCATGGAGAAAGAAAACAACAGCAACAACACTGGCAAGGATATAGTAAAGCGAAAAAAAAACCACACGCAATGCTTCAAAATTCACTATAAATTGCAGTAAAGCATGACATGAAACTCGCACACAAGCCGTACATGAACGAGTGAGTGTGTGTGAGTGTGTAAATAAACAAGGATATGGATGTGGACTTACATATCTGTGTGTGTACGCTCGCGAGTGTGTATGGCTGCAGCCAGTTTTGCTTAAAGGCCCCAAACAATACCGAAAGCCACTATTAATGCCACGAGTATTAGCATAACATCAAACATTCACACACACATACACAACATTCACACACACATATACACATACACACTCCTAGACTGCCAACGACCACGACAGCAACGTTGGCCAGCCCCCGTTGGTAGGACTAGCGTAGCTCTGACCATTATTGTGGAACTAAATGGAGGCTAATAAAATCCTATGTCCTGCTTCATTTTGGGCCTAGCGCCGTGGAAAATGTTGCTGGTCCGCAAAAAACTGCGAATGAACAAAAACTAAAAAAAATTTGGAAACTCATCACGATGCAGGATGCAGGCCTGCATTTGTTTGCAGATGTCCTGTCAAACAACAAAATCTAGAACAATAAAAATCACCAACGGAGCCGAAATCGCACAGTGGTTCAAGGTGCTGATGGAACACAAGGTAGAATTGTACCATTTGTGGTACGGTCGATGACGAAATCGCACAGTGGTTCAAAGTGCTGATGGAACACAAGGTAGAATTGTACCATTTGTGGCACGGTTGATGACTCGTTGGTACGTACAGTGGTACACTCAATCAAGTTTCTCTGCCATCAGAATATTGTTAAACAACTTTTTTACAGGCGGCTTTGATCAACTGAAATTTATCATGGTAAATATAATGGGTGATCCATCTAGAGGTATTTTTTCAGAACAAAAAAATATATATAAAAATTGAAATCAAGTGTGGAATCTCTATTGGTAATTTGAAAGGACATTTTATGGCATGTATTTTTTGAATATAATTTTCTTCAAATGTTGGCCGCAACTACGCCTCAGGGTTTCCATTCTGAGGGTCCAATTTTGGATGACTCGTTCGAGCATTTCGACCGGTATGGCTTTAACGACACGTGTAATGTTGGCTTCCAAAACCTGAATCGTAGCTGGTTTGTCACTAAAGCATTTGGACCTCAAAGAAAAATGTCTATCTCTATCGATGTTAAGGAACTTGAACAATCAGAAGCTCTCGATGTTCTGGGCATGAAAATACAATGTGACGCTCGTTGGGCGAGACATGTATTCGAAGTGTTAAAAGAAGCACTTAAGGGCATAGGCTTTTTAAAGCGGTGCAAAAAATATTTCACTCCTTCTGATCTTTTCAATATCTATACAAAGATGGAATACAACTTCCATGTATGGGCAGGTGCTGCAAAATCATCCTTGCAGCTACTTGAATGTGTTCAAAGGAGAGCGAAGGTGCTGCTAGGTGACAGTAGGGTTTCCAACTCTATACTTATAGTTTCCCTTGAGCATCGTCGGAATGTGGGTTGTGGGACGCTGTTCTATCGTTACTTTCATAGTGTGTATTCATCAGACAGCCGTCGCCTTATTCCAGACCTGAGGATGTTCGGCAGGGATACGCGACTTTCTAGGAATTCACACCCGTTTGTTGTCGATTGACCAGTTGACCGCACTATACACTACAGATCAAATTCGCTGTTCGCTTGTACAGTCCGTATGTGGAATCGACTTCCAGCAAATGTTTTTCCCACTACTTGCGATATCCATAAGTGCAAGACAAGCGTCAATAATCATTACTCCCTCTTTCCCCCTTTCGATCCTTTACTTTCCACTCGCCAACGCATCGCACCGCATGTGTAGGGGGTCATCCCCTAAGTGTTGGCTATTTAAAAAAAACTCACCTGTCCAAAGCGTGAAATTAGCTGCTTTTCGAAATGACCTCTCAATAGATCCATTGTTTGAGCAGCTGTATGGCAAGTGGCGCCGTCCTGTTGAAACCAAGTGTCGTCAAGATTACGGGCTTCAATTTCAGGTAGCATAAAGATCGATATCATGGATCGATATCATGGATCGGTGACGTTCCGGCCATCATCATTTTTGAAAAAATATACACCGATGATTTCACCTGTTTATAACCCGCAACAAACCGTAGTTTTCTCTGGGTATAATGGCACCTCTTGAACCTCTTCTTGTTGCTCTTCAGCCCAAATGCGGCAATTTTGTTTTTTGACTTTGCCGTTGAGCCAAAACTGGGCCTCATCACTGAAAAAAATTTTGGTCGAAAACAGCGGATCTTCCCGTTTCTCAACGAATGCTAATTTCCATAATACAGTTGCCAACATTTGAAGGTAAGTAGTTTCAAAAAATAAATGCCATAAAATGTCCTTTCAAATTACCAATAAAGGTTCCACACTTGATTTAAATTTTTATATTTTTTGTTTTGAAAAATTACCTCTAGATGGATCACTCTAAATCATTAAAGTTAAACACTACAGTTCATTTGTTTCTGGTAGGGCGGGTAGAACGTACGAGGGCGACCGCAAAACTAACTGGCCTGGCACATTTTCTGTTTAACCAGCAACTTTTTTTTTTGTTTTTTAAAGCCATCTGTCAAAATTTCCGAAATATTTTTAACTCATCAAAAACTGGCCGAATTACGATTTGAAATTGCTCCGCATCCAGCATATAGTCCAGATTTAGCTTCTTCTGATTATTTCTTGTTTCCAAATTCAAAAAAATTTCTCGGTGGCAAAAAATTTTCGTCCAGTAGCGAGGTTATTGCTGAAACTGAGGCATATTTTGAAGGTCTTGAAAAATCTTATTTTTCGGATGGAATTAAAAAACATGAAAAACGTTTGATGAAGTGTATTGAGTTGGAAGAAGATTATGTTGAAAAATAAATAACAATAATTCCAAAAAAACGGTTCTTTTTTTGTTAGGCCAGTTACTTTTGCGGTCGCCCTCGTATATGACCAAAAAAAAATTCAAGAAATGAAAAAAAAGTGTATGTTATATTGCGAAATGTGCATTTTTTCTTTATATAAAAATATGAAGTTAATAAACATTTCTTGAAAAATTTAAGGCATTTATGGGTACCATTTTTCCCACTCGTTGTATAACTTCTCCACCAACAGGCGAGATTTTTTTTTATTATGACTTACATGCTCTGATATTACAAGAAGCTTTCGCTTACCTGAAATTAAAAAAAAAATAATATGATTAGTTAAAGTGAAAATTTCCATAATACTCGAATATATTTGAAATAAGAAGTGATGACAAGGTGAGGAAGGTAGGGATTAATATGAAAAAATATACAGGGTGATTCATTCACGACTGGACAAATAAATTGTAAATTTGAACTAAAACCAATAAATAATAAAATGTAATAACTTAGGAGTCAGTCTTGGTTGGAGAACTTTCTAAAATAAATCTCACCTTTTTGATGCTGAGATTGATGGTACTTTTCACACTGGTATTACCCATATGCCATCTACGACCAAGCCCGAAAATGCAAGAAAGGCGAAATGGCAGCGGTTTGAAAATTATAAGATTGGCCGGCAGAGGTTACTGGGGTAAAATTGCTGAGTTTTGAACCAGTGATGGAATTTTTTGTTTTTGTTTTCCTCATACCGATCGCCTTAGTTGCTAGTGCTTATTTCCTTATAAGTTTATTATAATTTAATATTGTAATAGATATAAAATAAATAAAATAAAATAAAATAAAATAAAATAAAATAAAATAAAATGAAATTAAATAAAATAAAATAAAATAAAATTAAATAGAATAAAATAAAATAAAATAAAATAAAATAAAATAAAATAAAATAAAATAATATAAAATAAAATAAAATACCTAAACGATGCCCAGAGGTCTACCATTCCAAAGTTATGACAATTTGACTGAATGCAAAAATTAGTTCTGTGTTAATTTAAAAAAAAAAAACAATAAATGTGTGCTGTTCTTTCGCTTCCAAAAACATTTTTGCACCAAGTCGGCAAATTAATTTCGAGAACGACAGAATCCCCATTCAAGACGACGTTAAATACTTTGGCGTTACTCTTGATAAAAAACTTTTATTCAAAAAACACATAGACGAAATCTGTAAGAAGGGATTGAAAACATTAAAAGCTTTATGGCCGTTGCTAAATAAAAGATCTTCTCTCAACCTACATAATAAAAACCTTATCTATAAAAGTATAATAAGACCAACGCTAACATACGAGGGCGGTTCGGAAAGTTCTTAGCCTATCAATGAAAGAGAATAGTTAGTTTTTTAAAAATATTTTTATTTTTCAATATAATCTCCTGAAACTTCAATACACTTATTCCAACGCTTATCTAGCAATTCTATCCCTTGATTAAAATAGTTTTCCTCAAGGTCTTCAAAATAGTGGTTTACAACTGTAATTGGATCTTCATTTGAGGTAAAACGCTTGCCAGCAAGGAATTTTTTTTAGATTTGGGAACAGGTAAAAGTCACTGGGAGCTAAATCAGGAGAATAAGGTGGGTGGTCAAGCAACTCGTACTTTAATTCGTTGAGTTTAGCCAATGTTAAAACACTCTTGTGCGCTGGTGCGTTGTCTTAATGAAAAATTATTTTTTTGTGTTGTAAGCCAGGACGTTTTTCTCGAATTTGTACATTTAATTGATCTAAAAGGTTGCAATAGTACTCTGAATTAATTGTTTTACCCTTTTGCAGATATCAATCAATAAAATACCTTTGAAGTCCCAAAATACCGTTGCCATAACCTTACCAGCCGATTGAATTGTTTTTGCCTTCTTTGGGGCACTTCCTCCAGCTTCAGTCCATTGTTTGGATTGTTCTTTTGTCTCTGGAGTATAATGGTGGATCCATGCCTCATCAACAGTTATGAAACGACGCTTAAAATCCATTTTATTTCGCTGAAAACATCGTTAAATGAAATCAGTAGGTAAGTTAAAAACAGTTGCCTAAACTAACTGACCTGTTTCACAGAGTGGCGCAGGGAACAAAAATTAAAAAAGAGGACCTTTTGCAGCTGTTCTTGTTTCTTTGCCGCTCAATGAGAACAACCTATGAACATTTAAAGCTCTTTCATATATAAGGTCATGTGTCCATTGGTAAGGCCTTGCAAGGTCCTCCACTGTGAAGCAGCATACCCTTACTATATATGCATGTGTTGCATGAATAGATAGCCATGCACTTATATGCACTGCAGTATGGCAGATACACGCACACACATGCATATTTAAGCATAAAGTGCATGTGTTGGTGGATTTTATTTTTATCCAGCACTTGTCAATGTGTGGCTGTGTGGCCGCCGAACGAGTGTGTCAATATTTTAGCTAATATCGCATGTGAGAGAAACTAAAAATAACAATGGCCAGGATGTCGACCAATATTTCCGCCTCCCCACTTCATGTGGGGCGGACGCTCCACCCTCATGTGAACGAATGGGCTAAAGCTTAGAGTTATTGGACTTTTTATGCGCTGATATTTTCAACGAAAAATCCCGTATGCCATGATTAGTTATCGCGTCCTGTGCGTGAGTGTATTTGATTTTCGTTCAACGTTTTCTGTTTTTGCATGGGCATATTTGCGTGCTTTTTGCTGCGTTCAACAGAAATTTCATAAATGTGATTAATGAATCCCTGCAGCGTATATCCTTTTTTGAAGCTTATATCCTTGTGTTAACAGTTTTGACGGCTCGGACATGCTCGCTGCAGGATTAATTACAAGGAGTTGGACTACAGCAGCCGCCTCTCAAAATTTTATACAATACATCCTTTTCAGTTAGTTACTAAAGTATTTCACCCTTTTGACCAAGTTTGAAAGGTAAGAACTTGGGCATTTATTGTGATGGTACATGGATAAGAAATCTGAATTCTTCCCGAACTTAGCACAATAACCATTTAACTGAAAGTTCCGCATTTAAAGTTGCTGATGCTTCAAACAGAAAATGAGTAGCGAAAAAACTCCAAGGGTTTTAATGAGTTCCAGACATCGGTAAATTAGTTTTTATACTCTTCTCCATAAATGGAGTGTATGGATAATTTATCATTTCGTTTGCATCACTTTGAAATATTCATCGGAGATCCCATAAAGTAAAGGAAAAATAGACCATCGGAAGTCAGTAATTTTGGAGACATTTTCCTAAACAAAATATTTAAGGTAATTGAAATTTAATTATGATTTTCTTCAAAGAGGTGCCACGCCTCATTGTTTTCCATAGAATTTGTTGTTTCTCATCCCAAAAATATATTTACAAACTCGCGCTTCAATTCCTCAATTACGGCGGGAGATATAGTCACTCTAAATTATGAATTATGTAGGTGGAGCAACGTGCTTTTGTCAGATCATGACCTGATATAGTAGTTTAGCATGGTCCAACCATAGTGCACACGATGGTAAGTATGAGTCACACCTTAACGATAAATTGTATGTCATACTTAATTTGACAGTTCTTTGTTTTACTGTTTAAGAAATTCAGCTTTACACTTGAGCAGCGCGTTAAGATTTTTAAAGCCTTTTACGAAAATGGGAGTTTAAATCAAAACAAAGCACTTCGTGGTTTTTGTGGTCGGCGTAATCGACCAAATGTGTCCACAATGGGGAGAATTGTGCACAAATTTCCGCAAACCGGATCCGTAGGAAATGGGAAAATACCTATGCGTGCTCGCCCAGCTTGCTCTACTAAAACACTGATGTTTTCGCGATAGTGTGGCAGAAGAGCCGTCAACCTCGACTCGTGAATGGTGTTCGCTATCGCGAGATGATAACGGACTTATTGTGGCCAGAAATTGAGTATATGAACCTGGACTTTATTTGATTGCAACCGAATGGGGCCACTTGCCACACAGCCAACGAAACAATGGCTCTTTTGGGCGCAAGAAATTCACCAGCCGTGTTAACTCACGTCGTTGCGTTGTTAATTGGCCGCCACGATCATTTGATTGGACACCGTAGGACTTCTTTCCTTGGGGATATTTAAAAGAAAAAAGTGTACGTCAAGAGCCCAAGAATAATTGAAGAGCTTAACTATGAGATAACTTGACACATTAACTACATTGAACCCCCATTATATCTCAGAGTCATTGAAAATATACACCATCGGATAAAGGGTATGCCACCAAAGCCGTGGCAAGCACCTGGCCAAAATGTTACTTTGCGCATAATTGCCTTGGATCTTTATTTTATAATGAAAAGTAATGAAATAATTCTCTAAAAATTTTTTGATTCATTTATAATTAACATCATGCATTTTAGTTGGACCACCCTTTATATCGAGTGATCAGTCTTAAGGAATTTTTAAAATAAAAAAAAACAAAACCATAAATCAAGTGTGGAATCTTCATTAATCATTCGAAAGGACATTTTATGCCATTTATTTTTTTAATACAATTTCCCTCAAATGTTGGCCGCAACTACGCCTGAGGGTTGCCATTATGAGGATCCAATTTTGGATGACTTGTTCGAGCATTTCGACTGGTATGGCGGTAATGACACGCGTAATGTTGGCTTCCAAAATCCAAATCGTAGCTGGTTTGTCAACATAGAATTTGTATTTTACGTAGCCCCAAAGAAAAAAAGTTTAAAGGTGTGATATCACACGATCTAGGCGACCATATCACCGGTTGAAAACGTGAAATTAGCTGCTCTTCACACCGTTCTTTTGAAACCAAATGACTTCAAGATTACGGGCTTCAATTTTAGGTAGCAAAAATTCGGATATCATGGCGCGATAGCGAGCACCATTCAAGGTTAAGTTGCGGCCATCATCATTTTTAAAAATTTGAACCGATGATTCCACCATCCCATAAACCGCACCAAACCGTGGTTTTCTATGGGAATAATGGCAACTCTTGAACTTCTTTTGGTTTCTCTTCAATTGAACCGAAATTGAAACGGTGATTTTACCATCCCATAAACCGCACCAAACCGTGGTTTTCTCAGCGAATAATGGCAACTCTTGAACTTCTTTTGGTTTCTCTTCAATTGAACCGAAATTGAAACGGTGATTTTACCATCCCATAAACCGCACCAAACCGTGGTTTTCTCAGCGAATAATGGCAACTCTTGAATTTCTTTTGGTTTCTCTTCAATTGAACAGAAATTGGAACGGTGATTCCACCATCCCATAAACCGCACCAAACCGTGGTTTTATCAGGGAATAATGGCAACTCTTGAACTTCTTTCGGTTTCTCTTCAATTGAACCGAAATTGGAACGGTGATTTTACCATCCCATAAACCGCACCAAACCGTGGTTTTCTCTGGGAATAATGGCAACTCTTGAACGTCTTTTGGTTTCTCTTAAGTTGAACCAAAATTTGGTGAGGTTGTTGCGTGTCTAACTCTTTTCCATGATTAACTGGCAAACAATACTGAAAACAAATAAAGTTTAACACAACTCACGCGTAATCTGTGAAATCGCCTATTGAAATAATAACTCTAGATGGGTCACCCGTTATATACTTTATAGGGTCTCAGTTCAATATTTCCTGGTGTTGCCAACGGCATAACCCATTTAGTTTACACATTTGTCTTTGGTAGAGGGTATAATAAAAGATTTCGAGGCCAGTTTTTGCAAAAAATCGGTTGCAGCCCCAAAAATCGTTCTATACAAGAAGTTTTCACAGGACCTGAATTAATCTGAGCGACAAAACTAATGGTTTTTGAAATCGTTTTGCGTTTGCGAGTTGCCTACAATTCCCCTATTATATTTTTAGAAAACTTCTAGTAGGGATATTCTAGATTAGGCCGAATTTATTGCCTGAACATTCAATCAATAACCGAGATCACGTATCAGCGATAAAATTGACTATGCCAGTAAACAGTGTTGCCAACTCGTAAATAAAACTCTCCACAAAACACTCGTTATTGTTAAGCATAAAATATATCGCTTTCTTCAACAACAACAACAAAAAATACCTTCTGTCATTGTTAGCCGGTAATCAAACTGCTTTCACACCGATAGAAGCAGCACACACACACATATGCAGGCAATTGTTGTTAGCCTTTTTAATCCGCCAACAAATTGTACTTTCCCACAACAGTTCAAACGATAGTTTTGACCTAAAAACACAGACCCCATCCAGGGAGAGATGACAGGATGAAGGGGACCGAATAATAATAATAAAAAAAACACACACACAGCAACAGCCATATCCTTAATAATACACCGACACACTTACATACATTTATAGTCACCCACATTTGCACTTGGAAAACAAAACAACAACAAAGGGAAGATATAAATATTGCTGCTGCTGTTTATTGAAAGGCCAGAAGGAAAAGAGCCATAAAAAAGGATCTCCTTTCGCAGAAGGAGTCCTTCCCTTGCAGCAGCCCAAACAAACTTTGGGTGACACACATATACAGTTGTATACCATAGAGTCAGACAGACAGTAGCTTGGGCAGTGACGTGGTTTGGGGAGAGTCCCTGTAACCGCCAAAAAGCTCAGCTAATAATGACTACTCTAAGGATGTCTATTCATCTTTCTTGTTGCTGGTAATCGAGGGTATGATTGAGTACTTTTTTAGAGGAGCAAAAAATCCTGTTCATATTTTCAACTGGAGTGGCACTTATGTCCGGGTGTCGCCCTTATGAACAGCTGCTTAGGCCCCTTTTCTTCACCGCCTCCACTGTTTTCTGGTGGCGAAGAGTGAACGCAAGCCTCCATATGATGGAATGTCAAAAGGAGCCAAGATGATTATGACCCCAGCATAATTTCCATCTCGGCTGTTTTATTTTCATTCTGACAATAACACAGAACAACAGCAGCAGCAGCATCTCCACAAAAAAGGGGGCCAACAATGGCAAAACAAAACGAAGGAAAAAACAATAACAGAATTCAAATAAAAGAAAGGAAAAGCAGAAAATATATACGACATTTTATGAATTGTGTGATGGTTGGAGAGATGTTGATGAAGACGAACGAGCCGGGTTGAGTTGAGACGAGTCGAGTCGGTGTCATAAAACATTAGGATCTCAAGTTACGTGGCACTCGTATGTACGTATGTACGTACGTACGTCTGTATGGCTTACATGTCCTTAAGATGGCTTCTTATTTTCTATAGTTGTTGTTATTGTTGTTGTTTGTCGGTGTGTTAATGCCCCCCCCCCTCAAACAACTGCAGATATTTTGATTTAAGTTTTGCATAACAAAAGAATTTTTTGTTCGGCTATTATGTGAGATACAGGGTGTTCGACCTCACGAAGAAAAAAAATATGGTTAAGGGTGACAATATTCGAAGAGCACCATATGGCACAACAATATTATGATCCCCACAACCATAGTATAAGTTACACACAACCATACTATGATTCCCACTATGATTTTTTTGTTGGTCAGCATATTCGACCAAATGTGTCCACAATCGGGAGAATTGTAAGAAAATTTTAGCAAACCTCATGAAAACATCTGTGTATGCTTGCCGAGTTCGTTTTGTGGAAACCATGGCCGCCAGCCTCGACTTGTCGTCGTACCGAATAATTGAACTTCTTACGAAAATTGCTGATGCGAATTTTGAATAAAGATTTGAATTTAAACGCTGACAAGGTTCAATACGAGGGCGACCGCAAAACTATCGCTGTAATAGCGCTTTTCAAGTGTGAAATGAAAAAAGCGATATTTTTAAAACGCTCCGGCCACTAGGGATTAGCCGCATGTTCGTCTACCGATGCATAAACGTGTTTGAGGAGACTGGAGACTGGGCCGCCCACGGTCTGTTCGAACACCGCATGTCATCAAAGCCGTCAAGAATTCACAGAAATCCGCTCCGAAAGCGGAAAATCATGGCCCGTGAGATGAATATCACACAAAAGTCCATGAGTCGAATCATTAAAAAGACTTGGGGCTTTCAAACGACGTACAGAACATTTATTGACTGCAGCTTAAAAAAAATAGGATTGAAAAATGCAAACGTCTTTTGGTGAAGAACGCTGATAACTTGTACAGAAAAAATTTGTTCACCGATGAAAAATTTAACAAGCAAAATGATAGAGTGTATGCGCGGTCATCTAAAGAAGCATCTGAACTAATCCCAAGGGTGAAAAAGGGTCATCACCCAGCTTCAGTCATGGTTTGGTGGGGTGTCTCTTACGATGGGGTCACTGACCTGCGTTTCTGCGAACAAGGATTCAAAACATCGGCCAAAGTTTACCAAGAAACCGTTTTGGAAGCTGTTGTGAAGCCTCTTAACAATTTCCTGTTTCAAAACCAGCCATGGACTTTCCAGCAGGATTCTGCGCCGGTCCATAAGGCTAAAACGTCCCAGGCCTGGCTTCGAAACAATTTGCCAGCGTTCATTTCCTCTGGAAAATGGCCCTCAGGCAGTCCAGATTTGAACTCATTGGATTACAAATTGTGGACGGTTTTAGAGGACAAGGTTTGTCACAAAAGATACCCCAGCATTGGATTTCTTAAGACTGCTTTGGTTCGAGCTGTGGCCAATTTTCCAATGGACGAGGTTCGTGCAGCGATTGGCCAGTGCGACTTAAGGCGTGTGTAAAGGCAAAAGGCGAACATTTCGAATAAGTATATTCTTTTTGGATACAATATACATCAATAAATATATTAAAAGATATTTGGTCCAAAAACATTCAGTACCTTTTATTTTACAGCATAAAAAGTTTACGGCATAATCTGTGTACAGCTCACAGATTTGACAGAAGGGATGGTTATATTTTAAGGGCCGATGTTGAATGTGAACCACACCTAAACGTCAAGTTTTTTTGCTGCAGTTTATTTAATAATACTCAATTTCAAACTAATTCAATTTAACCACAGAAAGAAAGATACACAAGCAAGCAAAGCGTTAAAGTTATTCAGGCTTCGGGCAACAGTGGATGATCAATTTTCAAAACAAAAACCATCTTCAGTAATGAGGCACATTTTCACATCAGTGAATTCGTCAATAAGCAGAATTGCCGCATTTGGGCGAATGATAATGCAAGAGTGATTGTCGAAAAAACAACGCACCCACAAAGAGAGACTGTTTGGTGTGGTTTATGGGCTATATTTTTCCAAAATGAGGCCGGTCAGGCAGTTACTGTGAATGGTGTTCGCTATCGTGAGATGATAACACTTTTTATGGCCCGAATTGGAAGATATGGATGTGGACGATATGTGGTTTTAACAGGACGGTGCCACTTGCCACACACCTAACGAAACAATGGCTCTTTTGCAAGACAAATCCAAAGGCCGTGTTATCTGACGGCGTGGCGATGTTAATTGGCCGCCAAGATCATGTGATTTGACAACGTTGGACTTCTTTCTTTGAGGTTATTGGAAAAAAAAGGTGTACGTCGATAAGCCAGCAAACAATTCGAGAGCTAAAGGATAAGATAATTCGGCATATTGACGGCATATAACCTCAATAATGCCTCAGCGTCATCGAACCATTGTTTGGACTATCGGATAGAGGTGTGCCGCCGAGGTCGCGGCGCCATTTGGCCGATATTTTGTTCCATATAGAATTTAATCATACAAATATTATCATAATATAGGGTGATCTATCTAGAGGTATTTTTTCAAATTAAATAAAATACAAAATTCATATCAAGTGTGGAATCTTTTTTATTCATTCGAATGAAATTTTATGACATTTATTTTTTGAATATTTTTTCCTTCAAATGTTGGCCGCAAAGACGCCTCAGGGTCCATTCCGGGGGTGAAATTTTGAGTGACTCATTCGAGCATTTCGACCGTTATGGCGTGAATGCCACGCGTAATGATAGCTTCCAAGCCCTGAATCATAGCTGGTTTGTCAGCACAGACTTTGGACTTTCCGTAGCTGCAAAGAAAAAAGTCTAAAGGAGAGATATCACACGATCTAGGCGACCAATTCATCCGGTCTAAAATTTGAAATTAGCTACTCTTCGAAATCACCTCCCACTAGATCCATTGTTTGGCCAGCTGCATGGCAAGTAGCACCGTCCTGTTGAAACAAAATGTCGTCAAGAATACGGGTTTCAATTCCAGGTCAATTCCAGTAGAAAGTCCGATTTGATAGAGCAAAAGCGAGCACCATTGAAAATTACATTTCGACCATCATCATTTTTGAAAAAAAAATGGACCGATAATTCCACCAGGCCATAAACCATGGTTTTCTCGGGATATGATGGCACTTCTTGAACCTCTTCCGGTTCCTTTTCAGCCTAAATGCGGCAATTTTGTGTATTGACGTTGCCGTTGCTACAGAAATAGGTCTCATCACTGAACACAATTTTAGTCAAAAACAGCGGATCTTCTTGTTTTTCGCCGAACTATCAGTTCCATATTACAGTTGCCAACATTTGCATGAAATTATATTCAAAAAATAAATGGCATAAAATGTCCTTTCGTATGAACAATAAAGATTACACACTTGATTTGAATTTATTATTTTTTTATTTTGAAAAATACCTCTATATACTTATAGATCACCCTTTAAAAAGAAATGACAATAATTTCCTAAATAATTTGTGTTTTATTCAAAATCAACATCGGCCTTTAAAATTTAACCACTCTTTAAAAATGTAGCCTCAAATTTTAAGCCAGCATTAAATGGATATCTCACACCCTTGTTGTTTAGCTGACATTTTTATTCCTATCGTTTTTATCTGGTCACCCTGTAAATGCCAACATTAGTTGAGGCACAGTGCTAAATCGTAATCCCAAAATAAAAGTTTATGCTATCATACACACAGAGAAAAAGTTATTTGGGAATCGTTTGGAAATACAATGATTCGGTTGTAAAGGGGGAATTTCGGTTGTAATTACCAAATGTTTATAATCGTAATGGACATTCGGTTCGAGCTACCACATAATGGTAAATATGATCATCGTACTGTACTCACAATGATCGTTTTATTGGTATGATCGGTCATACCAATAAAACGCGAAAAGGTATTTAGTTGTCATGACTGGTGGTTGTGGCAACCAATAGTATTGCAAACATTTTGTTGTTGTAACCAATTACACAGTGTGACAGAGAAAAACTACCTGGAAAATTATATTATTTTTCTTGTAGTTCTTGCTGAGTACAACAATAAACCGGTTTTGATATTTCCTAAACACCTCCAAAATCTGGAATTACGGGTAAAAAACGGTTTTCGGATCTTACGCACTTATATGCAAGCAACTTGGTTGAATATCAATCGATTCTAAGTTTTTCGGCTGATTTGGAAAGAAAAAACCGCGGCCTTTCGAAGGGTTAATACACTTTTAAAATTACGCTGAAAAAAATCTGTGTATTTTTCCTGTAAACTCATTTTTTTAAATGTTTTGTAATTTTTTTTACCTTTGGATGCGTTTTTACACAGAATTTTTTAAAAGGAACAGAACAATTTTTGAACTGAATAATGAAGCGAGTTTTCTAAGGAATACAATTCGGTGTTATTTTTAAAAATTCGTTAGAAACTGATTGAGTAATTTAACTTTTATTAAAACAACATTTTTTTTGAAAAAATACAATTAATGGCAATACTACTTGGAAATGTTTGTTTGACCTTTTCTTTTTAATTGAACATCATCAGTATCCCGTTGAATATTCCGATATATCACTTGCCAGGTTTTTTTGACTTCATTCTTTTTGTTACACTGTGTTATTATTATTAATATTATTATTGTTATTATTATTATTATTATTATTATTATTATTATTATTATTATTATTATTATTATTATTATTATTATTATTATTATTATTATTATTATTATTATTATTATTATTATTATTATTATTATTATTATTATTATTATTATTATTATTATTATTATTATTATTATTATTATTATTATTATTATTATTATTATTATTATTATTATTATTATTATTATTATTATTATTATTATTATTATTATTATTATTATTATTATTATTATTATTATTATTATTATTATTATTATTATTATTATTATTATTATTATTATTATTATTATTATTATTATTATTATTATTATTATTATTATTATTATTATTATTATTATTATTATTATTATTATTATTATTATCATTATTATTATTATTATTATTATTATTATTATTATTATTATTATTATTATTATTATTATTATTATTATTATTATTATTATTATTATTATTATTATTATTATTATTATTATTATTATTATTATTATTATTATTATTATTATTATTATTATTATTATTATTATTATTATTATTATTATTATTATTATTATTATTATTATTATTATTATTATTATTATTATTATTATTATTATTATTATTATTATTATTATTATTATTATTATTATTATTATTATTATTATTATTATTATTATTATTATTATTATTATTATTATTATTATTATTATTATTATTATTATTATTATTATTATTATTATTATTATTATTATTATTATTATTATTATTATTATTATTATTATTATTATTATTATTATTATTATTATTATTATTATTATTATTATTATTATTATTATTATTATTATTATTATTATTATTATTATTATTATTATTATTATTATTATTATTATTATTATTATTATTATTATTATTATTATTATTATTATTATTATTATTATTATTATTATTATTATTATTATTATTATTATTATTATTATTATTATTATTATTATTATTATTATTATTATTATTATTATTATTATTATTATTATTATTATTATTATTATTATTATTATTATTATTATTATTATTATTATTATTATTATTATTATTATTATTATTATTATTATTATTATTATTATTATTATTATTATTATTATTATTATTATTATTATTATTATTATTATTATTATTATTATTATTATTATTATTATTATTATTATTATTATTATTATTATTATTATTATTATTATTATTATTATTATTATTATTATTATTATTATTATTATTATTATTATTATTATTATTATTATTATTATTATTATTATTATTATTATTATTATTATTATTATTATTATTATTATTATTATTATTATTATTATTATTATTATTATTATTATTATTATTATTATTATTATTATTATTATTATTATTATTATTATTATTATTATTATTATTATTATTATTATTATTATTATTATTATTATTATTATTATTATTATTATTATTATTATTATTATTATTATTATTATTATTATTATTATTATTATTATTATTATTATTATTATTATTATTATTCTATTATTACTGACTTTAAGCCAATAAATTGACCAAAATTTTCTGCAGTAAAAATCGTATATCATTTTTTCCACGTTTCCTCGTTATGACCCTCACTACGAGTACAAGAAAGAAGTTTTTGTGCAAGAAAACCGTTTTTTCCTCTGACCAATATTTAACTTATTCGTTGATCAAGTGTGGAATGTGAACATTTTCATCCAATAGTTCTGTTGCGGAGGTTCGGATACTGCGTACACTCCACCAATACTTTAGTGCCAATAAATAAACATTTTAGAGCACAAACTAACATTCGGTTATTTTGATGGAATACTCGTGTATGCAATCTCAATCATTCGGTAGGCCAAACAATCGGTTGTGGCAACGAATCTCTTCTCTGCGTGTATGTGTTAACCTAACAGATGGCTCTTTTGGTCCCATGTTTGGTAAGTATACAGTGAAAATTGCCGATTCTTTCGTTTTGTAGGGTTTTTAGCAAAAAAATATGTGAATTTAGAATACCCCATAAATACGAGGGTGGTTCGGAAACTTCTTAGCCTAGCACAAAAAGCGCGGTATAAACAGAAAAAAGTTAAGTGTCTTGGAAACTTCCCTCTGCTATGAACACATGTTAAATTTTGTTTCCATCTGGCAACTCCTTCATATAGAAACAGGAGTTCACAAAAGACGCATCCGCGATTTTTTTACAATGGAAAAATTAGAAATGCGTGGTGTCATTAAATATTTACATAAAAAAGGTTTATCGGGACAAGAAATTCATAATGATATGGTGAATGTGTTAGGTGAAAATGCTCCTTCATATGCAGCAGTAAAAAATTGGGTTGCTGAATTTAAACGTGGTCGTACAAGCATTGAAGACGAACCGCGTAGTGGACGTCCAAAAACAGCAACAACAACAGAAATTGTAGCCAAAGTGCATGATATGGTATTAAATGATCGACGAATAAAAGTGTGTAAAATAGCTAATGTCATGGGCATCTCAAATGATCGAGTCCATTTAATTTTGCATGAAGAACCACAGATGAAAAAGCTTTCTGCAAGATGGGTGCCGCACTTGCTAACAGTCGACCAAAAACGCATAAGAATGAACATTTCTCAAGCATGTTTGGATCGTTTTCAGCGAAATAAAATGGATTTTAAGCGTCGTTTCATAACTGTTGATGAGACATGGATCCACCACTATACTCCAGAGACAAAAGAACAATCCAAACAATGGACTGAAGCTGGAGGAAGGGCCCCAAAGAAGGCAAAAACAATTCAATCGGCTGGTAAGGTTATGGCAACGGTTTTTTGGGACTTCAAAGGTATTTTATTGATTGACTATCTGCAAAAGGGTAAAACAATAAATTTAGAGTACTATTGCAAACGTTTAGATTAATTAAATGTACAAATTCGAGAAAAACGTCCTGGCTTACAACACAAAAAAATAATTTTTCATCAAGACAACGCACCAGCGCACAAGAGTGTTTTAACAATGGCTAAAATCAACGAATTAAAGTACGAGTTGCTTGACCACCCACCTTATTCTCCTGATTTAGCTCCCAGTGACTGTTACCTGTTCCCAAATCTAAAAAAAGTCCTTGCTGGCAAGCGTTTTACCTCAAATGAAGATGCAATTACAGTTGTAAACCACTATTGTGAAGACCTTGAGGAAAACTATTTTAATCAAGGGATAGAATTGCTAGATAAGCGTTGGACTAAGTGTATTGAAGTTTCAGGAGATTATATTGAAAAATAAAAATATTTTTGAAAAACTAACTATTCTCTTTCATTGATAGGCTAAGAACTTTCCGAACCGCCCTCGTACATATATTTTTTCAATCTTAAGACCAGAAGCTCAGCTACGGTTAGTCTATTCCATTGCTATTCCGTAAAGAGTCGATGTGCATTTGTTATGTATTATTGACCTACGAGCCTTAAAGTTGGAATTCCGTTCCACAGTGCGGAAATGAACATCAGGCCCAAACTAATTTTCAAAAAAAAAAATATTTTTTTTACGAGTATTAACAAAAAAAATGTGCAATTTGTGAGGAATCGATTATGCCTTACTATTAAACGCCAGTTTATTGCCATGAAAGTTAATGGAGTTTAACTAAACAGATTTTAAGGAGCCTGGCAATATAACTAAATTATACAAGTTTGTTTACTTAATCCAGTTAAAAAACTTGTGTTTTCAACCCTCTTAAATCAAGCTCACTTTAGCTAAGCCCCCAAAGGATCCCAGTGGATTCGAATAGACTTCGAATGCCCACGGTTTCAGGTTACTTGAAAGCGCCACAGAGTGGGCCTTCACATCATTCTGATGTGGACCAAACTAGGTGACCCCATTGAGAGAGTGTAGGGTGCCTTATGATCCTTTTCAATTGTTTCGCAATGTCTTATTTGTTTCTCACTCTTGACAATAGCTCGAACGTACACACCGGGCTATGAATGCGAGTACTTATAAAAGACAAAAAAACATGTGAATATGTACTCGTACCTATGTATGCGTATATGCATATACCAGAGGCGCTATATGCACGAGTACATAAGTATGTATGTATTGCAGATAATGGTTACAAAAATATAAAACAATGCAAATGTGATACACAACAAGAAGTAGAAGAAGTTATTTAATATGCGTTGTGAGCGGTGATAGGGCATGGGCAGGGCTTAACAATAGATTTATTTTCCATTTTCATTTGTATTATTTTATTTTTATGTTTTAGAAACAAAATAAATTGTTTGTGAAATAACCCACATGTGGACATAGAAGATTTTAGAGCATAGCGTGTCCTCAATGCAGGTAACTTTGGAAATATATGGATAGGACCGACTATATGCCTCCCTGAACCCACTATGGTGCACAGAATACTCGTTGCCGCTGTGAGGAATTTGAACATGATCGTATTTAATGTGAGGCTGGAACGCACAGAGAACACATTTGTTGCCACAACCGAATTTGGTGGTAGCATGTACTATCCATGTATTCCATTGCTACAACAGAATGTTGATTGGGTACAGCAATTTTCAGTAGTGGGTTCTGACACTTTCGGCCGAAAGGTCAAAGTACCGGCATCCCTAAACAATTGGGATGTTTATTGGTACTGAATTTGTACATGTATTACTCGTAGTTGTTGTTATACATTATTGGCTATAAGAACTCTTTGAATTCGGACCATCTGATGGTTAAATTTAAATATGACCTTATTTTTAAATATGGGTAAATTTAAAGCTATTGCAGGGTACCAATACTTTTTTCTGATTCGGGAAATAATTTATATTCTTAATATCGGTTAATGCCGGTTTTTTACTTTTAAAAACCCAGCAGTCGGTTTTTTCAATACGAGGGTTACTTATAAAAAAAAGCCGAAATGCCGGTTTTCTGAAAACCCCAGTTTTTTGGACACTCTAGGACTTATGGACCCAAAGAGTCCAAAAAATTGCCCTAATAGTAAAATAAAGCCACCAGTAGTAAATACGAACATGTCGGTACCTTAATTTAAACAAATGTCGCTGTACACGGGCTCGTAGTCATATGACCGAAATCGAATTTCATTCTGAAAATGTAACACTTGCACTACTCCTGGAATTTAATTTGAACTCTTTATTTTAAATATTCTGTGTTATTTTTTCAGAACAAAAAAAATATAACAAGTAAAAAATGTTAAGTTTGGCTGTGCCGAACTTTGGATACCCTCCACCAGATTCCCAAATAAAACCAAATTTGGTGCGGAAGTGTCTATATAGAAATATTTATGTGCAAAATTCATTTCGATAGGTCAAGCTTGTGGTGAGTTATCGTCTTATTATTTCTCAAAGCCCATGAGACCGTTAATGTGGGAGGTACCAGTAGGACTTTTCCGATCTCAACAGAATTTGTTCTATATAAAAATATTTATGTAGAAAATTTCATCTCGTTAGGTCAAGTTTGTAGTGAGTTATTGTCATATTATTTTTCAAGGCCCATGAGACCGTTAATGTGGGAGGTACCAGTAGGACTTTTCCGATCTCAACAGAATTTGTTCTATATAAAAATATTTATGTAGAAAATTTCATCTCGGTAGGTCTAGTTTGTAGTGAGTTATTGTCATATTATTTTTCAAGGCCCATGAGACCGTTAGTGTGGGAGGTACCAGTAGGACTTTTACGATCTCAACCGAATTCAGCGTAGAAGTGTGTTGTATATAGAAATCTTAACCTATCGAATTTCATTTCGATAGGTCAAGTTTGTGGTGAGTTATAGTCATATTATTTCTAAAGGCCCATAAGGACGTTTGTATGGGAGGTACAAGAAATGGTGGCCCAATCTAAACCATTTTTACACAGATGATTGCCTCTATATTGAGATTATTATTTGCAAAATTGCAGTGATTTTGCTCAAGAAACTGGACGGATATTTCCAAATAAAAAACTAATTTTTATGAGGTGGTGTCGGTTGAGGGTCTCCAATACCAACTTCCCGTAGAGCTATATAGCCCATTTTCAATACCAACCATGCTAGGTTAACTACACATGCTAGCTGTTTTCATGCAGGCTCTATCTTGTTTTCAACAGACGGACAGACTGACAGCCGGACAACATGGCTAGATCGTCTTAGAATTTTACGAGGATCAAGAATATATAAACTTTGTTGGGTCTCCGATAATTATTTCAAGATGTTACAGACAGAATGACAAAATTAATAAACCCTCCATTGTATGGTGGAGGGTATAAAAATTCAAAACAAGTGTGGAATCTTTATTGGTAATTTGGAAAGACATTTTATGCCATTTATTTTGTGATTATATAATTTGCTTCAAATGTTAGCCGCAACTACGCTTCAGGGTTTCTATTCTGATTCCAGTTTTGGATGACTCGTTCGAGCATTTCGACCGGTATGGCTTCAATGACACGCGTAATTTTTGCTGCCAAAACCTGAATCGTTGAAGGTTTGTCAGCATAGACTTTGGACTTTTCGTAACCCCAAAGAAAAATGCCCAAAGGTGTGATATCACTCGATCTAGACGGCTAACTCACCTGACCAAAACGTGAAATTAGCTGCTTTTCGAAATGACCTCTCAATAGATCCATTGTTTGAGCAGCTGTATGGCAAGTGGCACCGTCCTGTTGAAACCAAGTGTCGTCAAGATTACGGGCAGGTACCTAAAAGTCTGCTATCATGGCGCGATAGCGAACACCATTCACGGTTACATTCCAGCCATTATCATTTTTATAAACATATGCACCGATGATTCCACCAGCTTATAAACCGCACCGAAACCGTGGTTTTCTCTGGGTATAATGGCACCTCTTGAACCTCTTCTTTTTGCTCTTCAGACCAAATGCGGCAATTTTATTTATTGACTTTGCCGTTGAGCCGAAAATGGGCCTCATCACTGAACACAATTTTAGTCAAAAACAGCGGAACTTGCCGTTTCTCACCGAACGCTCATTTCCACAATACAGCTGCCAACATTTAAAGGTAATTATTTTCAAAAAGTAAATGCCATAAAATGTCCTTTCAAATTACCAATAAAGATTCCACACTTGATTTGAATTTTTATATTTTTTTTGTTCTTAAAAAAAATACCTCTAAATGGATCACCCTATACTTTTTTATATAAAAATGTTATGTCCTGAATGAAAGGAAGCCCCTGTAGTTACATTTTCAATACGTGAAATTATGTATTTTCTTAAATTTTATATTCAACAAAAAAAAGAGCCGCGACAGCAAAAAATCGGGTAAACCGACATGTCGGGTTTTGGCTATTTTTGAGAAAGCGACTTTCGGGATTGAATATAAAAAGCGGAATTACTGTTTTCGGTTCTGAACACTCTAGTTGGCATAAATTATTTTCGTTCTGCTTGTCTCATCTCATGTTGATGTTAAGTCGTTTTGCAATTTAGCTGACACAAAGCCTACATTTAAACCCTAAATGAAAATGAAACGAGATGCGTTATGTGTGCGAGTATAATTTGTGACCCATATTCTCACCTCGGTCGATTATGAACAGAAAATTAGACAAATTCTTTTTCTTTTTTTTGTGTACGAATGTTTGCATAAATTAAAAAGCATCAACAGCCGGTGCAAACAAAACAAAAGCAAAAAAAAAACACCACAAAAAGAATATAGAAAATCCCACAAAACCTGAAGGAATGAAAAGTATACTTAACAAAATGTTTAACATCCACATTTTTCATTTGTTACCTTTGTCAGGTCTGGTCTGGTCTGGTGGACGCCATCTGGGGCTTGTTTTTGTTGAAGGTGTTTTTGCAAACAAGCAAAGGACCGCCTGCTGGAGCACTTTTCTCAAACATTTGTCACATCGTACCTACAGACGTACATCGATATACACAATTTGGCTGTACTCGCTAGCACTGCTCCAGTCTGTCTGTCTGTTTGTCTGTTTTCAGTTCGCATTTGATTTATTTACATACGGATTTTCTACTTCATTGCTGGCTGGTCTGTGGCCCCTAAAATGTAACCCCCACCCCAGTGTCTTCGTTTGTAGGTCTCTAGGTCTTTTAGTCTTTCCACCATTCTAACGTTGTGTTCGTTGCCCTGCTTCTTGTCTAAACAACAACAACAACAATAACGAAAAGGAGGAAGAAATACGAAGGAACTAAAGTGAAATCTTCAATTTTGGTCGCTCGAGGAAACCGCCTACAAAATGTTTCGGTATCTGGCCTCATAAACGATGAAATTGGTGTGTGTGTGTGTGTGTGGGAAATCTGTAGCATGTTTTTTTGCACAATTTTTACTCTATTACTAGGGCTTGTATGTGTATGTGTGTGTACACATACACACACATGTATACATAACTGTGTTATGGTACTTGGTTATCTATCTATTCATTCGCCCATTGTTAGTCTGTGTCATAAATGTTCATGAGAATTCTTTTTCTTGTGTTACTGTGTGGGTGTTTGTGTGTGTGTGTGTTGTGAAAAGAAACGGATATGCTATGAATTCCGGTTTCAGTATCTACCATCACCCATTGATACTCATGCATATCGCATCATTTTTACATTGATTTGAAAACTTTTTCGTCTCAATTTGCACTCACAGTTTTTTTTAACAAACATTTCCGAAAGTTTGGCAAATTATAGAGGTTAGGGCACATTGATGCCCTTCATCTTACGATGAAGTATTTATTAAATTTGGTATTGCATTGAATGGATCTAAGACTCTTTAAGGAATTTCTATCATTGATCATTGAAATTTTATCCATGTCGCTTCTAAATATTTCAGAACAAGTTTATCGTCCCTTTGACTGATACCATTGCAACGACTGTTGAATCTGGCCTTCAGAAACTTCAATAATTCACCAGACAATAATAAAAAAAATCAAAAAAGTCACCATAATTATCTTAAGAGTCACTCTTTTGCGAGTGAGGCTTTTGAGGTGGTGGGTTGTAGTAAAATACACCGGGCAAGCAAGGAATCAACGCTTGCCGTGCTTAGCCTTTAACAATATAGAAAAAAGGAATATTTCAAAATCGTCAGAGGGATTACTAGTCGCAGGATTAAAAGTTAAGTGTATTTTTAATAAGCTGTATAGTGATATTTAAAACTCAAGGCCCAGGAACAACAAGGACTAAGTTACCAGCCCACAACCACAGGGGAATATTCCCGTGTAGATCTCATATGTGGCTTCATGCAGTCAATGCTTATCTCTGGGACATTGATTAAACAGTCATGAAGATTGTGGCATATGCCGATGAAATGGTGACATTTAAATCGGGAACGTTTATTCCACCTATAAGTGAGGTTATGAATGCAGCATAAAGTGGCCTATCAATGGGCAAAAATAAAGGATTTTGAGTCAACCTGAGTTAAACGCAGCAACTATTGCTTACTTGAAAATTTCAAATAGAAGAATAAATATTGCCAGGGCTGGCCAGTGGAACTTCAACTAACAATGAAAGGCAACATTAGTCGAAAATTGGTTGAAACTTCCTAAATTCTGTTGCAAAAAAAGAAATTTCGATTGCAATCACCAAATTGTTATAGATAACTGTTATATATATATTTCTGGCCTACTAATGAAAATGCGAATATTTATCATAAAAATGGTTTTGTTGTTTTTTAAAGTATTTTCCAGCATTAGTCGGAAATTGGTTGCAACTTCCTAAATTCTATTGAAAAAAAAATTCGATTGCAATTACCAAATTGGTATAGAGAACTGCTGTATATGTATATAAAAATGTATATATAAAATGCGAATATCTATCATCAAAAATGGTTTTATTGTTTTTCAAAGTATTCTCCAGCATGATTTATGCACTTTTGCATGATCTTAAACCATTTGTCGAAGCACTTTTTCCACTCCCTTTGAGACGCCTCCAAAACATGGTTTTTGAACGCTTCAACAGCCTCTTCTGGCGACGAAAATCGTTGACCACGCATATTATTCTTGATGTGCGGGTATAAAAAGAAGCCATTGGGTGCCAAGTCAGGGCTGTATGGCGGATGACTCATCAATTCAACGTTTTGGCCGGTCTAAAAGGCGCTGGTTTGAGCCGATGTGTGAGAGCTCGCATTGTCATGGTGCACAATGATTCGTCTTTTTTTAATCGTTTTCGAATTTCTCCGAAGACTTCAGGCAAACAAATTGTGGTGTACCACTCAGAATTGACCTCCTACGTTGCTCAAGCGGAACAGTCGCCACATGATCTGTTTTGCCGAAGAAACAGGCGACCATTTGCTTCGAAGCGCTTCTTCCACGAACAAATTTCGTTGGATTTGGCTCGTCTTCGAAGACCCGCACGGTCGATTGCTGTTTTATTTCGGGCTTGTACGCAGAAATCCATGATTCGTCACCTGTGACGATGTTATAAATGTCTTTTGAAGCACCGCGATCGTATTTTGCTAATTTTTTTGCACCAATCGACATAAGCCTTTTTTTGAGCGCACACGGTCGATTGCTGTGTTGTTTCGGGCTCGTACGCATAGAACCATGTTTCGTCACCTGTGACGATCTTAAAAACGTCTTTTAAAGCACCGCGATCGTATATTTTTCAAAAAAAAATTTGCACAAATCGACATGAGCTTTTATTTGAGCGATTCCAACGAGAACAAACCTCTTTTACGGCCAGGTGTTCATGCAATATCGAATATATGCTGGTGAAAGAAATGCCCAAGGAAAGCTCTATCTCACGGTATGTCACATGACGATCTTGCATTATCAGTTTACGCACGGCATCATTGTTCTCAGGCACAGCGTCCGTTTTTGGACGACCTTCGTCTTTGAGCGAGCGTCGGCCACGATTGAATTCATTAAAACTGTTTTCACAGTGCTACAAGTATAAGATGGTACTGCATCGCCATACAAAGACTTAAGTTCACCGATGCACTCTTGTCGTGATAATCCACGTCGAATGTTGTGAAAAATAGTCGCATGAAAATGTTCACGAGTAATTCCATTTATTTGCCAAATTGATTTTTTCAAGTCACTGAAAACAACACAAATGATGGTCGTACGTCAAAACGTTTTGAGTACGTTTATGCTAAAAAATGTCTTACTTTCCAATGGTGTCAAGCAATACTTATTTATATAGCAACCTCGTATTTTATAAAGAACATTTTAAAATTCTTTCGTCCTTTTTATGTTCTACAAAAATGTTATCCAAATTATTTTAGTTAGGGCGTCTCCTTCTTTAATGAAATTGTATAAAAATTTTGAAATATGGTCGGTTTTGGGTTAAAACGTTCTACTAAACTACTACTATTAGCATATAAGTATACATCGTCTAAAATAAAATCGAAATATTTTCAAGATATACAGTCTCTATTTATCCTTTTAAAAAAAATATTAAAATTTAATGAAAGGGGTTTTGAGAATGAAAACCAAAATCGACCCAGAGGTTCTAATTGAAATAAATTTTTTCCACCTTTCTCTTTTAACTAAATTACAAAATCGACCGATATCAGAGTATATATTTTGGGCACATCAGTAGGCACGATTTCAAGCATCCGCTTGGATATTTTGTGTCAGAATAATCCCCAAGTTGACGGAAAAATGTAGGGTTCAAATTCCACTTTCATAATTTAAATAAAACTTATATATTGTGATCAGCTTCTTCATTATCATACCAATAATCTATAACAACAACGAATACATGTTCAAGTTCAGTTCCAATAATGCTCATAATAATTTAACGATTCTTTGTTTTTTCTACCGGATTTTCTAATGGATAGTATGTGCAACTCGGTTTTAGCAACAACTCTATTCTTTGTGTGTAGGTTTATTTTCGAATATTCCTCAATGCCCTCGTCCTTGCCAAATTTAAATGAAAAATGGTTCATGAGCAGAAATAGATCGGCATCAATTTTGCTGCTTATGCAAATCCACTTTGAAGGGAGCGAAGATAAAGGGGACGAATACCGGGAAACTACACGCAAAGAACAGATTTGTTGCCACAAGCGAATGACTGAGGTTACATGCACCTCAAGTATTCCATCAGGACAACCAAATGTTAGTTGGCATTCTTATTCCAACTGTAATATCGGTGCAAGGTTTGGATACTTGGTATATGCAAACCTTCAGAAGGGGATTTTTGGATCTTAAAACTCACATACCACACTTGTTCGCCGACAAAAAAATTAAAATTTTAGGTAGAGGCAAAAAACTGTTGCGTAAACAGTTGAACTGCTTGAAGTACTCGTAAGGAGGGTCATGGCGAGGAACAACTGGAAATGATGATGGATGATTTTTACTGGAAAAAGTATTTGGTTAATCGATAATCTTAAAGTCGGTAATAATCGGATTAATTTATTTTTAAAAAAAATATATTATAATACAAGGTGGAGCGCAGTAATTTGCATTTTTGCACTGCAGGCTGTGGCGCACTGTTGGTCAAAGACAGTGTGCGTGTCTGATAGTGGCTGACAGAAGATTTGTATTTGTCTGCCTTTCAGTTTCCATCATACATTAGACACGTGAGCAGAGGTCATTTAGTGTTGAAGCGTATTTTAAAAATGCGCACTTGATCATTGCAGTGCAGCGTGCTTTTCGTTAACGATTCGCTGTTCCCCCACGCGAACGTGTTCCTGGACGACAATCAATTGTAAATTGGGTAACTTCATTGAGAACAGCAGGGAATGTGTCATGTAAACGAAGGGGACCGAGAGAAAGATTACAACACCACAAAACATCGAGAGAGTTAGAGCAGCAGTACTGCAATCTCCGAAACGCTCTGCTCGGAAGCAATCACTTGCTCCTGGCATTTCCAGACGTTCTCTCCACCGGCTGCTTCAAGGTGAACTGAATTTTCACCCGTATAAAATGTGCGTGGTCCAACAATTGTCAACACGGGACTACTTGACAGGGCGGACCTCTTGTGAAGACATTCTTGCAACTATATCCGGTTACGCAATTGTGTCTTTTCTGATGAGGCACATTTTCACCTCAGTGGGTGTGTAAACAAACAAAAAATGCGGCACTGGAGTGAAACAAACCATAGAGAACTTCACCAGGGATCCATGCATTCGGACCACGTCACTGTGTGGTGCGCCATAGCACGAGTAGGCATCATTGGCCCAAGGCAAAAACCTGAAAAAACCGTCATCAAGCAATCGTGTAAACCGACATGCCGGGCTTAAGTTTATTTATGAAACTGACTGTCGGTCTTGGACATTAAACCCGGAATGTCGGTATTCGGTTTTGTACACTCAAATATAAAGGCTATCCGATAAAATATTAAGTTTTCTATTTTTAAGTGTATTTCTAGAAACTTTTTCAAGAATGACATTAAACCCATATCAAATAAACCCCTTGATTATATTTCAAGATAACTACTGTGACTAGATTAGGGTAGTCAAAAGGAAATGATAAAAATCTCGAAAGTCCGGCAATAAAATGAAACCAATAAGTTGAATGCAAAGCAAAACTTTTGTCTACATTCTTTCTTGACAACGAAGAGAGAGAAAAAATATATTTAAACTGTAGTTAAACTAACTGCCAAAAAGAATTCACACACAAACACACGCTTATACACGAAAAAAAGCAAAGGCAAAACTTTGGCAAAAAGGACATAAAACCACAGTCCAACCGCTTGTAAACACACCGCCATACACACACGCAAAGGACATATATAAATAATAAATGCGTATGTGTGTTGTGTTTTTTTCTCCGGTGTAAGGAAGTATTTTATGAATGTTTAAGGCCGCCCAAAAACAAAATCGTTGAAAAAGAACATGGCAAATATGAAAGGGGGAAGCAAAAGCCCTAGCCTCTCCCGAGGACTATTTAACACCTGAAAAATGCGTTGGTTGTTGGTTGGGTTGGCATTCAGGCATTGGCATTCATACAAGCACACAAAAAACACATCACTTAATTTGCTACACTCACTCAGTCATTCATACACTCACTTACACTCGCACTTACACTCGCACTTACACATCCACTTGCACTTACCTTCGTTCGATGTTGGTGTTTTGTCATTATTACTCATCTTGATGGATTTGCGTGTGTGCTCCTTTGTGTTGTGGCTGAGCGGCGTGTGATGGTTAATGATTCTTTGTTCGTTGTGGCTTATCTCTCTCACACTCTATCTCTCTCTCTGTGTGTATGGTGTTTAAACGGCCTCGTGAGCTCTTTATCTTTCTCTCTCTCTCACTTTGTGAGCGAGTGTGTTTATCACCCTCTCAATCTAGTTATACTCTGTGATTGTATGTTGTTGCCCTTGTTGCGTTCCCTTTGTTGTTGGTTTATTGTTATTATTATTATTGTATGTCGGTCGCTTGTGGGTGGTTGTGGGCGCACGGGGTATCCTTTAAATTGCTTAGAACTAGTTTTGTTATGATTATTTCACTGTGAGTGAGTATGGAGGGCCGTGTGTGTGTGGATGTTTGAGAGTAGAGTAGAGTTCTCGGCAGAGTAAATCGTTCGTTTGTTCCGTGAGAGGTTCTAGGTTGATGTGTGCTGAGTCCGTGTTGTCGGTGTAGGCGATGGCAACTGCGAAAGAAGGCAAGGAATGACGTCGACGAGGTGAGCGAGCGAGCGGGCGAGTTTCTATTTAATTTGTTTTCACTCAATTAAATCTACCGAAAGTTTCGGATATTTTTCCGTTTTGTTTAAATAAAGTTTAGTTTTTATATTCATTGTTGATGTTGTTGGCGTTCGTTCTATATGCTGGTGTTGTTGGTATTGCAGATGTAGTTGTTGTTGTGGCTCTTGTTTACATATTCGTTGGCCTGTTGTGGCCGCCACTGCCACTCCCTTGCTCCTTTAGCTCTGCCTCCTGCTCAACAGCTATAAGCAATGTTGCTTGGTCTTTTATTCACGTTTGCTACGTATCTTTCTGTTTTCGGATTTTATCTTTATTGGGTTTTTTATGCTAGTGTTTTTTAACTTTTTTGTTGTGTTTCCTCAACAGCTACTTCTAGTTCTACTTCTCTAAATTGAATTGAGTTTTAGTTTATATTTTCAATTTGTTGTATTTTCGTTGGTACTCGTATTTTATTCAAGCCAAGAGAAGAGAGCGAGACCACTTGGCCAGCACCACTGCGCTGTGGCTGTGTTGTTCATCTTGTTGTCGCCGATATGGTTGAGGGCATTTTAGCTGTTGCAGTTGCTGCTGCCGCCAATGTTGCTGCTGCAGTAGTTGTCGTTTTGCTTGTCCGTGTTGCTGTGACTTAAACACGTTCAACATTTTGTGTAGCTCCACCAGCTCTTGTCATAGATTTTATTGCATATTCTATTTCATTTCATTCATTTCTATCAAAATTTACTTTGTGCAACGCGTGGCGAAAATTTCAAATTTTATTTCTGGCTGGCTGCCGGGTATGTAAGTAAGTGCATTTGGTGGTTTTACAACACTCGGCGCACGTCTGTGCTGGGCTGTTATCGGGCAGCATGTTAACATTTTGTACAATCTGCAAATGGAAAGAGGAAAATAAAAGATAAGTAAATTAAATTATACTCTAAAGGGAATATTTAAAAAGAATAGTTTAAATGAGTTTGCTTGCAATTTAACGAGAATTCATGAAAATGTCTAGCACAGCACAAACTATCAACTGTGTGTTTGTCTGCCTTGCAACAGCTGTCATTGCCAATGTCAGCAGATAACTGTCAAGTGTCACCGATCAAGGGACGCCATTTATTTGTTCACCCATCTGTCTGTTTATACGAGTATACATGTTTGTGTGGAGGTGTTTTGTGCAAAACTATTTGGTGTGGGTCTTAAAATTATTTTTTTCGTCTATTTTTTTTATAATCAATGTCAACGTTTGTACGTCAACTGTCAGACATCAAAAATTAATTTAACTTTTAAACAAGGCTGTTGAAATTATTTAAAACTGGAAAACCAAAAGAATCAATGAGTTGAACTCATTCCTAAACTAAGTAGAAACATAGTTTGCGTGGAGTTGGTGTGGATAGTATATTATTACTTTAAAAATATCAATCTTGATCGGAAAATCCAACGAACTAGGTTCACTACACTGTAGCAGCAACATACGCACTAGATAAGGTGCTGCAAAAGTTATACGTTACAACAACAACAAAAAGCTAGAAGTCGAAAAGAACAGACAGCGGAAGCCTACTCCACGAAGCTACGAGGGTAATCAAGAATTCCGTGACTTTTCCAACTTCCTTCATAGTTATATGAAATGCAACACTGCATCAAGTACCATCTGTTAATAGACTATTTATACTGCCAATTTCCGTCAAGAGTTCCGTCATTTCGTTTGTGTTTAACAGCTGTTTAAAACATCTACCGTGGATTTTAATTAAAAATGGAAAAAAGTCCGTTTTGAGTGTTCATTGAACATATTTTTTTGTGGAAAAACCGTCAATCAAACCAAGATAAAGCTTGATAAATACTATGGAGGCTCTGCACCATCGATTTCAATGATAAAAAAAGTGGTTTACAGATTTTCGTTGTGGTCGCAGAAGGACAAGTGAAGCTAAACGTTCTGGACGGCCAATTGAGGTCAAAACACCTAAAAATGTCGAAAAAATCTACGAATGTTGTTGGCCGATCGAAAAGTAAAAGTGTGTCAGATTTTTGATGCCATACGCATTTTATATGGCAGTGTGGTATTGATTTAACGTGATTAGTTGGGCTTAAGAAAGCTGTCTGCAAGATGGGTGTCGCGTTTGATCTCAATTGACCATAAACGTAATCTTGTGACAACTTATATGGATTGTTTGGAGTTGTTTAACCGCAATTCAAATGAGTTTTTGCGGCGTTTTGTAATTATGGATGAAACATGGATCCATTACAATACTCCGGAGACCAAGCAGTAGTTTAAATAATGGGTTTCTCCGGGTGAACCGGCTGCGAAGTAAGCCAAGGTGGCTTAGTCCGCCAATATGGTGGTGGCTACATATTTTGGGATGTACGCGGGGTAATCTACTTTTATCAAGGAAATGCCTTTTTTTTGGAAGGGATTTGGAAATTGATGATTAACTAAAAAGAGATTATGTTGAAAAATATTTTTTTTGCAACTGTATTTTATTTGAAAAGTTACGGAATAATTGATATGCCCTCGTATCTCAACCGCTCCTTGCCAAAAGCCCTTCTCCCGTTGACAACAGCGCTCAGTTGCAACACATTTCGGACTCCATAACAAAATCCGCCAAAGAAAAAAATTGGTTACCGAAAGTGGAAAAAAGGAAGGAATGGTACGATGAGGAGTGTAGGACCGCGACAGAAGCAAAGAACATATATAACAAAGCAACAATGGAGCCTATGCCTACGCGAGCAGTGTTGAAGCGATATAGGGAATTAAGTAGGGTGGAAAATCGTCTTCCGAGGAAAGACGCCAAATGGAAAGACGCCAATGTGAGGAGATCGAGTTCTTAACAACAGAACGACGCCAGAAAATGTTTTTAAACACCAGGCGAAAGATTACGGCTGGCACAGCTTCACGTGAAGATAAAAATGGTAATCTGGTAACTGATACTTCGAGTGTGATGAGGATTTGGAAAAAGTATTTATTAGCCAACTTATTAGCGGCTTAAGATCTTGCCGATGACAGCCACACACTACCAATCACAGATATAGGAGTTTTATGTGCACTTCGGACGCAGGGAGAGGTCGAAAGAGCAATAACCCGTCTCAAGAACAACAAAGCCGCAGGAGGCGACGGAATTCTGGCTGAGCTTTATAAGTCCGGAGGATACAAGCCGATAAGGTGCATGCAGCAGCTAGTTTGCATTATCTGGAACACCGAACGCATGCCCAATAATTAGAACCTCAGCGTATTATGCCCAATTTACAAAAAGGGAGGCAACGCGTTTGCGCCAACTACCGCGGAATAAGTCTCCTTCAATGGAAGATTAAAGCTCAAACTCCTCGACCTGATCCAACCGTAACAGTGCGGCTTCAGGCCGAATTAGTCAACAATCGGCCAAATCTTTACTCTGAACCAAATCCTGGAAAAGACCCACGAACAACAAGTGGATACTTAACACCTTTTCATCGTCTAAAAGGCTGCTTTCCACAATTCGAGAAGAGATTAATTAGTTGAAACCATCTCTGAGTATCGGATACCATCAAAACATGTACGCCTTTGTAGAATGACACTGAGTGGCATTTAAACCTCAGTTAAAATTTGAAGCGACCTCTTCGAACCATTGACGATGACAATAGGTCTAGGCAGGGTGACAGCTTGTCGTGTAACTTCGTTTACGTTCTTTAATCCTAAAAAGCGCAAAAGTAAATAAAACGAGCAAAGCACATGCAAAGGACATTGTCATTGTCGACAGAAAAGAGCCAGTTTTAACTGGAGCTTTTTCAAAGATTCAATTAGAGTCGTCTAAGATGAGTCTGAGGGCAAGATCAAAACTACGCTCGCCCTTGCTAGAGATGCGCCGCGACGAAAGAAAGGCGAGTTTTGTTTCGGCCCGCAGTTACAACGTCGAAGTAGTAAAGGAATTTGTATACCTCGCATCCGCCATTATCTAATAGAACGATGTCAGCACTAAATTGAACAGAGGATCGGGTTGGCAAAATTAGGTTATTTTGGGCCCGGTTAGCGGCTTTATGAAAGAGCCATCTCTCGAAAAACGAAGATTACTTTTTACAATAAACTGATACTATCCCTATGGGAAATTGGACCGGTACAGAACCAGTCACGTGTTAGGTACCTCATGAATGGAGACCGGTCCTAGTACCAACCCAACTATACAAAAAGAACCGGAAACTTTTACATGGCTTTGTTATTGGAGGGAGTCAATAAACTCTACTCAGATACCATGTGATATATCGCGGGACTGATCAAAAAGGGAACGTATCATTGCATACATCATACCCATCACAGAACTCATCATAACCATCACATCACATCAGTTCAATTTAACGATTAGTCTGATTATTTGAAAATTTGAATTGGTTCAAATTTTCATAAAAATTTGAATAGATTTCTATACACTGAGAAGAAAGATAACCTTATATAAAGTTAACTTAACTATAAATAAACATGATTTGGAGTCTACGTTTTATAAGGTTAATTTGACCATTTTGTTCTTGACTGGTATTTAACATTAATAATAGTCAATTTAACTATTCTATGGTTGAATTTTTAAACCATGAAAATTGTTAATTTTAAAATAATTATTGTTGTTTTAACAATGCGTTGTTGAGTTCTTTAACCATTAAAATTGTTACATATTATTAAAATAATTATTGTGGTTTTAACAATGCATTGTTTTTAACCATGAAAATTGTTAATATTAAAATTTCGTAGTTAATTCAGTTGCTGTTCAATTTAACAATGAAATTGCTAATATTATTGTAATAGAAATATGAAGATTGTAATAGAAATCCTTTTTATTGTTAACTAATTATTAATTACCTCTTTTAACCAGAAATAAAGTTTCTGTTACAATTTTAATATTAAATTAACCTAGTAACTATGTTTTTGTTTTGTTTACATTTATTCGATCTTTTTTCATTATTATGACTTGGACAGTTCTTATTCTGGTTGAAATCCTTTTTGTTGTTTCGTTTTCAGAATCAACTAAAAAATTGATGAAATACATTGGCTACGGTTGCCACAGACAGACTGTACAGCTGTTTTTAAACCCGCCAAGGGCAGCAACGATTACTTCTACAAATTAAATGATTTATACGGGAGACCCATTATGATTAATGAGAATTACCCTTTGCATATAGGCCAAGATTGCGAAAAGCTATCTTTAATGCGCAATATCATTGCGCAGTGAAAATTGTAGAGCTAGCATTTGCATTTGGTCGTGGTTTTTTTAAAAGAGCGAGATAAATTGTCTTATGATCTTTCTCACAATGACAAACGTTCAGAGCAGAGGAAGAAATGAAAAAGAGTGCGGGGGCAAAGACAGGTGCAATCGTTGCAACTTCGTGTAACTTAGTTCGAAACTTCGTATAACACAAAGCAGATCAAAAAGAAAAGCAAAGTCGAATGATCTTAATTTTTTTGTTTATGTCGCACAATATTTTGCTTTCTCTTAAAAAAACCAACCTTATATAATCAACTAAAAGGTGATCCATTCAAAAAATAAATGCTATAAAATGTCCTTTCAAATTACCAATAAAAAGTCCACACTTGATTTGAATTTTTATATTTTTTTTGTTCTGAAAAAATACCTCTAGATGGATCACCCTATATTTTGCACGAACATTTGACCTCATATAACGTTATTTTGTCTTCGTTATCAAACATTTACCATGAAAAATTTAACCAGACACATGGTTAAAAATATCATTGTATTTTCGGCTCAGTGTACAAACTCCGCTCAAAGTGGATTTTGTATAAAAGATCAGCTGAAATCCGCGGATATGTAAAATCTTTTGTGTGCGAAGTAATATCGCGAATTTGGCGACTTTCAGTTTTAAGTAATTGACACCAATCTATCCATACCGAACCAGTTCTGTGACAGGTTCTGTTTTTACCCATCCCGGTACATTCAGGGTAATTGACTCTGCATTTCCCGCAGGGACCTTTGCTTGTTTATGGCGCCGAAATATTGGTGCTTTCGAAAGCGCCAATTGTATTTTCAGTCTTCGAGAGAAAAAATCCTTCGTATAAATTACAGCAATAGCTGCGCTGTCGAGGAGTATATGCTCCGCACGAACCGAGAGCTGTATGAGATGTACCCCGACATGAATCTAGTTAAGCGCATCAAAATACTACACTTGCGCTGGTTTGGAAGTTTTGGTCGAATGGAAAGAAACGCTCCAGGCAGAAAGGCGTTAGACGCTAATTACCACGGAAAGCGCAGACAGAGATGACCGAGACTTTGGTGGAGAGAACAAGTAGGGGATGATGCGAAGATGCTAAGGATTATAAACTGGAGGAAGCACGCTTAAGACCAAAGAGCTTATAAAACATTTATTAAGCAGGCTCGAGGCAATAAGAGATTTTTTGGAGCCAGCTTAAGTAAGTCATAGGGTGGGTTGTTTTTTGTAATTTTAGTTCCGTTTTGAATGATATTTTTCAGGACGGAATAGTGACTGAGAGGACTTTTACAAACGCTTTAGTCGACATTTATTTATGCTAATATTACAGACCATTTATGTAGGCATATTCTATATTACTTATGCTCTTACTACTAAGGCAAGGATATAATCTCATAACCACACACACCCATACACAGGCACACAATTGCACTCACATACGTACAGACTTGTGGTTTATTTGCACATCGGATTGGCTGACATTTTGTACATAAACATTACCCTAAGTACGGCTAATAATGAGTGAGTGTCCTGTGGAGGATGAGATTATGATTATGGTGGCTAAGAGGCATTAGTAGTATGTGTGTGTGTGTGCCCGTCGTAGAGCCTGATGCATGATATCTCTTTAAGGCGTGAGTGATATCTCTTTTAGGCTGTAGAGTAAAAAGCACACGAAAAAAACACACACACATACACAGAACAAATGTCATTTTCACTTGAATGTGTTGACTTGAAACGTGCCTTCGTAGCATAAATAAATACATGTGTCTAGAGGTATGTACTTGTACGAGGGCGGTTCGGACACTTCTTAGCCTAGCACAAAAAGCGCGGTATAAACAGAAAAAAGTTAAGTGTTTTGGAAACTTCCATCTCTGCTATGAACACATGTTAAATTTTGTTTCGATCTGGCAACTCCTTCATATAGAAACAGGTGTTCACAAAAGACGCATCCGCGATTTTTTTACAATGGAAAAATTAGAAATGCGTGGTGTCATTAAATATTTACATAAAAAAGGTTTATCGGGACAAGAAATTCATAATGATATGGTGAATGTGTTAGGTGAAATTGCTCCTTCATATGCAACAGTAAAAAATTGGGTTGCTGAATTTAAACCTGGTCGTAAGCATTGAAGATGAACCACGTAGTGGACGTCCAAAAACAGCAACAACAACAGAAATTGTAGCCAAAGTGCATGATATGGTATTAAATGATCGACGAATAAAAGTGCGTGAAATAGCTAATATCATGGGCATCTCAAATGATCGAGTCCATTTAATTTTGCATAAAGAACTTCAGATGAAAAAGCTTTCTGCAAGATGGGTGCCGCACTTGTTAACAGTCGACCAAAAACGCATAAGAATGAACATTTCTCAAGCTTGTTTGGATCGTTTTCAGCCAAATAAAATGGATTTTAAGCGTCGTTTCATAACTGTTGGTGAGACATGGATCCACCACTGTACTCCAGAGACAAAAGAACAATCCAAACAATGGACTGAAGCTGGAGGAAGTGCCCCAAAGAAGGCAAAAACAATTCAATCGGCTGGTAAGGTTATGACAACGGTTTTTTGCGACTTCAAAGGTATTTTATTGATTGACTATCTGCGAAAGGGTAAAACAATAAATTCAGTGTACTATTGCCACCTTTTAGATCAATTAAATGTACAAATTCGAGAAAAACGTCCTGGCTTACAACACAAAAAAATAATTTTTCATCAAGACAACGCACCGGCGCACAAGAGTGTTTTAACAATGGCTAAAATCAACGAATTAAAGTACGAGTTGCTTGACCACCCACCTTATTCTCCTGATTTAGCTCCCAGTGACTTTTACCTGTTCCCAAATCTAATAAAAATTCTTGCTGGCAAGCGTTTTACCTCAAATAAAGATGCAATTACAGGTGTAAACCACTATTTTGAAGACCTTGAGGAAAACTATTTTAATCAAGGGATAGAATTGCTAGATAAGCGTTGGACTAAGTGTAATGAAGTTTCAGGAGATTATATTGAAAAATAAAAATATTTTTGAAAAACTAACTATTCTCTTTCATTGATAGGCTAAGAACTTTCCGAACCACCCTCGTATGTACCATGTAGGAAGGGTGGGGTCAAGTGTCTCCAAGTCGACACTATTGTCCACTATTTCGGTTGACTTTTTGTTGTCATTGTCAACGAAGCGTCTACACCTTTTTATTTTGTCTTTGGACTCACATTGTATCGGAAGGACTTAGATATAGTTAACGGACAAAGCTCTGAACTTTTTTTACTCTTTTAGGGGGTAGAAAATTAAATTTCGAGAAAAAAATATATTTGAAAAATATTCTCTTCAATTGTTTCAGTTTGGAAAAAAAGCCAAAAGTGTTTACTACGATTATAAACATGTACCACTGAATCAATATTTCCATAAGAACTTCAGGGTGGAGAGCGGTAATTTCTTTTTTGCACTAGCTAATAGTGGCTAATAGTGATTTTCAGTTGCCATAATGCATTGTACCCGTGAGGGGTACAAGCGTATTTGCAAATGCGCACTTGATCATTGCAGTGCAGCGTGCTTTTCGTTTACGATTCGCTGTTCGCCCATGCGGACGTGTTCCTAGACGGCAATCAATTGTAAATTGGGTTACTTCATTGAGAACAGCAGGGAGTGTGTCATGTGTACGAAGGGGATCTGAGAGAAGGATTACAACACCACAAAACATCGAGAGAGTTAGAGCAACAGTACTGCAATCTCCGAAACGCTCTGCTCGGAAGCAATCACTTGCTCTTGGAATTTTTCAGCCGGCTCTTGAGGCAATGCAATTAGAGGATACAAGGTTCCAACAGGATGGTGCCACTGCACACACATCGAGGGTTGCCATGAATTATTTGAGGCCAATGTTTCCTGGGCGGTTTATCTCTTTGAGGGGTGATGTGAACTGGCCGGCACGCTCACCAGACTTAGCCCCATGTGATTATTTTCTTTAGGGTTTCCTGAAGTCGAAGGAGTATATCAACCGTCCCAACACCTTGGAAGACCAATTCACAATATTGAGGCTGAAGTTGGCAGAATACCAGTCGACATGTTTGTTAGAGTTCATTAAAGCTTAAGAAGACGTATGCAGCAGTGTATGGAGAGCGAATGCCGACATTTGCCAGATACATTATTTTAAACCATGTAATTTAAAATTCCTTTACTGTTCTATATAATTAAAATATTGAATACATTTTTTTCAGGTTCATAATTTTTTTATTTCATTCCCAAATAAGCAAATAACCGCGTTCCACCTTGTACATAGTCAACAGTGTGTTAATTGATTATAAAATCCCCATTGTAGACAACAATTATGACAAAGAAGTTGTGAATCACTGGTTCCAATGTCATTAGTGGATTCTCAATGACAAGCACATGTTAAATGTCGATAGCAGAAAGCATTGCCTGGGGTATATTTGGTCTGTGGTACTGGTGACAAAGTCAATAGTGAATCAGTACAGTTTTACTATTGAAATTTCCTACAGGGTAGGTACTGCAAAGCAATACTCAGCGCGATAATTTGCACAGGCCTTCTTGATAGAGAGCCTTCTTCATAGCCTTCTTGATGGCGGTGCACTGTAGTTGGAATAAAAATATTTTGTAAACATTTCTCGGATTTCTTTTGTGTCTGCTGTAGATCCACAAAAATTTCACACAGCTCTGGGAAAGTTTTTTTTAGTTAACAGAAATTGTCAAGACCTTTAGCCAGAATAGAAGGCGTGCAGCAGGGTTCATAGGTTGGCAATCACGGGCGCAAAAATTTGTAATGCTTGCCAAAACCACAGTTTTTATTCTAATTGTCATTTGTCTTTTAAGAAAGCGGTAGTCAATATCTACCTCAAATTTAATAAGTACAGGGTGAAACATCTAGAGGTATTTTTCAGAACAAAAAAAAAAAAATATAAAAATCCAAATTAAGTGTGGAATCTTTATTGGTAATTTGAAAGGACATTTTATGGCATTTATTTTTTGAAAATATTATGGGTAGTATTATAGTATTATGGGAATCAGCGTTCGGTGAGAAACGGAAAGATCCCCTGTTTTCGACCAAAATTTTGTTCAGTGATGAGGTTAATTTCTGGCTCAACGGCAAAGTTAATAAAAAATGCCACGAACAAAAAACAACAGGATGCCTCCACCCAGACAGATCAGGTACGATCTTCATGATCTAGAGAGAGAGGTCCAGCGGTATAAGAGAGAACCTTTAGATCATCGAAACTATCAGGCAGGTTTGAACAACATTCACGCCGATGATGTCGCAGCAGCAGTATCCAGCTACCGTGTGAATGCAGTGCTAGGGGAACATCCCCCGGAGATTTCACCTGAGGAGAAGGTACTACCTCGGCAGACGCGCGTGGTTCTGGCGCAGCTGAGATCCGGATGGTGCAGCCGCCTCAATTCTTACTGGGCACGAATTGATGCTAACGTTCCGGACATCTGTCCCGCCTGCCATCAGGGACCACATGGTGTACTGCACCTCTTCAATTGTCCGGCCAAGCCCACTCAGCTGACCCCCAGGTCTCTGTGGACGCATCCAGTTTAAATGGCGCGTTTCCTTCACCTGGATATCGAAGCAGATCCCCCATAGACGAACAAGACTTCAAAATAAATATATTGTTGTTACAACAACAACAAAAATGCCACATTTGGGCTGAGGAGCAACAAGAACAGGTTCAAGAGGTGCCATTATACTTAAAACAAATCACGGTTTGGTGCGGTTTATAAGATGGTGGAATTATCGGTGCATATTTTTTTTTTAAAATGATGATGGTCGGAACGTAACCGTGAATGGTGCTCTCTAATGCGCCATGATATCGATCTTTATGCTACCTGAAATTGAAACACGCAATCTTGACGACACTTGGTTTCAACAGGCTTCAGCAGGCCATACAGCTGCTCAAGAAATGGATCTATTGAGAGGTCATTTCGAAGAGCAGCTAATTTCACGTTTTGAGCAGGTGAATTGGCCGCCTATATCGAGTGATATCACAGCTTCAGACATTTTTCTTTGGGGTTACGTAAAGTCCAAAGTCTATGCTGACAAACCAGCTACGATTCAGGTTTGGGAAGCTAACAATACGCATGTCATTAAAGCCATACCGGTCGAAATGATCGATCTAGTCATCCAAAATTGAACCCTCAGAATGGAAACCCTGAGGCGTAGTTGCGGCCAACATTTGAAGGGAAATTATATTCAAAAAAAAATGCTATAAAATGTCCTTTCAAATTACCAATAAAGATTCCACACTTGATTTGAATTTTTTTATATTTTTTTTGTTCTACCTTTCACCCTATATTTCATGCACAATCTTAGCATCTCGTCCGATTTGTGGGAGACTTCTACATATTAAGGATATGCTTGATTTATGCCAATATCATATGTTCCAAATCTCGTCGTTATATCTCATTAGCTCTTCAGATATAGTCTGTTCAAGTTCAGGGTGCCACGCCCCCTTATCCAATTTTACCACAACATAATTTGTTTTAAGTTCTTAGTCATAGATTCTGGTTTTGTAGACGATGCCACGCCCCTTATCCAATTTTACCACAACATCATTTTTTTTTAATTATTAGTCATAGATTTCATTCTGTTATCATATCAAGACTTTGGCGATAAAAGCGTTTGTTAAAAAGGGGCGTGTTACCGTCCACTTTTCTTCAAAGATGTGTTTCCATTAATGTCAACAATACATGTTCCAAACGTCATATCTCGATTAGTTCAAGTTATATTGTCCTTTAAAGTTTAGGGTTGTGTGAGTGGTGCCACGCCCCCTTATGCATTTTACCACAACATAATATGTTATTACTCCTTAGTAATTGATTTCAATCCATGAACATTTGATAACAATCGGACCATGACTTTGGCAATAAAAGCGTTTTATTTAAAAGGGGGCGTGGCACTCCCATTTTTCTTCAAGGAAGTGTTTCCATTAATGCCCACATCGCATGTTCCAAATGTCGTCGTCATATCTCTATTAGTTCAAGTGATATTGTTTTTCTACGTTCAGGGTTGAGTGGGCGTTGCCACGCCCCCTTATTCAATTTAACCATAGCATAGTCTAGAGTAATTGAATATGAATAGTTATTGGTTTCATTATTTGAACATTTCATTAAAACCGGACCATGACTTTGGCGATAAAAGCGTTTTATTTAAAAGGGGGGCGTGGCACTCCCACTTTTCTTCAAGGAAGTGTTTCCATTAATGTCAACATCACATGTTCTAAATATTAGCGTAATATCTGTATTAGTGATATTGTTTTTGTAAATTCGCTGTTTTAAGGGCGGTGCCACGCCCCTTATCCAATTTAACTATAGCATAGTCTGGAATAATTGCCTAGTAATTCGTTTCATTCGTTAAACATTTCATCATGTCTTTAGTGATAAATGCAATTTTATAAAAGGGGCGTGTTACCGCCTACTTTTCTTCCTTTAATGTCAACATCACATGTTCCAAACGTCATATCCCTATTAGTTCAAGTGATATTGTCTTTCTAAGTTCAGGGTTGTGTGGGCGGTGCCACACCCCCTTATTCAGGTTAACAATAGCATAGACTGCAATAATTGCCATTGTTTCATTCTATTGGTTTCATTCTGTTTACATTTTATAACGATTGGTTGGTTCATTAGGTTGGGCATAAACACGATTTTTTTTAAACGGGGGCATGGCATCGCCCATTTTGCGATCCACGATAAAATCATATGTTTCAAATATCAGCCTTATGTACCAAATAATTTATAAAATATTATTACGTTTGGTATTGTTGATTTTTCCGGAGTTAGAACCAGTCCTTGTGAGTGGAAAATTTTTACCTCTTGACCGATCTGGCCCATTAGAAATACCAATCGTCCTGATCCATCAACACATGTTTCTGCTCAATTTTTGCCACTTAGCTTCAATAGTGTGACCTGTAGTTTGCTTATTACAGACGGACACGGTTAGCTCATCTTCAACTTGGCTTTTTAAAAAATCACAATGCCTCTCAAAAGATTGGCAATTAGAAGGCCTGAGAGTGTCCCCCCTAGGCCACTATTATGTATGGATTGACGTGTTTGTGAATACTTTAAGAACTGGCTTGTATGCTTATAAATCTGTATTTGTCACTGTATGTGTGCGTGTGTATTTGGGTCATTTCCCTTGATGCTTTTAACATAAACGCACACAGACACACACTCACATACACAAAAAAAATTAGAGAAAATTTACATAAAAATTTCTTTCATTCTTGGTTCGTTCTTTTTTCTTGTTCTCGGTTCGTTGCTTGTTTTGGCTGCTTGTGATTTGCTGTAATAATTTTCTTCGCACAAACTAATTAAAAGTTAAGGCTAAAGACATCTTAATTACCGCCGTTGAAAAGAAATCTACTTTCATTTGTTCGCATTTCCTTACATCCCGATACGTACGGCAGCGCCACTCAGCCCAAGACCGCCCATTCGGCGCCGTTCATCTTAGGCCAGCCCAACGCCCCAATGCTTCGTAAGAAGCTACGCTAAGTGAGATACTTTATCTTATCGGGCACTTTGAGGATATCTGTCGGTGCTTATCTGTTGTGTGGCATTTAATTGCAACGTTACGTTTAATGGAAATCATATGCCGCACAGTGGTCCATTTGGTGAGAAAGAGTGAGGGAGGTCAGAAATAGACAACGTGAGTACTCGTACTAGCTAAGGGAAATCCTCTGATGCCACGCGTAAGAAAATTCCAGCGTAGGATGAAGTGTATACTAAGTTTGTCATTTCGTTGGCAACACCTTGAAATTCGAGTATTAACTGGAGACGCTATAAAGGCTTATCGGGTAGCTCACAGTATATTGTTTATATACACCCAGGGAATAGATTCGTTGCCACAACCGATTTTGTTTTTGCCAACCGAAATATTGAGGTTACATACACTTTAAGTTTTCCATCAGTACAACCGAATGTTAGTTGGTGCTCTTTAATTTTCAGAATTAGTTTTTGAATTTTAACTGAATAAAATCGGGTTATCGTTTGGCTAAAAATCAGTAATCGAATTATTTTATTTTTATATTTTTTTTGCCAACCGAAATATTGAGTTTACATACACCTTAAGGTTTTCCTCAGTACAACCGAATGTTAGTTGGTGCTCTTTAATTTTCAGAATTAGTTTTTGAATTTTAACTGAATAAAATCGGTTTATCGTTTGGCTTAAAATTAGTAATCGAACTATTTTATTTTCATAATAATTTTGCCAACCGAAATATTGAGTTTACATACACCTTAAGGTTTTCCATCAGTACAACCGAATGTTAGTTGGTGCTCTTTAATTTTCAGAATTAGTTTTTGAATTTTTACTGAATAAAATCGGTTTATCGTTTGGCTTAAAGTCAGTAATCGAATTATTTTATTTTTAAAAACTACTATTTTATAATAGGTTAATGCAACAAACTGTTCTCAAAACTATTGGTTGCCACAACGCACCAGGTGTGGCAACTAAAAATTCATTAGTATAGGGTGATCCATCTAGAGGTATTTTTTCAAAATAAAAAAATACTAAAATTCAAATCAAGTGTTTAATCTTTATTGTTCATACGAAAGTACTTTTTTGCCATTTATTTTTTGAATAACAATTCCTTCCAATGTTGGCAACTGTATTATGGATATGAGCGTTCGGTGAGAAGCGGAAGATCCGCTGTTTTGGACCAAAATTTAGTTTTGTTCAGTAATGAGGCCCATTTGTGGCTCAACAGCAAAGTCAATAAACAAAATTGACGCATTTGGGCTGAAGAGCAACAAGAAGAGGTGCAAGAGGTTCAAGAGCAACAAGAAGAGGTGTAAAAGGTTCAAGAGCAACAAGAAAAGGCACCAAACCACGGTTTGGTGCGGTTTCTAAGCTGGTGGATTCATCGGTGCATATTTTTTCAATAATGATGATGGTCGAAACGTAACTTTCAATGGTGCTCGCTATTGCCCTGTCATATCGGACTTTTTACTACCTGAAATTGAAGCCCGTATTCTTGAGGACATTTTGTTTCAACAGGACGCTGCCACTTGCCATGCAGCTGGTCAGACAATGGATATAGTGAGAGGTAATTTTGAAGAGCAGCTAATTTCACATTATGGACAGGTAAGTTGGCCGCCTAGAGCGAGTGATAACACACCTTTAGACTTTTTTTTTGGGGGCTACGTAAAGTCCAAAGTCTATGCTGACAAAACAGATACGATTCAGGTCTTGGAAGCCAATTACGCGTGTCATTAACGCCATACCGTTCGAAATGCTCGAGCGAGCCACCCAAAACATGGAGGCGTGGATGCGGCCAACAGTTAAAGGAAATTACTTAGTAGGGACATAAATACTGTTACAACATTGAACACACCCATTTCAATCGTAGAACTGAATATACCCCGTTAATGTCATATGGGTTTTGAAAGCTAACCTCAATAGCGTTAGTCTGTAACGGGATTTTAAAATTGTTTGAACTTTCATCATGGAGTGGTCGGATAATGAGAACCGTATCGCTGAAATAGCGCTTTTTAAGTGTGAAATGAAAAAAGCGATATTTTCAAAACGCTCCGGCCACTAGGGATTAGCCTCATGTTCGTCTAACGATGCGTTAAACTGTTTAAGGAGACTGCAGATGTAAAAGACCGCCGCCGGCCGGGCCGCCCACGCTCTGTTCGAACACCGCATGTCATCAAGAAATCACAACAATCCGCTCCGAAAACAGAGAATCATGGCCCGTGAGATGAATATCACGCAAATGAGTCGAATTATTAAAAAAGACTTGGGGCTTTCAAACGACGTACCGGAAATTTATTGATTGCAGCTTTAAAAAAATAGGATTGAAAAATGCAAACGTCTTTTGGTGAAGCACGCTGATAACTTGCTCGGAAAAATTTTGTTCACCGATGAAACAATTTTTACCGTTTAGGAAAAATTTTACAAGCAAAATGATAGAGTGTATGCGCGGTCATCTAAGGAAGCAACTGAACTAATCCCAAGGTTAAAAAGGGTCATCACCCAGCTTCAGTCATGGTTTGGTGGGGTGTCTCTTACGATAGGGTCACTGACCTGCATTTCTGTGAACAAAGAGTCAAAACATCGGCCAAAGTTTACCAAGAAACCGTTTTGGAAGCTGTTGTGAAGCCTCTTAACAATTCCCTGTTCCAAAACCAGCCGTGGACTTTCCAGCAAGATTCTGCGTCGGCCCATAAGGCTAAAACGATCCAGGCCTGGCTTCAAAACAATTTGCCAGCCTTTGAAGTATGGCCCTCAGGCAGTCCAGGTTTGAGCCCAATGGATTACAAATTGTGGACGGTTCTAGAGGACAAGGTTTGTCACAAAAGATACCCTAACATAGGACCTCTTAAGACTGCTTTGGTTCAAGCTGTGGCCAATTTTCCAATGGACGAGGTTCGTGCAGCTATGGACGATTGGCCAGTGCGACTTAAGGCATGTGTAAAGGCAAAAGGCGGACATTTCGAATAAATAGATTCTTTTTGTACACAATATATATCAAAAAATATATTAAAAAATATTTGGTCCAAACTTTCATTCAGTACTCTCTATTTTACAGCATAAAACGTGTGTAACAGTATTTATGTCCCTACTAAGTACATCTAATTCTAAACAAACTTCGCATAAAACTGTCGTGATAATAGACGATTCTTCAAGTTTGGAGCAAAAACAACCCTTATACAAATTGGTTCACATCGGTCCATATTTTGATAGCACACTTACTAGGTTTCCGATTTCCAAAAAAAAACATAGAGCAAAAATATCGCGCTCAAATCTGCCATAGGGTTTTGTTGGCAACCAGTCATTAAATTTGGTGAAAGTGGACAGTTTAAATTTTTCTTGAACGATAAAACTTTTTTCATCGGTGAACGAAATTTGTCTGTCCTACGAGTAGTTATCAGCGTGCTTCACCAAAAGGCGTTTGCATTTTTCAATCCTATTTTTTTTAAAGCTGCAGTCAATAAATGTCCGGTACGTCGTTTGAAAGCCCCAAGTCTTTTTTAATGATTAGATTCATGGACTTTTGCGTGATATTCATCTCACGGGCCATGATTTTCTGTTTTCGGAGCGGATTTCTGTGAATTCTTGATTTAACGGCTTGGATGACATGCGGTGTTCGAACAGAGCGTGAGCGGCCCGGCCAGTGGCGGTCTTTTACATCTCCAGTCACCTCAAACAGTTTTATGCATCGGTAGACGAACATGCGGCTAATCCCTAGTAGCCGGAGCGTTTTGAAAATATCGTTTTTTTCATTTCACACTTAAAAAGCGCTATTACAGCGATACGGTTCTCATTATCCGACCACTCCATGATGAATGTTGAAACAATTTTAAAATCCCGTTACAGACTAACGCTATTGAGGTTAGCTTTCGAAACCCATATGACATTAACGGGTTATGTTCACTTCTACTAATGAAATGGGTGTGTTCAATGTTGCAATAGTATTTATGTTTTTACTAAGTATAAAAATATGGACCGATGTGAACCCGTTTGAATAAGGGTTGTTTTTGCTCCAAACTTGAAGAATGTATCAAGTTACATCGAAATCGGTTAGTAGCTATAATCGTCGATTATAACTACAGATTAATGCGAAATTTGTTTAGATTCAAATGTAATATGTGTTTCTAAGAGCTGTAGGTTCTCAAGTTGGGAGGGACTTTTGTATGTGGGCATTACGAAAATAATTGCCCTCATTTCAATACTGGTTGCCTATAACAAATTTGAGTGCGATATTTATGCGATCTATGTGGCTTTTAGAGAAGGTTCTGAAACTGGGAACCTGTGCAACTCCTGTATGATATTAAAATATGGACCATTTAAAAAAGGAGTTGTCCTTGCTCCAAACTTAAAGAATGTTCCAAGTTTAATCGAAATTGGTTCGTTACTGCGACCTGTACCTAGATCACGACAAATGGATAAAGCGACGTACTGAATACAGTGTCTCATAGTGTGCTGTAGGCTAAAAGTATAAAGCATAGCCTTCTTATAAGATTCGGGTAAAAATATCCGGCATTTTTACCAGCGGGTTCCAACGACTTTACGAGAAATAAATTAAACTCTAAAGCCATGTAAAAGCTTCTCTAAAAGATACATTAGCCGCTCTAAGCCGTCATTGAACAGTAGGATCCGGTCAGTGAGGAATAATACTTTTCCGTGCACAGCTCAATAATTTGAGAAAAGTATCCCCGTTTGTTCCTTTATAGGATTTTGAGGGAATAAAATAGGTACTCAAAAATGCCCCACTGTAGAGCAATAGCTTTGTTCCTGCTTTTTTTTTACTTTTTCCCATGATGAATATTAATTCTTGGTAGAAGAAGAACGGGATGAAAAGAAAAAAGACACATCTACTTGCATTGTGTGCGTGTATATGTTTTTCTGTAAGCGTTATAGAAAGCTTTAATGAGCTCTCATCAAAGATGATGCTGTTACTTTCTGTTCACCAGAAATCTAATTTTTTTACAGCTTTTGATAAGTTTATCATTAAAATGTTATTAAATTTCCACTTAAGTACTTAGACAGCAACAAATACACTCTCTCTTCCCTCTCTCTCTCTCTCTCTCTCTCTCTCTCTCTCCCTCTCTCTCTCTCTCTATCTCTCTTTATCACACCAAGGCATTAATGAATGCAGTAACTCCTTGCCTAATACAGTGTGCTAAGCGATAGCTTGCAATGGTGTGAAAGATTTCCAGGAGTACAGGATTATAATCACTGTTTCATCACGAGTATTGTGTCATTTTAGAGAGAAAAAAGAAGAAACATCATTTTATAGTCTCCTTTGTCGTCGCTGAGTATAACGTGTGCTTATCACGTCCTCTCTACCAAAGAGCTGCTCATTAGGGGCTATAGAGTGCACAAATGATTTTGCCAAGCGTTCCATGGAAATCTCATGTCATGTCCGTCGTCTTTCTAATGTTTTCTTTTAAGAAACACATTAGGGACTTGGAGCTGTAATAGGTAGTAAAAATTAATGGTGATGGAAAAGTATTCAAATGTCCTCGCAAGTAGCGTAATTTTCCATTTGGATATTGTGTACGTGTACTTTAAAAGGGGTTACACACGATAGGAGGGCTAGCCAAGCCTAACTAAATTAAGAGTAATTTGAGCGTTGTCCCAGTGGTGTAGGGTATCACGCAGTTGACGCTGACAAACTTGAGCTTTATTTTTAAGCTCTACATTGAATATTTCATGAAAGGGATGTACATCTCAGGATGGAATAAACTTTCCTTCTACTTCAAAAAGAAAGCAAAGAATATTGGTTCGTTAAGCGGTAAAGAAATATTTTCAGAAGTACAATATAATTTGGGAGAATACCCGCAATATTCTGAAAATATTCAACCAATTGGTTGTAATATAAGGACATAGGGTGATCCACCTTTAGGTATTTTTTTAAAATCCTTTTTTCACAGATTTCGCGTGAGTTGTGTTCAACTTCATTTTTTTCAGTATTGTTTGCCATTTCATTATGGAAAGACTTACACCGAAACAACGTCTCAAAATTGTGCAACTGCATAATGGAAATGAGCGTTCGGTGAGAAACTGTTTTCGACCATAATTTTGTTCAGTGATAGGCACATTTCTGGCTCAACGACAACGTCAATAAACATAATTGCCGCATTTTGGCTGAAGAGCAACCATTAAAGATTCAAGAGGTACCATTATACCCAGAGAAACCACGGTCTGGTGCGGCTAATGGGCTGGTGGAATAATCGGTCTATTTTATTTCAAAAATGATGATGGTCGAAACGTAACCGCGAATGAAGCTTGCTGTCGTGCCTTAATATCGGACTTTTTGCTTCCTGAAATTGAGGACCGTAATCTTGACGACATTTGGATTTAACAGGACGATGCCACTTGCCATGCAGCTGCTCAAACAATGGATCTATTGAGAGCTCATTTCGAAAAGCAGCTAATTTTACATTTGACATGAGTTGGCCGCCTAGATCAAGTGATATGACGTCCAAAGTCTATGCTGACAAACCAGCTACGATTCAAGATTTGGAAGCCAAAATTACGCGTGTCATTAAAGCCATACCGTTCGAAACGAGTCATCCGAAATTGGACCCACAGAATGGAAACCTTAAGGCGTAGTTGCGGCTAACATTTGAAGGAAATTATATTCAAAAAATAAATGCCATAAAATATCCTTTTAAATTACCAATAAAGATTCCACACTTGATTTGATTTTTTATATTTTTTCTGAAAATGCAGACAGACCGCAAATATTTACATTTTTATATTTATATATTTTATATATTTTTAAAACACAGAATATTTAAGATATAGAATTAAAATTTATTCCAGGTGAAGTGAAAATGTTAAATTTAAAGAACAAAATTTCATTTCGGTCATATGACCAGAATGAGCCGTGTACAGTGATCTATTCTTTGGACACAATTTTCCACCACTCTTGTACACATTTCGACCGGAACGTTGCCAATTTCACGTTGTATGTTCTCTGAGCTCGTCTTAAGTTGTTGGCTTGTTGGCATAAACCAATAACTTGATGCGGCCCCAAAAAAAGAAATCCAATGGCGTTAAATCGCATGAACGAGATGGCAATCGGATCGGACCATGTCAAGAGATGACACGTTTAATGAATATGCCTTTCAGCTAGTGGCACCGTCTTGTTGAAATCACATATCGCCGATGTCAAGCTTATCCAATTCTAGCCAAAAGTAATTTTCCTACATGTCAACTTTGTTTTTTTTTTAAAGTCCTAATTTGTATGTGAACTACACATGGTTTAAATAGGGATTGTTGATGGGGATGTACCTCATAACTCAAAAAAGGCTATTGTTGCTGGATGTTTTGACTTATGTAGCCCAAAAAAACATATCGTACGGTCAAAGCGGGTAGTAAATTTGGAAAGTCAAATTATAGCAAGAATCCAATTAGTTGGATTTATTTTAAAGTTTAGGCTGATATTAGGGTCGGACTCAAGCCCAAAAACGTACCTTATTTTCAGGAGAAGAAACCACCTGTAATTATGGATTTATGGGTACTCAAACTAAAACCGGCCAAGTTACGAATCGAAATTTGGAATTATTTTGAAGATTTGGGTTGATTGATTGGGTTTGAAGTCATCGACCCAAGGATCACTGTAATTCACGTTGGAGAATATCTAAGGTTTGGCCTGAACGACATCTTAAGGACGTGTTTACCTGTATCCATGTGTGGGCAACAAATAAAGGATGTTTTTTTAGTTTTAGTGCTTTTCAATCCTGCCACACTTTTTCCGGAATTGGTCTTTAAGACAGCCGTCACTCGATTTATGCTCAATTTGGTTTGTCATTTCATAATTTATAGACTTACACCGGGACAACGTTTACCAACTGTGGTGAATGGGCCCAAAACGAGATGGCCACCGATCCTGATTTTTACAAGAAAATTTTGTTCAGCGATGAAGCTCACTTTTGGCTGAATAGGTACTATAATAACCAAAATTGTCGCATTTGGAGAAATGAAAATCCACAAGCCATTGTTGAGACGTTCCTTAATCCTCAAAAAGTCCCTATTTTGAGTGCTCTATGGGCAAAGGGAATCAATGGTCCTTATTTCATCAAAAATGAAGTCGTTTATAATGTTACAGTCAATGGGGAACGCCACGATTAATGACTTTCTAGTGCCCGATTTGTAGGATGTTTATGAGGACGACCTTGTTTCCGGTTCTAACAAGACGGCGCTACATGCCTTACAGTCAACGAAGCAGTCAGTTTATGGAAAGAAACTTTTGGTGGGCCCATTACGTCGCATCGTGGGCCTATGGTGTGGCCTCCAATATCGTGTGATTTGACAACGCTGGACTATTTTTTATGCGATTTTGTGAAATCGCTTGTCTACACGCAGAAAAAAGTATGGATGAGATAACAATATTTAATGAGCATCATACTATTATTGGGTATATGGTTGAGGCACAACAATATTATGATCATCACAACTATAGTATGGTTCACACACAATCATACTATGATCCCCACAAAAATGTTATGGTTCTCACACCAATAGAATTATTCACACGCAGTCATACTATGATCCCCACAACCATATAATGATACTCATAACCGTAGTATGTTTCACTTACAAGCATGGTAAGATCCTCACAACCATAGTACGACACACACAACCATACTATAATCCCCAAAAAATTTTTGTAAGGATTGGGTTTAGTTCTTATTCAACAATAAGGATTTTTACTACACGCAGAGAAAAAAGCATGGTTACTGCGTGGTCACGGCAATAATAATATGTTCTACGCAATAAAGTATACTCACCGCAACCATAGCATTGTTAACTGAATTTATTTTTGACAATAGTATAATTGTTGCAATATTAATATTGTTGAAATGTAACAATTGTATAATTGCCAAATTTTAAAATGAAAATATGGTTATAGCAACAATATAAATTTGGTTGGTGCTACAAAAGTATTGTGTTTGGCGTTTTATGTTAACAATGATATGATAACGGCAATCATACTGTATGATTGTAATTTTTCTTCATTTAAATATGCTTTTTAGAGCAAATGTTACTGATACGGATCTAATGCAATAGTAGTACTTTTTTTATCGAAATTAAATTTTTTTAAACAAGCTGCTTTGGCTTTGTTTAAATGAATCTAACAAAAACGCTTACGTTTATTTAAACTTATTTTTTCTACTGAGAAATAAATCACTCCTATTATCTTGAATATAATGTATTTTTGAATAATTTTCATAATTCAAATCTATTGTAGACTACTTATACAAATTCTAATAAATTATATTGGGGATCATAGTATAATTGTGTGTGATCATACTATGGTTGTAGGGATCACAACATGGTTGCGTGTGAATCATACTATGGCTGTGGGGATCATACTATGGTTGTATGTTAAACATACTATGGTGTAAGGATCATACTATGGTTGTGGAGATTATAGTATGGTTGAGTGTGAATCATACTATGATTGTGGGGATCATTATGTGTGAATTATACTATTGTTGTGGGATCATAGTATAGTTGTATTTGAATCATACTATTGTTGCGAGGATCATAGTATGGTTGTATTTGAATCATACTATTGTTGTGAGGATCATAATATTGTTGTACCACAACCATACACCCAACAATAGTATTATCCTCTTCGAATATTGTCACCACAACCATACTTTTTTTCTGCGTGTAAGTAAATTATGTAAAAACACATTAAACACTTAATAATAGGAGTGATTTATTTAACAGTAGAAAAATTTGATTTATTAAAAATATTTCTGTTATACAAATCCAAAGCAGTTTTTTTTTGAAAAAATTTAATTTACATATAAAAAATACTATTACTGCGTTCGATTCGTAACAAAAACATTGTTAAATAAAAAAATACGATTTTACTGATATAATTGCTGTAATCATATTATTGTTAACACACAAAAAAAACAATACTTTTGTCGCACCAACCATATTTATATTGTTGCTACAACCATATTTTTATTTTTAAATTTGGCAATACTACTATAGTTACATTTTAACAATATTAATATTGCGCTTTTTATTTCTTCTTGAAAACCACACGTCTAAAAAAAACTCCATTTAAATCAGGCGAAAACATATTTCCAGTCGAAAAAAGAATTTAAACACCACCTAAGTTCATCTCCTTTTCGGGCAAGAGAACAATTTGCCCCCCTCTAAACAACCCTCATCGGACGAGGAATGAAAAGTTTAAAATATGAATTTCAAATTTGTATTTTCATGAGCGAGTGCTAAGAAATTGAGATCATTTTGGATAAAGACTTAAGCCGATTTGAAGAGAAAAAAAATCGTTTGAATGCCAAACCAGCCCCACCCCCTCTAATCCACTAATAACAAAAAGCGACCCACCATTATTGATGCGGTTGCCCTGGCCCCACTCTTGTGGGGATTCCTCGGTACAGCCATACACGACTTTAACTTGTCACGTTCCGCAAGTATGCCAATGTCATGTCACAGCACGTACATATATGACGATACATCTTAATCCATTGATGAAAGTTGAGGGGCCGACCAAAAAAAAGTCCACTCAATCATAGGAGAGCTGACAAAATTATGTAAATTAATGTATCGAGAGAGAGAGAGAGGATGGAGGGAGTTGGAGAGAATAAAAAATGATGAACTGTTACTGAATACGAGTATGCAACAGCAACACGAACAATCGAAAGAAATTGGTAAGGCAAAAAATGGAGGCAACAACAACAGTACGTATCACCAGCATCATCGGCGGCAATATCAACAGCAACGACAACATACGCATCATCAGCAAGAGCAACAACAGCAAACAAAACTGTTGGTGTATATCTTCCAGATTTTGCCTTCAGATGCTCTCGAAATAAATCCTTATCCCAAATTCGAAACCCAGGAATCTCATCATGGCTATAACACTACCACACACACACAGACATACTCGTACACACACATATACACATTAACATTTCTGTGTATGCGTTTTGTGATTAAAATGCCCAGACTTTTGCCTGTGTCTGTCTGTGCACCAAGTAAATATTCATCATACGCCGGAATGCGAATGTATCACCAACACCAGAATCATCATCCTCGTCCTCCTCCTCCTCACCATCAGACCCATCAGCGTAATCTTCATCGTGTTCACGTACAAACGTCTGACGGAAATGAAAATGAAAAAATGCTCAGCAAATGACAAAAAGGTGCGAAGAAGTAAATAATTTAAGTTGAAAAGTAGACTTTCCTTTTTTGCCCTTAATTATAATTTAACCTAATCGCATAAGACGCTTGAAGATTTAAGTACGGGTAATTGTATAAAATGGTTGTAAGCCACACCAAAATGAAATTATCATGCAATTCATGAAAATGAGTTTTATTGGAGTCGGCTGCTGCTGCATGGCTTATTTGTCGATCCTAGGAAAAAATGAAAATATAAGTACACTCAGAGAAAAAAATCGGTTGGAACTACAATGATTCGGTTGCAAGAGAGGAATTTCGAGACAATTTTCGCAGCACTTTTTCCACACCGATTGAGACAACTCCAAAACATGATTTTTAAACGTTTCAACAGCTGCTTCGGGCGATGAAAAACGTTGACCACGCATTTTGTTCTTGATGCTAAGGAACAAGAAGAAGTCATTGGGTGCCAAATCATCGGTCGATCCTAGGAAAAAAAGAAAATATAGGTACACCCAGAGAAAAAAATAGCCGAAAATCGGTTGGAACTACAATGATTCGGTTGCAAGAGAGGAATTTCGAGATAATTTTCGAAGCACTATTTCCACTCCGATTGAAACAACTCCAAAACATGATTTTTGAAGGTTGTTTCCTTTGTCATAAAAAGCCTATACAACAATAAAAAATAATTGGTGTGGACGAAACTGGACTCTACAGTCTGTTTCGACCATATTACAATAAATCTTGGATACAAACGCACTTGGACGTTTTCGTCTGGATCGGTATATCCATATATTATTAAATGATATTAAACTTCTGGGAATTGCAAAATCGGTATAGTGGTATACCCACGACTCCTGCAAGTGTCTCATTCGGACGAAGAAAAACGTGGACCACGCATTTTTTTTCTTGATAATAGGAAATAAGAAGAAGTCATTGGGTGCCAAATCAGGGCTGAACGGTGGATGTCCCATCAAGTCGACATCGTAAGTTGTCAAATAGATCATCGTCTCAGCTGATGTGCGAGAGCTCGCATTGTCGTGATGCAAAATGATCTGTCTTCTCATTATATCTTTCCTCATTTCTTCGAACACTGTTGGCAAACAGATGGTTCTATACCACTCAGAGTTGACCTCCTACGCTCCACTAAAGGCACTGTGGCATCACGGCCGGTTATACCGAAAAAAAGCAATCATCTGCTTCGAAGCACTTCTTTCACAAACAATTTTTGTTGGTTTTGGCTCGTCTTAAAAGACCCATACGGTCGATTGCTGTTTTGTTTCGGGTTCATATGCATAGATCCATGATTCGTCACCTGTGACAATGTTAGAACACTGCCTTTCAGCTACTGCAGTTATAGTTTTTCAAAATCTCTTTGTACCAATCCATACGAGCCTTTTTTTTTTGATCATTCGTCAAATTCCAACGAGAACAATTTTTTTTCACGGCGAAATGAACATGCAATATCTTATGGATGCTTGTCATACTAATGCCCAAGGATGCCTCAATCTCACGGTATGTAACATGGTTTCTGTCAAAGTGTCCAAAAATGGACGTCCATCACGAAATCCATCCTGGAGCGAACATCGGCCGAGACTGAACTCTTGCTACCAGCGATTAACAGTGGTTTTTGATCGCCAAAAGTCGAAAAAAAGTGATTTAAATACTCTTGTCTCGATAACCCACGCCGAAAATCGTAAAAGATCATCGCACGAAAATGTTCACGGGATAATTCCATTTTTCGACTGAGATGAATTTTTCAACCCACCGTAAACAAAACAATTCGCCCTCAAATGGCAAAACGTTCTGAGTAAATTGACAAATGTTCTAATCATCGCATGAAAATGTTCACGGGATAGTTCAATTTTTGACTGAGATGAACTTTTCAACCCACTGTTAACAAAACAATTCGCCCTCAAATGACAAAACGTTCTAAGTGAAGTTATGCTAAAAAATGTCAAAATTTCCAATGGAAGTTTCAGTTTGCGCACTTGTATTGTCAGGTCCCGAAATATAAATAGCAACTCTCGTATTAGTGATAATAGCTAAAACTTCATCAGAGCCAAGAATGGGATGATTAATAGTAATTTTTTAAAAATTAAAAAAAAACTTGATTATTGCTGACTTTAAGATAGTCGATTGGCTTAAAGTCAGCAATAACAACCAATTTGTTAGCTAGAAAAATCATCTTTCATCTTTTCCAGCTTTTACTGGTCTTGACCCTTCATATGAGTACTTCAAGTACTCCAGCTGTATAAGCAAAGATTTTTTTTGCACCTGACTAAAATTTAAATTTGTTTCGTTGAACAAGTGTGGTTTTAAATCCAAAAAACTCTCTTCTGATGGGTCGGATACTTGGTATGTTACACCGATACTACAGTTCCAATAACTAAAAATTGCAGTGCACCAACTATCAATCGGTTGTACTGATGAAAAACTTGAAGTGCATGTAACCTCAATCATTTGGTTGGCAAAGAAAATTAGGTTTGCGGCAACGAATCTGTTCTCTATGTGTAACATTTAAAGCTTGAGGTATGTTGAAAGTGATTTTTAATGGTGTGTTTTCCATGATTCTCTCTTCTGATGGGTCGGATACTTGGTATGTTGCACCAATACTACAGTTCTAATAACTGAAAATTACAGAGCACTAGCTTACATTCGGTTGTACTGATGGAATGCTTGAGGTACATGTAACCCCAAGCGGTTGGCAACAAAATTCGTTTGTGGCAAAGAATCTGTTCTTTGTGTGTAGCATTTGAGGCTTGAGGTATGTTGGAGTGATTTTTAATGGTCGCTGTGATAGCTTCAACCATGGCCAAGCGAGGACCCGATCCCCCTTAAGGCCAAACCCTCCAAGACCCATTTTTAAGGATTGCATTATGGACACAACTTCCTCCTGTAACAGGGCCAAAGGCATATTTAAAACCGCTGCTGGTCTATGGGTCACAGCATCTGGTTGCAACGCAACTCCACACTGAGCCGAAACTCTCTCAGCGATTAGGGTTTAAACATTGAAATGTTCAACAAAAATAAACTCCACACGATTTCACTTAAGACATATCATCAGGAAAATTTGCTAAAACAAAGAATATTTTATACTTTTTGACTTATTTCAAACAATGAAGCCAAGCAAACAAGAAAATAAAAAAAATCCTTGGCCCATAAAAAGTAACCGGGACCTATCAGGACCGTCCTTTTGGGAATTTGATATAATCTCCTAAGTCTTTCAGTTCTAGGAGATATCCTGAACCCCCCCTTCCTAAGAAAGTACGATAGTGTAATATGTTACAACAGCGAACTTGTAAGCAACGTTAAGTTACGACAAAGAATGTATCTGTTGTCTTCACCAATTATTGGTGCCAAAGTAATAAGTACTTCATAAATGTTTGATTGTCACAACTCCAATTATGGCCACCAATAGTTTTAATGAGTTCGGTTGGTATAACCGACTTGTTGGCTGTATCGTAATATTTTTGTTGCTTGCATCTCATGATAAGCCGAACCATAAAACCATCACTACCATGGAATGTTGGTGATTGCAACTAAAAGTATGTTAACCCAACCGAATATTTGTTATTCAGACCGATTTCCAACTGATTTTTTCTCTGTGTACATGTAAGAATTCAAATTAAAGCCGGGTTTACTTTGAATCCAAATATGTGACGCGCAAAATAGAAAGGGACCTAAGAGTAAAAACCAAAACTGGTTCAGGAGAGCCATTTTAAAGATTTAAATGCGTGTATCTTTGGTGTACCATCACTTTCATAAAACGCGCATATCTCTGGGAGGGAACACTTTTGAGGCACGGGATCGGTCTCATTCGATGCTCACATGTTGTCCACATCAAAAAAAGGAAAATTGATTTTTACCCTTAAGTCCCTTTCTCTATGCGCTGTCACATATAGATTTATTTTGAAGATAGGGCTAAGATTGTGGTTGGGCTCATTGGCCTAAGGGGTCAAAAACGCCGCACCTCAATATTAAATTCACGGTGGAGGACTTATAAGATTCAGCTTCTACGAACATTAGTTCTCACTTATTTTGTAGCAAGTCTGTTATGTACAAAAGATTTTATGTTTATGTCATTACTTAATGTCTCTGCATAATGCAAAGGGTAATGCATTGTCATTATCCTGAAAGGCAAGCGAAGCAACACAAGATTCCATTGCATTGTATGGTAAAGCATTTCCCCAACAAAGGAACACTCGTCGTTATTTTAAATATCTCCGACACATGTTCAACTCTCGTACATGCCCATTTACGTATCTCACGCCCTTTCCATACGGCCAACAAAATTGTCATCCACCGGGTGACTAGTGATTGCCCCATAAAATGTCATGACTATGGAATCAAATAAATGGATATCTTTAATATTTAATGGTGATGATAGGCAAAAATGTCATATATGAATTGCCTTGCCCTGGCTCATGGCCGCCCGCCCGCGGTCGCGCCAGCCTCTTGGGTTTTGCCTAGTAATGCTAATGTCCTCCCGCCAAAGGGGCCAAAGAGGCAACTCGAAAGTCATGCTCGCAGTGACAAGGATGTGTACGTCGGTTGTTAAAACCAGGATACAATTAATACTAATTTATAAAGCTAGCACGCAAAACCATAAAACAAATCCCGTGGAAGGCTGCCATGAAGAAAAATCACAATTTCTTAACGCCTGGAGCTGCCTGCATTTGCGTGCTTGTCGGTGTCTAACCAATTTCTGGGAAAACTTCTATTGGCCCGGGTGTGAGGTGGCCCGGGAATGAGGGGGGAAAAACTTTTACGGCTGATGTTGTCAGTTACACAGTTTTTGTGCGATAACACAGAAAATGGAAAGAAAACAAAACTTAAGTTAACATTTTCCGAGCCGAGCATCATCAGCAGCGGCCGCCCCATTTGCACGTTTCTAGGCGAAAGTGCGCTGCGACTGCATTTGATACTACTCGAGTTTGTAGATGGAGTCTTACATATGGTCTGAAATGGGTTCACTGAATATAGAATATGTATGTACGTATGTAGTTACTTCTTATTTAGTCATGGTTTATATTGTCTTAACTTTTCTTTTCATTTCCCGGCTCTCTACGGAGCACAAGAAGGGCATACTTGGGTTTGCTGAGATGTTGGTTACATCTGGGTGTTGGTGGTTCTGTGGTATACTTAACGGAGATTTTTCAAATGTAAAATCAAAAATTAGATGTATTTTTTCGTGAGTAAATTTTAAAGCACCCTGTACTATACAACGCTTGGTAGGGGCATAATTGCTGTTACACACGTTTTGTGCTGTAAAATAAAAAGTACTGAATGTTTTTGGACCAAATATTTTTTAATAAATTTATTGATGTATAGTGCATCCAAAAAGGATGTACTTATTCGAAATGTCCGCCTTTTGCCTTTACACACGCCTTACACACGCACTGGCCAATCGTCAATAACTGCACGAACCTCGTCCATTGGAAAATTGGCCACAGCTTGAGCCAAAGCAGTCTTAAGAGATCCAATGTTGGGGTATCTTTTGTGACAAACCTTGTCCTCTAAAACCGTCCACAATTTGCAATCCAATGGGTTCAAAACTGGACTGCCTAAGGGTCATTCTTTAGAGGAAATGAACGCTGGCAAATTGTTTCGAAGCCAGGCCTGGGACGTTTTAGCCTTATGGGCCGGCGCAGAATCCTGCTGGAAAGTCAATGGCTGGTTTTGGAACATGGAATTGTTAAGAGGCTTCACAACAGCTTCCAAAACGGTTTCTTGGTAAACTTTGGCCGATGTTTTGACTCCTTGTTCGCAGAAATGCAGGTCAGTGACCCCATCGTAAGAGACACCCCACCAAACCATGACTAAGGCTGGGTGATGACCCTTTTCCACCCTTGGGATCAGTTCAGATGCTTCCTTAGATGACCGCGCATGCACTCTATCATTTTGCTCGTTAAATTTTTTTTGAACGGTAAACATTTTTTCATCGGTGAACAAAATTTTTCTGTGCATGTTATCAGCGTGCTTCACCAAAAGACATTGCATTTTTCAATCCTAATTTTTTTAAAGCTGCCGTCAATAAAAGTCCGGTACGTCGTTTGAAAACCCCAAGTCCCAAGTCTATTTTAATGATTCGACTCATTGACTTTTACGTGATATTCATCTCACGGGCCATGATTTTCTGTTTTCGGAGCGGATTTCTGTGAATTCTTGATTTAACGGCTTTGATGACATGCGGTATTCGAACAGAGCGTGGGTGGCCCGACCGGTGGCTGTCTTTTACATCTCCAGTCTCCTCAAACAGTTTTATGCATCGGTAGACCAACATGCGGCTAATCCCTAGTGGCCGGAGCGTTTTGAAAATATCGCTTTTTTCATTTCACACTTGAAAAGCGCTATTACAGCGATACGGTTCTCATTGTCGGACCACTCCACGATGAAAGTTGAAACAATTTTAAAATCCCGTTACAGACTTAATCTATTGAGGTTAGCTTTCAAAACCCATATAACATTAATGGGGTATGTTCAGTTCTACTATTGAAATGGGTGTGTTCAATGTTGTAAGAGTATTTATGTACCTACACGCAGAGGAAAAATATGGTTACTATATGGTCACGGTAACAATATTATGTTCTCTGCAATAAAAGTATGTTCGTCGCAACCATAGTATTGTTTTTTTAAATTATATTTTGACAATAGTATGATTGCGGCAATATTAATATTGTTAAAATGTATCAATACTATTATTGGCAAACTTAAAAATGAAAATGTGGTTGTAGCAACAATATAATTCTGGTTGGTGGGACAAAATTATTGTTGTTTGGGTCTTATGTTTACAATAATATGATTATGGCAATCATACTGTATGTTTATAATTTTTATTCGTTTAAATATGCTTTTTAGTTATTGTTACTGATCTAATGCAAAAATAGTACTTTTTATATGCAAAATTAAACTTTTTCAAACAAACTGCTTTGACTTTGTATAACCGAATTATTTTTAATAAAAACGCTTAAGTTTTTTCAAACTGATTTTTTACTGCCTCTCTTATTTTTTTGAATTTGATGTATTTTAAAAAAAAAATTATAATTCCAATCTATTGTTGACAACTTAACCTGATTGTAATAACTAATTTCGGGGATCAAAGTATAAATGTGTGTGATCACACTATGGTTGTAGGGATCATAACATGGTTGCGTGTTAATCGTGCTATAGCCATGATGGCTATACTATCGTTGTATGTAAAACATACTATGGTTTGGAGGATCATTATATGGTTGTGGAGATCATAGTATGGTTGAACGTGAATCATACTATGGTTGTGAGGATCATAGTATGGTTATGTGTGAATCAATATATTGTTGTGAGGATCATAGTATGGTTGTGAGAATCATAGTGTGGTTGTATTTGAATCATACAATTGTTGTGAAGATCATAATATTGTTGTACCACAACCATATACCCAACAATAGTATGATGCTCTTTGAATATTGTTATCCCAACCATACTTTGTTCTACGTGTACTAAGTAGTAATGACAGTTTAGTGTTTTTTTTGAGTTGTAAAAACTCCTTAGAAAAAATTTATCTAAGATTTCGATAGCTATTTTCAATGATTTTTACACATTATCAAGCGTGTAACCGTGCAAAGTAAAATGGCAAGCCTTAGTGAATATTTATTGACAGCCAAAAGGAAATGATGTCGACTGATAATCATTCTTGCGGACGTGTAGAAATTATTGAAAATAATTATCGCAGTTTCGGCTAAAACTTAGTATTCATCTAAAGCCTTTTAATAATATCAAACGAAAACTTCTCCAAGGAGTTTTACATTTATCTCTACACGAAAAATGTGCCGTGTAAAGCAGTGCAGAAAGAAAAACTTGTTTTTCAGTTTAAAAAATATTATTTTATGTACGAGGGAGACCGCAAAACTAACTTCTATTTTACTAGCAACTTTTTTTTGTTTTTTAAAAGCAATCTTTTATAAGCCATCTGTCAAAATTTCCGAAATATTTAATGATTATTTTCTTTGTTACAGGTGATTGAAGTAAACAAGTTTTATAATTTTTGAAAAATGGAAAATAAAGAGTTTCGTGCGGTAATTAAACACTTTTATACGAAAGGTTATACGCCACAATTAATCAGAGATGAATTGGATTCTGTTCATGGTGATAATGCACCATCATACTCCACCGTGAAATCCTGGCTTCAACAATTTAAAATGGGTCGTTCAAGTACGGAAGATGAACAACGCTCTGGAAGACCGAAAACTGCTACTACTATTGAAAACATTAGAAAAATATTTAATGAAGTGACTAAAGATAGACGAATAAAGCTCAGAGAACTTTGCTGATATTGTTAAAATACACGAAAAACAAATTTGGAGTATTTTACATGATGAACTCCACATGAAAAAGCTATCCGCAAGATGGGTGCCGCGTTTGTTGACTTTGCCCCAAAAAATCGTCCGTTGGATCAATTCCGAGGAGCTTTTAGCGATTTATCAGCGTAATCCAATAGAGTTCTTGCGCCGATTCATAACTGTTGCTGAAACATGGATCCATCACTACATTCCAGAATGCAAAGAACAGTCAAAACAATGGATAGAAGCTGGTAAAAGTGGTCCCAAGAAAGCGAAAACTGTTAAGTCAGCAGGAAAAGTTATGGCCACAGTATTTTGAAATGCAAGGGGTATAATATTTATTGATTATCTTGACAAAGGAAAACTATAAATAGTGAATATTATTGTGCATTATTGGATCGGTTGAGTGAAGAAATCAAGATAAAACGACCGCATTTAGAAAAAAAAGTTCTTTTTCATCAAGATAATGCTCCTTCACACACTGCATTTTTAACTCAACAAAAACTGGCCGAATTACGATTTGAAATTGCTACGCATCCACCATATAGTCCAGATTTAGGTCCTTCTGATTATTTCTTGTTTCCAAATTTAAAAAAAAATTCTCGGTGGCAAAAAATTTTCGTCCAATAGCGAGGTTATTGCTTAAACTGAGGCATATTTTGAAGGTCTTGAAAAATCTTATTTTTCGGATGGAATTAAAAAACTTGAAAAATGTTTGATGAAGTGTATTGAGTTGGAAGGAGACTATGTTGAAAAATAAATAATAATAATTCCAAAAAAACGGTTATTTTTATGTTAGGTCAGTTACTTTTGCGGTCGCCCTCGTATATATTCATTTGAATACCCTCGAAAATTAATTTAATATTGAGGGCCTTCTTTTAAAAAAAAAAATGTACAATCTGTCCAGTTAAGGACAATAAGCTAATTTTATATCTAATTTAAAAATCACTTAGATTGCTGAGCTCCAACGAGTGAGGGTATTTAAATGATTAAAATAAAAAAAAAAATAATTGAAAATGAATAAGCGCTTCTTCTTCTACACCTCTCTACTCTACAGTTTTTTCTTGTACAGATAAATACGAAACTCCTTAGCGAAAAGTTCGTTTTTAGAGAATACTACGAGGGTTGATATATGTGACAGCGCATAGAGAAAGGGACATAAGGGTAAAAAAAATCAATTTTCACATTTTTTTTTTTGATGTGCACAACATCTGAGCATCGAAAGAGAACAATACCATACCCCAAAAGTGTTCCCTCCCAGAGATATGCGCGTTTCATGAAAGTGATGGTACACCAAAGATACACGTATTTAAATCTTTAAAATGGCTCTCCTGAACAAAACTGGTTTTTACCCTTAGGTCCCTTTCTATTTTGCGAGTCACATATATATTTCTGGCCCAGGCAACACTAACTGTTGGCTGGCGCCATCTGACATTTCCATTGGAAAGTTTGACATTTTTTAGCCTAAGCGCACTCAGAACGTTTTGGCGTACGACCATCATTTGTGTTGTTTACAGTGACTTGAAAAAATCAATTTGGCAAAAAAAAATGGAATTAACTCGTGAACATTTTCGTGCGATCAATTTTCACAACTTTCTACTTGAATTATCACGACAAGATTGCATCGATAAACTTAAATCTTTGTATGGCAATGAAGCACTGTGAAAATGGGTTTAATGAATTCAATCGTGGCCGACGCTCGCTCAAAGACGACGGTCGTCCAAAACGGCCGTTGTGCCAGAGTACATTGATGCCGTTCGTGAACCTACAAGATCCTCATGTGACATATCGTGAGGTAGAGGCATCCTTGCGCATTTCTTCCACCAGCATACATTCGATATTGCATGAACACCTGGCAGTAAAAAAGGTTTGTTCTCGTTGGATCCCTCACAATTTGACAATCGCTCAAAAATAGGCTCGTGTCGATTGGTGCAAAGAAATTTTGAAAAAATACGATGGCAGTGCTTCTAAAGGCGTTTATAAGATCGTCACAGGTGACGAATCATGCATCTATGCGCGCGCAACAAAACAGCACTCGACCGTGTGGGTCTTCAAAGACGAGCCAAATTCAACGGAAGTTGTGCGTGGAAGAAGCACTTCGAAGCAAATGGTCGCCTGTTTCTTCGGCAAAACTGGTCATGTGGCGACTATTCCGCTTGATAGCAACGTAGGACGGTCAATTCTGAGTGGTACAGCACAATTTGTTGGCCTGAAGTCTTCGGAGAAATTCAAAAAAATCATTGTGCACCATGACAATGCGAGCTCTAACATCGGCAAAAACCAGCGCCTTTTTGACCGGCCAAAACGTCGAATTGATGGGTCATCCGCCTTAAAGCCCGACTTGGCACCCAATGACTTTTTCTTATTCCCGCACATCAAGAAAATAATGCGTAGTCAACGATTTTCGTCGCCAGTAGATGCTGTTGAAGCGTTCGAAAACCATGTTTTGGAGGTGTCTCAATCAGAGTAGAGAAAGTGCTTCGACAATTGGGTTGAGCGCTTGCAAAAGTGTATAACTCATGCTAGAGAATACTTTAAAAAACAATGGAACCATTTTTGATGATAAATATTGGCATTTTCAATATTAGGCCAGAAATATATAGTTAGCAGCCCTTGTAGAACTGTCTGTCGTGTGCTCGAAGAACATTAGTAGTGGCATTTACTGCCGCCTTGTCAGTCAATTATTAGCTCTTTTAACTATGATAGACACAACAAACGATGGAGGTTTGGCCTTCTCGTATACCTGTTTCTCATTCACTGCAATATTATGTTCTAGTTACTCTATACCGCTACTTTGTTCGGTGTTGGACGACCCGAACCTCTGCTCCACTTGACTACACAAATACTCGAATACTTGTGTTTTAGCTTTCTTTATACGAGAAGCAAAAGCTATACTGCACTTTGTTGCCTGTCGCAACGCCGTTGATAACATCGCATCACATTGCAGCGCATCGCAACAGAATAACTGTAACACAGGCACACTCACACGCGCACACACTCACACACAGAGCCTTTTGGTATTTGGTATTTATTTGCTTACAGGTTTGCTGTAACATCTTTACTATCGCTGGCACATTCTCACACATACACATAACCCCTTATACTTATACATATTGGCGGTAGTGACTAAACGTCAGACTGCGTGGTGGTTCGCCCTGCTGTACGATATATGTATGGCTTACGGTGACTATTGCAAATTCCTGCCACATTCTCACACATGCAGATGTAACGACTTACACGTGCCTACCACAAATACTAAGAGAGCACCCGTTCTTGTTCTCACACACACACGCACATATGCATAAGTGAGGTTTAGTTTTTGTGCTGCCAGATGATCATGTAAACATTACAAGTCCTCGTCCTGTTAACTGTGCATTACTGAGAGTTACACACATGTGTGACAGCGCATAGAGAAAGGGACCTAAGGGAAAACAAATCAATTTCCATTTTTTTCTTTTTTTGATGTGGACAACATCTGAGCATCGAATGAGACCGATCCCATGCCCAAAAGTGTTCCCTCCCAGAGATATGCGCGTTTTATGAAAGTGAAGTCGACGATTCTAAGCGCAAATAGAAAGGGACCTAATCTTTAAAATGGCTCTCCCGAACAAAGCTGGTTTTTAACCTTAGGTCCCTTTCTATTTTTCGCGTCACATATGCACATGCGATATGCGAGTGCATACCAGGGTAATCACGTTCATCCATGTGTGTGTGACTGTATGTGTGTATGTCTACCTCCTCTATCTATGGGCTCATCTCTTCATTATTATGTGGATGTGTGTGTGTGTGTGTGTATGACTAGGAGAGTGTGTCTCAGCCATAATTTACATAATTCGGCATGCATTTGTATGCGTGCGAGTGTAATGCCTTCTAACCATAGCCCGCCACATATGTACACACACACACATACATACATATGCATTTACATGTTCACTGTTTTGTTCTATTGCCTCCGCCTTTGCCATTTTTTTGTGTGTGTTTTTTTTTTGCTCCTCTTGTACTTTACATAAATTGCAGTTTTGTTTTGAACATTTTCGTTACTTATTTATATGGAGATTAAAAATATACTACAAAACAACAAAAACAAATAGAAAAAAAGAGACTAGAAAATAAGCACAGCGAAATTGCGGAAGGTACCTAGAAATCTGCCAACAAGTAACATGCAAAAAACCTGCAACAACAAAAGCTCGTTGAAAGTTGATTGTCTTCGTGAGTGGCAAATGAGACTAGGAAATTGCAGGTGAATGGTTTTTAAATTAACGTTTCGTTTGCTGTTGTTGCCATTGCCTTTGTTGTTTAGTATAGAATTTAATGCATTTTCAATGTTTAAGCATTGTTTTTGGTTCGAGAGCGAGGACAATCTTTATATTAATATAATATTAGAATATTTTGAAGATAGTGGGTGTTCACACTGGTTTACTACCTTGAGTTGGTATCACTGCTGAATTTGATAACCTTTTTAGCATTTCATCACGGTTAGACTTACACGAGTGTAGCTCTTGTAAATTGTTAACGTTTTTTATTAAAAAAAAAATTGTTCTGTTCGTCAAACTAATCGCGTTAGTCCATTTAATGGTGGTCGTTGCTGTCCATCGGCGCATTGAAGCTCACTTTTGGTATAATGGGTACGTCAATAAGCCACATTTTTGAAATTTAAATAAAGATAATCCTCAATATTTTGTACAAACATCATTGGTGCGCTTAATGGGCCGATAATTAACAGAATCTTTTTATCAACGGCGGGTCACATTTACAAATCATATTTATAAGTATACATTAATGGCTAAAAATTAGCTATGCTATAAAACCTATAAAACCCAATTAATATTAAAAACAAATTTTTGTTTTATTTAAATTTAAAGTTTTGTAACTTTAAAAAGACACCCTTTACTAGGCATTCAAAAACGATAATTTCTGTTATCACTTCAACACGAATCAATAGAACTTTATATGATTTTTTTGTTTTAATATCGGGTGATATACCTTGAGGTATTTTCCTCAAAATAAAAAAGTGCAAAAATTCAAATCAAGTGTGGAATCTTTATTGTTCAGTCGAAAGGACATTTTTTGCCTTCTATTTTTTGAATATAGTTTCCTTCAAAGATTGGCCGCAACTACTGTCAAACATGAGCCCATCACTTACAACCATATCCTTCAATTCTGCCAATCACATAACGGGTGATAAATCTACAGGTATTTTTTTTACAAAATAGAAAACACAAAAGTTCAAATCATGTGTGGGATTTTTATTTTTCATTCGAAAGGACATTTTATGCTTTTTATTTTTGAATATAATTTCCTTAAAATGTTGGCCGCCACTACGCCTCAGGGTTTCCATTCTGAGGGTCTAATTTTGGATGACTCGTTCGAGCATTTCGACCGCTATGGCGTTAATGACACGCGTAATGTTGGCTTCCAAAACTTGAATCGTAGCTGGTTTATTAGCGAAAACATTGGACTTTGCGTAGACCCAAAAAAAGTTTAAATGTGTGATATGAGACGATCCATGCGGGCAATTCACCGGACTAAAACATGAAATTATACCTCTCAATATATCCATTGTTTGAGCAGCTGTATAGCAAGTGGCACCGTCCCATTGAAACCAAATGTCGTCACGATTACGAGATTCAATTGCAGGAAGCAAAAAGTCCGATATTACGACTCGATAGCGTGTACAATTCACGGCAGCGTTCCGGCCTTTATCATTTATAAAAAATATGGACAAATGATTCCACCAGCCCATAAACCGATGGATGCTCTTCATCCCAAATGCGGCAATTTTTTTGTCGTTGAGCCATAAATGGGCCTCATTACTGAACAACATTTTGGTCGAAAAACGTTTCCCACCGAACCCTCATTTCCATAATAAAGTTGTTTAATTTTGAGACGTTATTGTGGTGTAAGTCCTTCCATGATAAAATGGCAAAAAATAATGAAATGAAAAAAAAGTTTAATACAACTCACGCTTATCTGTGAAAACCCCTATTGAAATAATACCTCGAGATTGATCACCCGTAATATGAATAAAATACAGTAGGATAATATAAACTGGTATAGGTTAATTTTCATATAGTCAGTTGCTAAAGAAATGTCGCGCCTGTCCATTAGAGAGTAAAGGAAATATTAAGGTCACATATTAATGGCACCATTAATCCGGCATAAAAATGGGCCAATTTTTGAGCCAAATATTAAGTGAGTTTCAACTCGACCTCATACATATTTCGACCTCATCAAATTGTGATTCGCAAAGCAAATATTAAAAAAGTTCACTTTTTCCAAAAACCTTTTATTACCCTTAAAAGGCGACTTTATTCTCCCTAGGCCGATTTTGCCTATTTATAATCCCAATTAGCGTATGATTAATAGTCATTGACCATCATCATGCAAAATTTTAGAGTCTTCGGTTAATTCGTTTTATCGCTATAGTGCTTTCAACAGACACACGGACGGACAGACTCACGGAAGGACATTACTAGGTCTTAGATTTTAACGTCGATCAACTTTATATACTTATATACATTCTAGTAAACTCTTTTTATCAAAAGATTCCTCTCCTTATTCGTCAGTTTGAGTAAATTCAGACTAAATATGTGACATCTAAATCGGGAGTGACATTTTTCGTTGGGTCCAATTATATGAAAGATAGACCGATACGGTCCAATTTTACCTAGCAACGCTCTTTGCTTCATTTGAGCTAGATCATATTTTGTAAAGGTTTTTTTGTAACGTCTATAAGTAACTCATAATATACTATGCTGAATTTGAGGACAATCTGGCTTAAATTGTGACTTCCAGAGCGATAGAACCTCAATCCGGGATGTACCTTTGTGTGCGGCTATATGAAAATATAAACAGAGGGAGTTTTCCAAAACATGGCAAGATATGTTGAAATTTCCCCAGGGTCAATCCCAGATTCGTATAACACACTATGCTAAATTAGAATAAGATAGGATATAATAAGACACTTCTCGAACTAAAGGGCCTTAAATCGGAAATTAAATTTATAAGGGGGCTATATGAAAATATGGATTTTCCAGTGTTAAGAAATATTCGCATACATCGGGCCTTACAAAATTTGAGTACGATCTGATGTTTTTAGAGCAACAGCACCACAAAACGGGAGATACCTTTGCAGGGAAGCTATTCTAAAACATGGACCGATATAGTCCAGTTTCAACAAATTATTGTAATTTAAAACATCTAGAGCGGCAGGACTTCAAATCGGGAGGGACGTTTGTGTAGAGGCTATTTGAAAATAATAATATAATTGTCGAAAACATTTCCCGCTGTTGTCTAATGCCACTAGATACGGGTGGTCACACTTAACTCTCTATGCGAGATTTAGTCCGAATCGGATGTAGTATGTGCTTTTTAGAGCTGCAGGTTTTGAAATTGAAACAGAACTTTTTATTGGGTCTATACGAAAATATATACCAACATGGTCTAGTTTCACATACTTACATAAGTTGGCTCTGCAACCCGTTGTTAGTCTTAACAAGTACGCAAGTACCAATGTTTCGGCGCCATATAGAAGCACAGGTAGTATCAGCGTGTTGTATAACGTAATTTTCCTCTTTCGAGAGAGAGCTCTGTTCTTAAGCTGCTTACGGAGCCCAAAATATCAGTACGATCCTTCTTTTTATCTCAGTGCTGACATCGTTCTTTTGGTTTATAGGGATCCGAAGTATACAAAATCATCTACTACCTCTACGTTGCAACTTCCGGCTGGATCTATCTCCAGTTTTAACAGAGTTAATTAATTAAGGATTCATAACAGTGAATACTTAGTTTCAGGGTGATTGGGTTTCACTTGTGTCATCTCGGACCAGAAATCAAAGGGAGCGTTTGGTCAAAGTAGGCCGCTCGAATGTAGTGTGTTGCTTTTAGAGCTGTAGGTTCGGGAAATCCTATGTATTATATCAAAACATAAACTAATAAGGATCAATTTGAGTTGGTTCGTCCTTGGGCTAAACCTATACACAACAAAATTGTTTATCAAAATCGGTTTATAAATTCCATTTCTAGTATAATTACAACAATAAATAGACAGACGGAGGGAGGGAGGGACCAGCGGACATCGCTTAATATGATTGGATAATGCTTCCAAGTAGATCGGCATTCTTAACATGTGGTCTATTTCCATTCCTTTAGAGTATAACAAATATTAGCACTTAGTCAAATTAACACAGTTAAATGTAGGGAATAATAAGTACGTACGTATTTATGCAGAAAGTGTATAAACAAAAAAAATTTGCGGTACTAAAGTTAAAGAAACCCCAGAGAAATTCACCAGGGACCTTTGCATCGGACAGCGTCACTGTTTGGTGCGCCATATCACGAGCAGGCATCATTGGCCCTCAATTTTTCCAGGATAACCGTTTTGCCCTTAACTGTGAACTCCGAACGGTACTTGACTATGATACAGGATTTTTTTCAGACGGCTCTTGAGGTAATGCAATTAGAGGATACAAGGTTCCAAAAGGATGGTGCAACTGCGCACACTGCAAGGGTTATCATGAATTGTTTGAGGCAAATGTTTCCTGGACGGCTTATCCTTTATCTCTTTGAGAAGTGATGTGAACTGTGCCACTGCCCACACAGTGAGGGTTACCATGAATTGTTTGAGACAACTGCTTCCTGGACGGTTTATCTCTTGGAGGGGTGATGTGAACTGGCCGGCACGCTCACCAGACTTAGCCCCATGCGATTTTATCCTTCGGGCTTACATGAAGTCGAAGGTGTATATCAACCATCCCAATACCTTGGAAAACCTAATTAACAATATTGAGGCTGAAATTGGCAGAATACCAGTGGACATGCTTGTTAGAGTTCATGAAAACTTCCAAAAACGTATGCAGCAGTGTGTGGATAACGAAGGTCTACATTTGCCAGATAAACTCTTTAAAACCATGTAATTTAAAAACTCCCTTACACGCAGAGAAAAAATATAAAGAAAAAAATAAAATAAATTTTTCTAAGGTTCACAATTTTTTATTTCATTCCGAAATAAGCAAATTTCCACGCTCCACCATGTATTACTCAAACCCATACACGCAGAGAAAAAATATGGTTACTATATGGTCAAAGAAATAATTATATTGTCTCCGCAATAAAAGTATATTCGTCGCAGCCATAGCATTTTTATTAAATTTAATTTTGACAATAGTATGATGCCGCAATATTAATATTGTTGACATGTAACAAAAGTATTATTGCCAAATTTAAAAATCAAAATATAGTTGTGGCAACAATATACTTTAAATATGGTTGGTGCGACAAAAGTATTGTTTTTTTTTGGGTTTTATGTTAACAAATATATGATTTAGGCAATCAAACTGTATGATTGTAACATACTAATTAGAACCTTATACCCTTTTATTAATCGTAGATCGGCATTAAACATTGGCAATAAAATGCTAATATTAAAACTAATATTTCACGCTGTTATTTTCTATGCAGCACCTGTCTGGGCTAAAAGTGCAAATTACCACTTGAAAAGGCTCCAGATCATTCAAAATAAGCTGTTGAAGTTAATCTACAATCTCCCTAGATGTTATTCTACCGCAAGACTTCACCAGCTTGCGGATGTTGATCTGGTAGCTGCCAAAATAGATAAATTGTCTAGAAATTTTAACGCCAAATGTTCGTATTCCGATTATGATCACATCGCTGAGCTGGCTTCAGTCTGAACATTTTTAACTAGTTTTAAGTAGGTTAAGTTTTTATATAAAAATACTAAATTCACAAAGGTTTTTTTTGGAAATTTTCACCTCCATTTACTATGTTAAATTAAAAATAATTATTTTAAAATTACCAATTGTTATATTTAAGCAGAAAAACGAAAAATCCTTAAACTCTTTTCATGTTCATATTAAAATTAAAAACAAATCTAAAAATGCTACGAAAACAATAAATTGAATTGAATTTATATATGAAATATTTAGAAAAAATGTTATTGGATTGGATCTATTTACATGGAATTTAAAATTATTTAGACAAATTGCTTTAGCTTTGTTTAACTGAAATATTTTTAAAAATTTTTTTAAGCTAATTTTTGTCCCTTAAAATAAATCTCTCATATTATTTTGAAGTTAATGTATTTCAAAATAATTTTCTTAATTCAAATTTATTTTTGACAACTTAACCCTTTTCTAATAAATAATTTTGGGGATCATAGTATAATTGTGTATGATCATATTATGGTTGTAGGCAACATAACATGATTGAGTGTGAATCATACTATGGATGTGAGGATCATATTATGGTTAAATGTGTGTTTGGTATGGTTGTGAGGACCATAATATTGTTTTGGAGATCATAGTATGGTTGAGTGTGAATCATACTATTGTTGTGGGGATCATAGTATGGTTACGAAGGAGATCGCAAAATTAACTGGCCTGGCACATTTTCTGTTTTACTAGCAACTTTTTGTTTTTTTTTGTTTTTTAAAAGCAATCTTTTATAAGCCATCTGTCAAAATTTCCGAAATATTTAATGATTATTTTCTTTGTTACAGGTGATTGAAGTAAACAATTTTTATAATTTTTGAAAAATGGAAAATAAAGAGTTTCGTGCGGTAATTAAACACTTTTATATGAAAGGTTATACGCCACAATTAATCAAAGGTGAATTGGATTCTGTTCATGGTGATAATGCATCATCATACTCCACCGTGCAATCCTGGGTTCAACAATTTAAAATGGGTCCTTCAAGTACGGAAGATGAACAACGCTCTGGAAGACCGAAAACTGCTACTACTTTTGAAAACATTAGAAAAATATTTAATGAAGTGACTAAAGATAGACGAATAAAGCTCAGAGAACTTGCTGATATTGTTAAAATACACGAAAAACAAGTTTGGAGTATTTTACATGATGAACTCCACATGAAAAAGCTATCCGCGAAAAAGGTGCCGCATTTGTTGGCTTTGCCCCAAAAAATCGTCCGTTGGACCAATTCCGAGGAGCTTTTAGCGATTTATCAGCGTAATCCAGAAGAGTTCTTGCGCCGATTCATAACTGTTGATGAAACATGGATCCATCACTACATCCCAGAATGCAAAGAACAGTCAAAACAATGGAAGCTGGTAAAAGTGGTCCCAAGAAGGCAAAAACTGTTAAGTCAGCAGGAAAAGTAACAGCCACAGTATTTTGGGATGCAAGGGGTATAATATTTATTGATTATTTTGAGAAAGGAAAAACTATAAATAGTGAATATTATTGTGCATTATTGGATCGGTAGAGTGAAGAAATCAAGATAAAACGACCGCATTTGGAAAAAAAAGTTATTTTTCATCAAGACAGCGATCCTTCACACACTGCTTTTCAACTCAACAAAAACTGGCCGAATTACGATTTGAAATTGCTCAGCATCCACCATATAGTCCAGATTTAGCTCCTTCTGATTATTTCTTGTTTCCAAATTTAAAAAAAATTCTCGGTGGCAAAAAATGTTCGTCCGATAGCGAGGTTATTGCTGAAACTGAGGCATATTTTGAAGGTCTTGAAAAATCTTATTTTTCGGATGGAATTAAAAAAACTTGAAAAATGTTTGATGAAGTGTATTGAGTTGGAAGGAGATTATGTTGAAAAATAAATAATAATAATTCCAAAAAAACGATTCTTTTTATGATAGGCCAGTTACTTTTGCGGTCGCCCTCGTATGTGTGAATCATACTATTGTTGTGAGGATCATATTATGATTGTGACGATCATAGTATGGTTGTATTTGCATCATATTATTGTTGAGAGAATCATAATATTATAGTACCACGACCATATACCCAACATTAGTATGATGCTCTTCGAATATTGTTATCCCAACCATACTTTTTTCTGCGTGTAAGAGATATTTTCTACAGCTAAATGAGTAAACACATTTTGTCTTAATCTGCAGCTCCAGGCGATATTTTTTTTATCATCCAAACACATTCTTTATGAAAAACCTAATTTCGTATCCTGGACAAAATTCGGCCATGCATATCCTCAAATAATTTCCAACCATTAATTCGTGACACATTTATTTAATCTTTATTCAGGATTTGTTTTCCTTTCCTAAGCTATCAGCAGCAGGTTTTGTTTGCCAGCATGACCTCGCTGTAAAAATATGTTAATTAATTTTTTGTTTTTCTAATTTTCCAATTTCATACTCGCTAATAAATTCGAGTATTTTTTTCGCTCCCTTGCAATATTCGATTTAAGTTTTTTATATACTGGCCCTCGTAACCTGTACCCTGCGATTGGCTGATAGTATCGGCGACGAGAACAAACAAAAGTTTCTCCGTGCCGTTTTTACATAAAATAATGAAAAATATAAAATGAATAAATCCAAAAAAAAAGCTAAATAAACACCAGAATAAAAATTATCATAATGATTCGGTGGCAAAAAAAAACAAAACAAAGAAGAATAATGCATTCATGCCAACGCCTCTGACAATATCTATTCATGACACGGAAGTTATTGTGTGAATATCAACATCCATAGCATCGACACACGACTGTGTCTACTCAAAATAATAAAAATAATAATTTAAATTTATAACTTGTGTGTGTGTGTGTGAGAGTTTTTTTTTATATTTTGAATATTAAATAGCACAAATTGAACTGAGGGACTGACCGGCCACCATTACATACTGCCTTGAATGCTAGTATTCATAATAAACATGTATGCCATGGTATCGAGTCATGCCCCCCGGCCATGCAGTTCGTAATAATGACAATAATTATTTGCATAATAATCACAAAAGGACATTTGAGTTAAATACATTTGCCCACAATATTTGCACATTTGAATGGCCTGCAATTAGTTGGGAGAATATTGGCTGCACAATTCTTTCGTAATTGTCTATGGCATAATTGAGTTTCGAAAATGACAAATCGCCATTGACTTGCTCTCGGACAGAGTTCGTTCGTTTGGTTGGCTATGCGAATTTATAATTTTGTAAACAAACTAATTGTTTTTGAAATTAATTTATTTCAATATTCTAAATGATCTATACGAGTATGTGAAGAAATTGTAATGGCATACTAATTTAGTGAATTGGTTTTGGTGCATTGTCATCATGAAATGAAGAGGCTGAGGATAATATTGCACGAGTTGATATTTAAACCAAGCTTCATTTCTGATTGTAGTTGGGCAGCCAAAAACCACCCAACAAACCAAACCCTAAGCATAGGTAAAGAATAAGTTTACTATTAACAAATTTCTACAACTTTTCATAAGCATGCACATAATAGGTTTACTAATGTGCAAAACATAAGTAGAAAGTCTTTTTAAACAGTGTTTTAAAAACGCTTTCCATCGCAACAGTACGAGGGCGGTTCGGAAAGTTCTTAGCCTATCAATGAAAGAGAATAGTTAGTTTTTCAAAAATATTTTTATTTTTCAATATAATCTCCTGAAACTTCAATACACTTAGTCCAACGCTTATCTAGCAATTCTATCCCTTGATTAAAATAGTTTTCCTCAAGGTCTTCAAAATAGTGGTTTACAACTGTAATTGCATCTTCATTTGAGGTAAAACGCTTGTCACCAAGGATTTTTTTTAGATTTGGGAACAGGTAAAAGTCACTGGGAGCTAAATCAGTAGAATAAGGTGGGTGGTCAAGCAACTCGTACTTTAATTCGTTGATTTTAGCCATTGTTAAAACACTCTTGTGCACTGGTGCGTTGTCTTGATGAAAAATTATTTTTTTGTGTTGTAAGCCAGGACGTTTTTCTCGAATTTGTACATTTAATTGATCTAAAAGGTTGCAATAGTACTCTGAATTTATTGTTTTACCCTTTTGCAGATAGTCAATCAATAAAATACCTTTGAAGTCCCAAAAAACCGTTGCCATAACCTTACCAGCCGATTGAATTGTTTTTGCCTTCTTTGGGGCACTTCCTCCAGCTTCAGTCCATTGTTTGGATTGTTCTTTTGTCTCTGGAGTATAGTGGTGGATCCATGTCTCATCAACAGTTATAAAACGATGCTTAAAACCCCTTTTTATTTCGCTGAAAACGATCCAAACAAGCTTGAGAAATGTTCATTCTTATGCGTTTTTGGTCGACTGTTAACAAGTGCGGCACCCATCTTGCAGAAAGCTTTTTCATCTAAAGTTCTTTATGCAAAATTAAGTGGACTCGATCATTTGAGATGCCCATGATATTAGCTATTTCACGCACTTTTATTCGTCGATCATTTAATACCATATCATGCACTTTGGCTACAATTTCTGTTGTTGTAGCTGTTTTTGGACGTCCACTACGTGGTTCAATTTCAATGCTTGTACGACCACGTTGAAATTCAGCAACCCAATATTTTACTGTTGCATGTGAAGGAGCACTTTCACCTTCACCTTCACATTCACCATATCATTATGAATTTCTTGTCCCGATAAACCTTTTTTATGTAAATATTTAATGACACCACGCATTTCTAATTTTTCCATTGTAAAAAAATCGCGGATGCGTCTTTTGTGAACACCTGTTTCTATATGAAGGAGTTGCCAGATCGAAACAAAATTTAACATGTGTTCATAGCAGAGATGGAAGTTTCCAAAACACTTAACTTTTTTCTGTTTATACCGCGCTTTTTGTGCTAGGCTAAGATGTTTCCGAACTGCCCTCGTATGTGCAATACAATTCGCTGTAGATTTCGTCGTATGATTGCAAAAGACTTATGCTCACAATAGTTTTGTAAGTGTTTTTGCATATAATGTGCCGCTATTCGAGCGCATGTATTTTGCTTAAAGTTCTAGTCTTCTTGTTTATGTTGATAGGTGAAGTTAAAAGTGAGTGAAGTAAAAAAAGAAAAAAGGTGAATTTCATAAAAGCATAACGCAAGTATAAAATGTAGCAAAAGCCATAAGAAGTATGCCCAAAGGTTATTTCAAATACTGTATGCATTTAAAGTTAAATTACTTTTTAAATTTTACAGATGCTGCTATTTCTATTGGATTGGACGAGGATAATTTTGTCCACAGTACAAAATCATTTTATCAATTCGCCAAAACAAGGCAACAGAGCAAAAAATAAAATATCAAAAAAGAAAACAAAAATAACGATTTCTTAACCTGTGAGCATTAAAAAAATAATAAATAACAAGTAAAAAATGTTTGGCTGTGCCGAACTTTGGATAACCTCCACCAGATTCCCAAATAAACCCAAATTTGGTGCGGAAGTGTATAGAAATCTTTATGTAAAAAATTTCATTTCGATAGGTCTAGCTTGTGGTGAGTTATCGTCATATTATTTCTCAAAACCCATGAGACCGTTTGTGTAGGAGGTACCAGTAGGACTTTTCCGATCTTAGCCAAATTTTGCGTAGAAGTGTGTTCTACGAGGGCGGTTCTTAGCCTAGCACAAAAAGCGCGGTATAAACAGAAAAAAGTTAAGTGTTTTGGAAACGTCCATCTCTGCTATGAACACATGTTAAATTTTGTTTCGATCTGGCAACTCCTTCATATAGAAACAGGTGTTCAAAAAAGACGCATCGGCGATTTTTTTACAATGAAAAATTAGAAATGCGTGGTGTCATTAAATATTTACATAAAAAAGGTTTATCGGGACAAGAAATTCAGAATGATATGGTGAATGTGTTAGGTGAAAGTGCTCCTTCATATGCAACAGTAAAAAATTGGATTGCTGAATTTAAACGTGGTCGTACAAGCATTGAAGAAGAACCACGTAGTGGACGTCCAAAAACAGCAACAACAACAGAAATTGTAGCCAAAGTGCATGATAAGGTATTAACTGATCGACGAATAAAAGTGCGTGAAATAGCTAATATAATGGGCATCTCAAATAATCCAGTCCATTTTTGCATGAAGAACTACAGATAAAAAAGCTTTCTGCAAGATGGGTGCCGGACTTGTTAACAGTCGACCAAAAATGCATAAGAATGAACATTTCTCAAGCATGTTTGGATCGTTTTCAGCGAAATAAAATGGATTTTAAGCGTCGTTTCATAATTGTTGATGAGACATGGATCCACCACTATACTCCAGAGACAAAAGAACAATCCAAACAATGGACTGAAGCTGGAGGAAGTGCCCCAAAGAAGGCAAAAACAATTCAATCTGCTGGTAAGGTTATGGCAACGATTTTTTGGGACTTCAAAGGTATTTTATTGATTGACTATCTGCAAAAGGGTAAAACAATAAATTCAGAGTACTATTGTAACCTTTTAGATCACTTCAATGTACAAATTCAAGAAAAACGTCCTGGCTTACAACACAACAAAATACGTTTTCATCAAGACAACGTAGTAGCACACAAGAGTGTTTTAACAATGGCTAAAATCAACGAATTAAAGTACGAGTTGCTTGACCACCCACCTTACTCTCCTCATTTAGCTCCCAGTGACTTTTACCTGTTCCCAAATCTAAAAAAAATCCTTGCTGGCAAGCGTTTTACCTCAAATGAAGATGCAATTACAGCTGTAAACCACTATTTTGAAGACCTTGAGGAAAACTATTTTAATCAAGGGATAGAATTGCTAGATAAGCGTTGGACTAAGTGTATTGAAGTTTCAGGAGATTATATTGAAAAATAAAAATATTTTTGAAAAACTAACTATTCTCTTTCATTGATTGGCTAAGAACATTCCGAACCGCCCTCGTATATAAAATCTTTATGTAGAAAATTTCATCTCGATAGGTCAAGTTTGTAGTGCGTAATTGTCATATTATTTTTCAAGGCCCATGAGACCGTTTGTGTGGGAGGTACCAGTAGGGCCTTTCCGATCTTAGCCAAATTAAGAGCAAAAGTCTGTTCCATATATTAATCTTTATGCCGAATATTTCGTCGCGATAGGTCAAGTGTGTGGTGAGTTATTGTCATATTATTTTTCAAGGCCCATGAGACCGTTAGTGTGGAGGTACCAGTAGGACTTTCCGATCTCAACCGAATTCAGCGTAGAAGTGAACTGTATATAGAAATCTTGATGTGTAAAATTTCACTTCGATAGGTCAAGTTTGTGGTGAGTTATAGTCATATTATTTCTCAAGGCCCATAAGGCCGTTTGTATGGGAGGTAGAAGAAATGGTGGCCCAATCTTAACCATTTTTACATAGATGATTGCGCCTATATAGAGATTATTATTTGCAAAATTTCAGTGATTTTACTCAAGAAACTGGACGGATATTTCCCAATAAAAAAATAATTTTTATGAGGTAGTGTCGGCTGAGGGTCTCCAACACCAACTTCCCGTAGAGCTATATAGCCCATTTTCAATACCAACCATGCTTGGTTAACTACACATGTTTGTGCCAAATTTCAGCTCCCTAGCAGTTTTCAGGCAGGCTCTAGCTTGTTTTGAACAGACGGACAGGCGGACAGCCAGACAACATGGCTAGATCGTCTTAGAATTTTACGAGGATCAAGAATATATATACGTTGTTGGGTCTCCGATGATTATTTCAAGGTGTTACAGACAGAATGACCAAACTAATATACCCTCCTGTGTATGGTGGAGTGTATAAAAATCGATGTGGAGTCTCTTTAGAGGTGGCAAGAGTGAGTTGTATTTTCGTGGGCAATTGTGTGAAGAAAACTTGAAAAGTAAGGTTTACAACAGTACGTAGTTCTCATTCATTTGGGGAGAGCCTGGCCCTATAGAGTTCCGTTTTGCTTTCAACAGTTGCAGCAAGGGTTTCTAAAGAGGGTAGTCAAGGACCCGAAATCATGATAAAAGTAGTGTGCAGCCACGAAGATCAATGTCACTTTGCCATTTTGTTAAAAACTTGTCTTCTATTTAAATATAGAAGCAAGAGGTCTTGAGCCGGTTAATCCCTGTTCAATGTGTAAAACGCAACAGACCGAAATTAAACCAGGATTAAAACGAGCTAAACATAAAACCTAAATATTTAAAAAAATAGTTGAAAATTAGAACAGCCTAATTCACAACTTTAGCCATCCGTTATGAACAAGGCTATTATTACTTAATTGTATTCGTAAGCTTGAAAAACACTTACAAAAATAAGCTTATTTTAACCATGATTAGAAAAGATTGCTCTACAATTACATTATTAAGCTTGTTGTATACTACAGACTAGAATACTTATCACAAGGGATCGTTTTTGTTGATTATGCAATATATAACAAGCCTTTTACAAACACTTCTAAGCTTAAAGCTTACAATAGTATGTTTGTTATAAACTGCTTCTTAAGCGTTTTGGTTTGCTGGGCATACTGAAATTGGGATAAGACTGTGTGCAATGAACACGGGAAAAGGTAAACACAAATCGAATTTTTGTCTTTTGCGATTTTATCCTTGAAGACGATTTTTTTTTGATTTTATATGTTCAGAAAATATAGTACGAGGGCTGCTACATATGTGACGCGCAAAATAGAAAGGGACCTAAGGTTAAAAACCAGTTTTGTTTAGGAGAGGCATTTTAAAGATTAGGTCCCTTTCTATTTGCGCTTGAATCGTCGACTTCACTTTCATAAAACGCGCATATCTCTGGGAGAGAACACTTTTGGGGCATGGGATCGGTCTCATTCGATGCTCAGATGTTGTCCACATCAAAAAAAAAGTGAAAAGTTAATGAAAAGTTTTGTTCAGGAGAGCCATTTTTAAGATTAGGTCCCATTCTATTTGCATATCTCTGGGAGGGAACACTTTTGGGGCATGGGATCGGTCTCATTCTATTCTCAGATGTTGTCCACATCAAAAAAAGAAAAAAAAAATGAAAATTGATTTTTTTTACCCTTAATAATAAAAATGCGAATATTTATCATCAAAAATGGTTGTATTGTTTTTTAAAGTATTCAACAGCATGACTTATACACTTTTGCTTGCGCTCAAACCAATTGTCGAAGCACTTTTCCACTCCGACTGAGACACCTCAAAAACATGGTTTTTGAATGCCTCAACAGCATCTTCTGGCGACGAAAATCGTTGACCACGCATTTTTTTTCTTGATGCTAGGGAATAAGTCATAAAAGAAGTCATTGGGTGCCAAGGCAGGGCTTTACGGTGGATGACCCATCAATTCGACATTTTGGCCGGTCAAAAAGGCGCTGGTTTGAACCGATTTGTGAGAGCTCGCATTGTCATGCTGCACAATGATTCGTGTTCTCTTGTTCGTTTTTGGAATTTTTCCGAAGACCTCAGGCAAAAAAAAATTGTGGTGTACCACACAGAATTGACCTCCTACGTTGCTCAAGCAGAAGAGGCGCCACATGACCAGTTTTGCCGATGAAATAGGCGACCATTTGCTTCAAAGTGCTTCTTCCACTCAGAATTGACCGTGCTACGTTGCTCAAGCGAAACAGGCGCCACACGACCAGTTTTGCCAAAGAAACAGACGACCATTGCTTGTACTTTTCAAACTAACAACTTTTGGTGGATTTGGCTCGTCTTCGAAGACCCACACGGTCGATTGCTGTTTTGTTTCGGGTTCATATGCATAGATCCATGATTCGTCACCTGTGACAAAGTTATACACTGCCTTTGAGCTACCGCAGTTATACTTTTTCAACATCTCTTTGCACCAATCCATACGAGCCTTTTTTTGAGCATTCGTCAAATTCTGTGGGAACCAACGAGAACAAATTTTCTTCACAGCCAAATGAACATGCAATAGCTTTTTGATGTTTGTCATACTTATAACCAAGGATGCCTCAATCTTACGGTATGTCACATGTCGGTTTTGTTTAATCAGTTCACGCACAGCAACGATGGTTTCTGGCAAAGTGACCAAAGTTCGAAGTCCTTTACGAAATTCATCCTGGAGCGAACGGCTTCCGAGACTGAACTCTTGGTACCAGCGATTAACAGTGCTTCATCGCCAAAAGTGGAAACGAGTGGATTTAAACACTCTTGCATCGATAACCCACGCCGAAAATCGTAAAAAATCATCGCACGAAAATGTTTAGGGGATAATTCCATATGTGACAGCGCATGGAGAAAGGGACCTTAGGGTAAAAAAATCAATTTTCACTTTTTTTTTGATGTGGACAACATCTGAGCTTTGAATGAGACCAATCCCATGCCCCAAAAGTGTTCCCTCCCAGAGATATGAGCGTTTTATGAAAGTGATGGTACACCAAAGATACACGTATTTAAATCTTTAAAATGGCTCTCCTGAATAAAACTGGTTTTTACCCTTAGGCCCCTTTCTATTTTGCGCGTCACATATTTTGACTGAGATGAATTTTTCCACCCACTGTAAACAAAACAATTCGCCCTCGAATGACAAAGTTTTATCAGTGAAGTTATGCTAAAAAATGTCAAATTTGTCAATGGAAGTTGCAGGTTGCATCTGGGACTACTAGTAGTGTCAGGAGCCGAAATATTAATAGCAACCCTTGTACGAGTATGTGTATCCAACAGGAAGGGGCCACTTGCCACCCAGCCAACGAAACAATGGCTTTTTTGGGCGAGAAATTCAATGGCTGTGTTATGTCACGTCGTAGCGATGTTAATAGGCCGCCAAAAACTCGTGATTTGACAACGTTGGACTTCTTTCTTTGCGGATATTTAAAAGAAAAAGTATACGTCAATAAACCAAAAACACTTCCAGAGCTAAAGGGTGAGATAATTAGGCACATTAACGATATTGAACCTCCATTATGTCTCTGAGTCATTAAAAAAGTGTTCATCATCGGAAAGAGGTCTGCCATCGAAGCCGTGGCAAGCATTTGATATTTTTCCAGTAAACCAAATTTGCCGTCAATGTCTGATATCAGACAAATTTGAATAATATCTGAACTCTATCGAGAATTCTTACCGAAATCGTTACGAATTCTGTTTGAAAAAAAAAATCCTCCGACAAGATTTTTTTTTTTCAGAGAAGTAGTTCAGAATTTTTGTCAACCCTTTCATATGTTTTTCGTTACGAACTCGGTAAGAAATCGGAACATTTTGCCGATTGTCGTACAGAATTTTGACCGAATTCTGAAGGTCTGGTTTGCTGGGCTATTACGCACGTAATAGTCATATTTAATTTAATTACATAAAAAAAAATATTAAGATTATTCTCTGAAAACCATTTGGTTTATTTACAATTTACACCGTGCGTTTCAGTTGGACCTCTTGTTTCTGCAGTTCGTGCACGGCTGTTCTTCGACTCTTGTGCTGTTGCACGAACCCTAATATTTACATTCATTTAACTAACTAGTTTGTGCCTCTGTACAATTTTAAGTGCAATTCCTTCAACAATAGCCCACTGTTGCCACCCTGCTGAGGTGTTCTTTTCAAAATCCTTTATCTTCTAAAAGTGTATAAACACCAAAATGGACAATAAAGTTGAACCCCCATTACGGCTAATCATTTATGGTGCGTAAATGAAAATAAATGTACCGGCAATTGTTAAAAGAAAAATTTGCTCAAACTTGTTAAACTTTTCGAAATGGCCGAAAGAAAAACGCCCCCTTTAAAAACTCTTTTCATGCGGCCACAAATTAACCCCCCGATAGCCCCCCCGAAAAAAACAGAAGCTTTAAATGGCTTTTGGCGTAAAGTCGAGCTAAACAAAGTAAAAACATTTCATTTCCTGCTTGTTTTGAACTGACCCATTTTCTAGCAAATGGGAACTAATCTATTATTTGCACTCGCAAATTTTTTGAAAGCAATTGGCGAGGGGGATGGAGGACGAAAAACAGACGAAGGAAACTTGAAATTATTTATAACAAAAAAAAATTCAATTGCAACAAAGACGAAAAGAAAAACACCAACTAAGACGAATGAAACGAAACGAACTCATCCGCAAATAGTGCTCGCAGTAACACAATAGCAAACACCCTACCGCCGTATGGCACACAACAGCAGCTGGTGAGTGGGCCACCCTACGAGTCGCCACCCGCATCCTTGGCACAGACCGGGCGATGCGATAGCCATCAAAGGACATTATCTACATAAAAACGAGCTTATTTCTCAAGCATACAACTTAACATCGTGTTTTGGGATTTTCCTATTAAACACTTTTTTTATTCCTTGCGCTGTCCTCCTCTGCTCACACTTCTTTTTCAATTTTTTTCTCCATTTCAGGAGGCGAATGATGAACAAAAACAGAAATTGAAAAAAAAGGAATAGCAGCAGCAGCGATGAAGAAAAGATTAATATTCCTTCCAGCATCAAAAGCATAAAAGCTAATTTTAGATGACTTTGGTTCGAATGTTGCTGCCGTTGCTCGTTTGCTATGTCGGTGTTGGTGTCGTTGGCGCTCTGTTGCTGGACCCGCCGTACTCCTGTTTCAGGCGCTTACATGAATTTTGCCACTTTTTCATTCGTGCTTCCTTTTCTACGTTGCTCGTGTATGTGTGTGTGTGTAAGTGTTTGTTGTCAGGACACCAAAAAAAGGATCGCCGGAGATGGCGAATAAGTCGTCGTTGTACGAGTGTCGAAATCGCTTCAAAGTCCTTGAAAGGCTTACATGGGGGATTAAGAATTCGAACGTGGCACACAAGAGGACTGCACATCAGAGCGGATGGCGATGAGAAACCGTGAGTGTAGGCAAGTCCGTCGATGTTTCGTTGGCTCATTCTGTGAGTGTGTGTGTGTGTGTGTGACTTTGTGTATGTGTGAGTTTGGCAAATAAAACACCAAACTTAAGATGGTTTGTAGTAATAAAGTGGCATTACACGAATGTACGTGTGTGTACTTGTGACTCTCTACTCGTATAGAGCTGTTTCCTGGTGTATGTGTAAAATTAATGATTGCACAGTGGCTGCAAATGGAACAAATGTCGGCAAGAATTTAAGAACTGCTGCAGAAGTGAGACAACTAAAACCCATAATATATTTTAAGTACGATATAAGCTCTACTCCCAGACAGGTCCAAAGGGGGGAAACCTTCGTCAACGGACATTATTATAGAATCCCACGACAGCCGGTTCTATGCACCGGATTGACCCGAAGCAGCAATTCTTCGGCCAAGGGCTGTCACACCGGCACACAGTTGCCGCTACAACAACAACAACATTATAGAAGCAAGGTTTTGAAGGATGTTCTAGAACAACATCGTTACGTGTTGCCATATGTGACAGCGCATAGAAAAAGGGACCTAAAAAAAATAATTTTCATGTTTTTTCTTTTTTGATGTGGACAACATCTAAGCATCGAATGAGACCGACCCCATGCGCCAAAAGTGTTCCCTCCCAGAGATATGAGCGTTTTTTGAAATTGAAGTCGACGATTCTAAGCGCAAATAGAAAGGGGCCTAATCTTTAAAATGGCTCTCCTGAACAAAACTTTTCATTTTTTTTGATGTGGACAACATCTGAGCATCGAATGAGACCGATCCCATGCCCCAAAGGTGTTCCCTTCTAGAGATATGCGCGTTTTATGAAAGTGAAGTCGACGATCCTGAACAAAACCGGTTTTTTAAACTTAGGTCCCTTTCTATTTTGCGCGTCACATATATATTTCTAGTCTAGGCAACACTAAGTGTTACCTTGCCTAACATTTCTGACATTCCCATTGGAAAGTTTGACATTTTTTAGCATAAACGTACTTAGAACGTTTTGACGTACGACCATCATTTGTGTTGTTTACAGTGACTTGAAAAAATCAATTTCGAAAAAAATGGAATTAACTCATTTTTCACAACTTTCGACGTGAAATATCACCACAAGAGTGCATCGATGAACTTACATCTTTGTATTGCGATAAAGCACCATCCTATAGCACTATGAAAAACTGGTTTAATGAATTCAATCGTGGCCGGTGCTCGCTTGAAGTCGAAGGTTGTGAAGGTCGTTCAAAAACTGACGTTGTGCCAGAGAACATTGATGCCGTGCGTGAACTAATGCAAGATCGTCATGTGACATACCGTGAGATAAGGGCAACCTTGGGCATTTCTTCCACCAACATACATTCGATATTGCATGAACACCTGGCTGCAAAAAAAGGTTTGTTCTCGTTGGATCCCGCACAATTTGACAATCGCTCAAAAAAAATGCTCGTGTCGATTCGCTGCAAAGAAATTTTAAAAAAATATGATCGCGGTGCTTTGAAAGACGTTTACAAGGTTGTCACAGGTTACGAATCATGCATCTATGCATATGAGCGCGAAACAAAACAGCAATCGACCGTCCGTGTGGGTCTTCGAAGACGAGCCAAATCCAACGAAAGTTGTTCGTGGAAGAAGCACTTCGAAGCAAATGTTGGCCTGTTTCTTCGGCAAAGCTGTTTATGTGGCGACTGTTCCGCTTGAGTAACGTAGGGCGGTCAATTCTGGGTGGAAGCAGCACTTCGAAGCAAATGTTGGCCTGTTTCTTCGGCAAAACTGTTTATGTGGCGACTGTTCCGCTTGAGCAACGTAGGACGGTCAATTCTGAGTGGTACACCACAATTTAATTGCCTGAAGTCTTCGGAGAAATTCGAAATACGAACAAGAGAAGACGAATCATTGTGCACCAGGACAATGCGAGCTCCCACATATCGGCTCAATCCAGCGCCATTATGACCGGCCAAAACGACGAATTGATGGGTCATCCGCCGTGTCTTGACACTTTATGACTTCTGCTTATTCCCTAGAATCAAGAAAAAAGCGAGTGGACAACGATTTTCATCGTCCGAAGCAGCTGTTGAAGCGTTCAAAAATAATTTTTTTGGGATGTCTTAATCGGTGTCGAAAAAATGCTTCGACAAACCTCGGTGTAGAAAAAACTTTTGTGACAAAGCTTGTCCTCTAAAACCGTCCAAAATTTGTAATCCAACGGGTTCAAATCTGGACTGTCTGAGGGCCATTCTTTAGAGGAAATGAACGCTGGCAAATTGTTTCGAAGCGAGGCCTGGGACGTTTTAGCCTTATGGGCCGACGCAGAATCCTGCTGGAAAGTCCATGGCTGGCTGGAAAAGGCTTCACAACAGCTTCCAAAACGGTTTCATGGTAAACTTTGTCCGATGTTTTGACTTCTTGTTCGAAGAAATGTAGGACAGTGACCCAATCGAAAGAGACACCCCACCAAACCCAACTGAAGCTGGGCGATGACCCTTTTCCACCCTTGGGATCAGTTCAGATGCTTTCTTAGCTGACCGCGCATACTCTCAATCATTTTCCTTGTTTAATATTTCCTGAACGGTAAACATTTTTTCATCGGTGAACAAAATTTTTCTGTGCAAGTTATCAGCGTGCTTCGCCAAAAGACGTTTGCATTTTTCACTTCTATTTTTTTTAAAGCTGCAGTCAATAAATGTCCGTACTTCGTTTGAAAGCCCCAAGTCCCAAGTCTTTTTTATTGATTCGACTCATGGACTTTTGCGAGATATTCATCTCACGAGCCATGATTTTCTGTTTTCGGAGCGGATTTCTGTGAATTCTTGATTTAACGGTTTTGATGACATGCGGTGTTCGAATAGAGCGTGGGCGGCCAGACCGGTGGCGGTCTTTTACATATCCAGTCACCTCAAACAGTGTTATGCATCGGTAGACGAACATGCGGCTAATCCCTAGTGGACGGAAAAAATATTTTGAAAATATCTTTCACACTTTAAAAGCGCTAATACAGCGATACGGTTCTCATTATCTGACCACTCCGTGATGAAAATGGAAACAATTTTAAAATTCCGTTACAGACTAACGCTATTGAGGTTAGCTTGCAAAACCGATATGACATTAACGGGGTATGTTCAGTGCTACTATTGAAATGGGTGTGTTCAATATTGTAACAGTATTTATGTCCCTACTAAGTACAATGCAAGCTCTCACACATCAGCTTAAATCAGCGCCTTGAATTGATGGGTCATCTGCCGTACAATCCTGACTGGGCCGCCATTGACTTCTTTTTATTCCCACACATCAAGAAAAAAATGCGTGGTCAACGAGTTGCACCGCCAGAAGATGCTGTTGAAGCGTACAAAAATCATGTTTTGGAGGAGTCTCAATCGGAGTGGAAAAAGTGCTTCGACAATTGGTTTGAGCCCATGCAAAAGTGTATAAATCATGCTGGAGAATACTTTGAACAACAATCAAACCATTTTTGATGATAAATATTCGCATTTTCCTTATTAGGCCAGAAATATATACAGCTTTCATAGTAAAAGGTTAGTTAAATGCCTTTTGGACTGTAAACTTCTGTATAGGTTGTATTGTTTCCAACTATTAGTTGTTCCAACAAAGTGATTTTTTTTAATCATTTTTTAACCAGGGTGCATGATCTTAACTTTAGTCAGACGTTTTAAGGAAATGGGTTTTAGTTGCCGATCTGAGCCAGAAAAGTTGGATCTTAGAAAGTAACCACACAGAATTCAAATTCAGCAAAAACTGCTGCTGCAAGGCCCGTAACACTAGTTCGTAAAAACTTATTTCGGCCATGCTGTACCAAACCTAACGTAGTCCAACACAACCTTATCTAAAATAAAGTTTTTGGTCAGTAAAAATCTAATATATCTCAAAACACCTAGAACCCCTTAAAAGGTTTTCCTGCCTACCCAAAAACCAATTTGTTTTTGTCTCTCAGTTCGAAAGAATGCCTAGGTCAGCATAAAAGTTTTTTGTTTTTTTTTTAAAAATTATGCTCATCTCGTTTGTTTAATTTCGGTCTGTTGCTTTTACACATTGAACAGGGATTAACCGGCTCAAGACCTCTTGCTTCTATATTAAAATAGAAGACAAGTTTTTAACAAAATGACAAAGTGACATTGATTTTCGTGGCTGCACACTGCTTTTATCATGATTTTGGGTCCGTGGCAACCCTCTCCAGAAGGCTTTGTTGCTTTGAAAGTAAAAACGAACTCTATAAGGCCAGGCTCTCCCCAAACGAATGAGAACTACTGTTGTAAACCTTACTTTTCAAGTTTTTTCACACAATTGCCCACGAAAATACAACTAGCTGCAGTGTGCAGCCTCGAAAATCAATGTCAGTTTGCCATTTTGTTAAAAACTTGTCTTCTATTTTAATATAGAAGCAAGAGGTCTTGAGCCGGTCTTGAGCCGGTTAATCCCTGTTCAATTATGCTCATTATTGAAATAATTACTGCTTTTTGTGCTCTATAAAATTCAAAATGAAATTCTCGGTACCCCATTGTTTCGTTACCAAACACTGTGCGTTGTAACGCCTACGATCGGGAAATGTGTACTTTTAATGTATGCCAGCGTTTGTGTAGGAACCTGATTCACCACATGTATGTGGAGTGTGCGTGTGTGTGTCTAACCGAGTACATGTGTGTGTGCGTGTGTCTAACCGAGTACATGTGTGTGTGTGTAAGTGAAATTAACAACCATCTGAAGCAATTTGTATGGCGAACAAAGTTATTTTAATTAAATAAAATGAGCAAGAAAAAACCTAAAATAAAAAAAATAAAAACAAAATCCGAGCGTGTGTGTGTGTCTGCATGAACACGAAAAAGCCCAGCCGGGCGACGTAGGCGAGAAGTGTTTTTTATTGCAGTCAATAATTTTTACTGATAACGACGACGACGATGCTTTTTTATTTTTCTAATAAGACGCTTTCATTAATTACAATAAAATGCCAACAAAGCCAAAGAAACGCGTTGCCACATGAATCCTACAAATTGGCCATAGCAGGCGCTTGGGGTGCTAGGGCGATGGGCTGGAGGAGCCTGGAAATTATGGTGGGCTGGGTGGCGAAAGTTAATTATATTCACCGAAAGTCGTTTAAATGGATGTGGCGTGTTAATGCGGTATCATAAAGCACATGGCGCAAAAGGTCAACATTTGATTTATATGCAAAGTTTATGTTTGCTGTGGCGGCAAAGGGGAGTGAAGGAGGAGAAAAGGAAAGAGAAGGGAACGGAGAAGTACAGCAAGAAAAGGAGAGCAACTAAGATGGCAATGGATCAGAAGAACATTATTTGCATACGCCAAATTATGCGGAAATTTCGTAAAACGCAAAGTACGGATTCGTGACCCAACGTGATGCGGTTGGTTGGCAGTAAGCGCGACATATACCTAAGGAACCCTGAGGTTTCAAATTTCCTTCGTTACTTCCCTCAACATTCCGTTAAGGAACAATAGTTAAATTCTTTGAAAAGCAGTGGCCACTCATTTAGTCTTTGCTTTTGAGCTCACTGTTTAAAAAGGTAACGAGATTTGGTTTTTATAGAGGCGTTTTTATGGTTAAGGCATTAATTTCTTAATAATTATGTCACCTAACTTGAATGTGGACTAGTTGCGTGATAGTCATGCATACCAACGTCACCCTAAGACAATAACTGGCCTTTTAAATTAAATTTAAATTATTGCACTTTCAAAGACATAGGAAAAATCTGGCTTAGAATATGTAGCTGAACGTTTCGTCGGTAAGACTCATTCCAAAGGGCTACAATTTTAACACTATAGGGTAAGGGGTTGAAAATCACCAATGATTTGTCTTACGATGTTTGAAAATCGTTGGATTGCTGGCATAAAAGAGCCATCAAGAAAATTTTTGGCTGCTTTACAATATCGTCCCTGAAAGAAGCGAACTGTGGAGTCTTTCATCTAAATATACTCAGACATTTTCCTGAAGTGAATATATCTGATATTGAATACCCAATCTTTGTTGTTGTTGTAACAACAATATTTTAATTTTGAAGTCTTGTTCGTCTATGGGGGATCTGCTTCGATATCCAGGTAAAGGAAACACGCCATTTGAACTGGATGCGTCCACAGAGACCTGGGGGTCAGCTGAGTGGGATTGGCCGGACTATTGAAGAGGTGCAGTACATCATGTGGTCCCTGATGGCAGGTGGGACAAATGTCCGGAACGTTAGCACCAATTCGTGCCCAGTAAGAATTGAGGCGGCTGGACCATCCAGATCTCAGCTGCGCCAGAACCACGCGCGTCTGATGAAATCTCCGGGGGGATGTTCCCCTAGCGCTTCATTCACACGGTAGCTGGATACTGCTGCTGCGACGTCATCGGCGTGAATGTTGTTCAGACCTGCCTGATAGTTTCGATCATCTAAAGGTTCTCTCTTATACCGCTGGACCTCTCTCTCTAGATCATGAAGATCGTACCTGATCTGCCTGGGTGGAGGCATCCTGTTCAAGAGATGGTGGTTAGGATGACTGCTGCGAAAACACCCTAGCAGGTATTGCTTAGACAACAGGAAATTGTGTCTGCGCACGGTAAGTACCTTCGTCTCCTCATGCAGATGGTCCTCAGAGGACATAAGAAGACACCCTGTTGATGTTCTAAGGGCGGCATTCTGGCAAGTCTGAATTTTCTTCCACTGCGTCGTACTCACGTTCGCCGACCATACAGGTGCTGCGTAGTTTGCTACAGACCGACCTATCGCTTTGTAAGAGGTTAACAAGGTTTCTTTGTCGGCTCCCCAAGTACTGCCGGCAAGTGACTTGAGGACCTTGTTCCGACTTTTGAGTTTATCGCAGATAGCTGTAGCATGTGCAGAGGATCTAAAAAGGCTGTCCAATGTGACCCCAAGGATTTTGGGGTAGTTGGTGGTCGGCATGTTGACGTCATCGACTTTCACATTGAGTGACAGCCGCACCTCTGCGGTCCAAGCAGTAAACAGTGTGGCTGATGATTTGGAGGCGGATATTTTCATATTCCTCGCAGTGAAGAAACGTGCTAAGTCAGTGAGGTAACAGTTGATTTTCTCGCAAATGTCATCCACTTTAGGTCCTGACGCCAGAATTGTGCAATCGTCAGCGTACGACACAATTTCAACGCCGTCTGGTGGTGCAGGAATTTTAGAGAGGTAGAGGTTAAACAGAGCCGGGCATAAAACTCCACCCAATCTTTAGTTGCTTCTACCGCAACTGGTCAATGCTTCCATTAAAGCAATGAAAGAGCGAAGAACTTCATCTCTACCCGCCATCAAGAAAAACTGGGTTGAGAGCCGTAATTTGCTTATTTGGGAATGACATAAAAAAAATATGAACCTTAGAAAAATGTATTTAATATTTTAATTACCTTCAGCAGTAAGAGAATTTTCAAATTACATGGTTCTGAATAGTGTATCTGGCAAATATCGACCTTCGCTATCCACACAATGCTGCATGCGTTTTTTAAAGTTTTCATAAACTCTAACATGCATGTCGACTGATATTCTGCCAACTTCAGCCTCAATATTGTTAATTAGGTCTTCCAAGTTGTTGGGACGGTTGATATACACCTTCGACTTCAGATAACCCCAAAGGAAAAAACCGCATGAAGCTAAGACTGGTAAGCGTGCCGGCCAGTCCACATTACCCCTCAAAGAGATAAGCCGTCCAGGAAACATTTGCCTCAAACAATTAATGGTAACCCTCGCTGTGTGTGCAGTCCCCACCGTCCTGTTGGAATGATGTATCCTCTAATTGCCTTGCCTCAAGAGCTGGCTGATAAAAGCCCTGTATCATAGTCAAGTACCGATCGGAGTTCACAGTTACGTCAAGACGGTTATCCTGGAAAAAGTAAGGGCCAATGATGTCTAGTCGTCATATGGCGCACACAGTGACGCAGTCCAAATGCAGAGGTCTCTGGTAAAGTTTGCTGGGGCTTGTTTCCCTCCAGTACCGCATATTTTGTTTGTTTACACACCCACTGAGTTGTAAATGTGCCTCATCAGAATAAACACAATTGCGTCACGGGGTAAAGTTGCAAGAATGTCGTCACAAGAGGTCCGCCATGTCAAATAGTCCCGCGCTAACAATTGTTGGACCCCGCACATTTTATACGGGTGAAAATTGCGTTCATCGTGAAGAATACGGTGGAGAAAACGTCTAGATATGCCAAGAGCAAGTGATTGCTTTCGAACAGGTAGCTTCGGAGATTGCAGTACTTCGGCTCTCTCTCTCTCCTTATTTTTTGTGGTGTTGTAATCCTTCTCTCAAGTCCCCTTCGTACACATGACACTGAGAACAGCAAGGAATGTGTCATGATGACACATTCCAATTGTAAATTGGTAATGAAATTACCCAATTTACAATTGATTGCCGTCCAGGAACACGTCCGCGTGGGGGAACAGCGAATCATTAACGAAAAGCACGCTGCACTGAAATGATCAAGTGCGCATTTGAAAAATACGCTTTACCACAAAATGACCTCCCCTCACTTGTCCAATGCAGGATGGCTACTGAAAGACAGACGAATACAAATCTCCCGTCAGCCACTATAAGCCACGCCCACTCTCTTTGACTATCAGTGCCGCCACAGCCTGCAGTGCAAAAAAAAAACAAATTTCCGCGCTCCACCCTGTACAAATTTGGAAACAAAAATATTCACAAAAATTTAGTCAAAAAGTAAAAATAATTTTACTTTCAGCGATGTGAGAATATTTTATAATGGGTGATCCATCTAGAAGTATTTTTTCAGAACAAACAAAATATATAAAAATTCAAACCAAGTGTGGAATATTTATTGAAATTTGAAAGGACATATTTTGGATTTAATTTTTTAAAATAGTTTCCTTCAAATGTTGTATACTGTATTATGGAAATAAGCGTTTGCCGAGAAACGGGAAGATCCGCTGTTTTCGACCAAAATTTTGTTCGATGATGAGACCCATTTCTGGCTCAATGGCGAAGTCAATAACCAAAATTGCCGCATTTGGGCTGAAGAGCATATTCATGTGAGTATTAAGATAAATAACAATCATACAGTATGATTGACGTGTTCATAATATGCTCACGCAAAACCCAAAAAGCAATACTTTTATCTCTTCAACCATATTTATATTGTTGCTGCAATCATATTTTTGTTTTTAAATAAGGCAACAATACTGTTGTTCAAACATACTATTGTTACATTTTAAACACACTTTTGTTACGTTTCAGCAATTTTTATTTTGAAATTAAATTAAAAAAACAACACTATGGTTACGACGAACCTTCTTTAATTGCAGAGAACATATTATTATTGCCGTAACCATAAAATAACCATATTTTTTCGCTGTGTATACACGTAGAAAAAATGTATGGCTGGGATAACAATATTCCAAGAGCATCATACTATTGTTGGGCATATGGTTGTGGTACAACAATATTATGATCCTCACAACAGTAGTACGATTCACATACAACCATACTATGATCCTCACAACCATACTGTTATCCTCACAACAACAGTATGGTTCACGCATAACCATACTATGATCCCACAACCATAGTATGATGCTCACTCAACCTTACTATGAACTCAACAACCATATTATGATCCTCACAACCATACTATGGTTCACATACAACCATAGTATGATACTCACAACCATAGTATGATTCCCACGCAACCATGTTATGATCCCTACAACCATAGCAAGATCACACACAGTTGTACTACGTTCCCCAAAGTTTTTTTTTATTAGAATGGGGTTAAGTTGTCAACAATGGATTTGAATATAGAAAAACTCAGTTTAAGAAAACTTAAGCGTTGTTTTTAAAAATATTTCAGTTAAACAAAGCCAAAGCAGTTTGAAAAATCTTAATTTACAAATAAAAAGTAGTATTATTGCATAAGATTCGCAACAATAACATTGTTCTAACAAGCATATTCAAATGAAGAAAAATGAGGCTAAATGCACACAGGTAACTTTCACACTGAACTTTAGCACTTGTCCGACATTGAAACTAAACAATATCCCTTTTCTCAATCTGATCATGTTTCATACCTTGGAATCCACCTGGATCGCCGGCTCACCTGGAGAAGTCATATCGAAGCCAAGAAAACTCAACTGAAACTTAAGGTCCATCAACTGCACTGGCTCCTAAACGCGAACTCAAAACTAAGCCTTGAATATAAGGTCCTGCTATACAACAGTGCAATCAAACCTATCTGGTTATACGGTGCCCAGCTATGGGGCAAAGCAAGCTCGAGCAATCTCGACAAAATACAAAGAGTCCAATCGAAGACATTGCGGCTTATTACCGGTGCCCCTTGGTATATGAGGAATGAAAACATCCACCGAGGCTTGAAAATACCTCTCGTTAAAGAGGCAATTCAAAAAATCAATATAAAGCACAAAGAGAAGCTCGAACGTCATGATAACATACTTGCTAGACAATTATTATGCAGTCCAAGCTCTTTAAGACTTCGGTGAAACGAACGCCGTGTTTTCTAATCTGCACTTGTGCTTCATCCTTAACAGTAATCGCAAACACACGCGCCCGAAAGACTGTGTAGAATCCTTTTTTCTACGTCACGTGGCTTAAACGCTCTTATACGTGATCTTTAAAACAGTCAATATCAATCGCGGACGAACACTCAAAAAAGACTGTGTAGAATCCTTTATTCTACGTCACGTGGCTTAGATGCTCTCATACGTGATCCTTAAAACAGTCAACACGAAAAACCTACATAACCTAAATTACGTCGTCCACTCTGCTATTCTAGAGTTATCCGTTATACTTACATAACTAGAGTTCTTCTCTCTACATAATATCGCGAACACTCTGTAAATGACTGTAAGGGTCCTCTGGCCCTTTATCACGAGGTTTAAGCCAAACTAGGTCTAAAATTCTCAGGCATGTGATCCATACCAGTTTTATACTATTTTGACCAAATTAATTAAAATTCCTGCCAATAAGCAGAGATCCACATTACAAGAAATCCATACTAGGATTCATTATTGAATTATACTTAAGATTCGTATACTTATTGTTAGGCTCCATTGGAGCAGATTCAATAATTCAAATAAAGCTTATACAAAAAAAAATGAAGAAAAAAATATAATGATTGCTGTAATCATAATATTGTTAACATAAAACCCAGAAATTAATACTTTTGTCGCACAAACCATATTTGTATTGTTGCTACAACCATATTTTTATTTTTAAATTTGGCAATAATACTATTGTTACATTTCAACAATAATAATATTGCAGCCATCATGTTATTGTCATAATTAAATACAAAAAACAATACTATGGTTGGGACGAACATACTTTTATTGTGGTGCACATTTTATTATTGCCGTGACAATATAGTGACCATATTTTTACTCTGCTTGTACGATTGAACCCGTGGAGTGGTTGCGGCCTTTTAAATAAACAAGATTCCACACTTGATTTGATTTTTTTTTAATTTGAAAAAAATGCCTCTTGATTGATTTGTATTCTAAATATCACCGTTATATCTCAAACAGTTTATGAGTTAAGGCAGTTAATTTTTAAGTTTTTATATGAAATTCCAAAAATTTAGAATTTCAAGAATTTAGGCTCTTTTGTTGATTAGATCCTAAGGAAAAATCGATGATTTCATAAGAAGTATTTTACCTCGTAAAACGGCTGATATTTTGAGCACACTACGAGGGCGGAAAGTTCTTAGCCTATCAATGAAAGAGAATAGTTAGTTTTTCAAAAATATTTTTATTTTTCAATATAATCTCCTGAAACTTCAATACACTTAGTCCAACGCTTATCTAGCAATTCTATCCCTTGATTAAAATAGTTTTCCTCAAGGTCTTCAAAATAGTGGTTTACAACTGTAATTGCATCTTCATTTGAGATAAAACGCTTGCCACAAGGAATTTTTTTAGATTTGGGAACAGGTAAAAGTCACTGGGAGCTAAATCAGGAGAATAAGGTAGGTGGGTGGTCAAGCAACTCGTACTTTAATTCGTCGATTTAAGCCATTGTTAAAACACTCTTGTGCGCTGGTGCGTTGTCTTGATACAAAATTATTTTTTTGTGTTGTAAGTTAGAACGTTTTTCTCGAATTTGTACATTTAATTGATCTAAAAGGTTGCAATAGTACTCTGAATTTATTGTTTTACCCTTTTGCAGATAGTCAATCAATAAAATACCTTTGAAGTCCCAAAAAACCGTTGCCATAACCTTACCAGCCGATTGAATTGTTTTTGCCTTCTTTGGGGCACTTCCCACAGCTTCAGTCCATTGTTTGGATTGTTCTTTTGTCTCTGGAGTATAGTGGTGGATCCATGTCTCATCAACAGTTATGAAACGACGCTAAAAATCCATTTTATTTCGCTGAAAACGATCCAAACAAGCTTGAGAAATGTTCATTCTTATGCGTTTTTGGTCGACTGTTTACAAGTGCGGCACCCATCTTGCAGAAAGCTTTTTCATCTGTAGTTCTTCATGCAAAATTAAATGGACTCGATCATTTGAGATGCCCATGATATTAGCTATTTCACGCACTTTTGTTCGTCGATCATTTAATACCATATCATGCACTTTGGCTAAAATTTCTGTTGTTGTTGCTGTTTTTGGACGTCCACTACGTGGTTCATCTTCAATGCTTGTACGACCACGTTTAAATTCAGCAAACCAATTTTTACTGTTGCATGTGAAGGAGCACTTTCACCTAACACATTCACCATATCATTATGAATTTCTTGTCCCGATAAACCTTTTTTATGTAAATATTTAATGACACCACGCATTTTTTTCATTGTAAAAAAATCGCGGATGCGTCTTTTATGAACACCTGTTTCTAGATGAAGGAGTTGCCAGATCGAAACATATTTTCACATGTGTTCATAGCAGAGATGGATGTTTCCAAACACTTAACTTAACCGCGCTTTTTGTGCTAGGCTAAGAAGTTTCCGAACCGCCCTCGTATAAGTAGTTTTCTATTGTAACAAAACAAAAATTCAAAGGAATGTTGAGAGCAACGCCTGGTAGTACTTGAAGGATAAGTAGAAAATTTTCATATAGTATTGCATATAAATAAGTTTCTCAAAAATATATCTATCTTATGATATATGTCCGTTAGCCGTTTGCGATGCAGCAGAAGTAAAGTTTTCTTGCTCCCCAAACAGTTGAGCAAGCACCAGTTTAAAAATTAAATATAAAATATTACATACCTTTCAATCGTGCAAAAGACTAAACGCCAAAACAAACTTTTCCATGTAGCTTATCAAATATTTGTTGCACGAACTTTCCGGAAACGGCTACACAGCAAAGAATATCCTTATCAAAATAAAATTACCTGAAAGTAAACAATTACAAAGAGTATGAGATTAGTATGGCGATGACAAAGAGGTATGGTTAAGAGGATAATAAAGCTATTTATGTTATATCCTTTCAACACCCCCACCTCGAAGAAAATCAAGATCAAAAGTCCATGTTCGTCCATAACTGCAGATAAAAAGCGGCAGTTACATGATATCTACTACTCATGCTCTTCATTACCACAATGCTCGCTCCCCTTAGACGCTTTTATCGTAAGCCTTGCCTTATCTTAACCGGCAGTTTTTCCTTATGCATCTTCAGAGCCTGTTGTCTTTTATGCCCAACAAAAGATTTATGGTCTTGTATAAATTTACGCATTTACGATGAGGCAGCGTAAATATTTACGCCTAAGACATCACGAAAAAATAAATTTGTACAAGTGTCGGTGCGATGGTATGAGTGAGTCTCTGTGTGTGTCTATGCATTGGTATGCGTGCACGTCTTATTTGTGTGTATTTATATTAAAAAAAAATTTGTTTTCTTTTATATTAAGCACAGCAGCCAAAGCCAAAGAAAGTGAAAAGAAAAATACTCAAATCAAATCTTAACATTTCACTTTGTCTTAAAGTTCAACATGAACTTTGTTATGAAAATCCTTCCCTATTCATTCACTTTCGGCAAGAGTTTCGTACCCACAGCTTGAGAGAAACAGTGGTTTTAGAACACCGAGCGAAATGTAACGAAAAATCCAATCGAGATATCTTCAAACCGGCTTAGATCCTGGTTTCAAACCAGTTGAAATTTAAAACTTAATTTTTTCCTTCCTCAGCATTCCAGTATGAATTGCTGGCTTAACTTTTCTGAAATCAGTGTACAATATAAAGGGTGGTCCAACCATTATGCACGATGTTTAATGTGAGACACACGTTAACGTCAATTTGTTTGCCCAAATTATTTCAAATTATTTCTTTTGTTTCATTTCGACATTTCTTTGTTTGACAAGTTCAACTATTGGAGGCTATACAATTAAGCAGCGCATAAGGATTTTGGAAGCCTTTTACGAAAATGGGCGTATAAATCTAAATGCAGTTTGTGCATTTCGTGATCTTTTTGGTCTGCATAATCGACCACATGTGTCCACAATGGATTTGTTAGCAACCAGAATTGCCGCATTTGGACAAAGGAGAATTCACGGTTGAGTTTTGAAAAGCCGATGCAGCCACAAAGAGTGACTGTAACTGTCATTGGGCTTTATTTCTTCAAAAATGAGGTCGGCCAAGTAACTACCGTGAATAGAGTTTGGTATAGCGTGATAATAACGGACTTCGTGTGGCCAGAAATCGGGGACATGGACCTGTATGATGTGCGGTTCCAACAGGATGGTGCCACTTGCTATTGTGGCACCATAGCCAATAAAACATTGGCTATTTTGCGCTGCAAATTCAAAGGCTGTTGTTGTTATTGCGGATTTCGTAGTGACAGCCCTAATCCAAAGATTGCTGCTATGGGTCAATCCGGTACATAGAATCGGCTGTCGTATCTCAAGTCTGTCTTATGTTAATTGGCCTTCATGATCATGCGATTTGACACTGTTGGACTTTTATTCATTGGGGTTATTTAAAAGAATCAATGTCACTTTGCCATTTTGTCAAAAACTTATCTTCTATTTGATATATAGAAGCAAGAGGTCTTGAGCCAGTAAATCCCTGATCAATCTGTGAAAAGGTGTTAGAGCAACTCAAGAGAACAACTCAAGAGCTTAGGGATGTGAAAATTCGGCACATTAACGACATGAACTTCCATTACGTCTCAGAGTCATTGAATATATATAGACCATCGGATAGAGGTATGCCACCGAAGCCGTGGCGAGCCTTAAGCCGATATTTTGTTTCGTACATAATTGTCATAGATCCTTCTATTACATATAAAAAAATATTAAGACATTTCTTTGATTTCAATTTTGTTTTATTTACAATTGACATCATGCGTTTCAGTTGGACCACTCATTATTATTTTAGAAATTGTGAAGTACTCCACAAGATAATTAGATCAGCTTTGTTGTTGTTTGACGTATGGGAAAGGAAATGTAGGTCTGCAAAGTTAAAGCCAACACATCACCGTCTGGTAGATGCACGTTTCACCTTTGGTGTGGGACGGCTCATCGTTACCATACATCGGGTGATCAACCTAAAGGTATTTTTTCCAAATAAAAAAATACTTAGTAGGAACAATAATACTGTTATATAAATAACAAGTAAAAAATGCTAAGTTTGGCTGTGCCGAACTATGGATACCCTCCAAAAGATTCCCAAATAAAACCAAATTTAGTGCGGAAGTGTGTTCTATATAGAAATCTTTATGTGCAAAATTTCATTTCGATAGGTCAAGCTAATGGTGAGTTATCGTCATATTATTTCTCAAAGCCCATAAGACCGTTTGTGTGGGAGGTACCAGTAGAGCCTTTTCGATCTTAGCCAAATTTAGCGCAAAAGTCTGTTCTGTTAATCCTTAAGCCGAAAATTTCGACTCGATAGGTCAAGTGTGTGGTGAGTTATTGTCATATTATTTTTTGAGGCCCATGAGACCGTTAGTGTGGAGGGTACCAGTAGGACTTTTCCGATCTCAACCGAATTCAGCATAGAAGTACGTATGTTGTATGTAGAAATCTTCATTACGATAGGTCAAGTTTGTGGTAAGTTAAAGTCATATTATTTCTCAAGGCCCATAAGGCCGTTTGTATGGGAGGTACAAGAAATGGTGGCCCAATCTAAACCATTTTTACACAGATGATTGCGCCTATATAGGGATAATTATTTGCAAAATTTCAGTGATTGCTCAAGAAACTGGACGGATATTTTTTTAATTTATGAGTTAGTGTCGGTTGAGGGTCTCCAACACCAACTTCCCGTAGAGCTATATAGCCCATTTTCAATACCAACCATGCTAGGTTAACTACACATGTTTGTGCTAAATTTCAGCTCCCTAGCTGTTTTCATGCAGGCTCTTTCTTGTTTTCAACAGACGGACAGACGGTCAGTCGGACAGCCGGACAACATGGCCAGATCGTCTTAGAATTTTACGAGGATCAAGAATATATATATATACTTTGTTGGGTCTCCGATGATTATTTTAAGATGTTACAGACAGAATGACAAAACTAATATACCCTCCATTGTATGGTGGAGGGTGTAAAAAGTACTAAATGTTTTTGGGCCAAATATTTTTTAATATATTTAATGATGTATATTGTATCCAAAAAGAATCTACTGATTCGAAATGTCCACCTTTTGGCTTTACACACGCCTTAAGTCGCACTGGCCAATCGTCAATAGCTGCACGAACCTCGTCCATTGGAAAATTGGCCATAGCTCGAACCAAAGCAGTCTTAAGAGATCCAATGTTGGGGTATCTTTTGTGACAAACCTTGTCCTCTAAAACCGTCCACAATTTGTAATCCAATGGGTTCAAATCTGGACTGCCCGAGGGCCATTCTTCACGCTGGCAAATTGTTTCGAAGCCAGGCCTGGGACGTTTTAGCCTTATGCGCCGGCGCAGAATCCTGCTGGAAAGTCCATGGCTGGTTTTGGAACAGCGAATTGTTAAGACGCTTCACAACAGTTTCCAAAACGGTTTCTTGGTAAACTTTGGCCGATGTTTTGACTCCTTGTTCGCAGAAATGCAGGTCGGGGTCCCCGACCGTAAGAGACACCCCACTAAACCATGAATGCAGCTGGGTGATGACCCTTTTCCACCCTGGGGATCAGTTCAGATGCTTCCTTAGATGACCGCGCATACACTCTATCATTTTGCTTGTTAAATTTTTTGCTGAACGGTAACAATTTTTTGCATCGGTGAACAAAATGTTTCTGTGCAAGTTATCAGCGTGCTTCACCAAAAGACGTTTGCATTTTTCAATAAAGCTGCAGTCAATAAACGTCCGGTACGTCGTTTGGAAGCTCCAAGTCTCAAGTCATTTTTAATGATTCGACTCATGGACTTTTGCGTGATATTCATCTCACAGGCCATGATTTTCTGTTCTCAGAGCGGATTTCTATGAATTCTTGATTAAGCGGCTTTGCTTATGCTTTGTTCGAATAGAGCGTGGGCCGGTAGCGGTCTTTTACTTCTCCAGTCTCCTCAAACAGTTTTATGCATCGGTAGACGAACATGCGGCTAATCCATAGTGGCCGGAGCGATTTGAAAATTTCGCTTATTTTCATTTCACACTTGAAAAGCGGTATTACAGCGATAGGGTTCTCATTATCGGACCACTCCATGATGAAAATAGAAACAACTTTAAAATCCCGTTACAGACTAACGCTATTGAGGTAAGCTTTCAAATCCCATATGACATTAACGGGGTATGTTCAGTTCTACTATTAAAATGGGTGTGTTCAATGTTGTAACAGTATTTATGTCCCTGCTAAGTAAATAGTAAATTCTGCAAAAAAAATCGATTACCAAAAATGATGACGAAATTGGCCCATAATCTCAGAATCACCCATATGTTTACTACACAAAAGTCCAAAGAATATTACCATTTACATCGACTTGCTCTAAATAGAGCATCCTACGATTGTCGGATGACTTTTTCGTCACCTTGTTAATGTACCCTTCCAAACCCTTGAAAATTTCTTCAAATATGCTAATATGCCACCGACTAGCAACCACTGTGCCACATGTAATGAGAAAATGAAACTTTGAGCAAAAACATGAGAAGAATGTTTGTTTGTTTGTGGGTTTATTATATTAATTTCGTTGATTTAAGACTGCTGCCCATTCGCTGTATAGTTTTTCTTCTTAACCTTCCTCGTTGTTTTTTCTTCTTTTCCTCTGACGGCTGTTGTGCGAAATAGTTGGCGTGAAAAGAATTAGCCAAGTTTTGAAGTGAACCGAAAGAGGCCAACTCTTCACCACAAAAGGAGCCAGAGTATGAGGCCCAAGCAAATCTAGAGGGTATGCATTTCTATTTTTTATACCTACACCTTAAGCGACAATTGGATAATATTCCCTAGAGCTCTGAAAAATATGTTATAATTAGGAGCTTGTGCTGAAATGTGGCACCTCTGGGAGAGTTAGCATAACTTTTGGTTGTTGTGATTACAATAAAATTCGCTTAAAAGTTGGTTACATGGAAAAATAATAAGTCCACAGGATAAATGTTTTGCATTTAGTTCGGAGAGGCAAGTGTGGGCGAAATGCTAACCTGATGGCGTATGTGCAACATTTAGAAATGCCCGCGTTTGCTCGTAACTCATACGCACGGCTGCACCTTGGCATAATCGCGTATTATCCGTGATTTGCGGGCTTTCGAGCGGAAACTGTTTGATGCTTTTTGAATTCGTAATTTGTATCTACAATGTGTTGTTGGGCGCTGTTATTAAAATCAATACCTTTAATAACGAATTGCACCGTGTGCATACCTAAGTATACGAAAGCAACAACAACACCAGCAGCAGCAACAATACAACAAATAAGGTCAAGGTTGTTGCAGGCATCCAACACACGTTTCAAAAATTAAAATTTGTTTGATTTGAGTTGAATCGCACTTAACCAAAACTTTTCGGTGGCAAGAAGTATGAGGCAGAGTATATTTTTTAAATGACTTCGTTGGTGGCAGGACACCAGGAAAAATTTTATATTGAATTTAGTATGGATTTAGTAAAATTTTTAGTATCAGTGGAGCCCGTAGAGCAAACAAGGTGGCGGAAATCAAACCCTTGATTTGCTACCACAATAATTTGAATAAACTTGTGATATAGGAAATAATTTATCGATTTCAGAGCTAAAAATGCAAAAAGAGACATGGTTCAGGGATTGTAAGGCGTGCATTCCTGGCAGATTCAAGACATATGTCCGCGGACACCCATTGATACGTTATTGGTTTTTTAAGGTGTATAATTAATAATTTTTTTAATTCTGTAATATTTTGACTGACAATAAGTTGGATCTAATTAAGGGTGTTTTTTCGGACATATGTGACGCGCAAAATAGAAAGGGACCTAAGGTTAAAAACCAGTTTTGTGCAGGAGAGCCATTTTAAAGATTAGGTCCTTTTCTATTTGCGCTTAGAATCGTCGACTTCAGTTTCATAAAACGCTCATTTCTCTGGGGCATGGGATCGGTCTCATTCGATGCTTAGATGTTGTCCACATCAAAAAAAGAAAAAAACATGAAAATTGATTTTTTTACCCACCCTTAGGTCCCTTTCTCTATGCGCTGTCACACATGGTTTTCAAAAATAAATAAAACGCATATAATTTAATGTTATTTCCAAGAATTCAGCTTTAGTGTTAAGGTTTGTTCTAAAACTAATTTGGGACAAGTGGTCGCCGCGGCTGGCTCGAATAAATTCCAGCCGTGAGGCGCAATTTCAACCACTTTTTGCGGAATTTGCGACCGTATGTCAGCAATACGCGCCAAATATCCTCTTTCAAGGCGTCAATCGTGTCGGGCTTCTCTGCGTAGATAAGCGACTTCACATAACCCCATGAAAATAGGTCAAGCGTTGTTAAATCGCACGATCTTGAAGGCCACTCCAAAGGACCACGATGACTCACCAAACGATTCCTTCAATAAATTGATTGATTTTTTCGTTGACTACTTAGTAGAGACATAAATACTGTTACACACGTTTTATGCTGTAAAATAAAAAGTACTGAAAGTTTTTGGACCCAATATTTTTTAATATATTTATTGATGTATATTGTATCCAAAAAGAATCTACTTATTCGAAATGTCCGCCTTTTGCCTTTAAACACGCCCTTAGTCGCACTGTGCAATCGCCAATAGCTGAACGAACCTCATTCATTGGGAAATTGGCCACAGCTGGGACCAAAGCAGTCTTAAAAGATCCAATGTTGGGGTATCTTTTGCGGCAAACCTTGTCCTCTAAAACCGTCCACAACTTGTAATTCAATGGGTTCAAATCTGGGCAGTCTGACGGCCATTCTTCAGAGGAAATGAACGCTGGCAAATTGTTTCGAAGCCAGGCCTGTGACGTTTCAGCCTTATGGGCCCGCGCAGAATCCTGCTGAAAAGTCCATTGCTGGGTTTGGAACAAGGAATTGTGAAGAGGCTTCACAACAGCTTCCAAAACGGTTTCTTCGTAAACTTTGGCCGATGTTTTGAGTCCATCTTCGCAGAAATGCAGGTCAGTGACCCCATCGTAAGAAACACCCCACCAAACCATGAATGAAGCTGGGTGATGATCTTTTTCTAACCTTGGGTTCAGTTCAGATGCTTCCTTAGATGACCGCAAATACACTCTATCAGTTTGCTTGTTAAATTTTTCCTGAACCGTAAAAATTTTTCATCGGCGAACAAAATTTTTTCTGTGCAAGTTATCAGCGTGCTTTACCAAAAGACGTTTGCATATTTTTATATTTTGTTGTTTATATATTTTATTGTTTTGGATCTCACTCTGTTTACCTTTAAGAATTTATTTAGTATTTTACAAATTTATGTGCAAAGAAAATGAATTAAAAATTGAGTATTATAAAAAATACATATGATACATATAGTAGTGGGAGCCTCAGATATTCAAATTCAAATTTAACGGAAATTCGGGCCTTGAACGTGTATCATATGATCGCAGTGCAGCCAACATCTACATACAAAAACGGTCAGGCGGGAATGTGAAGGTATTGGTGTGTGTGTGAAACGCAAAAGGTATAAAAGAGCGTGGTCGGACGAGTTCGAGACAGTTGGTCATTGGACGGCGACAGGTAAGAGTGACAGTAGCTAAAGGAAGTTAGTGCATGCCCATGGGTTTTAACAAAAAAAGTCTGGTCTTCCCTCTTCTCTTTGGAAATTCTCCATGTAGTAGTATAGGCTGAGTGGGATAGAGGCTGGCCTTCCCGATCTCTATTACCCCCTGCTGTAGTAAAATTGCCACAAAAGCAAACGCGTTCATAGCTTTCGGGCTTCGAAAGAAGACTGTTTAGTCTGCCCAGTCCATCTTTTCGGCCCCTGGGTTAGTGTTAGCGCCGCCACATTACAATAGTGTACTACCGCGCCGCCGTCGATCTACAGCGATCGCGGTCGTGACGCCGCCGATCTACAGTGACGCCGCCGCTGTTCTCCAGTGACGCCGCCGATCTACAGTGACGTCACCGTCGTTCTCCAGTGACGCCGATGATCTACAGCGCCGCCGCCGCCGTTCTCCAGTGACGCCGCCGTTCTCCAGTGAAGCCACAGCTCTCCATAGAGCCTAAATCCTTGGGAGACTGATTGGACTTCCCTTTCTCTCAGCCGTCATCGCGTGTCACCTATTCGATCGATAGTTTGTAGTGTTCTGCCCATTGTAGTTTTGTTAGAGAAAAGGTAGAAATTAAATAAGGCTAAGGTTTATGTCAGAAATTATTTATTAAATAAAGGATTATAGTTACATGAGTCCTACCACACCTCTCTCTTTCCCCTCTATCAAACACGTCGTTACAACACTTTATATGGTCTATGATCGATATTTCGATTGAAATCCTCCATTCTTTGCTAAAAGGTGAACATACCACATCCTATAGGCCAGATATCGACTATTGGTTGCATGTTTCTGACTTGATAACACTCGTAAGAAAATAAGTTTCTGCATTCGCTAACGTGCTAATGTGAATTTAGTGTTACAAGCATCTCAACCCACTTAATAAACCACAAACCTAATATAAATTCTGCCTTACACAATGACCACATTCAAAATGTGTTCTTTGGAAATGTCATTCTTATGTGTGTATGTGTGTGTATATGAGTTTGTGTAACTTTAGTCAACCGAATCCACTTTTCAACATATTCCAATTTAGGGAATTGTTTTTAAATTATTTCCAAGTATCGTTAAAATAAATGTTTGCCATTACGAGAACGGAAGTCAATGGAAACTTTAATTGCAAATAAAAAACTTTTCGAATTTACACTTCATGCATATGTATGCATGTCTGACGTAGAAACGAGTATGTGTGTACAATACACTTACACATTCATATGAGTTCGGTTTGTAAGTTTCAATGTAAAGCCAAGAAAGAATAACACACACACAGAAACACACTCTCGCACACACACAAAGAGAGTAATGAAACTATTTCTAACACAAAGTTTTACATGGTTTTTTAATTAGTTCGGCTACAGAAACACTCGCTCAGTCACAGAGAATCAAAGAAAACACACACATAGAGTATGTACGTGTGTGTGTTAGTTAACACAAAGTACAGCGAGGTAAGTAAACGTAAAATGAAACACAAATACAACTTCAAAGGCTCTGTCGAAAGGGTTGAACATGGCAAAAAGGAACAACAATGAGAAGTCTAAAGCGAGTACAATTGGATTATTGTAGAAAATACATGAATGTAGTTTTATAAATGTGTTTGTGTGTGATTATGTGTGTATATGTGAGCATACAGTGTTCAATTATAGTTAAACTATCACACACGAAAGGGGCATGTGTGTAAACACATCGGGGTGGCCCAAAAAACAATGTTGTAGTACTCGTATTCTGTGTGAACGATGGAGTTTCTCTTCTTCCGGACATTTTTGTTTTGCGGTAAACCGGGATACATTTTTGCAATTCCCGGGATTCCCTGGAATAACCCATTTTAATTTTGTAGTACAGGGTGGCACACAAATCGTGCAACAAACACAAAACGTAATAATGTTTTTCTGTGTAAGCAATCGGCTTATTCTTTATATTATTTGGAAGGTTAGTATTTAGATTTATTAAAATTAATGCTTAGGGTACCGAAAAATGGATTTGGATACAGCAGCCGGTACCATGCTTTGCAGTCCTGCGTTTGAGGGGATTTAGGCAGGAGTTTGGCGGAGTACATGGACCATTATGAGGCTGGTAAACATGTTTGCCGAATCTGAAAGCATCGCACAAAGACCGTACCATTGGGATCCCTTTGCTTGAGTTCAAGACACCATCGCGGCTGCAGCATCGTCCAATGCAGGCAAGTCGAAGCATTTCGACTCGAAACTTATCGGCGCAAATTGTAGTCAGCAGACAGTTATTGTAACGGATAATTCATGATGACTTCAACTTGTTTCCCTACAAAGATCAAATTACAAGCAAGATATGCCCGCTGGATTTGCCTATTCGGACGGAATTTTGCCAGAAAATATATTGAAATGGCCGAATACAAGAGCTTGATAAATTACCTGTTTATGTCAGATGAGGCCCATTTTGATTTAAAAGGCAAAGTAAATAAGCAAAACTGCCTTGGTGAACCTAACACAAAAATACTCCTTGAGACGAAACTGCACCCAGATCGAGTTACTGTGTGGTGCGCTGTTTCATCAAGCTGCTTTGTGGGGCCATACTTATTTGAAGAAAACGGTGTAACAGTAAATGCTAATTAGGATCATTTGTTAAAGCTGTTAAAGGATTTATTTCCAATTCAACAGCAAGTTGGAGCAACTGCCTTAAGCCGCCCTGGCCAATCGTCAATACCTGCATGAACTTCGTCCATTGAAAAATTGGCCACAGCTCGAACCAAAGCAGTCCTAAGAGATCTAATGTTGGGGCATCTTTTGTGACAAACCTTGTTCTCTAAAAACGTCCACAATTTGTAATCCAATGAGTTCAAATCTGGATTGCCTGAGGCCATTTTTCAGAGGATATGAACGCTGCCAAATTGTTTCGAAGCCAGGCCTGGGACGTTTTAGCCTTATGGGCCGGCGCAGAATCCTGCTGGAAAGTCCATGTCGGGTTTCGGAACTAGGCAATTGTGAAGAGGCTTCACAACAGCTTCCAAAACGGTTTCGTGGTAAACTTTGGCCGATGTTTTGGCTCCTTGTTCGCATAAATGCAGGTCAGTGACCCCATCGTAAGAGACACCCCACCAAACCATGACTGAAGCTGGGTGATGACCCTTATCCACCCTTGGGATCAGTTCAGATGCTTCCTCAGATGACCGCGCTTACACTCTATCATTTTGCTTGTTAAATTTTTCCTGAACGGTAAACATGTTTTCATGGGTGAACAAAATTTTTCTGTACAAGACGTTTGCATTTTTCAATCCTTTTTTTTGAAGTTGCAGTCAACAAATGTCCGGTACGTCGTTTGAAAGCCCCAAGTCCCAAGTCTTTTTTAATGATTTCACTCATGGACTTTTGCGTGATATTCATCTCACGGGCCATGATTTTCTGTTTTCGTAGCGGATTTCTTTGAATTCTTGATTTAACGGCTTTTATGACATGCGGTGTTCGAACAGAGCGTGGGTGGACCGACCGATGGCGGTCTCTTACATCTCCAGGCTCCTCAAACAGTTTCATGCATTGGTAGACGAACATGCGGCTAATCCCTAGTGGCCGGAGCGATTTGAAAATTTCGCTTATTTTCATTTCACACTTGAAAAGCGCTATTACAGCGATATGGTTCTCATTACCTGACCACTTCATGATAAAAGTTGAAACAATTTTTAAATCCCGTTACAGACTAACGCTATTGAGGTTAGCTTTCAAAACCCATATGACATTACCGGGGTATGTTCAGTTCTATAATACAATACAATATAAATTTCAAGACGATCTGCCTATAATTATGGTCATTACATTACTTTTATCACTTAACATATTTCTTTACACTTCAATAGTATATATTCCAAATGCGATGTCACTACCTCAAATACATTATGAGTTCTTGCCGTTTAACATTTTTGGATGTGGGCATTGTGAGCCATACTAATATACATACATCATTTCATAGAGACACACACACACACACCGATACAATCATATATGTTGGAAAGTGTAGTTGTTACACTTAACAAATGAACAACATTTGGTACATTTATGGGAAACCCATAAAACCACAATACACCGATAACCATTCACTCATACACTCCCAAAAAACACACTTACACATATGTACTTATTCACACTTGCCTACACACTACAATGGCTTAGTAAATACTGGCTTATAGTATATACATTCGTACATATACATTTGTGACGCGCAAAATAGAAAGGGACCTAAGGTTAAAAAATAGTTTTGTTCAGGAGAGCCTTTTTAAAGATTAGGTCCCTTTCTATTTGCCCTTATAATCGTCGACTTCACTTTCATAAAACGCGCATATCTCTGGGAGGGAACACTTTTGGGGCATGGGATCGGTCGCAGTCGATGCTCAGATGTTGTCCACATCAAAAAAAGAAAAAAAAATGAAAATTGATTTTTTTTACCCTTAGGTCCCTTTCTCTATGCGCTGTCACATATGTATGTGGTTTGCATATATGTAGTACTCGTATATAGGCGAGTATACTCGTATGTATATATAAAAAATAAAATTTGTCGGTGGTTGCCGACTTTAATCAATGTTAATAATATTAAACGATTATACCACAAAATAATATACGCATACAGCGACATGTATGTCTGTATTTGTGTGCGTGTATAAGGATGTAGTGAAAAGTGATTTTTGGGAGCAATAGGTCTTTAGCTAAGAATATTAAAGAGCAAATGAACTTTTGATCCTCAGCACGCTTAGACGAATGTCTTTAAAGAATAATTTAGATTTTAAAGAAGAATTAGATTACAACAGTAGTTCTAATTCGTTTTGGTAGAGTCTGGCCTTCTAGAGTTCGGTTTTACTTTCAACAATTGCAGCAAAGCTTTCTGAAGAGGCTTGTCACGGCCGTGAAATCATGATAAAAGCAGTGTGCAGCCACGAAAATCAATGTCACTTTGCCATTTTGTTAAAAACTTGTCTTCTATTTAAATATACGAGGGCGGTTCGGAAAGTTCTTAGCCTATCAATGAAAGAGAATAGTTAGTTTTTCAAAAATATTTTTATTTTTCAATATAATCTCCTGAAACTTCAATACACTTAGTCCAACGCTTATCTAGCTTATCTAGGTCTTCAAAATAGTGGTTTACAGCTGTAATTGCATCTTCATTTGAGGTAAAACGCTTGCCAGCAAGGATTTTTTTTTAGATTTGGGAACCGGTAACAGTCACTGGGAGCTAGATCAGGAGAATAAGGTGGGTGGTCAAGCAACTCGTACTTAAATTCGTTGATTTTAGCCATTGCTAAAACACTTGTGCGCTGGTGCGTTGTCTTGATGAACAATTATTTTTTTGTGTTGTAAGCCAGGACGTTTATCTCGAATTTGTACATTGAATTGATCTAAAAGGTTGCAATAGTACTCTGAATTTATTGTTTTACCCTTTTGCAGATAGTCAATCAATAAAATACCTTTGAAGTCCCAAAAAAAAAACCGTTGCCATAACCTTACCAGCCGATTGAATAGTTTTTGTCTTCTTTGGGGCACTTCCTCCAGCTTCAGTCCATTGTTTGGATTGTTCTTTTGTCTCTGGAGTATAGTGGTGGATCCATGTCTCATCAACAGTTATGAAACGACGCTTAAAATCCATTTTATTTCGCTGAAAACGATCCAAACAAGCTAGAGAAATGTTCATTCTTATGCGTTTTTGGTCGACTCCGGCACCCATCTTGCAGAAAGCTTTTTCATCTGTAGTTCTTCATGCAAAATTAAATGGACTCGATCATTTGAGATGCCCATGATATTAGCTATTTCACGCACTTTTATTCGTCGATCATTTCATACCATATCATGCACTTTGGCTACAATTTCTGTTGTTGTTGCTGTTTTTGGACGTCCACTACGCGGTTCATCTTCAATGCTTGTACGGCCACGTTTAAATTCAGCAACCTAATTTTTTACTGTTGCATATGAAGGAGCACTTTCACCTAACACATTCACTATGAATTTCTTGTCCCGATAAACCTTTTTTATGTAAATATTTAATGACACCACGCATTTCTAATTTTTCCATTGTAAAAAAATCGCGGATGCGTCTTTTGTGAACACCTGTTTCTATATGAAGGAGTTGCCAGATCAAAACAAAATTTAACATGTCTTCAAAGCAGATATGGAAGTTTTCAAAACACTTAACTTTTTTCTGTTTATACCGCGCTTTTTGTGCTAGCCTAAGAAGTTTCCGAACCGCCCTCGTAGAAGCAAGAGTTCTTCAGCCGGTTAATCCCTGTTCAATGTGTAAACGCAGTAGACCGAAATAAAGCAAACGATCTTAACAATAATTTAGAGTTTCATGGATTTTTACTGACAGTCAAAAAAGAATATTCTTGCAGTGCCAGCAAATGTTTCTTTCCTTTTCGATTGTAGGAGATGATGACTACACCTTTACAGAAACCCTAAAGAAGTTGTGAAAATTCCTGTGTCCCAACTTACAACTGTGTCTAGCAGTGCCCCTTGCTATTTTTGGTGAACAGTTGTAACCACGCACTCTCCCCACCTACGCCCATGTTTCCTTTACACATACAACCACAACAGTTCTACGAAAGGATACGCGTTTTAATAAAGTACAACACGTGATGGGAGAAATCAAGGTTTGAGTTAATACCGATCATCATGACAAAGACTTTTCACCTGCCATTTGCCTAGACCTGAGAAAGGATAAAAGGCATTATTTCTCTTAGTTAGGATTCGGTGAATACCGACTGAAAATGCGAAAGTAATTGGGGCAAGACATCACTAAGGACGTTGTTTCGAAGTTGGACATATTTTTGCCACAGCAATTCCTTTTTCTTTCATCCTATAGAAAAAGAAAAATCAACTGGGATTTTCTTGCATAAAGAAGGACTTTCCGTGAAGTTTATGGGGATTATCCTTTGCATGAGCTTCTTTAATGTAGGCTTATTTTGGGGGGCGGGGGTTGATTTGAATGGTTTTCATAACATCAGTTGTTGCGATTGTTGTGATTATTTTTGCTCCCTGCATTACCCTCTCTTTGTTTTGCTTTATTTGAATAAAAGTAGAATATTAGACATTATTATGGGACCGGATTCGTTGTAGCTTTTGTTGTCCTTCGGTCTCGCCGCTAGTGTCCTAAGTCAGGCGGTAGCGAATTCGTTCTGTTATATCGCAAATATTGTCGGGGAAAGGGAAGGGAGAAACATATACACGCAGAAAAAAGTTATGGTTCTTATATGGTCACGGCAATAATAGTATGTTCTTTGCAATAAAAGTATGATATTCGCAACCATAGTATTGTTTTTTGAATTCCATTTTAACAATAATATGATTGAGGCAATATTAATATTTTTGAAATGTAACAAAAGTATTGTTGCCAAATTTAAAAATGAAAATATGGTTGTAGCAACAATATACATATGGTTGGTGGGACAAAACTATTGTTTTTTTTTTTGTTTTTATGGTAACAATAATATGATTACGGCAATCATACCGACGAAATCATAATATTTTTTAATTTGACAAAGTTATTGTTACAAATCTTACGCAATAATAGTACGTTAAATTACTCATTATATTAAGAGTTTAATGTATTTTTACATAATTTGCTAAATAAAAATCTCTACAATCTAATTCAATATTACAAACAATTTTGGGGATCATAGTATGATTGTGTGTGAGTCTTACTATGGTTGTGAGGATGATGCTATGGTTATATGTTAAACATGCTAGGGTTATGAGGAACCTAATATAGTTGTAGGGATCATATTTTTGTTGAGATTAGTTGAGTGTAAATAATAATATGGTTGTGGAAATCACAGTATGGTTGTGAGTGAATAATTATATTGTTGTGAGGACCATAATATTGTCATAATATAGTATGGTTATGTGTGAACCATACTATGGTTGTGATGATTATAGTATTGTTGTGCCACAACCATATAACAAACAATAGTATGATGCTCTTCGAATATTGTTATCCCAACCATACTTTTTTCTGCGTGTACATAAGGTATGTTCAGAAATATTTACATTCGAGTGGTTTGGCGATAATTTCTTCTAGAGACCCTTGCTATGACTTAAAACGAAAACCGAAAGAAATATTTGTACACACAGATAACAGATTCGATGCCACAATCGTATTTTTTCCAATCGAGTGAGTTCATCAGTACAAACGAATGTTAGTTTCTGCTTTGAAATTTTCGATAATTGGAACTAAAATATATGAAGTATTCGTATATTTATTGGATCTAAAAATCCACATTTGTTCAACGTAAATATTTTAAACTTTCATCAGAGGCAAAATGACAGTTTGCTTTAACACAGAGAACAGGTTTGTTTTCACAACCGAATGGACTTGGTTGGATATAATATTTATGCATTTTATAGCTATACCCGAAAGTTGGTTGTGTCCACAGCCATATTTAGCTGAAGGATCTGACACTAGAGGCTATAGAGACAAAGTATAGGTAACGCCAACAAAAAAGATAATAATTGGTTTTAAGTGGTCTTTGAATTCTGTTGTCATTATCACAAACATCTATTTACTGAACCAACTGGTGGTTGAATTCTATGTATTCTTCCTATATAAAAATTTCATTAGTTTTAAAGTAATTTGTAATAGATTTTCGGTTAAACTTAGTTTACAAACTCTTAAATCCAATTGGGGTGAAATTATCTGAATTCCTAAATATTTAAAATAATGATTTAATATTGTTATTTATTATTGTTTTTTTTAACTTCCAATTCTGTAGTGACTAGAACCGATTAATTAAAATTGAGATATTATTCTAATGTTGGAACACTATTCTGCAAAAACCAACTTTTGAGCTCTGCTTTATAAGAAAACTAACTGATCCTTATGTAAAGTATTCTCCAGAATCCGAATTAAGTTTCCGCTGTGCCCCTTCAAGTAAAAATTTTGAGATATCGTGAAAATTACTTTTCTGACTTTTTTTTTATTAATTTTTTTTATTAAAGATCAGTTGGTTTCGTCCAAACGAGGATTTTGTTCCAAAAGGGGTAAATCATAACATTGAATTAAACAGGGTTTGGTAACCACAAAAAAACTTATCTGTTGTCACCATCAATTATTGTTACTGGCATGTACTTTATAATTGGTTGGTTTTCAAAACCACCAGTAGTGGCAACCAATAGTTTTATTGAATTCGATTGGAATAATCGATTTACGGGTATTACACCAAAACAAGACAGACATGTTGCACATAGTGACGAGATAACAGTCCCTGGCCAAAGCGTTGATGCTTTGGGTTAACTCAGTACATTGAACCGGCTGTAGTGGAGACGCTGCATTGAGAACTGTAGCAGAAGACCTTCTAAGTCCTCAGAGGACCACCTTCAAAGGGAGACAAAGATCCTCTCTGTAAGTCGACCCAACTTACTGTTGTCGCAGCAGTAAGTACTGAATAGGTACAGCAAGGATCATCCAATGCACCATCTTACGTATAGACGTTGCCCACTCCAGCATTGAAGGAGCGTTCTTAATGATTTGAAAAGGAAGATCTAACGCTACAAGCACGAACCTCTAGAACATGGGGCCTGTCAGAAAGCTCTGACCGGCATTCACTCTGAAGCAAAAAACAGAAACTAGCATCAGGTTCAGAGTGATGGCAGTTCTTGAAAACCACCTTCCACAGAAAGCCTAGGTAGCCCCGAAGAGGCTAACCCGACAAAACAGAGTGATATTTTGTCAGGTGAGATCTGACTAAGATAACCCCCTCAAATAGTCCTGCCTCGGGGCATTGACAAACATATTTCCCGCATGCTAGTAAAGACGGCATGATACACCAGCCCTATTTGAATGTCAGGCCCAGGATTTCCAGGTCCATGCTAATATATCCGATACAAGTTGCTGCCTTCCCCAACTTACACACATATTCCGCCAGCAACACTAGTCGGATAGGACGGCCAAATCAGACAGACAAATTCACACAGCTGCAGCAACAACAACACCAAAACGGGGCAAAATAGCAGCTTAGAATATAATTTAGGAGGGACGAAAAAGGTCTTAAGGCTAAATCCATTGCGGACCGAGTGATACCGCTGAATATTGTGTGTCAACTAGAGTGTCCATAGCAGAAACCGAAAACCGACACTCTGATTTAAATGTCAAAACCTGGCTTTCGGTTTCTCTAAAATAACTTAAGCCCGACACGTCGGTTTACCTGGAACTTCTCTCAAATAAGTGATCTGGGTTTGGTCCGAACGGCTAAGGCATTTTTATAGATAAGTTTTTACATGGCTTAGAGATAAATCTCTCATACTCGTAATGTCGCCGAGGAGAAAACCCGCCGCCGAAAATTGTATGACGTTTTTACCCATTGTTGAACCCTAGTTTACTGGCATGATGGTCGTGCACACTTCCATTACTCTATGGCGGCTCACAGAACATCCATTTTAACTCCGATTTCAGTCAAAAAAGATATCGACTGACAAACAACTAATTTTGCATCGACTTGAGTCATATAAGCATATTTTTGATGTAGTCTACGTAGAAATAATCTTGAAGCCCAGGATAATCCCATATACATTCCCATAAAATTTTTTGCAGTTTGGATACATTTGGATGATGGTCCCTATGTCCGAAAGTCTGACCAACTTAAACATGGACATGGACAATCTGTCTAAATTTAGAGCCTCACGAGGGCACTATGACTTTTCTTTTGATTCGGAAAAAAAATTTCCTTCTAAGACAAGAGGCTTAAAGCGGAACTTTGGTCAATGCCGGTTTTTTACTTTCAAAAAATCAACAATCTTTTTTTTTAAACGCGGGTTTGAAAAAAACCCCGAAAAAGTCCGGTTTTTTTGAAACGTCGTGCTAAGCGAATTACATTCTTTTGAAATAATTTCAGACGGAAATAGTAAAATCGTGTATGCTCATGGTTCTAAGTCGATCGCCAAACTTAATGGTAGCTCGAAAGTTAATAGTTACAAATATAAGTAAATAGAATTTGCTTTTGGGCCTAGGATAGGTCACCTAAATGTAGCCAAAAATGAACAATAATTTGTTATATTTTTATCCTTATTGTTTCTTGTATACTGAAAGCTATCTATTTGCATTTAGATAATTTGAAAAAAATGGTCTTTTAATTAGTTGTTTGGCCATTCGAAATCGAAAGGAATCGATATGAGTGAATCAATGTAAAATCAGCACCATCATATGTGACGCACAAAATAGAAGGGGACCTAAGGGTAAAAACCAGTTTCGTTCAACAGAGTCATTTTAAAGATTTAAATACTTGTATCTTTGGTGTACCATCGCCTTAATAAAACGCGCATATCTCTGGGAGGGAACACTTTTGAGTCAAAGTCACATCAAAAACAAGTGAAAATTTATTTTTTTTTTACCCTTAGGTCCCTTTCTATATGTGCTTTCTCTATGTCACATATAGGAGCTGTGGCAAAACGTAGAACGATATATCCAATTGTTATCCGACCTGGTTACTTATCGATGGTAATGAGCAGGGGCAAATTTCTTCTTGGATGAAATATGTGGCTCTTGAGTTAAGGGCCGAAAATCAGTTAAAAACACTTATATGTTTGGAAGCTATGAATATCTAAATCTAAACCGATTGTCATCAATTTCCATAGCCCTTATCCTTTGTTTCAAAAAAAACTTACTTTCGATAAGTTTCATGAAGATTGGCAACCCATTGGGATCTGTAGTAGTTTGATTACACGCTTAAGTTAAGACGGACAGCAAATGGACAGAAAGACATCAATTAAAAAAAAAATATAATATACAGGGGCAGTAACCTCAACAATATATTTTTTTTTTGATCGAAGAGGATCATACTATTGTTGGGTAAATGGTTGTGGCACAACAATATTATGATCCTCACAACAATAGAATTATTCACACATAACCATACTATGATTCCCACAACCATAGTATGCTTTACACTCAACCATACTATGATCTCCACAACCATACTATGATCCTCACAACAATAGTTTGATTCACACTCAACCATACTATGATCTCCACAACCATACTATGATCCTCACAACAATAGTTTGATTCGCACTCAATCATACTGTTATCTCCACAACCATATTATGATCCTCACAACCACTGCATGTTTGTGAGGATCATGGCCGAATTGTGTTTATTTCGTGTCAATCAGGTTCATCGAACCGACAGTCGTGGTATGGACGATCATCAGGATCTAGAGAGAGAAAGAGGTCCAGCGGTACTAGAGAGAGCCTTGAGATCATCGCAACTATCAGGCAGGTCTGAACGACATTCACGCTGATAAAGTCGCAGCAGCAGCATCCAGCAATAGTGTAAATGTGGTGCTAGGTTAACATCCCCCCAGATATTTCACCACAGGAAAAGACGCTACCTTGGCAAACGTGCGTGGTTCTGGCTTAGCTGAGATCGGGATGGTGCAGCCGCCTCAACTAGTATTGGGCGCGACTCGAGGCTAACTTCACGACATTTGTCCCGTCTGTCATCAGGGACCACATGCCGTGCTTTAAACATTGAATTGTCCGGCCAAGGCCAAGCCCAGTCAGCTGACCCCCAGGTCTCTTTGGATGTATCCAGCTCAAATGGCGCGTTTCCTTCACCTGGCTGTAGAAGCAGATACCCTATATATGAACAGGACTTGAAAACAAAATATGTGACAGCGCATAGAGAAGGGACCTAAGGGTAAAAAAAAATCAATTTTCATTTTTTTCTTTCTTGATGTGGACAAAATCTGAGCATCGAATGAGACCGTGTCCATGCCCCAAAAGTGTTCCCTCCCAGAGATATGCGCGTTTTATGAAAGTGAAGTCGACGATTCTAAGCGCAAATAGAAAGGGACCTAATCTTTAAAATGGCTCTCCTGAACAAAACTTTTCATCAACTTTTCACTTTTTTTTGATGTGAACAACATCCGAGCATCGAATGAGACCGATCCCATGCCCCAAAAGTGTTCCATCCCAGGGATATTCTAAGCGCAAATAGAAAGGGACCTAATCTTTAAAATGGCTCTCCTGAACAAAACTGGTTTTTAACCTTAGGTCCCTTTCTGTTTTGCGCGTCACATATATTGTTGTTACAACAACAACAACAGATATCATTAAATCGAATCAGCTGGTGATTTTTCAATCGAGCGGTAGGCAGATTGGTGAGTCCATACAAAGAGTGGTGCAGGGTAAAAAAAGGTATTCCGTACGTGTAAATTGTGAATTTGTTTTGCTTTTGCTAACATCAACAAAAAAAACGACAGGAAAAAACCGGTTAAACTGACATATCCGGTTTTGTCTGTTTTTCAGAAACCGACTGTTGGTTTTGGTCATAAAACCCGATCCAAGTCACCGCCTTCTTCAACCTGAAAACATGTTCCAGCAGCCCATGTCAGACAGGACGGCTAAAACAGACAGACAAATTCACACATGTGCTAGCTGCAACATCAGCAAAACTGGATGAAAATAGCAGCTTATAACAGAATGCAGGAGGTATTAAAAAGGCCTACTAAGTAGCTCGACCACGGACCGCGTGCTTCAGAGGGTTACTGTGATAACCCCACTGCATGATATGTATTCTATTGGATTGGTTTTAATGGACGGACAGCAGGCTGATGGACAGATAAAAATGAACAATCAATCCCACGACAGCTGGGTCTATGGACCGGATTGACCCGAAGCAGCAATTCTTCGGCCAAGGGCTGTCACCCCGGCACACAGTTGCCGCTACAACAACAACAACAACAGATAAAAATTCTGAATTCGCATTAGCTCGTGGTCGATCGGTACACTAAATAGTAGCTCAGATGTTGATAGTAACAAATACTTGGCTTTGAACTAACTTATATCACCCTGTCTGAAAGAGTGCCTCCATTTTGATCCATTGATCCCTCAGTTTTGACCAATCTCGTATGGTTTTAGAGATTTTTCGGACTTTTTTCATTAATTTGCCTAAAACTTTGGCAATTTTTCACCGATTCACTAAAAATGAGCAATGGCAGTTGGTAAGAAATGCATCTTTCGTGTAGTTTATAATTTATAAAAATCGAAAAAAATAAACAGAACGAGATTTAAAATTAACCATGTAATTTCTTATAAGGTCCGTTTACCAAAACTGCTATAACTCAGGCAACTTTTGCTGAATTATCCAAAAATATACCACGTTGGAGACTTTACACTGCGTTCTTTTAAGAAATGGGGTACGATTTGCAGTTGAAAACAAATTTTTTCGACATAAAAAACAAAATTTTAATTTTGCCTGTAACTTCCACAATTTTTATGTTCATGATATCTCGAAAACTCTACGTGATGGGGGCAAAACGCACATTCAATTAACATTCAGGAAAACTGTACGTGATGGGGGTAAAACTCCCATTCAATTGGCTTTCAGGAGATTTTTTTACATAAGCTTCAGTTGGTTTTGCGTAAAGAAGGGCTCAAAAGTTAATTTTTGCAGAACAGTGTAAACGACGATGCGACGGCCATTTGCACTATGTAACAATTCACACATAATTTCAGAGATGGGCTTTTTAAATAAAAAAAAATTCTTAATATATCCCATATTTAATAATTTCATTATTACCTACCAGTCCATCACTATTCTAAAATTCTTTCTTCAAATTATTTTAGAGCTACTTCAAGTTTTGGCATTCCAGCAAAAGAAATAAATGATTGGGCATAACCTTTTATGGCTTCTCCCTCATCTTTTAGTAAACTGCTAAAGAAGATACAATAGTCTCAACCGTTCCCTTTAAAAATAACGCTGCTCTATACCATTCACCATAAGTTTCAAGGGTTCTGCCTTCAAGAAATAATTATCTTTTAACCATAACGCAATATGTCAAAAATAAGCTGCTCGTAACACTTGTAATCCCCAAACACACTCATAATGTAGCATTCTGCTTTACGCTTTCGCCCACCATCTTCGCTTCAACAAAAAGGAAATGGAAATGGCAGAGAAAGACATCTGTAAAATGCGAAAGAAATTAATTTGTAGCAAAATACTGAACCGACCGACAGTCAAAGGAAGCGGAATAGGAATTGGTGCGTATACGCAATATTTTGTACATTAATGTAATAAATATAAATCATACGCACTGTGCAACTTGTTTGAAGGAATTTGGCCGGACGGCCGGTTGGTCAGTCGGTCGGTCTGTCCGCCTGCCACTCAAGTGTGCCTTAAGTTTTTTTTTTCACTGATAATCTTAATGATACTTCACTTCACTTGGCCCGATTGTTCGAAAGGGGCAGGCGGCCGGCCAATGTCCTTGAACATAAGTTATGGCAATTTGTTTGGGGAATTTATTTCAGTGTAATAAGTTGCAAAAATGACTTCATAAGTTACGTTAAGTACCACCCGGTACCCAGTAGATGGTTGCATATGGTCGTCAAGGGCTTACAGACTATTGAACGTAGGCGTAGAGCCTAGCCAGTTGGTGGATAGTGATTTTCAACGAAAAAAAAAGAGATAACAATTAATTGCGAACTAAACTACCAGCAATGATGACTTAAAGAGCACAGCGCACCCTTACTTTGTAGGTGTTGAAGAAATTATGGTGGTGATAGCTAAGCAAACACCCATTAAATAAAAGACATATTTTTCTTGAAGTTGACTCAATTCTTGTGTGGGAAAAAATTGTATCTCTAGATCGATTAAGCGTATTTTCAAAACCAACCGTCTCAAAGCATAAGCATATATTTCTGCAAAATTTCAGTCACCCAGCTTATATAAGACGATATGTACTTAGTAGGGACCTAAATACTGTTACACATATTTTATGCTGTAAAATAAAAAGTGCTGAATGTTTTTGGACCGAATATTTTTTAATATATTTATTGATGTTTATTGTATCCAAAAAGAATCTACTTATTCGAAATGTCCGCCTTTTGCCTTTACACACGCCTGGCCAATCGTCGATAGCTGTACGAACCTCGTCTATAGGAAAATTGGCCACAGCTTGAACCAAAGCAGTCTTAAGAGATCCAATGTTGCGGTATATTTTGTGACAAACCTTGTCCCCTAAAATAACGACCACAATTTGTAATCCAATGGGTTCAAATCTTGGCTGCCTGAGGGCCATTCTGCCGAGGAAATGAACGCTGGCAAATTGTTTCGAAGCCAGGCCTGGGACGTTTTAGACTTCTGGGACGACGCAGAAGTGCATGGCTGGTTTTTGAACAGGGAATAGTTAAGAGGCTTCAAAATAGCTTCCCACACGGTTTCTTGGAAAACTTTGGCCGATGTTTGCACTACTTGTTTGCAGAAATGCAGGTCAGTGACCCCATCGTAAGAGACTCCTCACCAAACCATGACTAAAGCTGGGTGATGCCCCTTTTCCACCCTTGGGATCAGTTCGGTTGCTTCCTTAGATGACCGCGCATACACCCTATCATTTTGTTTGTTAAATTTTTCCTGAACGGTAAAAATTTGTTCATGGGTGAACAAAATTTTTCTGTGCAAGTAATCACCAGGCTTTACCAAAAGACGTTTGCATTTTTCAATCCTATTTTTTTTAAAGCTGCAGTCAATAAATGTCCGGTACGTCGTTTGAAAGCCTCAAGTCCCAAGTCTTTTTAATGATTCGACTCATGGACTTTTGCGTGATATTTATTTCACGGGCCATGATTTTCTGTTTTCGGAGCGGATTTCTGTGAATTCTTGTTTTAAGGGCTGGGAGATAGAAAGTCCAATTTATTTTGACGTCGCATTACACATTTATACAGCTGGTTTCCCCTAGGGCTTGCTGAACGTGATCCCCAGTGCGTATGTTTGGCATTGTAGTCACCAGCAGCAATAAAGTTGCGTCAGAGACGCAACTTTACTTCTGAAGAAGTTCAGAAGTATATCTTCTGATATGACAGTATGACATTGATAGCATTGGGAGACATAGTTTTTGGCGGTGGGTAAATATTTAAAGGGCCATATGGGCCATCGGCTCATCGAACTAGGAGTCTAATTCAGCAAAATCGTAATAATAATAAATTCTCGTTTTAATCTACGCCATCGCTGCAAAGATCGAAGTCGCTCTATTCGTTTTGGGAATTCTGAAGTATTATGTTTTGTTTAATTGTAAAGTAACTGGCACAGAGGCCCTTTCGAAAGACGATTGCAGCGGTGTTTCATTCTAAAATTCGGGGCCTTTTCAAGTAGAGGGGGTAATAAATATAATAGTCAACGACTTTATTATGACTTACAGGCACAGACATTGTAAGAAGTTTTCGCTTACCTGAAATTAAAAAAGAAACATAATTTAATTAGCTAAGTGAAAATTTCCATGATAAATATTTGAAATAAAAAGTGATGACAAGGAGAGTTTCTTTATTATTATTAAATAATATATACTAATTAGTTCAAAATATTTTTTCATATAGATTTTGGCCTCGTAAACACTAAATGAATTTTAAAAAATATTCCTCTGATTAGTTTTCAAGATAGAATTTTTGGGTTTTTTTGTAAGATGTCTCCGGTTTTTGGACACAATAACTGTAGCTCTACCATTTTTTACCCAAGTTCAATAAATCATGGCTTGGATTGCTCGATAATGTCCAAACATTTTGCTTAATTTATTTATATATTTTTATAATATTGTTTATAATGGGTAATCCAAGTAGAGATACTTTTTCAATAGCCTTTTCTTGACCGATCACGCGTGAGTCGTGTCATGTTATTTTTGCTTCGTATTGTTTGGCATTACGCCTGAACACTAAGTCTTTCCATGATGAACTGCCAAACAATACGACACAAAAATAACATGTCGTTCAACATTAAGGGCGTTTCGGAAACTTCTTAGCCTAGCACAAAAAGCGCGGTATAAACAGAAAAAAGTTAAGTGTTTTGGAAACTTCCATCTCTGCTATGTTAAATTTTGTTTCGATCTGGCAACTCCTTCATATAGAAACAGGTGTTCACAAAAGACGCATCCGCGATTTTTTTACAATGGAAAAATTAGAAATGCGTGGTGTCATTAAATATTTACATAAAAAATGTTTATCGGGACAAGAAATTCATAATGATATGGTGAATGTGTTAGGTGAAAGTGCTCCTTCATATGCAACAATAAAAAATTGGGTTGCTGAATTTAAACGTGGTCGTATAAGCATTGAAGATGAACCACGTAGTGGACGTCCAAAAACAGCAACAACAACAGAAATTGTAGCCAAAGTGCATGATATGGTATTAAATGATCGACGAATTAAAGTGCGTGAAATAGCTAATATCATGGGCATCTCAAATGATCGAGTCCATTTAATTTTGCATGAAGAACTACAGATGAAAAAGCTTTCTGCAAGATGGGTGCCGCACTTGTTCACAGTCGACCAAAAACGCATAAGAATGAACATTTCTCAAGCTTGTTTGGATCGTTTTCAGCGAAACAAAATGGATTTTAAGCGTCGTTTCATAACTGTTGATGAGACATGGATCCACCACTATACTCCAGAGACAAAAGAACAATCCAAACAGTGGACTGAAGCTGGAGGAAGTGCCCCAAAGAAGGCAAAAACAATTCAATCGGCTGGTGAGGTTATGGCAACGGTTTTTTGGGACTTCAAAGGTATTTTATTGATTGACTATCTGCAAAAGGGTAAAACAATAAATTCAGAGTACTATTGCAACCTTTTAGATCAATTTAATGTACAAATTCGAGAAAAACGTCCTGGCTTACAACACAAAAAAATAATTTTTCATCAAGACAACGCACCAGCGCACTAGAGTGTTTTAACAATGGCTAAAATCAACGAATTAAAGTACGAGTTGCTTGACCACCCACCTTATTCTCCTAATTTAGCTCCCAGTACCTTTTACCTGTTCCCAAATCTAAAAAAAATCCTTGCTGGTAAGCGTTTTACCTCAAATGAAGATGCAATTACAGTTGTAAACCACTATTTTGAAGACTTTGAGGAAAACTATTTTCATCAAGGGATAGAATTGCTAGATAAGCGTTGGACTAAGTGTATTGAAGTTTCAGGAGATTATATTGAAAAATAAAAATATTTTTAAAAAACTAAGATAGGCTAAGAACTTTCCAAACCGCCCTGTATTACAAAAATTCACATTCTGTGAGGAAAGTGTTTCGTGATTGGATAATATTCGACCGAATAGACCACGTCCAGCACGCAGTGTAGAAAATGTAGCGGCTTTAGCTGAGAGTGTACTCCAAGACCGTGGAGAGTCGATTCGGCGCCGTTTGCAGCAACTCGAACTGACGTATGGAACGACTTGACGCATTTAACGTCGAGATCTTAAATTAAAACCGTACAAAATACAGCTTGTGCAAAAACTGAAGCCGCCCGATGTTTCCAAGCGACATCGCTTCGCTCTATGGGCTCTTGAAAAGTTCCAAAAATATCCGACGTTTTCGAGCCAAATTTCGTTCAGCGATGAGGCCCATTTCTGGCTCAATGGGTATGTAAACAAGCAAAATTGCCGCATTTGAGACGAAGAGCAACCAGAAGAGGTTCAAGAGATGCCACTTCATCTAGAAAAAACAACGGTTTGGTGTGGTTTGTGGGCCGGTGGAATCATCGGTCCATATTTCTTTAAAAATGATGCCGATGAGAACATAACCGTCAATGGCAACCGTTATGGTGCCATGATAGCCGACTACTTCTGAAATTGAAGCTCGTGATCTCAGCGACATTTGGTTTCAACAAGACGGCGACACTTTCCACACATCGCATCAGTCAATGGATTTATTGAGAGAACACTTCGGTGAGCAAATAATTTCACATTTTGGGTTGGTCGATTGGCATCATTTTTGAAGAAATATGGACCGATGATTCCACCGACCCACTAACCACACCAAACCGTTGTTTTTTCTAGATGAAGTGGCAGCTCTTGAACCTCTTCTGGTTGCTCTTCGTCCCAAATGCGGCAATTTTGCTAGTTTACATACCCATTGAACCAGAATGGGCCTCATCGCTGAACAAAAATCGGATCTTCTTGGAACAACTTTTCAAGAGCCCATAGAGCGAAGCGATGTCACTTGGGAACGTCGGGTGGCTTCAGTTCTTGCACAAGCTATATTTTGAACGCTTTCAATTTAAGATCTCGACGTAAAATGCGCCAAGTCGTTCCATACATCAGTCCGAGATGCTGCGAACTGCGCCGAATCGTCTCTCCACGGTCTTAGTGTACACTCTCAGCTAAGGCCGCTACATTTTCTTCACTGCGTGCTGAACGTGGTCTATTCGGAAGAATATTGTCCTATAATGAATGCTGGGTCTCAAGATGGGTGATGGTGTTGCGAATAGTATGCTCAGTAGGCCGATTATGTTGACCACAAGTTGAAAAACAAAAAGTTCAAATCAAGTCTGGAATCTTTATTGTTTATTCGAAAGGACACTTTAAGCCATTTATTTTTTGAATATCATTTCCTTTAAATGTTGGCCGCAACTACACCCCAGGGTTTCCATTCTGAGGGTCCAATTAGCGGCTTTTCGAAATGACCTCTCAATAGATCCATTGTTTGAGCAGCTGTATGACAAGTGGCACCGTCCTGTTAAAACCAAGTGTCGTCAAGATTATGGGCTTCAATTTCAGGTAGCATAAAGATCGATATCATGGCCCCATAGCGAGCACCATTCACGGTTACGTTCCGGCCATCATCATTTTTGAAAAAATATGCACCGATGATTCCACCAGCTTATAAACCTCACCAAACCGTGAATTTCTCCGGGTATAATTGCACCTTTTGAACGTCTTCTTGTTGCTCTTCTGCTTAAATGCGGCAATTTTGTTTATTGACTTTGCCGTTGAGCCAGAAATGGACCTCACCACTGATCAAAATTTTGGTCGAAAACAGCTGATCCTCCCGTTTCTCACCGAACGCTCTTTGCCGTAATACAGTTGCCAACATTTGAAGTAAATTATATTCAAAAAATAAATGGCATAAAATGTCCTTTCAAATGACCAATAAAGATTCCACACTTGATTTGAATTTTTATTTATTATTTGTTCTGAAAAAATACCTCTAGATGGATCACCCTATATTACGTTATTTTGTCTTCCTTATCAAACATTTACCATGAAAAATGTAACCCGCTACGATTTAGGATTTGGAAGCCAACATTACGCGTGTCGTAAAAGCCATACCGGTCGAAATTCTCGAACGAGTCATCCAAAATTGGACCCTGAGAATGGAAACTCTGAGGCGTAGTAGTGGCCAACATTTGAAGATAATTATTTTCAAAAAATAAATGCCATAAAATGTCCACACTCTAAAAAAAACCTCTAGATGGATCACCATGTATAACGTTTTTTTTGTATTCGTTATCAAACATTTACCATAAAAAATTTAACCACACACATGGTTAAAAAAAGTAAATAGGAAGATTAATAAAAAACATACGCCATTACGAGGGCGACCGCAAAAGTAACTGGCCTAACATAAAAAGAACCGTTTTTTTGGAATTATTATTATTTATTTTTCAACATAATCTCCTTCCAACTCAATACACTTTATCAAACGTTTTTCAAGTTTTTTAATTCCATCCGAAAAATAAGATTTTTCAAGACCTTCGAAATATGCCTCAGTTTCAGCAATAACCTCGCTATTGGACGAAAATTTTTTGCCACCGAGAATTTTTTTTATATTTGGAAACAAGAAATAATCAGAAGGAGCTAAATCTGGACTACGAGTATAGGATGGATGCGCAGCAATTTCAAATCGTAATTCGGCCAGTTTTTGTTGAGTTAAAAATGCAGTGTGTGAAGGAGCATTATTCTTGATGAAAATGAATTTTTTTTCTAAATGCGGTCGTTTTATCTTAATTTTTTCACTCAACCGATCCTTATTGGATGCACAATAATATTGACTATTTATAGTTTTTCCTTTCTCAAGATAATCAATAAATATTATACACCTTGCATCCCAAAATACTGTGGCCATTACTTTTCCTGCTGACTTAACAGTTTTCGCCTTCTTGGGGCCACTTTTACCAGCTTCTATCCATTGTTTTGACGGTTCTTTGCATTCTGAGATGTAGTGATGGATCCATGTTTCATCAACAGTTATGAATCGGCGCCAGAACTCTATTGGATTACGCTGATAAATCGCTAAAAGCTCCTTGGAATTGGTCTAACGGACGATTTTTGGGGCAAAGTCAACAAACGCGGCATAGCTTTTGTGGATAGCTTTTTCATGTGGAGTTAATCATGTAAACTACTCCAAACTTGTTTTTCGTGTATTTTAACAATATCAGCTAGTTCTCTGAGCTTTATTCGTCTATCTTTAGTCTCTTCATTAAATATTTTTCTAATGTTTTCAATAGTAGTAGCAGTTTTCGGTCTTCCAGAGCGTTGTTCATCTTCCGTACTTAAAAGACCCATTTTATAATGTTGAACCCAGGATTTCACGCTGGAGTATGATGGTGCATTATCACCATGAACAAAATCCAATTCATCTTTGATTAATTGTGGCGTATAACCTTTCATATAAAAGTGTTTAATTACCGCACGAAACTGTTTATTTTCCATTTTTTAAAAATTATAAAACTTGTTTACTTCAATCCCCTGTAACAATGAAAATAATCATTAAATATTTCGGAAATTTTGACAGATGGATTTTAAAAAACAAACAAAAAAAAGTTGCTAGTAAAACAGAAAATGTGCCAGGCCAGTTAGTTTTGCGGTCGCCCTCGTACAAACATTATTTTTTGCAGTTTATTAAAATAAAGTGGAGTGGCCCTAATTTGTTGTCCCTCACTGTATTATAAAGGGTATAAAACGATACATGTGACACGCAAAATAGAAAGGGACCTAAGGTTAAAAACCCGTTTTGTTCAGGAGTGCCATTTTAAAGATTAGGTCCCTTTCTATTTGCGCTTAGAATCGTCGATTTCACTTTCATAAAACGCGCATAACTTTGGGGGGGAACACTTTTGGGGCATGGGATTGGGGCATGGGATGTTGTCCACATCAAAAAATGAAAAAAAAATGAAAATTGTTTTCTTTACCCTTAGGTCCCTTTCTCTATGCGCTGTCACATATAACTAATAGATTGAATATAATTTTGTTCCTAATTCGAAAAGTAAGGTTGGCTAAAAATGTACAGATCAGAAACCCCATTTTCATCTTCCAAAGCTTAGATAAAACCTCACCCTAACAGTCCGACATTGATTTAATTTCATGCAAATCTACTTAGGCAAAAGAAATATCTGACCAAAAAATGTGCATGCATTTAGAGGAAACTTCACTGTAATTTTTGCCTAGGAAAATTCTAAAATTTCTTTAATGAATTTTCAAATGACAGTTCAGATATGTATACCTGAGAACGTTAAGCCCATATACTATAAAATGGACTTATTTAAAATTATCATATTTTTTTTTCTTGTTTTGTTTTATAAAATTACTGCAAACTGTTTCGTTTAATATCATGTTTTGAGCTGGGTCAACCTTTATCCATTTAAGCCAATTTTCATACTGTTACACACAATATGGCCACATTTTGGCTGGTCCTGGTCGTCACCCACAAACACAACAGACGACAGCATAGGGAGAGGGAGAGGAAGAGCCCACAAACAGTGTTCACAGTGTGACCACAGGACGCAAAATAAAAACGTTAAGTCTCATTTAAATGCAAAAATGGATATTTGTTAAATATACCATAAATATTTATATAATCGAAGCGGCGACCATTCATTCATTTATTGTCCCTGCCTACTGGAGGAAACTAGAGAAACACACAGATAGACACTGTCTCACTCTTACACACACATACACTTTAAGTTATGCACGTTGGGCGAAAAATGGCAATTTCCTAGTAATTTAAACAGTTGTTGTGCGAGTGTGTATGTGTGTGTGTGCGTGAATAGGCGACCTTTAACATTTTATCTCGACACAATTTTCCATTCTTCTGCTTCTTCATCATTTCTTACTGTTTGTATTTTCTCCTGCTTTTTTTGTTCCGTAGAAAAAAAGATCTCTTGATGCTTAAAATATTTCTTCAGCATTTTGCCTTGGTGGTGGTGGCACTGCTAATGCTGCTGGTGGTGGTGCTACTGGTGCTACTGCCGGTGTTGCTGATGTTGTTTTTGTTCCTCGTTTGCTTGAAGTTCTTCTCAAGATAAATTAGAAATGCCTTTGAGGTTTCAAGAACTTCCAATGTAAGAGTATGTGTAGGTGTGTGTGTGTTTGCGAGCATACGTATGTATGTCTGCTTGTTTATGTACTCTTTCGCAAAAGGAGCAAAAGGTTATATGTGTGTGTGTGTGTCTGTGCTTTTTCCATTCTTTTCTTATCTTGCTTTCTTTCATTGCTCAAGCCTCTTCATGGGTTTCCAAGTTAAATGTCATTATAAGGATATAATTGATGTAAAAAGTGCAAATTTTTAACATACAGCAATAAACGAACGAAGGGTGGGAGGGGCGGAGGAAGCATGGTGCGGCGGTGCGTAGTGATGTTATTGCGACATTCATTCTTACACATGACCTGACCTCGAAGGGCATGATACTCGTACGTGTTGCTGGAAATTGCTTTTAAATTTAGTGAAACCTTTTTTTCAGAGTAAAACATAACAAAGCAAGGGCATCACTCAAAATGATTAAGCTTTGCTTTTGGCTGGCTTGGGATAGTTTAGAACCATGGAGTAGGTGAACGATCGATCACTGAGAAGGTACAATCGATCACATGTATAAGTAGAGTTACCTGTGTCGGTGAAGCTATTCACACGCAGGGAAACTATTTCGATACTATATGGTCACGGAAACAATGATACGAGGGCTCCTATATATCTTTCTGGCTTAATAATGAAAATGCGAATATTTATCATCAAAAAAGGTTTTATTGTTTTTCAAAGTATTCTCCAGCATGCTTTATACACTTTTGCATGTGCTCAAACCAATTGTCGAAGCACTTTTTCCACTCCGATTGAGACACCTCCAAAGCATGGTTTTTGAACGCTTCAACAGCATCTTCTGGCGACGAAAATCGTTGACCACGCATTTTTTTCTTGATGTGCGGAATAAAAAGAGGTCATTGGGTGCCAAGTCAGGGCTGAACGGCGAATGACCCATCAATTCGACATTTGGGCCGGTCAAAAAGGCGCTGGTTTGAGCCGATGTGTTAGAGCTCGCATTGTCATGGTGCACAATGATTCGTCTTCTCTTGTTCGTTTTTCGAATTTCACCTAAAATTCAGGCAATCAAATTGTGGTGTACCTACCACTCAGATTTGACCGTCCTATGTTGCTCAAGCGGAACAGTCGCCACATGACCAGTTTTGTCGAAGAAACAGGCGACCATTTTCATCGAAGTGCTGCTTCCACGAACAACCTTCGTGGGATTTGCCTCGTCTTCGAAGACCCACACGGTCGGATGCTGTTTTTTTTTCGGGCTCATACACATAGATCTATGATTCGTCACCTATAACTATTTCTTGTGGTTTTTCGAATTTCTCCGAAGACTTCAGGCAAACAAACTGTGGTGTACCACTCCAGAATTGGCCGTCCTAGGTTGCTCAAGCGGAACAGTCGCCACATGACCAGTTCTGCCGAAGAAACAGGCGACCATTTGCTTCGAAGTGCTTCTTCTACGAACAACTTTCGTTGGATTTGGCTCGTCTTCGAAGACCCACACGGTCGATTGCTGTTTTGTTTCCGGCTCATACGCATAGATTCATGATTCGTCACCTGTGACGATCTTATTAACGTTATTTGAAGCACCGCGTAGGTATTTTTTCAGAATTTATTTGCATCAATCGATCGAATGTCAAATTGTGTGGGATCTAACGAGAACAGGTCAGGTGTTCATGCAATATCGAATGTATAATGATGAAAGAAATGCCCAAGGATGCCTCTATCTCACGGTATGTCACATGACGATCTGGCATTATCAGTTCATGCACGGCATCAATGTTCTCTGGCACAACGGCCGTTTTTGGACGACCTTCAAGACCTTCGTCTTTGAGCGAGTGTCGTTCGCGATTGAATTCATTAAACCAGTTTCTCACAGTGCTATAGGATGGTGCTTTATCGCCATACAAAGTTTTTAGTTCATCGATGCACTCTTTTCGTCATAATCCATGTCGAAAGTTGTGAAAAATGATTGCGCGAAAATGTCCACGAGTTGATTCCATTTTTTTGCCAAACTGAATTTTTCAATTTGCTGTAAACAACACAAATGATGGTCGTACGTCAAAACGTTCTGAGTACATTTATGCTTAAAAAATGTCAAACTTTCCAATGGAAATGTCAGACAACACTTAGTGTTGTCTAGGCCAGAAATATATATAGCAACCCTAGTTATTTCAGTTGTTTTCTGCCCTAATCCACATAATCAGACCAAACAAAATTTCGGAAGCAGAATTCTGGACGTTAATAAGCGAGGAATCCAAAATCCACCAAATAAAAAGTATAAAGTTTAAATGAAGGATGGTCCAACCATAATGCACGATTTTAACTGTAAGTCACACCATAACGTCAAGTTTTTGGGCCAACTTAATTTGACATTTCTTGGTTTCACTGTTTGACATCTTCAACCATGGAAAGGTATACAATTAAACAGCGCATTAAGATCGAAGCCTTTTACGAAAATAGGCGTTCAAATCATCGGTGATTCTTTTGCTCAGCATTATCTTCCAAATGTGTCCATAGTGGATTTGGTAACAGGAGACTTGCCGCTTTTGGACAAATGATTGATTGTTGAAAATCCAATGAAGCCACAAAGAGTGGCTGTTTGGAGTGTTGTCTTTTGGATTGTCAGCATAGACTTTGGACTTTATATAGCCCCAAAGAAAAACTTCTAAAGGTGTAATATCACACGTTCTATGCGACCAAATTAGCTGCTGTTTGAAATTACATCTTATTAAATCCATCATTTTAGCCGCTGTATGGCAACTAGCACCATCCTTTTGAAACAGTATGTCGTCAAGATTACGGGCTTCAATTTTAGTTAGCAAAGAGTCCAATATCATGGCGCTATAGCGAGCACCATTCAAGGTTACGTTCCGGCCATCATCATTTTGTAAACAAGTATGGACCGATGATTCCACCACCCCATAAACCGCACCAAAACGTGGTTTTTGCGGTGTAAGTCTTTCCATGCTGGCAAAGCAAACAATACTGAGAAGAAAAATAAATTTTAACACAACTCACGCGTTGTCTGTGAAAAAAACCCTATCGAAGAAATTACCGCTAGATGGATCACCCTACATCTTAAGGCAGCCGCACGATAACATCACAACAACAGCACTAGAGTCGAAAAAATTCTGGAGAAGAACCGCATTGTAAGAACTGCAGAAACACGACAAAGGACTTGATGGCGCAAAAACTGTAGGGTGTTCTTTAATGTGATGCTACAAAAACGCACGTTGTTAATTGTAAATAAAACAAAAAGTTCTAACCTAATATATTTAATTATGATAGAAGACTCTATTGCAATTATGTGTGAAATAAATGAACACCACGGCATCTCTCTTTGTAGATTCATCGGCAATCACTCGTGGATTCTCATTTGCCCAAATGAGGCATTATTTTTTTTTTGAATATAATTTCCTTCAAATGTTGGCCGCAGATTCTACATTTGATTTGAATTTTTTTTATTTTTTTTGTTCTGAAAAATGCCTCTAAATGGATCACCCTATATATATACTTTATAGGCTATCAGATCAATATTTCAAAATACAAAATTAAATATACAAATTTCGAACTTGTAAACAACAGTTCGTACCGCCTGCGATGACTAAACTTATTTATAAAAAAATAATCTCGCAGTGAAAAACTATTTAAGGCCTTCAAAAAAATTGCCATGAACCTGCATTGAAGAGTCCATCCAGGAGAAGGCCTTACCCAAAATTACTAGGCAGACTTATTTCTGCTCTTCTACCACCTCACTGAAATTCCCTTACCCATTAGTGGTAGATTGAAATCCTTAAAGTATTTCTTTTGTTCTGATCAAGTCCCCTTCTGAAAAATACCTCCAGATGGATCACCCTATATATACTTTATAGGCTATCAGATCAATATTTCAAAATACAAAATTAAATATACAAATTTCGAACTTGTAAACAACAGTTCGTACCGCCTGCGATGACTAAACTTATTTATAAAAAAAATAATCTCGCAGTGAAAAACTATTTAAGGCCTTCAAAAAATTGCCATGAACCTGCATTGAAGAGTCCATCACAAAAACTGCCAAGTGAAGGCCTTATCCAAAATTACTAGGCAGACTTATTTCTGCTCTTCTACCACCTCACTGAAATTCCCTTACCCATTAGTGGTAGATTGAAATCCTTAAAGTATTTCTTTTGTTCTGATCAAGTCCCCTACCCTCAAAGCCCCATAACCTTCTGCCCACGCCACGCTGGCCATTTCTCAGAAACAAAAAGTCTTTATTTCCGTTGGACAAATGAAAGCACTACCGACCGAACGACCGACCGACCGACAGTCAACCAATCATCGATGCTCTCTGATTATTTGTTTAAGCAATAAACAATCGGAATGTGTTCCGTTTTGTGTGTATTTTTGGGCAAAGAAATATTTCAACAGCAATTTCTGCCCTAATACGGCTCATATTTCTTCGTCCGTTTTCGTTTTCTATACTTCCGCTGTCCTTTTTGGCCAACTTCCTAGCCCGTTTACCATTACCCGCTGGTGTTTATGTGTGTGTCTGTGTCTTTGTTTGTATTTGTCTGCCAGCCTTAATTGAAGACAAGATGTTTGCTTAAAGGGACGTTAGCGGCTGGCTACCAAGGATTACTATTGTCCTTGTTGGTGTTGTTCGCCTTGGAATATCCTTTGGCCTTGGCTAAACCTCTTCGCTGTAGCGGGCAGGATTGTTAATTAACAGAAATTAATCAGGTGTCAAAGTGTTAACGAAGAAGCATTTTAATTGAAAACAACTAAATTCCCTAATCATTTCTCAATCCCATCCTCTGTGTATCGCTTGCCACCTTATCCCTACGCCTAGAAGAGATTTCAAAGCGTTTGCCCTCACTCCGGGCGGTGAAATTTTGTTGGGATTTGTTGCCTTTAATGCCCATTAAAAATAATTTGTCCCATTTCGGTTTTTTTTCGTTACAACTGTTCGCATTGGCAACCAAACGACTGACCAACCGACCACTCATAAATTAGTTGCGGTTGCTAGAAATGATTTGGTTGAAATCAATTTTCAAATTTAAAGTAATTATTCAAACCAAAAAACAAAAACAAAATATAAACAACAACAACAAATGGTCATTTGCTTTTAAAGTGGAAACTCAAACGAATGGCACAATTTGGTGCTGATGAAGCAAAAAAGGTTCATTAGCAAATGTAAGGTTATGTAATTGACCCTTAAAGTCTGCAAAGTAACACCTTTCAAGGAAAAGTTTTGAAAAAAGGGTTTCAGAGGAATTCATACAAAGAATGCATGGGGTCTCTAAAAAGACATAATTGCGTGGAATGGCAGGAATGGCAAAGGAAACCCTTTCCTTTATACTCTGCACCTTGGAGCAAGAACTCAAAAAGTGTAGTTTTACTCAAAGGTGCCTTAAGACCTTTTTTCTTACCCTTGGCCGATTTCAATTGTTTTAAATTCAAAGAGGTTATGGCTGTTAGGCTTTAACGTGCATTTCAGGGTCCTAGCTTATTTTATGTGGCCGCTTTTGAGCTTTAAACAGTCAAAGGGATTGCCTTTGGCACAACATTGCCTTTGGTCTTTTTTTCAACGATCAGTAATTGTTACTTTATAGGATATCCCATCAATATTTTGAAAACTTGCCAACACAATGGCCAATCTTGTAAACATTCTATCGATTACTGAAGGGCATATATAAGATTCAGAACCGCCATTTACTTTTAAAATAGATTTAGTTGAAGGACTTTAGAAAAGTTCACTTCAAAGCTCTGGGATGAACTTCGGGCGAGTGTCCTTAAAAGGTCTTTAATTGGTCTGCAAGGAAGGCCTTTACAAGGTATTTAAAATTTCTTCAGAGTAATTCTTCAGTAATTAATATATATTAGGATACCCAACAATATTTTGAAGCCTTGCAAACACAGTGACCAATCTTGAAAACATTCTGCCGATTACGGAAGGGCATATATGAGTTTCGGATACGCCATTTACTTTTAAAATAAATTTAGTTGAAGGACATTAGAAAAGTTCACTTCAAAGATCTGGAATAAACTTCGGGCGAGTGTCCTTAAAAGGTCTTTAATTGGTCTGCAAGGAAGGCCTTTACAAGGTATTTAAAATTTCTTCAGAGTAGGCTTTTAACAAGGATCCAAACGAAATAGTTGAGAGACATTAGAGAAGTTCACTTGAAAGGTCTTTAGTGAACTTGGGAGGAAAGTCCTTAAAAGGTCTTTAACTTAACTTCAAGGAAGGATTTTTAAAGTTTTTTCAGGAGGGAGGTATTTAAATTTCTAAAGACAGGGCCTTCCAAAAAGATTCTATCAGAATTCTTTAAAAAAAAAGATTTTCGGGAAAATAATTGTAAAGTTAATTTTTAAAAAGTCCTTTAGAAAATGTCCTCAGAAAAAAACCTTTAAACGCTTTTCAAAAGAAGGCCTTTAAAAGGTTTCTTAGCGTAAGACCTTTAACAAAGGCTTTTAACAAAGATCCCACCAGAATCTTTTAAAAAAAAGTTTTCACAAAAAAAATATTCAAAGGAGAATTTTAAAAAGGACTTTAAAAAAAATGTAAAGATAGTGTTTAAAATGTCGTTTAGGAAATGTCCTCAGAAAAAAAAATTATACGCTTTTCAAAAGAAGGCCTTTAAAAGGTTTCTTAGCGTAAGACCTTTGACAAAGTCTACAAAGAAAGCTCATTAAAAATGTTAACAAAAAAAGGTTTTTAACAAAGATCCCACAAGAATCTTTTAAAAAAAAAGGTTTTCACAAAAAAAATATTCAAAGGAGAATTTTAAAAACGACTTTAAAAAAAAAATGTAAAGATAGTGTTTAAAATGTCGTTTAGGAAATGTCCTCAGAAAAAAACCTTTAAACGCTTTCAAAAGAAGGCCTTTAAAAGGTTTCTTAGCGTAAGACCTTTAACAAAGGCTTTTAACAGAGATCCCACCAGAAGCTTTTAAAAAAGGTTTTCACAAAAAAAAATATTCAAAGGAGAATTTTAAAAAGGACTTTAAAAAAGTTTGTCTTCAGAATGCGTTTAAAAATTTTATTATTGGAAGGCCTTTAAAAAAGGTACTCAGCAGGAGTTCTTTACACGGGACTCCAAGGGATGTCTTTGAATGAAAAATTAAAGAAAAAGTTCACAAAAACGTCTACTAAAAACATCAAGGATAATCGGCAGAAGAATTATAATAGAAGGTTTTCGTAGTAAGTCCTTTAAAAAATACTTCAAAGGCATTGAATTAAAAATTTTGTCTTAGAAAGAAGGCCTGAATATTGGTGCTCGGTACAAGACCTTTGATGGAGGCCCTTTAAGAGATCATAGGAGACCGTTAAATAATTTCTCAAAGAAAGTGTTTTAAAAAAAATCCCTTAGAAAACTCAGAGATAATCACTGTAACATTGAAAACATTCGTGTAAAATGGGAGCACAAGAGTACCAAAAAAAAAATATTACCCAGTGTCGGAATTGCCAAATGTTTGGGCACAGTTCGTTCTACTGCAACGTTAAAACCTTCTGTGCAAAATGCTCTGGCCACCACAAAACCTTTAGAATAAACCACTCAGACAATTAAATGTGCTAATTGCAACGGACCACTTGAAGCGCAATCCCCAAACTGTCCTAGTTGGCAAAATTACTTGCAGCTAAGGCAGCGGCTCCATAAAAAAAACACGAGAGTTAATAAACTGGTCAATTTGCTTGCCGACTATGCTATTCTATTTCCTAATACTTTACGGCAAAGTAACCAAAACGGAACTAATCACTGGAGTCAACCGCGACCCAGTACTAATTTTAATAACGTCCATGACCCTGGAAACGATTTTTTTTCAATACAAGAACTACAGAACTTGACAATGGAATAAGTTTCAAGATTGAGAAACCGCAAATCCAAGGCAGATCAATTCACTGTAATCACAGAACTAGCTTGCAAATTCGTGTATTAATGCATTACCAAATCAATATTATTTATTACTTGGAATGCCAGAGGAATTCGGAATAAAAAAGAAGAACTCTTTGAGTTTCTCTTGAATAATAACATAGGTATATGTCTCCTATCTGAAACAAGGTTGAACAACAGTATTTCCGTAAGACCTAATGAATTCTACACTAACAGGAATGATCGCGAAAATTCAAGAGGAGAAGGTGTTGCTATCATTCTAAAAAGAAATATTAAACATACTCTATTACCAATTGTCAGCACGTCTTTAATGGAGAATGTTGGACTAATAATTTATTGGCCTAGCGGGCATAGTACAGACATATTTTCGTGGTACTTTCCTGGTGGTCATACAGGATCAACAGTGAACAAAAAACAACAAATCGCAGCTGACTTACGTAAACTAAGTACAAATAGAAATTGCTACCTGTTGGGCGGTGATTATAACAGTAGGCCCAGTACATGGGGCTGCGCGCGATCAAATTGTTGGGGAAAGATACTCTATGAGAAACTCCAGACATACGACATGAATACATTCCTACTTTTCATCTAGTCTTGGACGACAAAACTCAACATTAGACTTCTTTTTGAACGAATAATTTAAACAATATTTCTACAATAAACGTTATTAATGATTTAAGCTCAGATCACTTGCCCGTTAAGATAACTATGAATACGAGGGCGGTTCGGAAACTTCTAAGCCTAGCACAAAAAGCGCGGTATAAACAGAAAAAAGTTAAGTGTTTTGGAAACTTCCATCTCTGCTATGAACACATGTTAAATTTTCAACTCCTTCATATAGAAACAGGTGTTCACAAAAGACGCATCCGCGATTTTTTTACAATGGAAAAATTAGAAATGCGTGGTGTCATTAAATATTTACATAAAAAAGGTTTATCGGGACAAGAAATTCATAATGATATGGTGAATGTGTTAGGTGAAAGTGCTCCTTCATATGCAACAGTAAAAAATTGGGTTGCTGAATTTAAACGTGGTCGTACACGCATTGAAGATGAACCACGTAGTGGACGTCCAAAAACAGCAGCAACAACAGAAATTGTAGCCAAAGTGCATGATATGGTATTAAATGATCGACGAATAAAAGTGCGTGAAATAGCTAATATCATGGGCATCTCAAATGATCGAGTCCATTTAATTTTGCATAAAGAACTACAGATGAAAAAGCTTTCTGCAAGATGGGTGCCGCACTTGTTAACAGCATAAGAATGAACTTTTCTCAAGCTTGTTTGGATCGTTTTCAGTGAAATAAAATGGATTTTAAGCGTCGTTTCATAACTGTTGATGAGACATGGATCCACCACTATACTCCAGAGACAAAAGAACAATCCAAACAATGGACTGAAGCTGGAGGACGTGCCCCAAAGAAGGCAAAAACAATTCAATCGGCTGGTAAGGTTATGGCAACGGTTTTTGGGACTTCAAAGGTATTTCATTGATTGACTATCTGCAAAAGGGTAAAACAATAAATTCACAGTACTATTGCAACCTTTTAGATCAATTAAATGTACAAATTCGAGAAAAACGTCCTGGCTTACAACACAAAAAAATAATTTTTCATCAAGACAACGCACCATCGCACAAGAATGTTTTAACAATGGCTAAAATCAACGAATTAAAGTACGAGTTGCTTGACCACCCACCTTATTCTGCTGATTTAGCTCCCAGTGACTTTTACCTGTTCCCAAATCTAAAAAAATTCCTAGCTGGCAAGCGTTTTACCTCAAATGAAGATGCAATTACAGTAGTAAACCACTATTTTGAAGACCTGGAGGAAAACTATTTTCATCAAGGGATAGAATTGCTAGATAAGCGTTGGACTAAGTGTATTGAAGTTTCAGGAGTTTATATTGAAAAATAAAAATATTTTTGAAAAACTAACTATTCTCTTTCATTGATAGGCTAAGAATTTTCCGAACCGCCTTTGTATGTCGATAGTTGGTAATTCCCCAAAATGGTCTCGCTTTAGAATTAATTAATTCCTATCTTATTCCCTAAAATAATTAATTTTCATCTTACACTTGTCAGCCCAGAATGACTAGAAGAATCAGTACATATTGACAGCTTGATCAACGACTTTACTAATGTTATTAGAATGGCTAAAGAACTTAGTATCCCAAAAAGGGAGTTGCCGATTAAACGAAAACCTTTTCCACCTAAGGTGAAAAATCTTAACACATTGCGAAAGTATTGCCGAAGAAATTGGATACGTTACCGTAACATAACTAATAAAATTAACATGCTATTAAATAAACTGAATTGAATAGAAAAAAATCGAAATCAAAAAATCAAAGCTCCGCAGAAGAATACCTTAAAAAGAGGCCTGCAAAAGAACACCTTCAACAAATATAATCCGCAGAGGACATATCATAGAAGGTCTTCAGAAAAAGGCCCTTAACAAATACTTCAATGGCAGGGATTAAAAAAATTGTCTTATTATTATTTATTTTTTTTATAATATTTATTTATTAATATTTTTTAAAAAAAAAAGTGTTTTAAAAAATCCGATTTAAAGAAATGTCCACAGCAAAAGACCTTTAAAAAGTATCCACAGCAATGCCTTTGAAAAAAGTGTTTAGAAAAAGAGTTTTTCAAAAATGTCTATAAAAGAAAGCCTTTAAAACGGGTCCTCGGCAGAAGACCTAGAATGGAAGACCTTTTTAATAAGGCCCTTTACAAATTTTATAATAAAAGGGATTAAATTATGTGTCTTCAGATAAAGGCTGATAGATGATCTATATTCTAAGGCCCTTAATAAATTCTTTAAAGGAGGGGATAAGGGGATTAAAAAGGATCCTCGATAGAAGATTTTTTTAAGGCTTTAACAAAATTCTTCAAAGAAACGGCAAACCATTCTTTAAAGCTTCACGAAGACTCCATTTAATTAACTAAACCAAAGGACAACTACATCATTTCATTTCAATAAACTCAATGCTACCTTTTTGCCTTAACTTTTAATATGAAAATTAACCCCCTTTTGACATACTGATGCAAGAGAAGGGGACCTAAGGGTAAAAAAATCAATTTTCATTTTTTTTTATGTGGACAACATCTGAGCATCGAATAAGACCGATCCTATGCCCCAAAAGTGTTCCCTCCCAGAGATATGCGCGTTTTATGAAAGTGAAGTCGACGATTCTAAGCGCAAATAGAAAGGGAGCTAATCTTTAAAATGGCTCTCTTGAACAAAACTGGTTTTTTGCCTTAGGTCCATTTCTTTTTTGCGCGTCACACATAGACTTTGTAGGTAAATGCAAACCACTGCCGGTGCTTAAGAGTACAATTTGTATGTGGCTTTTAAATTTTAAGTATTTCTTTACTACTCATTAACGAGGGCAGTTACGGCCTGTTATTTATATTTCTAGCCTAATAACGAAAATGGGAATATTTATCATCAAAAATGGTTTTATTGTTTTTCAAAGTATTCTCCAGCATGATTTATACACTTTTGCATGCGCTCAAACCAATTGTCGAAGCACTTTTTTTACTCCGATTGAGATAACTCCAAAACATGGTTTTTGAACGCTTTAACAGACTCTTCTGTCGACAAATATCGTTGACCACCCATTTTTTTATGTGCGGGTATAAAAATAAGTCATTGGGTGCCAAGTCAGGGCTGTACGGTGGATGACCCATCAATTCGTTTTGGCGACGTTTTTCACGACGTTTTGGCCGGTCAAAAAGGCGAACATTTGCTTCGAAGTGCTTCTTCCACGAACAACTTTTATTGAATTAGACACGCCCCAAACGACCCACACGATCGATTGCTGTTTTGTTTCGGGCTAAACGTATTTTGAAGCACCGCGATCGCATTTTTTCAAAAATTTCTTTGCACCAATCGACACGAGCCTTTTTTTGCGCGATTGTCAAATTGTGCGGGATCCAACGAAAACAAACCTTTTTTACGGCCAGGTATTCATGCAATATCGAATGTATGCTGGTGAAAGAAATGCCCAAGGATGCCTCTATCTTACGGTATGTCATATGACGATCTTGCATTATCAGTTCACGCACGTTATCAATGTTCTCTGGTGCAACGGCAGTTGTTGGACGACCTTCGTCTTTGAGCGAGCCACGATTAAATTCATTAAACCAGTTTTTCACCGTGCTATAGGATGTTGCTTCATCGCCATACAAAGATTTTAGTTCATCGATGCACTCTTTTCGTCATAATCCACGTCGAAAGTTGTGAAAAATTATTGCACGAAAATATTGACGAGTTAATTCCATTTTTTTGCCAAATTAATTTTTTCAAGTCACTGTAACCACACAAATGATGGTCGTACGTCAAAGCGTTCTGAGTACGTTTATGCTAAAAAATATCAAACTTTCCAGTGGAAATTTCAGATGGCGCCTGGCAACGCTTAGTGTTGCCTAAGCCAGAAATATATATAGCAAGCCTCGTAAATAAGTAAATGAAAACCAAGATGAGGCTTCAATAATAACTGAACGTAAATAATTCAATTGTCAAACACAATGAACTAGGAGCTGAGTAACGCCTCACATTTTTTTAATTGTCGGCAAGTATTTATGCATACATGTCCATTTGTTCTAAAAAGCTTTAATTAATTAATGTTCTTTCTGTCGGCAGCGGTTCAGTATACCCTAATGAACTCGTATTAAATTTCTTAGTTTCTAAATTTGAATTATGCTTTTTTTAAAAACAGAACAAACTCGTGCCGACTTATATTGATACGAGTATTCCCCTCCCCGTCTTGCAAAAAGCAAATATGACATCTGATTTTTTGTGTCTCGTGTGTATTGACGGCAAAATAATGCTCATTTTATTTAAAGCAAACAGCTCGTCAAGTTTGGTTTTGCAAAAATGATATATAAATTTATGCAAATAAACCATCGAGTATCTGTTTCTGGTTTCAGTTTTTGATTTCGTTTTTTTTTTGCTGCTGCAGCTGCCGTTCGTAGCCCGCCATTGTTTTGCCACCACAAAATGCAAATATAAACATGACGACGATTGTCAAAAGTGGAAAGCAAATAAATGTTGTTTGTATTTAATACAATATTTGGAGTGAAACAAAAATATCTGAGCTGAGCACGGCGTCCATGGCAGCCAGTGGCAAATTCAATACATATTGTATTCAGCAAATAGTGTGTGTGTGTGTGTGTGTGCATGTGTGTGTGTGTGCATGTGTGTGTGCGTGCGTATGAATTTGAAATATAATATCACATCCGGCGAACGTGAGAATCCGTCTCCGCTGATGTGATGGCATCGCATGGGATGCCATTACAAAAATAAACGGGGGATATTAAAATTCCTCCGCTACTCTAGCCAGCGCTGCTTGCTTACTTGCCTTGGCGTCAAGCGCCGAGTTTGTTGTTCTTAATATTTTCTTCACATACAGGCATAAGTAACATTTTTCTTCAGCATAGGATCTAATTTGAAAGGAAAAAGATACAAAAACACGAACACGTACAATTACTCACAAACACACACACGCACGCACACTACATTCTCACATGCACGTTCAATTACAGAAGAAAAACGAAAAAGTTTATGAGGCTGCAAATGATAAACATCTATTTCGTATTCAATTTACGAGAAGACATTAGGATTCTCATGGCAGCCGCAGCAAAGCCACAACTACTCTGCCGGCTTGCCAGATAATGAAGGCAAGAAGCGACAAGCCGGCATTACATCTTGTCTTCGGGAGACAGCCATCTTAATGTCGCCCCACCGCTGGGAGTGTCATCCGTTCGATATGGTAATTGAATAAAGGAATAAAGAGATACATGAAAGACATTAACATTATGCCTCATGTGCCATATTTCCCTCTTTGTTTTCATTTTATTACAATTCAATCTTACACCCTCTAACCATTACGGGGACTCCAGTGCCGTGCGAAATGAACACCAGCAGCCGACGCATCATTGGGCCCTGCCCCATTACCAACACCCAATCTACCAGCCCATTTTACCAAACCAAGCAAAGATTCGAAAAAAAAGTGAAACCAAAAACTCAATCACAACGAAGCGATTTAATAGTGTTTGGTTGTTCAATCATTTAGACACGTTTCACAATAAATGTTCATTGCTACGACTCATGTTGTCGAAACATGTGAGCGAGTCCACAATCACATACACATGCACAAACAAGGATTACACTGTGATACAAAACAATAAACCGCGATATAGAAGTAGACAAAGCTTAAAAGACACAAATCGAATTAGAAAATATAAAAAATTCGTCGATATTTTATGTTTATCGAAAATTTCCGCGATATTTTTATGTGTTTTAGTGAATTTTATAAAAAATTCTATGTTTTACAAAACATTTTTTTAGTAATTTCTATGTTTTACAGAAAATTTCTAGGTTTTACAGAAAATCATTATGTTTTATAGAAAATTTCCCGGCAATTTCTATGTTTTATGGAAAATTTCCTCGAAATTTCCAGGAAATTTCTATGTTTTATTGAAAATTTCCCGGAAATTTCTATGTTTTATAGAAAATTTCCCAGAAATTTCAGTGTTTTATAGGAAATTTCCCAGAAATTTCTATGTTTTATAGAAAATTTCCCAGAAATTTCTATGTTTTATAGAAAATTTCCGGGAAATTTCTATGTTTTATAGAAAATTTCCGGGAAATTTCTATGTTTCATAGAAAATTTCCGGGAAATTTCTATGTTTCATAGAAAATTTCTTGAAAATTTCTATATTTTATAGAAAATTTCTATGTTTTATAGAAAATTTCTATGTTTTATAGAAAAGTTCTATGTTTTATACAAAATTTCCCGGAAATTTCTGTTTTATAGAAAATTTCTAGGAAATTTCTATGTTTTATAGGAAATTTCCCAGAAATTTCTATGTTTTATAGAAAATTTACCGGAAATTTCTATGTTTTATAGAAAAATTCCCAGAAATTTCTATGTTTTATAGAAAATTTCCGGGAAATTTCTATGTTTCATAGAAAATTTCTTGAAAATTTCTATGTTTTATAGAAAATTTCTATGTTTTATAGAAAATTTCTATGTTTTATAGAAAACTTCCCGGAAATTTCTATTTTTTAAAGAAATTTCTATGTTTTAAAGAAAGTTATAGGGTAGTTTCTATGTTTTATAGAAAATTTCTACGTTTTATAGAAAATTTCCCGCAAATTTCTGTTTTATAGAAAATTTCTATGTTTTATTGAAAAATTTCCGGAAATTTCTATATTTTATAGAAAATATCCGGGGAATTTCTGTGTTTTGTAGAAACTTTCCTGGGAATTTCAGAAAATGACTTTCAAACTCATAAAACGACACAAACTAATGTTGTCCAAATAAAACCTGGACAAGGATTTTCCATTCCCATTAACATAATTTTAAATGAAATGAATTTGATTTTTTTTTCATCCTGAGTTCTAGAATAAAAACATCTGTTGCACTGTGTTTTTTGTAAATAAATCATATGCGGGTATGCATGTCTTTATATAACCACTATACACAACATGTGCACTAACTTTGTATATGTGTGAGTGCATATACATACGTGTATATACGTGTATAGGTGTACCACATGAAACATAACACACATTTATCTTCGGCAAACCATTTATTTTATTTATTAATTACAAGCTAGCACAACATGACTGGCTACATGGCTGGGCATGGCAGGGAAAAATGCTGCATAGCTCCGTAGCAGATAAGGAAAAAGTGGAAAGAGGAGGCCCACCTCCAGGCCACTCCTCGAACATCAGCCCACAACTATTATCCATTATTTGTGATATAAAGCCAAAGTTAACTTTAACTACTGTGATACATAATACGCCGACTGGGGCGGGGAAGTCGAGACGAGTCTTTAGAGAAACTTGTCAAAACTTGCACTTAATTATAGACTACGCAATTAATTACTGGCGTACTGTACAAAACAACGTAACGAAGAAGAATAAGAATAAGAACAAGAAACCAATCACGATGTGACATTTTCCTAATATTCTTCGAACAACAGTCAAAGTCGTAACTTTGTTGATTATTTATAACCCACAAGGAGTCTGGGCAGAATACCACAACGTAAATGTTCTCTTAAGCAAAAAACGTTTTTTGATTTATTTTCTATGATTCTAGGAAAGGTTTTCAGGCACATAATGTATATAAATGCATGTTTGCACATATATTTTTGTATGAAATCAATCAATTTAATCAAATGTTTATTAATTTCCCCTGGCACTATCATAAGCAGAGAGTGAATTTGGGCTTATCGCATATCATTTAGTGAGAAAATGAATTGTTTAATGATGCCTTGGCGTGTTTATCAGGGATAGTACAGATTATATAAGTAGCTTAAGGACAACTAGAAATTTCTTTACTTTATACAAATTCATAATACAAAATTCTATGTTTTACATGTTCTATTTTCAGCAGACATTTTCGCTAACTGTTCAATGCTCTACAGAAAAAACAATAAAGTTTCTATCTTTTATAGAAACTTTCAAAAAAAGTTGTAATGATTTATTAAAATTCATTACAACTTTTTCGATGGCCTTCTGAAAACATCCTTGTTTCATAGAAAATTTAATAATTTAAAGCAAGTTTTGTGAAAATTTCAATATTCTGTAAAATATTTAGAGCATATTTCCTAGAAATTTATGTGTATTTCCAAAAATGTATATGTTTTGTAGAAAATTTCCCGCAAATTTCTAAGTTTTGTAGAAAATTTCCCGGAAATTTCTATGTTTTATTGAAAATTTCCCAGAAATTTCTATGTTTTATAGAAAATTTCCCGAAAATTTCTATGTTTTGTAGAAAATTTCCCGGAAATTTCTATGTTTTATAGAAAATTTCCCGGAAATTTCTATGTTTTATAGAAAATTTCCCGGAAATTTCTATGTTTTATAGAAAATTTCCCGGAAATTTCTATGTTTTATAGAAAATTTCCCGGAAATTTCTATGTTTTATGGAAAATTTCCCGGAAATTTCTATGTTTTATAGAAAATTTCTATGTTTTATAGAAAATTTCTCGCAAATTTCTATGTTTTGTAGAAAATTTCCCGAAAATTTCTGTGTTTTATAGAAAACTTCCCGGAAATTTCTATGTTTTATAGAAAATTTCCCGGAAATTTCTATGTTTTATAGAAAACTTCCCGAAAATTTCTATGTTTTATAGAAAATTTCCCCGAAATTTCTATGTTTTATGGAAAATTTCCCGCAAATTTCTATGTGTTATAAAAAATTTCTATGTTTTACAGAAAATTTCCGGAAATTTCTGTTTTATAGAAAATTCCCCGGAAATTTCTATGTTTTATAGAAAATTTCCCGCAAATTTCTATGTTTTATAGAAAATTTCCCGGAAATTTCTATGTTTTATAGAAAATTAAGAGGAAGGCCAACTCGCGAAATTATTAAGAGGAAGGCCAACTCAGACGGCAAGCTCATAGAGAAGAAAGTAGGTGGCTACAAGCGTGCGTTATGGAAATCTGGAACTACGTGGCTCACATACGACAGCTGGTCACGGCCACTAGAGGAAATTTCTATGTTTTATAGAAAATTTCCCGGAAATTTCTATGTTTTATAGAAAATTTCCCGGAAATTTCTATGTTTTATAGAAAATTTCCCGGAAATTTCTATGTTTTATAGAAAATTTCCCGGAAATTTCTATGTTTTATAGAAAATTTCCCGGAAATTTCTTTGTTTTATGGAAAATTTCCCGCAAATTTCTATGTTTTATAGAAAATTTCCCGGAAATTTCTATGTTTTATAAAAAAATTCCCGGAAATTTCTATGTTTTATAGAAAATTTCACGGAAATTTCTATGTTTATAGAAAATTTCCGCGAATTTCTATGTTTTGTAGAAAATTTCCCGCAAATTTCTATTTTTTGTTGAAAATTTCCCGGAAATTTCTATGTTTTATAGAAAATTTCCCAGAAATTTCAGTGTTTTATAGGAAATTTCCCAGAAATTTCTATGTTTTATAGAAAATTTCCCAGAAATTTCTATGTTTTATAGAAAATTTCCGGGAAATTTCTATGTTTTATAGAAAATTTCCGGGAAATTTCTATGTTTCATAGAAAATTTCTTGAAAATTTCTATATTTTATAGAAAATTTCTATGTTTTATAGAAAATTTCTATGTTTTATAGAAAAGTTCTATGTTTTATACAAAATTTCCCGGAAATTTCTGTTTTATAGAAAATTTCTAGGAAATTTCTATGTTTTATAGGAAATTTCCCAGAAATTTCTATGTTTTATAGGAAATTTCCCAGAAATTTCTATGTTTTATAGAAAATTTACCGGAAATTTCTATGTTTTATAGAAAAATTCCCAGAAATTTCTATGTTTTATAGAAAATTTCCGGGAAATTTCTATGTTTCATAGAAAATTTCTTGAAAATTTATATGTTTTATAGAAAATTTCTATGTTTTATAGAAAATTTCTATGTTTTATAGAAAATTTCTATGTTTTATAGAAAACTTCCCGGAAATTTCTATTTTTTAAAGAAATTTCTATGTTTTAAAGAAAGTTATAGGGTAGTTTCTATGTTTTATAGAAAATTTCTACGTTTTATAGAAAATTTCCCGCAAATTTCTGTTTTATAGAAAATTTCTATGTTTTATTGAAAAATTTCCGGAAATTTCTATATTTTATAGAAAATATCCGGGGAATTTCTGTGTTTTGTAGAAACTTTCCTGGGAATTTCAGAAAATGACTTTCAAACTCATAAAACGACACAAACTAATGTTGTCCAAATAAAACCTGGACAAGGATTTTCCATTCCCATTAACATAATTTTAAATGAAATGAATTTGATTTTTTTTTCATCCTGAGTTCTAGAATAAAAACATCTGTTGCACTGTGTTTTTTGTAAATAAATCATATGCGGGTATGCATGTCTTTATATAACCACTATACACAACATGTGCACTAACTTTGTATATGTGTGAGTGCATATACATACGTGTATATACGTGTATAGGTGTACCACATGAAACATAACACACATTTATCTTCGGCAAACCATTTATTTTATTTATTAATTACAAGCTAGCACAACATGACTGGCTACATGGCTGGGCATGGCAGGGAAAAATGCTGCATAGCTCCGTAGCAGATAAGGAAAAAGTGGAAAGAGGAGGCCCACCTCCAGGCCACTCCTCGAACATCAGCCCACAACTATTATCCATTATTTGTGATATAAAGCCAAAGTTAACTTTAACTACTGTGATACATAATACGCCGACTGGGGCGGGGAAGTCGAGACGAGTCTTTAGAGAAACTTGTCAAAACTTGCACTTAATTATAGACTACGCAATTAATTACTGGCGTACTGTACAAAACAACGTAACGAAGAAGAATAAGAATAAGAACAAGAAACCAATCACGATGTGACATTTTCCTAATATTCTTCGAACAACAGTCAAAGTCGTAACTTTGTTGATTATTTATAACCCACAAGGAGTCTGGGCAGAATACCACAACGTAAATGTTCTCTTAAGCAAAAAACGTTTTTTGATTTATTTTCTATGATTCTAGGAAAGGTTTTCAGGCACATAATGTATATAAATGCATGTTTGCACATATATTTTTGTATGAAATCAATCAATTTAATCAAATGTTTATTAATTTCCCCTGGCACTATCATAAGCAGAGAGTGAATTTGGGCTTATCGCATATCATTTAGTGAGAAAATGAATTGTTTAATGATGCCTTGGCGTGTTTATCAGGGATAGTACAGATTATATAAGTAGCTTAAGGACAACTAGAAATTTCTTTACTTTATACAAATTCATAATACAAAATTCTATGTTTTACATGTTCTATTTTCAGCAGACATTTTCGCTAACTGTTCAATGCTCTACAGAAAAAACAATAAAGTTTCTATCTTTTATAGAAACTTTCAAAAAAAGTTGTAATGATTTATTAAAATTCATTACAACTTTTTCGATGGCCTTCTGAAAACATCCTTGTTTCATAGAAAATTTAATAATTTAAAGCAAGTTTTGTGAAAATTTCAATATTCTGTAAAATATTTAGAGCATATTTCCTAGAAATTTATGTGTATTTCCAAAAATGTATATGTTTTGTAGAAAATTTCCCGCAAATTTCTAAGTTTTGTAGAAAATTTCCCGGAAATTTCTATGTTTTATTGAAAATTTCCCAGAAATTTCTATGTTTTATAGAAAATTTCCCGAAAATTTCTATGTTTTGTAGAAAATTTCCCGGAAATTTCTATGTTTTATAGAAAATTTCCCGGAAATTTCTATGTTTTATAGAAAATTTCCCGGAAATTTCTATGTTTTATAGAAAATTTCCCGGAAATTTCTATGTTTTATAGAAAATTTCCCGGAAATTTCTATGTTTTATGGAAAATTTCCCGGAAATTTCTATGTTTTATAGAAAATTTCTATGTTTTATAGAAAATTTCTCGCAAATTTCTATGTTTTGTAGAAAATTTCCCGAAAATTTCTGTGTTTTATAGAAAACTTCCCGGAAATTTCTATGTTTTATAGAAAATTTCCCGGAAATTTCTATGTTTTATAGAAAACTTCCCGAAAATTTCTATGTTTTATAGAAAATTTCCCCGAAATTTCTATGTTTTATGGAAAATTTCCCGCAAATTTCTATGTGTTATAAAAAATTTCTATGTTTTACAGAAAATTTCCGGAAATTTCTGTTTTATAGAAAATTCCCCGGAAATTTCTATGTTTTATAGAAAATTTCCCGCAAATTTCTATGTTTTATAGAAAATTTCCCGGAAATTTCTATGTTTTATAGAAAATTAAGAGGAAGGCCAACTCGCGAAATTATTAAGAGGAAGGCCAACTCAGACGGCAAGCTCATAGAGAAGAAAGTAGGTGGCTACAAGCGTGCGTTATGGAAATCTGGAACTACGTGGCTCACATACGACAGCTGGTCACGGCCACTAGAGGAAATTTCTATGTTTTATAGAAAATTTCCCGGAAATTTCTATGTTTTATAGAAAATTTCCCGGAAATTTCTATGTTTTATAGAAAATTTCCCGGAAATTTCTATGTTTTATAGAAAATTTCCCGGAAATTTCTATGTTTTATAGAAAATTTCCCGGAAATTTCTTTGTTTTATGGAAAATTTCCCGCAAATTTCTATGTTTTATAGAAAATTTCCCGGAAATTTCTATGTTTTATAAAAAAATTCCCGGAAATTTCTATGTTTTATAGAAAATTTCACGGAAATTTCTATGTTTATAGAAAATTTCCGCGAATTTCTATGTTTTGTAGAAAATTTCCCGCAAATTTCTATTTTTTGTTGAAAATTTCCCGGAAATTTCTATGTTTTATAGAAAATTTCCCAGAAATTTCAGTGTTTTATAGGAAATTTCCCAGAAATTTCTATGTTTTATAGAAAATTTCCCAGAAATTTCTATGTTTTATAGAAAATTTCCGGGAAATTTCTATGTTTTATAGAAAATTTCCGGGAAATTTCTATGTTTCATAGAAAATTTCTATGTTTTATAGAAAAGTTCTATGTTTTATACAAAATTTCCCGGAAATTTCTGTTTTATAGAAAATTTCTAGGAAATTTCTATGTTTTATAGGAAATTTCCCAGAAATTTCTATGTTTTATAGGAAATTTCCCAGAAATTTCTATGTTTTATAGAAAATTTACCGGAAATTTCTATGTTTTATAGAAAAATTCCCAGAAATTTCTATGTTTTATAGAAAATTTCCGGGAAATTTCTATGTTTCATAGAAAATTTCTTGAAAATTTATATGTTTTATAGAAAATTTCTATGTTTTATAGAAAATTTCTATGTTTTATAGAAAATTTCTATGTTTTATAGAAAACTTCCCGGAAATTTCTATTTTTTAAAGAAATTTCTATGTTTTAAAGAAAGTTATAGGGTAGTTTCTATGTTTTATAGAAAATTTCTACGTTTTATAGAAAATTTCCCGCAAATTTCTGTTTTATAGAAAATTTCTATGTTTTATTGAAAAATTTCCGGAAATTTCTATATTTTATAGAAAATATCCGGGGAATTTCTGTGTTTTGTAGAAACTTTCCTGGGAATTTCAGAAAATGACTTTCAAACTCATAAAACGACACAAACTAATGTTGTCCAAATAAAACCTGGACAAGGATTTTCCATTCCCATTAACATAATTTTAAATGAAATGAATTTGATTTTTTTTTCATCCTGAGTTCTAGAATAAAAACATCTGTTGCACTGTGTTTTTTGTAAATAAATCATATGCGGGTATGCATGTCTTTATATAACCACTATACACAACATGTGCACTAACTTTGTATATGTGTGAGTGCATATACATACGTGTATATACGTGTATAGGTGTACCACATGAAACATAACACACATTTATCTTCGGCAAACCATTTATTTTATTTATTAATTACAAGCTAGCACAACATGACTGGCTACATGGCTGGGCATGGCAGGGAAAAATGCTGCATAGCTCCGTAGCAGATAAGGAAAAAGTGGAAAGAGGAGGCCCACCTCCAGGCCACTCCTCGAACATCAGCCCACAACTATTATCCATTATTTGTGATATAAAGCCAAAGTTAACTTTAACTACTGTGATACATAATACGCCGACTGGGGCGGGGAAGTCGAGACGAGTCTTTAGAGAAACTTGTCAAAACTTGCACTTAATTATAGACTACGCAATTAATTACTGGCGTACTGTACAAAACAACGTAACGAAGAAGAATAAGAATAAGAACAAGAAACCAATCACGATGTGACATTTTCCTAATATTCTTCGAACAACAGTCAAAGTCGTAACTTTGTTGATTATTTATAACCCACAAGGAGTCTGGGCAGAATACCACAACGTAAATGTTCTCTTAAGCAAAAAACGTTTTTTGATTTATTTTCTATGATTCTAGGAAAGGTTTTCAGGCACATAATGTATATAAATGCATGTTTGCACATATATTTTTGTATGAAATCAATCAATTTAATCAAATGTTTATTAATTTCCCCTGGCACTATCATAAGCAGAGAGTGAATTTGGGCTTATCGCATATCATTTAGTGAGAAAATGAATTGTTTAATGATGCCTTGGCGTGTTTATCAGGGATAGTACAGATTATATAAGTAGCTTAAGGACAACTAGAAATTTCTTTACTTTATACAAATTCATAATACAAAATTCTATGTTTTACATGTTCTATTTTCAGCAGACATTTTCGCTAACTGTTCAATGCTCTACAGAAAAAACAATAAAGTTTCTATCTTTTATAGAAACTTTCAAAAAAAGTTGTAATGATTTATTAAAATTCATTACAACTTTTTCGATGGCCTTCTGAAAACATCCTTGTTTCATAGAAAATTTAATAATTTAAAGCAAGTTTTGTGAAAATTTCAATATTCTGTAAAATATTTAGAGCATATTTCCTAGAAATTTATGTGTATTTCCAAAAATGTATATGTTTTGTAGAAAATTTCCCGCAAATTTCTAAGTTTTGTAGAAAATTTCCCGGAAATTTCTATGTTTTATTGAAAATTTCCCAGAAATTTCTATGTTTTATAGAAAATTTCCCGAAAATTTCTATGTTTTGTAGAAAATTTCCCGGAAATTTCTATGTTTTATAGAAAATTTCCCGGAAATTTCTATGTTTTATAGAAAATTTCCCGGAAATTTCTATGTTTTATAGAAAATTTCCCGGAAATTTCTATGTTTTATAGAAAATTTCCCGGAAATTTCTATGTTTTATGGAAAATTTCCCGGAAATTTCTATGTTTTATAGAAAATTTCTATGTTTTATAGAAAATTTCTCGCAAATTTCTATGTTTTGTAGAAAATTTCCCGAAAATTTCTGTGTTTTATAGAAAACTTCCCGGAAATTTCTATGTTTTATAGAAAATTTCCCGGAAATTTCTATGTTTTATAGAAAACTTCCCGGAAATTTCTATGTTTTATAGAAAATTTCCCCGAAATTTCTATGTTTTATGGAAAATTTCCCGCAAATTTCTATGTGTTATAAAAAATTTCTATGTTTTACAGAAAATTTCCGGAAATTTCTGTTTTATAGAAAATTCCCCGGAAATTTCTATGTTTTATAGAAAATTTCCCGCAAATTTCTATGTTTTATAGAAAATTTCCCGGAAATTTCTATGTTTTATAGAAAATTAAGAGGAAGGCCAACTCGCGAAATTATTAAGAGGAAGGCCAACTCAGACGGCAAGCTCATAGAGAAGAAAGTAGGTGGCTACAAGCGTGCGTTATGGAAATCTGGAACTACGTGGCTCACATACGACAGCTGGTCACGGCCACTAGAGGAAATTTCTATGTTTTATAGAAAATTTCCCGGAAATTTCTATGTTTTATAGAAAATTTCCCGGAAATTTCTATGTTTTATAGAAAATTTCCCGGAAATTTCTATGTTTTATAGAAAATTTCCCGGAAATTTCTATGTTTTATAGAAAATTTCCCGGAAATTTCTATGTTTTATAGAAAATTTCCCGGAAATTTCTTTGTTTTATGGAAAATTTCCCGCAAATTTCTATGTTTTATAGAAAATTTCCCGGAAATTTCTATGTTTTATAAAAAAAATTCCCGGAAATTTCTATGTTTTATAGAAAATTTCACGGAAATTTCTATGTTTATAGAAAATTTCCGCGAATTTCTATGTTTTGTAGAAAATTTCCCGCAAATTTCTATTTTTTGTTGAAAATTTCCCGGAAATTTCTATGTTTTGTAGAAAATTTCCCGCAAATTTCTATGTTTTATAGTAAATTTTCCGGAAATTTCTATGTTTTATAGAGAAATTTTTATTCTCAAATGCATGAATTACAGCTAAATCCATGATTATGTTTAAGATAAAAGTGGTTGCACCAGACCAATTTTGTATCTTCCCCACAAATAAATGTCCCTTTACGTGATTTCATTAAAACCCACACTACTTCTATTCGCAAATGTGGCACTTTCAAAGGTTTTGCCTAAGTCCCTATGGCAGCGATAATTAAAGTTAATTGCCATCTTAGGTCTAGTACATTCTGTCCAATTTTAAAATTACGCTAAATTTTCAGTACGCTTACTTTTGCCAGTTAATGGTAGTCAAAGTGAATTGTTAGGCATAACATTGACAGACTAGCTTGACGACGAAAATTGCTAGCATAGCCATACCTTTTTAAGAACGCATCATACAAATGATTCGTTTATGGGTTAGGACAGTTAAGAGTCGTTGATTTCATTGAAGACGCATCCCGTTTTTTCCCAAATTTTTGCGGGATATTACAGAAAAATGTGACGATGTTAAAGAATAATTATAAATTGTCAGGTGGGCTGGCCTCAGGTCATTTTCTATAAATTAAATGTAAGAAGTTCTATATAAATACTCCATATATTAGAGAAACATAACCTGTAAATAGTCTTAAAATTTCAATACCAAAATGCTCTTGGAAAATACCTCATAGCCATGATTGAAGACGCATGTGGCGTATAAGTTATGCTGTTCTAGAGGACCTTGTCAGAGCATCACTCATACGCTCCGAGGGTTCCTTCAGAGTAATATCGTAATTATTCCCCCTATGATAAATATGCGAAGACCCTATTAAAGACATATAAGGGATTATCTGCAAAGCTGATCATGAAATGAATGCTTTTGTTTAGCCCTGAATTGTGCTACCTACTTCCAAAGTTTCCTTCAGGACATGATGCTGTGTAAATCAACAGATGGGTCGCTGCACCTTTTACGCGCAACGCGTAGTGTTGGACAATCGTCAAAAAAGAAAATACCACGGCACATATTTGCTTACAACTTATTTCGTTACATATTAATGGTTGTGGTCTTTTTAAGTTTAAAAACAATTTTCTGATCCAGTAGCATACTGTGTAGCATACTGTAGCATACTGCGTACTTTCCAAAATGATCTATCTGTTATTATGTCGTTTCAAGCGCTTAAAAAATGGGCGTGGAACTGCCCACTCTTCCCCATGACATATTTTATTACACATATTTTATTACACAAATATTCTAGTAAATATTCCTTGTCTAAATTTCTAAACTGAAATAATTTATGAGTTCTAATCGTTTAACGTTTTTTAATGTGTGGGAGGTGCAACGCCCGTTTTCCAAAATACGGCTTTAAATTGATATTTCTCGGCCTCAATACTATATGAGTATGTATCAGTTTACAGCCTTATAGAAAGCACTTTTGCCACGCCACCAACTTGTCAGGATTACCCGCTGTTATCAGCTCATTCTTCCCTGAAAATGTCATTAAAATTGGTTTAAAACTTAAAGAGGTCATAAGTCTGATAAGAAATTTTCAGTAAAGATAATTGCATATAGGGGTTTAGAAAGGAGTGTACGCTCTAAGCACGGAACAGGCCACCATGTTCCAATGCAAATGAAGCAATCTCTGAAGACACCGCCTGTTTGTCGGTAAAGAAACCCTAATCCAATACATTTATGAAGAAAATCGTCTCTTTGGCGCCGGAACATGCAAAAGTGAAAATTTGAATCCAATTTTATCCATTATAGCAAGCACAGCCTGTCGGGTGGAAAGATTACTAAGGCCAAAAAGTTGAGTAAGCGCTCTTAAAGTTGCGACCACCAACTCAGAATTTCAGTAGACATTTTTAATGATTTCCAAACCTTGCTCGTGATGGAAATTCTGACTCCGACTAACATTTTGACATGGTATGCAAGTTCCAATTTAATGCCAAATTAGCAACAAAAAAAAAAGATTTTTAATCGTTGCCACTTCTTCCGTGCGTGAACATGCTGGACTAATTGCGACTCAAATCCGGAGCCAAATTTCTCCAAAAAAAACTAAAATATTTTTTTTCTTTTTGAGTTCAAATGATGTATATAAATTAACTGCTTTAAATAACAAACTTTGTTTGAAAAGTTTTTCAAAACCTGAATATAAATAATATACAATCTACTTGAATTACTTGGTTTTTTAGTTTTTTAATCACAATTTTTTTTTATTACAAGTCTTTTGTTCGAAAAAAAGTTAATTTTTATTCCAAAATATTTCATTTTCCTTAAGGAAAATTCTAAAAGACGACATTAATCGACTTTTTTATAATAAAAAGTCTAAAATCGACTTTGGATAATAGTCAAAAAGTCTACTTTTAGACTTAAGTAAATGTTTTTTATACTAAAAAGTCTAAAATCGACTTTGGATAATAGTCAAAAAGTCTACTTTTAGACTTAAGTAAAACCCTAGGTTGTACTACTTATCTAAATGTTGATAGACTTTACAGATTTGGCAGAGGTTAGACTTGTGCACTCAAGGGGTCAAAAAATGGCCCGCTCCAAGAGCGTTGGAGAGTATTTAAAAGATCGGGCTTGGCCGAACTCAATGACGTGACTTTTTGTTCGCTTTGTGTTGGTAGAACAGCAGTCGTTGATTTGTTTGAAGGCCCTTGTGGCGTATGAGTAATTCCGTCATCAGGATCTTATACACGCATCACTTATACGCTCTGAAGCACCATGAGAGCAATTTGGTGAATTCTTAATCATGAAAGGCTCGTGCGGACTATTCAACCTATTTGTAGTTTACTTCGTTCAGCAACGAATTAAAACTCCAAAAACAATTACTTCTGTTTCTTGTTCAACTTATCTCCTGGTAGTTATTATCTTATCCCTAAACAAACCTCATACATCGCCTTAAAAGTATTTCTTTTAGACTGAGCATCACAGTTAGTATAAAAGCTAAGCCATCTTTTGGCATGCCTTTGGTCGGGAATGCTTTGTTGCATTTAACAAAGTTCTTAAAGTACTCAAATGCTGCCCCCTAACCTTAAGCGATACCGCTACCGCTTTGTTCAAAGTTTGCGCTATCTCAAAGAATTGCAGTATGGGATAGTGAGAATAGAACCTAGAAAACAGACCACCAAATCTGGTTTCATTCCATTGAATTCAGCGGTTCGTCACGCACTGTATAAATAGCAGCAAACTTTCAGACACACGTACATAAACAAGAGCATGCTACAGTAGACAAAGGCAACCTTAAGAGGCACCCCATCCCTTATGAGCAGGTGTAAAAGTAGCAGAGTTGAGGGCATGCAAAAAGAAAGTACGCCAAGTAAAAAATTTAAACAAACTATTACAAAGCAATGTAAACATATACATACATGTGTATGTATGAATGTGTGTGTGCGAGTTTAAGGATACACTGCCCAGCTTGGTTAACTAAAAATAACAATTTGTGTTCTTTTGTTTCCTGCAGCTTCTGCGAGTTTTTCGTTCAGGTAAAACGAGTGCAAGTACCATTTGCCTTTGTCGTTGTCGAAGCCTTACCCAGACCAGAACAGAGAGCAATAACAACTACAACTGCGCCAGCAGCCGCAATAACTCGGAGCTTGTCCTAGTCCATAGCCGTACATAGAGTACGTATGTACTGTGTTACGTTCTCAGCAGGGACCCTTCATATTTCCTCATAAATTAAGACTAACACATTCACATACAAACTAGAATACACATACTAGGACATGTGTAATGTATATATGTATGCATTGAAGTGGTCACCATTTGTACCGGAATAAAACTTACTTTTAGAATATAAGGAATGAACGAAGAAATATTAAAGGGAGAATGTGGTATTCTAGGAGGGTTTGTCTATGTTGGTCACTGATCATAACTAGAATAGATCGGAATAATAGATTTTCTCTTAACTCGGTTTTTTGATAATCTTTACGAGGGTTGCTATTTATATTTCGTGTCCTGACAACACTAGTGTTTTCAGAAGCAAACTGGAACTTCCATATGAAACTTTGAATTTTTTAGCATAACTTCACTCAGGACGTTTTGTCATTTGAGGGCGAATTGCTCTGTTTACGGTGTGTTGAAAAATTCATCTCAGTCCAAAAATTCAATTATCCCGTGAACATTTTCGTGCGATGGTTTTTTACGATTTTCGGCGTGGGTTATCGAGACAAGAGTGTTTAAATCAGCTAGTTTCGACTTTTGGCGAAGAAGCACCATCAAAAACCACGACAGCCGGTTCTATGGACCGGATTGACCCGAAAAACAAGTCGTTGGCCAAGGGCTGTCACCTCGACACACAGTTGCCGCTACAACAACAACAACTGTTAATCGCTTGTACCAAGAGTTCAGTCTCGGACGCCGTTCGCTCCAGGATGAATTTCGTGAAGGACGTCCAGCTACGGTCACTTCGTCAGAAACCATCGTTGCTGTGCGTGAACTGATTAAGCAAGACCGACAGGTGGCGTAACGTGAGATTGAGGCATCCTTGGGCATAAGAAAGGCAAGCATCAATAAGGCATTGCATGTTCATTTGGCTGTGAAAAAAATTTGTTCTCGTTGGATCCCACATAATTTGACGAATGCTCAAAAAAAGGCTCGTATGGATTGGTGCAAAGAGATGTTGAAAAAGTTTAACTGCGGTAGCTCGATGGCAGTGTATAACATTGTCACAGGTGACGAATCATGGATCTATGCATATGAACCCGAAACAAAATTGCAATCGACCATATGGGTCTTTCAAGACGAGCCAAATCCAACAAAAGTTGTTTGTGAAAGAAGTACATCGGAGCAAATGATTGCGTTTTTTTTCAATATAACCGGCCTTGTTGCCACAGAGCCTTTAGTGGAACATAGGACGGCCAATTTTGAATAGTATACAGCCATCCAACAGTGTTCGAAGAAATGAGGAAAGTTAATAAGAGAAGACGGATCATTTTGCATCACGACAATGCGAGCTGTCTCACATCAGCTGAAACGATAAGCTATTTGACCACTCAAGATGTTGAAGTGTTGATGGCCCAACACTTCGACATCTTGAGTGGTCAAATAGCTCATTGTTTCAGCTGATGTATGAGAGCCGTACAGCCCTGATTTGCCACAATGACCTCTTCTTATTTTCTAGCATCAATAAAAAAATGCGTGGTCAACGTTTTTCATCGCCCGAAGCAGCTGTTGAAGCGTTCAAAAGTCATGCTTTGTAGGTGTCTCAATCGGAGTGGAAAAAGTTCTTCGATAGTTGGTTTGCAAAAGTGTATTCATCTTAAAGAAGAGTATTTTGAAAAACACTAAAACCATTTCCAATGATAAATTATTGTGTTTTTATTGCCGGACCCGAAATATAAACAGCAACCCTCGTATACGGGACTTTAGAATAATAACGGGACAGAATAATTAAGATATGTGACAGCGCATAGAGAAATGGAACTAAGGGTAAAAAAAAATCAATTTTCATTTTTTTTCTTTTTTTGATGTGGACAACATCTGAGCATTGAATGAGACCGATCCCATGCCCCAAAAGTGTTCCCTCCCAGAGATATGCTCGTTTTATGAAAGTGAAGTCGACGATTCTAAGCGCAAATAGAAAGGAACCTAATCTTTAAAATGGCTCTCCTGAACAAAACTGGTTTTTTACCTTAGGTCCCTTTCTATTTTGCGCGTCACATATAGAGTTCAAATTTATTCCAGGTGTAGAGCCAACGTTACTTTTTAAGTATGAAATTCGATTACGTTCATATGACCACCTCGAGCCCGTGTACAGCGTTTTATTCTTTGGACCAAATTTGCCACCACTCTGGCACATTTCGACCGGAGCTCGTCTAAAGTTGTTGGCTTGTGGCTCAATGTGCCCCCCCCCCCCTCATAAAAAGAAATCCAATGGCGTTAAATCACATGAACGAGGTGGCCGGGGCGACCGTGCCATTTCCCGAGATAACACATTCGCCGAATTGACCTTTCAGTAAATCGATTGTAACGCATGCTGTGTGGCTAGTGGCACCGTCTTGTTGAAACCACTTATCGACGATGTCAAGCTTATTCAATTCTGGCCAAAAATAATATTTTAACTTGGCACGATAGCGCTCTCCATTGACGATAACATGACGATTGTTTCCATCGACAAAAAAATACGGCCCAATTACAACTCCGGCATGAAAACCACACCACATATTAATTTTGTAAGGATGCAATTGTCGCTTAAAGCTCATGTGGGTTTGTTGCTGTCCAATAACGCATATTTTGTTTATTGACAAACCACTCAGCCAGAAATGAGCTTCATCGCTGAAGATAATTTCTCGATGAAATTCGGGATTTTCGTTAAACTTTGCCAGATCCCAATCGGAGAAGTTTCGGAGTTTCAAATCAAACAGTGACTTTAGTTTTTTAGTCAGTTTGATAATTAAAGGATGACGGCCAAGATCTTTTTGCAAAATACGCCACAGAGTGGTTTAAGAGATGCCCACGGCAATGAGCCAAATCATTTGATTTGGCTCATTTTGTAACGGATACATTTACGACTGCGATATTTTCGCTTCGCTTCGAGCGGTACGTCGTCTCTTTTTGACGCCGAAACATTCAAAAGTTAAAATTTGGATCCAAATTTAATCACGCACATCCTGTAGGGTGGGATTACGGAGTAACAAATTGGAGCAAGCGCTCTTTAAGTTGCGAACTCCGACTTTGAATTTCGGTAGGAATTTTAAATGATTTCCAAACGTAGCTTGCAAGTGAACTTTGCCATGATGAAAATGTTGACTTCGACTAACGTTTTGACAATGAAAGATCATTAAAAATGTTTGAGGGTTCTTTGACACAAAGATACAAAAGTGGTATGTCCCTATTGGAAAACCCTATAGTAAGGCCAATATAACTAACAAAATTGAACCAATTTGAAGCTTGAAGAGGTCAGAACACTGTAGATTCTGTCTATGTTCCTTTTTTCCTCCTTATAAAGTATAAGGATCTGATTGACTTGTCCTGTTTACTTAACAAAATACAGCCCTTGATTTTTTCTTTGTGGAAACATTTGAAAAGTTTTCTTTGAATTGTAAAAAAAACACTCAATTTAGATAGTCCAACTACCGCTTTGTATAGGGCGGTAGTTGGACTCCATCTGGATGTATTTTTCAGAACAAAAAAAATATAAAAATTCAAATCAAATGTGGAATCTTCATAGGTAATTTAAAAGGCCATTTTATGGCATTTATTTTTTGAAAATAATTTCCTTCAAATGTTGGCAGCTGTATTGCGGAAATGAGCGTTCGGTTAGAGACGGGAAGACCCGCTTATTTCAACCAAAATTTGGTTCAGTGATGAGGCCCATTTTTGGCTCAACGGCAAAGTTAATAAACAAAATTGCCGCATTTGGGCTGAAAACAACCATAAGAGGTTCAAGAGGTGTCCAGATATACCAAGAGTAAACCACGGTTTGGTGTGGTTTAAAAGCTGGTGGAATCATCGGTGCATATTTTTTCAAAAATGATGAGGGCCGGCACGTAACCGTGAATGGTGCTCGCTATCGCGCCATGATATCGTACTTTTTGCTACCTGAACTTGAAGCCCGTAATTATGGCTATATTTGGTTTCAAATGGACAGTCCGACTTGCAATACTCGTACAGCTGTTCAAGCAATGGATCTTTTAAGAGGTCATTACGAAGAGCAGCCAATTTCACGTTTTGGACAGGTGAGCTGGCCACCTAGATCGAGTGATATCACACCTTTAGACATTTTTCTTTGGGATTACGTAAAGTCCAAAGTCTATGCTGACAAACAAACCAGCTACGATTCAGGTTTTGGAAGCCATCATTACGCGTATCATTGAAGTCATACCGGTCGAATTGCTCGAACGAGTCATCCAAAACTGGACCCTCAGAATGGAAACCCTGAGGCGTAGTTGCGGCCAACATTTGAAAGAAATTATATTCGAAAAATAAATGCCATAAAATGTCCTTTCAAATTACCAATAAAGATTCCACACTTAAATTAAATTTTAATATTTTTTTTTGTTCTGAAAAAATGCCTCTAGATGGATCACCCATTATTAAGTGAAAAAAGAACAACTTACTGCGTTCAACCTGGAAAGCCCGGAAATGTAATTCCACCATGTATATCTTTACATACAATCCTACAACAATCTATAAGATACATACAACTTGTAAGCTGCCTGCAAAATTTTGTTTTCACTGCAGCAGCTCTAAGTAGTGGTGGTGGTGATGGTGCAGGCAGTTGTGGACACAGGCCGCAGCATTCTCGGCAACATGCAATTTTTGTGGGTCATTTCTTAGGCAACGTCGACTAGGTCGTCGTGTTAAGTGTAGCTACAATTTACAACTGAGTTACTCTTTTTGTTTTTATTCAACATTCTTTTTTTTTGGTCACATGTAATCCAGTGCCGAGTGGCAGGGAGATGAAACAACGGAAGAGAAGGCAGTAAATGAGTTTTAAAAGAGGGTCACACATCCCACATTGAAGTCCATTCATTTGCCAAGTGTGCCTCCACCGTCAACGACAACTCTATCGGTTCATCATTCACCCACAACAACATTGGGGAATATCTCCATCAGCAGCTCTAGATCCGCCTGGCATCAAAATTGGTTTTGTAATGTTCAAGCCGGACACATGGAATGTGTGGCATGTTCATCGTCGTTCATATATCATTCAATCGCATTTTATAGGTGGTCTCTGTCTATGTGTCCCTGGGTGAGTGTGTATGCGGTATGTCTATGTGTGTGTTTTTTGAGTTTTTAATTAAAAAGTCACATGAATTTAAAGATTAAAATTTGATTTATTTACAATTCATTTTTGTTGCATCATAAAAATTGAGGCTAAGCGAGTGAGAGTTCGAAAAAAATAAAAATAAATCACATAAAAGGATTTGCTATAAATCAAAGAGTGCTCAATTAGTCTGTAGCTTTAATGTCAATTGGATAAACAAAAATTAAGTACTTTGTATTGGAACTGGTCGGGGTTGAAATAACTTCAGTTGGGCATAACTCTAGAGAGGAACTGAAATAATTTATATTCATTAGAACCAAACAATGCATACACTAGGGATTTATTGTTACTGTGTGAAAACTCAATAAAAATATTGATCAATCAATCACGTTGATAAAAAAAAGTATTCATGCCTTAAAATTGCTTTTGTAGAAGAATGCACAGGGTGTTTTTTAGAAGTGTGGCCACACTTTTTTCAGTGTTGATCTTTTTGACAGTTGTCACTTGATTTATGCTCAGTTTGCTTTGCCATTTCAAAATGAATAGACTTACTCCGGAACAACGATTGCAAATCGTGGTGAATGGACCCAAAACGAGATGGCCACTGACCCTCAGTTTTAAAAGAAAATTTTGTTCAGCGAAAAAGCTTAGTTTTGGTTGAACATGAAAATGCACAAGCCATTGTTGAGACGCCGTTACAACCTTAAAAAAGTCACTGTTTGATTTACTCTATGGCAGAGGTAATGGCTCTATAGCGTTCCCTATTGACTGTTACAATATGGCCGGCTTAATTTTTGAAAAAATATGGACCGACGCCATATTTTTTCAAAAATGAAACCGGCCATAATGTTACAGTCAATACGGAACGCTATACGAGTAGAGCCATGATTAATGATTTTTTCTTGCCTGAATTGGAGGATGTTGATGTGAATGAACATTGGTTTCAGCAAGACGGCGGTCATGCCATACAGCTAACGAAAAAAAATCAATTTATTGAAGGAAACTTTTGGTTAGCGCATTATTTCGCGTCGTGAGCCTTTGGTGTTGTCTTCAAGATCGAGCGTTTTAACACGACTGTACTATTTTTTGTAAGGTGATGTAAAGTCGCTTGTCTACGCAGATAAGCCGGACATGGTTATTCTATAGCCAATGAGCCCCTGGGGGAGGCTCGTCATCTGTGGATTTTCATTACTCCAAATGCGACAATTTTGGTTACGAGGGTTGCCATATATATTTCTGGCCTAGGCAACACTAAGTGTTGCCTGATGCCATCTGGCATTTTCATTGGGAAGTCGTACTCAAAACGTTTTGACGTACGACCATCACTTGTGTTGTTTACAGTGACTTGAAAAAATCAATTAGGCAAAAAAAAATGGAATTAACTCGTGAACATTTTCGTGCGATCTTTTTTCACAATTTTCGACGTGGATTATCACGACAAGAGTGCATCGATGAACTTAAATCTTTGTATGGCGATGAAGCACCATCCTATAGCACTTTGAAAAACTGGTTTAATGAATTCAATCGTGGCCGACGCTCGCTGAAAGACGAAGGTCCCAAATGTCGTCCAAAAACGGCCGTTGTGCCAGAGAACATTGAAGCCGTGCCTGAACTAATAAAGCAAGATCGTCATGTGACATACCGTGAGATAGAGCATTTCTTTCACCAGCATACATTCAATAGTGCTTGAACACCTGGCCGTTTAAAAGGTTTGTTGTTGTTGTTGTTGTAGCGGCAACTGTATGCCGGGGTGACAGCCCTTGGCCGAAGAATTGCTCTTCGGGTCAATCCGGTCCATAGAAGCGGCTGTCGTGGGATTGGTTGTTGTGAAAAAAAAGTTTATTCTCGTTGGATCCCGCAGAATTTGAAAAAAGGCTCGTGACGATTAGTGCAAAGAAATTTTAAAAAAATACTATCGCAGTGCTTCAAAACACGTCTATAAGATCGTCACTGGTGACGAATCATGAATCTATGCGTATAAGCCCGAAACAAAGCAGCACTCGACCGTGTGGGTCTTCGAAGACGAGCCAAATCCAACGAAAGTTGTTTGTGGAAGAAGCACTTCGAAGCAAATGGTCGCCTGTTTCTTCAGCAAAACTGGTCATGTGGCGACTGTTACGCTTAAGCAACGTAGGAGGTCAATTCTGAGTGGAAGAAGCACTTCGAAGCAAATGGTCGCCTGTTTCTTCGGCAAAACTGGTCATGGTGCGACTGTTCCGCTTGAGCAACGTAGGACGGTCAATTCTGAGTGGTACACCACAATTTGTTTGCCTAAAGTCTTTGGAGAAATTCGAAAAACGAACAAGAGAAGACGAATCATTGTGCACCATGACAATGAGATCTCTTATACGTCGGCTCAAACCAGTGCATTTTTGACCGGCCAAAACGTGGAATTGATGGTTCATTAGCCATACAGCCCTGACTTGGCACCCAATGTTTTCTTTTTATTCCCGCTTATAAAAAAATGCGTGGTTAACGATTTTCGTCGCCAGAAGATGCTGTTGAAGCGTTCAAAAATCATGCATTGGAGATGTCCAAATCGGAGAGGAAAAAGCGATTCGACCATTGGTTTGAGCGCATACAAATGTGTATAAATCATGCTGGAGAATACTTTGAAAAAAATAAAACCATTTTTGATGATAAATATTCGAATTTTCATTATTATGCCAGTAATATATATGCGACAGCGCATAGAGAAAGGGACCTAAGGGTAAAAAAATCAATTTTCATTTTTTTCTTTTTTTTTGATGTAGACAACATCTGAGCATCGAAAGAGACCGATCCCATGCCCCAAAAGTGTTCCCTCCCACGGATATGTGCAAATAGAAAGGAACCTAATCTTTTAAATGGCTCTCCTGAACAAAACTTTTTATCAACTTTTCACTTTTTTTTTTGATGTGGACAACATCTGAGCATCGAATGAGACCGACCCCATGCCCCAAAAGTGCTCCCTCCCAGAGATATGCGCGTTTAATGAAAGTGAAGTCGACGATTCTAAGCGCAAATAGAAAGGGACCTAATCTTTAAAATGGCTCTCCTGAACAAAACTGGTTTTAACCTTAGGTCCCCTTCTATATTGCGCGTCACATAAAGCGGCCGTCGTATTAACGTACCCATTCAACCAAAAGTGAGCTTCATCGCTGAACAAATTTTTCATGTAAAAATGAGGATCGGTGGCCATCTCGTTTAGAGTCCATTCAGCGAACGTGCGACGCACTTGATGGTCGTTCGTTCGGCTTCAATTCTGACACGAGTTGGATTTTGTAAGCCCGCAAACCACGATTCTTTCGCAAAATCTTCCCTAAAGTGGATGGACACATCTCACATTGTTGCTCTCGATGGCGAATGACTTTTTTCGGTTTTTCGTCGATACTATGCTCCACAGCAGGATGCGCATTATCCACTAGAGCAGGATGCGCATTATCCACTAGAGTAAACGTGGTGAGAAACCGATCCATGGTTGCTCGTATTACCGACTCTACTGGGCGATTATGTCGACCGAATTTTGAATGCAGCGCGAATGTGTAGCTCGAACCAAACCATTGTTTTGGAAATAAATTTCCACGATTTACAAAAGTTGTTCCGGAGTAAGGGTATGCATTATGAAATGGCAAACCACACCAAACATGTTCCGCAGTAAGTCTATGTGTTATGAAATGGCAAACCAAACCAAAGTAATGGCTCGAACCGAGCCATTACTTTGGTAATAAATTTCCTTGATTTACATATTTTGAAATGGCAAACCAAACGGAGCATAAATCAAGTAACAGCTGTCAAAAATACAAACTCCCATAAAACACATAGAAAACCACACTATAAAAAATATAGTTATATTCTATTGGTATAAGGGGTTTTGAGCTTATCGTCTTTTCTATTAAAACTGAGCCCGCTGGGGATCTTCATTTATTTTATAGAATATATCATCATTTTGTTTTTAATTGAAAATGAGACCCCTGGGAATCTAAAAAATCACGTTTGTGATTAAACACTTGACCAAAGCTTTGGCAGTTTTGAATTTAAAAACATTTTTGAGTTTCTGTGACATCATTAACCACAGTATCTCTTCAAATAGAAAAAGCCATGCTTTATTAGTAATCAACGACGTGCGGATTCTCTTAACTTTACAGCCATTAAGTTGACATGAAATGATCAGAGTGTATAATTTAATTTAATTTCCTCATTTTAAATGATAAATGACAAAATTTCCTTAACAGAAATTCAGCGAAATCAAAAAATGTGAGCGCAGCGCTGCAAATTCCAATAACTGCTAACGAAGACAAGCTAATTAATTCTGAATTAATGATGTCGCCAAACACTGTGCAGAGGGTTGGCTAGATGATGATATACTATTCGATGATGATGATACAGCAACAGCAATCCATCAATCAATCATCGATTATATTTACTTACTTATTTATTGTGCTCGCATATCTCTGCTTTGATCTGAGGTATGACGATGGCAACGGTGGGTCCCCATTGCGGCCTGAATGAAGATTTATGGCCTTTAACGCGATTATGCGGGTATTTTGTTGGCCCCTCTGCTCCTTCTTCGTGAGGCGCTTTTTATTTACGCTCATTGAAAAGTCGCTGTCATAGTAACAATTTTCATTGTCATCTTAGTTTCCGGCTCAAACAATTTTGGAAAGTCGGCGGAAATGTACTCGTATTTCAAAGCCGTCGAGCTACTGTTGCGGCTGGCGGATTTGTTACGCATTTGTGTGCATTTTCGCATTATTTATCATTAATTTTGCACACACGCCGTTACAGGCGAAAAGTGCGAATGCGGCAAAAAGACAAACAAACAAAAAGTGTCGCACACACACAGTTGTACGGAAAGGGCGCAATAAGGCCATAAATAATTGTCATACGTATTTAGCATATCGGTGAGCGAATGTGTGTTTGTATTTGTCTCCCTGTATGTGTGAATATATGGGCTTTAAGCGATGAATAGAAATGATAAATGATTTAAAAATTTGTTTGCATTTCAACATTTCATGTGTAATGGTGGCAATTTGCGAATGGCTTAAATTGATTAAATCGATTTTTTATTAGCCTCTTTGCTGTAATTATGAATAAATTAAATGCCCTGTAAATTTCATTTACATTTTCTGCTCCGCATCTGCTGCGATGGTGAATGAGGCGCCCGTCAGGGCTTATTTTAAATCTCTCCACAAAGCACACACATATTTAAGGGGGCCTTAATCCCCTGCATAAAGTTATGAACTGCTGATAAATACCAAATATGTGAAAATAACTTAAATCGGCCATAAAGCCGAAATTAATGGCGTACAGAGGCACAGTTCAACGTTCACATTTTGTAAGCAGGGACATATTTTTGTGCAATGGAGTTCTTTTAATACTAGGTGCCGAGAGGATTTTTATCTATTCTGTAAACTGATCCTTTATAACGGGTGATCAATCTAGTGGTAGTTTTTCAATAGGGTTTTTTCACAGACTAACGTGAGTTGTGGTGTTAAACTTTATTTTATTTTTCTTTTCTGTATTGTTTGCCATTTCATCATGGAAAGCCCTACACCCCAACAACGTCTCTAAATTGTGCAACTTTATTATGGAAATGAGCGTTCGGTGAGAAACGTTTTTCGTGCGCTTTGGCCTTTCTGTGGTCGACATAATCGTCCTACCGAACGCGAAATTCGGATTACCATTGCCAACAGAAACCAAATTTTCACTATTGGACCTAATAGACCACATCAGGCAAGAGACATTGAGAGTGTAAGTGAAAACCCCCCAGGAATCTATTTGGCACTGTTCTCAACAACTTGGCTTGTCATATGGAATAACTTGGGACATTTTACGGACGGATCTTGATTTGAAAGCTTACAAAATACAGCTCACGAAGGAACTGCAGCCTAACGATCTTCCTGCAAGTCGCCGTTTCAGTGCTTGGACCCTTCGATAGCTCGAAGAAGATTCGCTGTTTTCGACCAAAACTTCGTTAATTTCTGCACGCAGAGAAAAGATATGGTTACTATATGATCACCGCAACAATAATATGTTTTCTACAAGAAAAGCATGTTCGTCGCAGCCATAGTATTGTTTTTTGAATTTCATTTTAGCAAACGTTTAATTGCGGCAATATTAATATTGTTGAAATGTAACAATAGTATTATTGCCAGTTTTAGAAATGATAATGTGGTTGTAGCAACCATATTAACATGGTGGGTGCAACAAAGATATTGTTGTTAAAAATTTACGTTAACAATAATATGATTGCGAATATTTTTGTGTGTATGTATGTTTTTTTTTGATATACCAATGAAAAACAAATACACGCGATACACTAAATGGTTGTTGTCCATTATAAAAAACAATAACAATGGGAAGGTAGTTCGAGGGATTTTTATTGTGTTTACTTTGTTCGGTGAAATACTCTACTAGCGACTGGTTCTCGTTTGTTTAAAATCTGCCTGCACTTAAGTATACAGCCATTGATCATGGTTTAATCACATTCGTTACTTGGGGTCTGCGGATGGTGAAGTAGCATTCACTCCTGCGTGCAACTAAAAGTATTTTCAACTGCCGTTGGAATATATATTTTTGATTCTTGAATGAAATATTCAATTAAGACATGGCCTCAAATCTGACTATGAACTAATTGTAATGCAATCTAAAATAACTTACTTGATAAAAATCTCTTTTGTTAAATAACAACATTACGCAATCCTAATAAATAATTTTGGGGCAAATAGTATGTTTGCGTGTCAATAATACTATGGTTGTGAGGATCATACTATAGCTGTATGAGAAACAAACTATGTTTGTGAGGATCATAATATAATTGTGGAGATAATAATATGGTTGAGTGTAAATCATACTATGGTTGTGAGGATCATAGAATGATTGTGGAGATAATAGTATGGTTGAGTGTGAATCATGCTATTGTGGTGAGGCTCATAGTATAGTTGTGGAGATCATAGTATGGTTGAGTTTGACTCATACTATGGTTGTGGGAATTATAGTATGACTATGTGTGAATCATACTATTGTTGTGAGAATCATAATATTGTTGTGCCTCAACCATATACCCAACAATAGTATGATCCTCTTCGAATACCCAACCATACTTTTTTTCTGCTTGTGGCTCAACGGCAAAGTCAATAAACAAAATTGTCTCATTTGAGACTAACCAGAAGAGGTTTCAGAGGTGTCATTGCAGTTTATGGGCAAGCGGAACGTACACGCAGAAAAAAAGTATGGTTGTGGTGACAATATTCGAAGAGGATAATACTATTGTTGGGGATTTGGTTGTGGTACAACAATATTATAATCTTCACAACAATAGTATGAGTTAAATACAACCATACTATGATCCTCACAACAATAATATGATTCACACATAACCATACTATGATCCCCACAACCATAGTATTATTCACACTCAAGCATACTATAATCTCCACAACAATAGTATGATCCTTACAACCATAGAATGTTTCATATACTATGGTTGAGAGGATCATACTATGGTTGAGAGGATCATAGTAAGATCCTTTCAATCATAGTATGATTCACACACAACCATGTTATGATTCCTACAACCATAGTATTATCACACAATTATACTATGATCCCCAATATAATTTATTAGAATTTGTTTAAGTTGTCACAAATAGATTTGAATTATGAAAATTATTCAAAAATACATTAAATTCAAAATAATAGGATTGATTTATTTCACAGTAGTAAAAATAAGTTTAAATAAACGTAAGCGTTTTTATTAAAAAAAGATTTCAGTTAAACAAAGCCAAAGCAGCTTGTATATTTAAAGCATATTTAAATGAAGAAAAATTACAATCATACAGTATGATTGCCGTAATCATATTATTGTTAACATAATACGCCAAATAAAATACTTATGTCGCACCAACCATATTAATATTGTTGCTATAACCATATTTTCATTTTTTGCAATAATACTATTGTTACATTTCAACAATAATTATATTGCAGCAATTATACTATTGTCAAAAATAAATTCAGTTAAAAATGCTATGGTTGCGACGAACATACTTTTATTGCGGAAAACATATTATTATTGCCGTGACCATGTAGTAACCATGTTTTTTCTCTGCGTGTAGCCGTGAATGGTGCTTTCTGCTATCGCGTCCTGATAACGAAGTTTTTGCTACCTAAAATTGAAGACTGCTATCTTGGTGACATTTGGTTTTACCAGGGCGGTGCCATTTGCTGCTCAAGCAATCGATATATTGAGAGGTAATTTCGTATAGCAGCTTATTTCACGTTTTAGACCGGTAAGTTGGTCACCTAGATCGTGTGATATCACACCTTTAGACTCGTTTCTTTGCGGCTACTTAAAGTCCAAAGTACAAGGGCTGCTACATATATTTTTGGCCTACTAATTAAAATGCGATTATTTATCATTAAAAAATGTTTTATTATTTTTCAATGTATTCTCCAGCATGATTTATACACTTTTGCATGCGCTTAAAGCAAATGTCGAAGCATTTTTTCCACTTCAATTGAGACACCTCCAAAACATAGCTTTTGAACGCTTCAACAGCATCTTCTGGCGACAAAAATCGATGACCACGCTTTTTTTTCTTCTCGTGTTCGTTTTTCGAATTTCTTCGAAGACTTCAGGCAAACAAATTGTGGTATACCACTTAGAATTGACCTCCTACTTTGCTTAATTGCTGTTTTGTTTAGTGCTCATACGCATAGATCCATGGTTCGTCACCTGTGACGATCTTATAAACGTCTTTTGAAGCACCGCGATCGTATTTTTTTTCAAAATTTCTTTGCATCAATCGAAACGAGTCTTTTTTTGAGCGATTTTCAAATTGTGCGGGATCCAACGAGAACAAACCTTTTTTACGGCCAGGCGTTCATGCAATATCGAATGTAAGCTAGTGACAGAAATAACCAAGGATGCCGCTATATCACAGTATGTCCTATGACGATCTTGCATTATCAGTTCACGCACGGCATCAATGTTCTCTGGCACAAAGGCCGTTTTTGGACGACCTTTACGACCTTCGTCTTTGAGCGAGCGTCGTTCGCAATTAAATTCGTTAAACCAGGTTTGTACAGTGCTATATAATGGTGCTTCGTTGCCATACAAAGATTTTAAGTTCATCGATGCACTCTTTTCGTGATAATGCACGTCGAAAATTGTGAAAAATGATCGCACGAAAATGTTCACGAGTTAATTCCATTTATTTGCCAAATTGATTTTTTCAAGTTACTGTAAACGACATAAATGTTACATAACCAAATATTAATCAAAACGTTCTGAGTACGCTTATGCTAAAAAATTTCAAAGTTTCCAGTGAAAACGTCAGATGGCGCCAGACAACACTTAGTGTTGCCTAGACCAGAAATATATATATAGCAATTGTTGTATTGACCTCAATTTGCCATCCAGAACGTTGTGCGACCACAACGATATTTAGTAAACCAATTTTTACCATTAAAATCGATGGTACAGAGTCCCCATAGTATTTATTAAGCCTTTATTTCCTTGCTTTGATTGTTTTTTTTTCGCAAAAAATAATGTTTAATGAGCACTCGAAATTCACGTTTTTCCATTTTCAACAAAATCCACGAGGTTGTATGTATTGAACAGCTGTTAAACACAAACTAAACGAAGGAACTCTCTTATAATTTGACAGTAGTCTATTAACATATGGTAATTGATGGGGGCAGTGTTGCATTTCATATAACTAGGAGGGAAGTTGGAAAAGTCACGAAATTATTGATATGGCCTCGTATCGTAATAAAAAATATTAAAATAATAATATTAAATATTAAAATAATTCTCGGAAAACTTTTTTTGTTTTTTTTTTTGCAATTAACATCGTGTGTTTTTGTTGGATCACCCTTTAGATCATCGGCATGAAATGAGCCAAGGAATGCGCTGGTGAAATTTGTCTAGTCATGAATAATTCACCCTGTATAATAAATGGTGGTTAACTTTTAAGGCCCGATCTGGAATGTGAACCACACCTAAACTTCAAGTTTTTTTCTGTATTTCATTTGATATTTCTTAATTTCAGACTAACTCAATTTCAACATTGAAGTAGGGTCCTGGTTCAACCTTTTTGAAATTCTAAAGCTTGATTATCAAATATAAATTAAAGCCTACTGGGTTCGACATCAATACTATTCACTACATAACCTAAGATTATCCTCCAGAGTTCCATAATTTTCCACTATATGTGGCAATTTGGTAGTAAATCGTCATAAAAATATATCAAAGTATTGACTAACCGTTGCCGTAGGGCAATTGTTTAACCTTTTTGTGCAATTTTCATACTTAACTTTAATCTACTGCGTGAAACAACCTATAAATCTTGCCAAAGATTGCCAGCAATAACTGGCGATGTCGTTCGCTTTTGGTGCTATGAAAATTCTTTTATTTCGTTTTTGGTTTTTTGTAATTTATGCACTTTACATTGTTCTCCAGTGAAATATGCAAGGAAATGTAAGGCAATAAATTGTTCAGAACTTCGCGGTCGTGCGACAATTTCGCTTTTATTTTTTTTTTTTGCCGCTTGGTGGTGACTCTCTAGTACATGCCGCACATACATTCATCAATGTGACCGCGGTCTCATTCGACAGCGCTGACGCACTGCCTTGCGCTGTGCGATGCAGTGAATTCATTGTGGTCTTATTAAGATTATAAATTGAAATCGAAAATATTGCATTGAAATATGCATGATGGCCAATTTGTATGCAAACGAACCGCTGATGGAGCGTAAACATCAGGCGTGCACACACACACAAGCACACACATGTACACGGTGATGACATTGTTTATGCATAAACGATAAACCAACAGCAGCAAGAACAAGAACAACAATGACAGGAACTGTGAATGTGACAGTGGCAACAACGTGTCAGACGCAAGCGATGCTAGGCAGGACTTTAAATGCCTGACGCCGCACCTGACGTATGAGTGATATTAATTAGTAACAAACGATGAGGCATCACAGCGCAACACAACGCAGCGCATCGAATCGCAGCATAACGTAGCACAACGCACTTGTCGTAAAACAATAGGAGTGTGGGTGCCCAATGTACGTATTATGCATGTGTGCGTTAGCTCGTGTATGCGCGCTCCATTATGCACAACTCCAGTGTCAACACATAGACAGACGTACACACACACACACAGACGGCGGCCTGTCCTCGCCCAAACAAAATATGTCTCCCCAAGGTATGCTTAAAGACAAAACAGTAGCAGCAACAACGACAACTACGACGACGACAGCGACGAAAAATTGCTCGCTTTCTTTCTTTACGCCCGGAAACAAGCGTTGAACAGCAGCAATACATGCGCCCAAAGGCGGTGTGTGTGGTGTGTGTGTGACTTTTTGTTGTTCTCTTCGCCTGCCTTGCCTCCTCCATTTGTCCTCATTCAATATCGCAATTGGCATCGTTGTCGCCTTGCTCATCCTCTTTAGCATTGTGTGAGTGTGCGTGTGTGTATTGTTTTATAAACGTTTCTATCCGGATGAACAGCAAAAACAGAACAGGCAATTTAATAACTTAAATTAAGCCGAACAACCTTAAAAACGCAACATAACCGAGAAACAAAACGCAGCGGAAGAGGAAATGTGGGAATCAATAGGACGGAAATCCTTTTTGTCCCCCAAGCACAAAAGTGTACAGTGGTTAAAACAGCTTCTACAACAGGTAGAAGCAAGTATAAAAGGTTAGGTGAGGTGGACAATATTATGCCCTAAGTATAGGGTGATCCATCTAGAGGTATTTTTTCAGAACAAAAAAAAATATACAAATTCAAATCAAGTGTGGAATCTCTATTGGTCATTTGAAAGGACATTTATGGCATTTATTTTTTGAATATAATTTCCTTCAAATGTTGGCCTCAACTATGCCTCAGGGTTTCCATTCTGAGGATGGAGTGTATGGCTCGTTCGATCATTTCGACCGGTATGGCTTAAATAACACGCGTAATGTTGGCTTCCGAACCCTAAATCGTAGCTGGTTTGTCAGCATTGACTTTGGATTTTACGTAACCCCAAAGAAAAATGTCTAAAGGTGACTCACTCACCTGTCCAAAACATGAAACTAGCTGCTTTTCGAAATGACCTAAAATAGATCCATTGTTTGAGCAGCTGTATGGCAAGTGGCACCGTCCTGCTGAAACCAAGTGTCGTCAAGATTATGGGCTTCAATTTCGAGTGGCATGGCGCGATAGCGAGCACCATTCACGGTTACGTTCCGGCCATCATCATTTTTGAAAAACATATGCACCGATGATTCCACCAGCTTATAAACAGCACCAAACCGGGATTTTCTCTGGGTATAATGGCACATCTTGAACTTCTTTTTGTTGTTTTTCAGCCCAAATGCTGCAATTTTGTTTATTGACTTTGCCGTTGAGCCAGAAATGGGCCTCGTCACTGAACAAAATTTTGGTCGACAACAGCGGATCATCCCGTTTCTCACCGAACGCTCATTTCCATAATACAATTGCCCACATTTGAATTAAATTATTTTCAAAAAATAAATGCCATAAAATGTCCTTTCAAATTACCAATAAAGATTCCACACTTGATTTGAATTTTTATATATTTTTTGAAGCCCCCACCCTAAAGGATGGGGGCTTAAACAGTTTAAATTTGAATCGGCCGTAAAAAGCTATAATAGTTTTGTAGTATATTGTGGTAACACTTAATAAAAACGCTAATTTGCATAGCACTAATACTATTACCATAATCCTGTAAATAGCATCTCTGAATTCCATACCTTAAATCACATCTCTGTAAATAGTAGTTATAAGATCATTTTGAAATAAACACCAGTTTCGTTACAACCTTCAACGCGTGCGTTTCATATTTAACAATTGGCGACGAGTGATAAAAAACAAGACAAACAAACAATTTTCGCGGTCGTTTTCTATTTTTTTCTTGTGTGTGTACAACAAAGAACAAAAACAACAATGGCAAACGATCTTAAAGGCTTTGAATTGCTTTTACAACAGCAGCAAGAATTCACAAAGAATTTGCTCTTACAACAGCAGTTGTGGATGCAGTCAGTTTTGGACAAGAAAACAGAGACTGATCCAGTAACGAAACTCAAAACTGAACAGTTCATGGTACCTGCGTTCCATAAATTTAACAAGGAACAACAACAATGGGACTCATACCTGCAACAATTACAACAACATTTTGTGGCATATTCAGTGACGTCATCAGAAAAACAGAAATCATTTTTCTTGTCGTGGTGCGGAGCTGAGGTGTTTGATTTACTAAAAAATTTATTCGGCGTAGCAAGCCTTGAAAATCAAACATTCCAAGATTTGTCTGAAAAACTAACGGATCATTTTGCCATCAGCCAGCACATAGTTGCTGCCCGTTATGAGTTTTTTAAGAGACAAATGAAGAGCACACAGACATACAAAGAATGGATTGCAGACCTTCGAGGGTTGGCTAGAGCATGTAAGTTCGTTTGCAACTCCGACGCGTGTGCAACCAGCTACGTTGACGACATGATTCGCGATCACATCATCGTTAACACACCACACGACTCGGTTCGGTCTGCGGCGTTGCAAAAACAGAGAGCAACTCTCTCTGATGTTTTGCTCATAGCGGAATCTTATGAAGCAACAACAAGAACTGTTGCTGCATTAAAAGACATTTCGAATGAAAAAGCAATAGACATTAACGTCGTAAAGAAGAAACAACCGTTTGTTAAAAATGAAAATAAAAAATACAAATCGTGTTCGGGGTGTTTTAACTCGCATAGGAGAGATGAGTGTAAATTCAAAAACGCAATTTGTAACAAGTGTGGAAAAAAGGGACACATTGCGGTCGTGTGCATGTCGAAAAATACCAACGAAAATAAAAAACCGTTACACAATAAAAAACAATTGAATAACATCGATGTTGTTGAGACAATTTTTGACATTACTGGCGAAATAAAAACTGAAAATTCAAAGAGTTTTATTGTCGTTGAAATTAAAAATCGATCGGTAAGGTTTCAAATGGATTCGGGCGCGTCAATTTCGATAATTAATTTGAAAACATTTGAACGATTGGAAAAACCAAAACTTGTAAAAACAAACAGAATTTTGTACGGATTTGGCAAAAAAGTAATACCAATCTTAGGCGAACTAAAAACAAAAGTAAGATGTGGTAACCGTGAAAAGGACGTTGTTTTAATAGTGGTTAATACTAATTCGGGAGAAAATTTATTTGGCTTTGATTTGTTTAATGCATTTGGGTTTCAGATAACGCAAATTAATTCAATATCAGAAGAAGACAATAAAAGAATTACAAACCTTTGTGAAAAATTTCGCGATGTTTTCGAACAATCTCTCGGTACGGTGAGAAACTTTAAAGCGAATATACGAATAAAACCAGACGCTCAACCGAAATTTTTCCGAAGTCGACAAATTCCGTTTGCACAAATGCCACAATTCAAAAGTGAAATACAAAGACTCATTGCACAAAAAATAATTGTTCCCATCAAATTTAGCGATTGGGCTTCTCCCATCGTTTTAGCAAAAAAACCGAATAATTCTATTCGTATATGTGGCGATTTTAAAGTAGCTGTCAATTCGCAAATAGACATAGAACAGTACCCGCTTCCTACCCGTGAAAGCTTATTCCATACAATTCGCTACGGTAAATATTTTTCAAAAATCGACCTCAAAGATGCATATCTGCAGATGGAGTTGGATGATGCATCAAAAGAAATAATGGTCATCAATACGCCGCTTGGACTTTTTCAGTACCAACGCTTACCTTACGGTATCGCTAGCGCCCCAGCTATCTTCCAGAAATTCATCGAGCAACTTCTTCATGGCATAGAAGGTTGCGCAAATTATCTGGATGACATTATAATATCAGCACCAACTCTATCTGAGCATATTCAGCGTCTTGAAAAAGTACTTTCAATTTTGTTAGCTAACGGCATTCGCTGTAAGAAAGAAAAATGCGCTTTCTTACAAAACAAAATTACGTACCTAGGCCGTCAAATCAGTTCTGAGGGTATTTTACCAGATGAATCGGGTGTGATTGCCGTCAAAAATCTGAAGCCACCCAAAGACATCAAGGAACTCGAAGCTTTCATGGGCAAAGTTAATTACTACCACAACTTTGTGCCAAACTTTTCCAACGTTGCAGCTCCAATCAACATGTTACGAAGAAAGAATGTCTCCTTTCGTTGGGGAAAAAATCAGCAAAAATCTTTCGACGAGCTCAAATCGTACATAGCCAATGCAACACAACTTGCACACTTCCAGGAGAATCTCCCTCTTGTTCTTGCTACCGATGCATCATCCTTCGGTATAGGAGCTGTAATTTCACATCTTTATCCAGACGGAACCGAAAGACCTATCGCATTTGCTTCGAAAACATTGGATAAACATCAGGTAAACTACAGCCAAATCGAAAAAGAGGGTCTTTCAATAGTTTTTGGTGTTAAGCGTTTCCATCAGTTCCTGTACGGTCGTAAGTTCATCCTTATTACGGACCATAAACCACTGGTAAGCATTTTCAACCCTAACAAGCATTTGCCATCTATGGCTGCACACCGAATTCAACGTTGGGCGGTAATTCTTATGGCTTACCAATTTGAAATAAAATATCGCAAAACTGCCGATCATGGTAATGCGGATGCATTATCGCGTCTACCTCTTGGAACTGACGAAAAATTTGATAAGGAGGAAGAATCATGCTATCAAATATCTTTCGATGATTTTCCCATCAAGTCTGATATCCAAAAGTATTCCAAAGCCGATAAAGTATTGTGCGAAGTATGTAATTTCGTGAAAAATGGTTGGCCAGAACGACTTTTACCTGAGCAAACACATCTGAAACCATTTTTCAATCGAAGAAACAATTTGACGATTTACAATCACTTGCTTTGTTTGGAAACGGAATACATTCGTGTTGTCATACCAGATGCTTTGAAGAATCAAACGCTGAAAATTCTTCATGAGGGACATTGGGGTGTTGTTAAGATGAAGCAACTCGCCAGACAATACATATGGTGGAATAATATCGATCTCGACATCACACGAATAGCGTCCGTCTGTGAAATCTGTAAAGTACAAAATCAAGCTCCTTCTAAGGTATTCGAAAGCTGGCCAAAATCAACGAAACCTTGGGATCGAATACATATAGATTTTGCAGGGCCGATATTTAATTCCATGTGGCTCATATGTGTTGACTCATTTTCGCAGTTTCCATACATTTCATCAATGAAAAACACTACAACAGAGGACACTATTTCCGCTCTTTCTGCTATATTTTCCATCGAGGGTGTACCAGATACCATTGTGAGCGACAATGGACCGCAGCTAACTTCCGAAAAATTTGTACAATTTTGCACAAAGCTGGGAATTCGACATGTCACAACCACGCCTTTTCACCCTGCTTCAAATGGATTGGCTGAACGCTTTGTGAGAACGTTTAAAACTTCTGTGCGGAAAAACATCGACGACAACATTCCCATAAAAGATGCTGTACATAAATTCCTTTCAACCTATAGATTTATGCCAAACTTAGACGGTAAATCTCCTGCAGAGCTGATGCGTGGTAGACCGGTTCGAACAATTTGGTCACAGCTGTTAGAAACTCCGAAAATTTTTCATCAAAATCCAGCCATTCATCCAGCTAAATACAAAATAAATGACACCGTTTACATCAGAAATTACGGCAAGGGGAAGAAATGGATACCAGGCGTTATAAAATCTCAAATTGGTAAAGTAATTTTCATCATAGGCATCGAAAAAGGGGTTTGCAGACGACATGCGAACCAAATCAAGCCTCGCAGTTCACCAGTCATTAATCCAGACTTTCCTAGCGTAATCGACGATAATTCACAATTGCCAATATCTACAGACCTGACATTTTCTACACCTCAACCACCGATTATTGAACCGGGAAGTAATGAATCATCTCATACAACAAATCCAAGAAACGAAGAAAATTCCGACGTTAATCCACAAGATCAACAACTTCGCAGAACTACAAGACATCGTCGGGAAGTATCACGTTACGAGCCAGATGATTTCCGAAGACACTAAGATCTTAATTTTAGTAATAGTATATTTATACTAGAAGAAATAATAGTTGATGAACCTTGAATTTCATAATTATTTATGTATACATATTCTTACATTCTAATGAAATTAATTGATTAATTTTAGTTTTATATATCCATGTAGTCTTCAAAAATAAGGGTGGAGTAATGTAGTATATTGTGGTAACACTTAATAAAAACGCTAATTTGCATAGCACTAATACTATTACCATAATCCTGTAAATAGCATCTCTGAATTCCATACCTTAAATCACATCTCTGTAAATAGTAGTTATAAGATCATTTTGAAATAAACACCAGTTTCGTTACAACCTTCAACGCGTGCGTTTCATATTTAACAAGTTTTTTTTCAAATTTCTGGTTTTATTGTAAAGGTTGAACTTTTTAATTTAATAATGGAACACAGGAGATAAAGAATTTTACCGAAAAATCGTGTTTTCAGATGAAGCTCTTTTTTCATCTCGGTGCCTAGGTCAACAAGCAAAAGTGCCGCCTATGGGGCTCAGAGAACCCACACGCGATTATGGAGAAGCCATTCTGCCAAAATTCTGATGTCAATTGGCCGCCTTGAAGCTGTTACTTTAGCTCTTTGGATTATTTCAATTTAAAACAAAACAAAACCGATCACTGGTTCAGAACTTTGCAATTTTAACCTAGTACCCTCCGGCCACCAATCCGAAAATTTTTAAACCGCTGCCATTTCGCCCACTTCGGGCATCGTCGTCAATGGACATATTTTCATGAAATGAGCCAAGGAATGCGCTGGTAAAATTTGTCCAGTCATGAATAATTCACTCTGTATAATAAAGGGTGGTTAAATTTTAAGGGCCGATGTTGAATGTGAACCACACCTAAACGTCAAGTTTTTTTGCTGCAGTTCATTTGATATTTCTCAATTTCAGACTAATTCAATTTCAACCATGGAAAAATACACAAGCGGGCAACGCGTTAAAGTTAGGCAAAAGTGAATGGGGCACATTTTCAACTCAGTGGATTCGTCAATAAGCAGAATTGCCGCATTTGAGCGCATGATAATCCAAGAGTGATTTTCGAAAAACCAATTCACCCATAAAGAGTCAGTGTTTGGTGCTGATTATGGGCTGCCGTTATCATCAGGCCGTATTTTTTCCAAAATGAGGCCGTTCAGGCAGTTACGGTGAATGGTGTTCGCTATCGTGAGATGATAACGAACTTTTTATGACCCGAATTGGAAGATATGGATGTGGACGATATGTGCTTTCAACAGAACGGTGCCGTGTGGCTGTGTGGCAAGTCCCAGCTAACGAAACTATGTCTCTTTTGCGCGACAAATTCAATGGCCGTGTTATCTCACGTTGTGGCGATGTTAATTGGCCGCCAAAATCATGTGATTTGACACCGTTGGACTTCTTTCTTTGGGGTTATTTGAAAGAAAAGGTTAACGTCGATAAGCCAGCAACAATTCAAGAGCTAAAGGATGAGATCATTTGGTACATTAACGATATAGAACCTCAATTATGCCTCAGTGTCATCGAAAACTTGGACCATCGGATGGAGGTGTGCCGCCGAGGTCGCGGCTACCATTTGGTCGATATTTTGTCCCATACATAATTGAACCATACCAAAATTATCATAATAAAAGAAATGACAATAGTTTCCTAAATAATTTGTGCTTAATTCAAAATCAACATCGGCCCTTAAAATGTAACCACCCTTTATAAATGGCAAAAGAAATTTAACTTGTTATCAAATAAAACGCCGAAGTCAAGGTATTTAGAAAAAATATACATGTTATAATTCAAAATTGTGTATCGATTTAAAATTAAGTAACAACAACGGTGAAAGGTCATTTAATAGCATTTAGGTCTGTTCAGTGACAAACCATTAAGTTCAGGTCAAAGATCAAACCTATAAATATCATCCTGTAATAATTAAACATAACATAAAGCCCTTACCTTGCTAATAAAATTTAAGTCATTAGCGTATGCTAAATGGCGAGAATATTTAAAGCACTAACCAATATTCGGACCCCAATCCGAAACCAATCAAATATTTAAGAGTAGAAGCCAATCTAGCCCAAATTATATATTAAATATATCATAAGGAACTTTGTCAAAAGCTTTTCAGTAATCAGTATAGATAGTATCAACTTGGATACCCTTCTCAAAATTGTTGATACAATAATTCGTAAAAACTGAGAAATTATGTAAATAAAATACGAATTTGAACTGGGGCTATAACATAACGTTGAACGATATCACCCACTGTTGTTGGTTTGTAACTCTTAACGAACTGTGTTAAATATTATCAAGTTTGGATGTTTTATGTGGCTTCTAAAGCAAAACACTTCGATACAACATATGTGTTGGAGCTATATCTTAATCTGAACCGACTTTCTTCAATTTCAATAACGTTCTTTCATGTCTTTAAAAACTTTTTGTGCAAAATTTAGGCTTAAAAGCTTAAGAGCTTAAAACATAAAAATAACTTATGTGTGGGAGCTATATCTGAGTTTGAACCGATTTTCTTCAATTTCAATAGCGTCCGTCCTTCGTCCAAAAAACGTTCTTCTGCAACATTACATGAAAATAACACAAGAATTACTACCCGACTTTGTTAACGATCCTTAGATGGATGAACGGACAGACAATTTAATACAATCAGCTGGTACTTAAAGCTGGGTCTAGCTCAAATGTTTTTTGGCAGTTACAAATAATTGCCACACAAGTGGTAACACATTTTTTCACAAAATAGTGCAGGGCATAAAACATTAAATATCTGGATAAAAAAACAACGAAATTTGCATCAGTACGGAATCAAGGGTAGAAACAGAGTCGTCTCTAGATTTGACATGAAAACTCGACTCTCGAAATTTAGCTAAATGTAGCAATAGGCATATTTTAATTCGTGTGGAAATAGCACCGGAAGGACCTGGTTTAAATATTGAGACTCGTAGTAAAATCAGCTTGAATATGTCCATGTTTACCGGTAGTCACTTCTTACGCACTTAAGATCCGTTCTTTGGTCCTCTGTGGGATTTGAATTCACCATAAACTCAATATGTGACGCGCAAAATAGAAAGGACCTAAGGTTAAAAACCAGTTTTGTTCAGGAGAGCCATTTAAAAGATTAGGTCCCTTTCCATTTGCGCTTAGAATCATCGGCTTCACTTTCATAAAACGCGCATATCTCTGGGAGGGAACACTTTTGGGACATGGGATCGGTCTCATACACGCAGAAAAAAGGTACTCGTATGGTTGTGGTAAGAATATTCAAAGAGCATCATACTATTGTTGGTTATATGGTTGTGGCACAACAATATTATGATCATCACAACAATAGTATGGTTCACACACAACCATACTATGATCCCCATAACAATATTATGGTCCTCACAACAATAGAATTCTTCACACACAACCAAACTATGATCCCCACAAACATATTATTATTCAAACTCAACCATACTATGATCCCCACAACCATATTATGACTTACACACAACCATACTATGATCCCAAAAATTTTTTAGGATAGGAGTGATTTATTTAACAGTAAAAAAAATCATTTATTAAAAATATTTCAGTTATACTAATCCGTAGTTTGTTTTGGAAACAATTAATTTACATGTAAAAAGTACTATTATTGCGTAAGATTCGTAAAAATACCATTGTTAAATTAAAAAAATACCATTTTGCCGGTATGATTGCTTTAAATATATTATTGTTAACGTAAAACTCATGAAAACAATACTTTTTCCCACCAACCATATTTATATTGTTGCTACAACCAAGTTTTCATTTTTAACTTTGGCAATAATACTATTGTTACATTTCATCAATATTATTAATGTTTTCGCAATCATACTATTGTCAAAATGAAACTCAAAAAACAACACTATGGTTGCGACGACCATACTTTTATTGCAGAGAACATACTTTTGTTGCCGTGACCATGTAGTAACCATATCTTTTTTCTGCGTGTACGATGTCAGATGTTGTCCACATCAAAAAAAGAAAAAAAATGAAAATTGATTTTTTTACCCTTAGGTCCCTTTCTCTATGCGCTGATACATATATCCTTTATTTTATTCGTCATAAAATTTCTTTTAGTTTGACTATCCATATGTCCATACACATAGAGAAAAAATATGGTTACTATATGGTCACGGCAACAATAACATGTTCTCTGCAATAAAAGTATGTTCGTCGCAACCATAATATGGATTTTTTGGATTTCATTTTAACAATAGTATGATAGCGACAATACTAATAAAATTTAACAAAGTGTTGAATTAGTTTTTACAGCAATGTTATTGTTACGAATCTTACTCAATCAAAATTTAAAACAAGCTGCTTTTAATTTGTGTAAAAAAATATATTTTTAATAAATGCAACACTTTTTTTTAATTGGATTGTTTCTGTTGATAAATAAACCAATCCTATTATTTCGAATTAAATATTTTTAAAAATAATTTACTTATTAAAGATCTCCATTGTTAAAAAAAACAACATTCGCCAATTATTATAAATTATTTTAGGGACTATGGTATGTTTAAGTGGGATCAAACTATGATTATGTTTAAAACATACTATGGTTGTGAGTACCATACTATGGTTATATGTAAAACATAGTATGGTTGTGAGTACCATACTAGGTTGCATGTAAAACATACAACGGTTGTATGTAAACTATACTATGGTTGCATGTGAGACATATTATAGTTGTAAGGATCATACTATGGTTGTGAGGACCATACTATTGTTGTGAGGATCATACTATGGTTGTGAGGATCATACTAATGTTGAGAGGATCATAATATGGCTGTGAAGTTCATAAAATGATTGTGGGGATCGGGGTAGTGTTGATTGAGAATGATAATATGGTTGTTGGGTTCATAGTAGATTAAAATATGGTTATGAGCATCATAGTATGGCTGAGTGAAATGTATACTATTGTTTCATAATATTGTTGCGTCATAATATTGTTGCGCTCAGCCATATACCCAACAATAGTAAAAAGCTTCTAGAACATTGTTACCCCAACCATACTTTTTTTTCTTCGCACATATGTCCATGTTTACCGGCAGTCATTTCTTGTGCTCTAAGGTGCCGGTTTTGGACCTCTTCAGCGAATCAAAAATATATTAACCCTTATGTGCAGTAGTAGGTCCCTAGGGACCTTTTCGACTTTTGGTTGCATGCAGTTTATTTTTATTGAGTTAACAGAATTTTAGACCGGTAATGTATTCCAAGGAAATGTTGTAAAGAATAGTGTAAAATCATTTTCAAAGCGATATATTTTCTGGTTCGCATTTTATATAAGGTTTTACATGTTTAGTACGTTTATGCAAGAACAGGTCCCTACGTACCTTATATAGGAATCGTACATTAATCATGTGATAATATGTAGTTTCTGTCCGTAATAGCACATAATGTCAGCAAACTCATCAGAAATATTAGATATTGGAGGTAAACCAAACACGGGTAACCATAGACGTAGCCAGAGGGGGTGCCGGGCACCCGGGCATCGTTATAGTTTTATTTCTCAAAAATGCTCCTGGTTCACAATTGTAGTAATTTTGCCAAAAAATAAAATTCACGATCCACTAACAAAACTGCAGCTATTGATGACGTGTGGACAATGTTACAGGCAAATTTAGCAGAAGCATATATACCTCACGAATCTGTAACAGTTGACGAACAGTTGTTTCCATACAGAGGCCGGACTCGTTTTACGCAATACATTCCATCCAAACCAGCGAAGTATGGAATGAAAATCTGGTGGTTATGTGATTCGAAGTCTTTTTACCCTCTAAAAGGCATGATATATGGAGGAAAGTTGCCTGGACAGGAGCGTGAGATAAATCAAGGTCAAAATGTTGTGTTTGCTTTGATAGAGAAATACCTTCACAAAGGTCGCACAGTTTATGCAGATAACTTTTTCTCAACTTTAGATGTAGCGCAAACATTAATGAGACAGAAAACTGCATTTGTCGGAACGGTGCGGTCAAATAAACAATTCGTCCCGAAGGAATTTTTAAAAGCTCGTACGCGTCCTGTTTGCAGCTCATTGTTTGGTTTTTACGAAGGCAACGTTTCACTGTGCTCGTATGTGCCAAAAAAAATAGAGCGGTTCTATTGCTGCCCACAATGCACTACACATGCACAGTCGACAACCTTAGTGAAAGTAAAAAGCCAATGGTCGTTTTGGACTATAATGCAAATAAATCAGGGGTCGATACCATGGACCAGATGCTTGGTACATACACGTGCAAACGAAAAACAAATCGGTGGACTCTTGCATTGTTTTATAATATGGTAGATATAGCTGCATTAGCCGCTTTTATAATTTGCAATGAGTTGAAACCAGAAAAGAAATGTGACAGACGTCGAACGTTCATAAAATTGTTAACGAAACAATTAGCAATTCCGAATATTGAAGATCGTGCCATGAACACCCACATTACAAAGTATCCCAAAATTCGGAATGCAATAGAAGCTTTTGATGTAAAGGTTGTATAAAATATTAATTTCAACAAGCACAACAAGCAACATTTTATAAATTTTATTTTTGCAGGTTGTCGAAAGACCAATTGCAGTTGCGGCACCTTCATTTGCCCCACGATCCAATAGGCCATCGTGTCACTTATGTCGTGAACAGCAAAAACTTCAGCGAAAAACTCGAACATATTGTTGTAATTGCAACAAGGCGGTTTGTGCAGAGCATTCGAAACCTTTACGCTGTTGCGAAACGTGTTCTGCAATAGAAACCAACCCACAATAATGTAATATTTCTTCATATTTTGTTCAAACCCTTCAATAAAATATTTTTTTCATTAAATAATTAAATAAAACTTACAAAAAAAACGAATTTGCATTCACAAAATATGATAAAAAGGCAAACTCCTGAAGAAAACTGCTTACAATTTGCTGTAGGTCCCTAGGGACCTATTACTGTGTTTGAAGCAAAGAACGAAAATTAACCGATTGCTACGGGAACCGTTCGCTGTTCGAGCGAAACCAATTCATTTAGTTTTAATGGTTTTGTATCATGACAACAAACGATACACGAAACATTTCGCCTCTGCCGAACAATACACGATTCGAAACACATAGCGCTCCTTACGTTGAGTTGAAACGTTTTGTGTATTGGTTAGTGATCATGACAACAAACTAAACTTTTCATCATTTGGTTTTTTGGCACTGTCGATCACTAACCAATCGTTCACTAGTTTTGTGTGTATGTATGAAAGCTGTGGGTTATAACCGATTGCTACGAGAACTGTTCGTTGTGACTCACAAGTTGTGAAACCGTTTCATTGGGTTTCGTGTTATGTTCTCGAGCTCTCTTGTTATTGTTTTGTGTATGGGTTTCACATCGCGATCATTAACTAAACAAAACGAAAAAATTATTTTGTGTGTGAAACAATTCAATCGTTAGTGGTTTTGGTTCACAAGTGATCGTAACAAAACCGAAATGAACAGTTCGTAAAGGTTAATTTTCGTACCCTGGTTTGAAGGTGGCGGACTCATACTGCACATAAGGGTTAATATTTTGATTCGTAACAATATTTGCTTTAATTTGAGTATCCATGTGTTGATATTTACAATTGATCTCTAATTTTTAGGCCGTTTTTTGGGCCACATGAGCCAAAAAGTCCAGTTACTATGCACTTTTCGTTAATGATCGTTATGATTCGATAATTATATGTGACGCGCAAAATAGAAAGGGACCTAAGGGTAAAAACCAGTTTTGTTCAGAAGAGCCATTTTAAAGATTTAAATACGTGTATCTTTAGAGTACCATCACTTTCATAAAACGCGCATATCTCTGGGAGGGAACAATTTTCGGGCATGGGAGCAGTCTCATTCGATGCTCAGATGTTGTCCACATCAAAAATAGAAAAAGTGAAAATTGATTTTTTTACCCTTAGGTCCCTTTCTCTATGCGCTGTCATATATACTCAAAGAAGTGTAATTTTCTCAAAGTACCTTTAGCCCATTCAAGGGGAAACTTTTTTACTCTTGGCCCATTTCGCCCATTTAAAATCCCAAACAGACTTCAGGGTGTTATCGTGCTTTAAAAAGACACAAAGGCGGGCGTAAGGAAGGAAGGACATGGAAAAAGATTGTCTTAGAATTGTACGACCATCAATCAAATATGAACTATATAGGGTCTCCGATCAGCATTTCAAGGCGTTGCAAACGGAAAGATCAATTTTATATACCCTCCACCCTACGATGAAGGATATCAAATTGGTAGTACTACTGTGCAACACTGAACTAAAAGGACTGACAATGGCAGTGATAGCTTTCGTGGACGTGGCAAAGGTAGTTGTGGCAGTGGCAGCACGTTTCTACCACTCATATGTACACACATATCCATAAACACAAACACACACACAGTCATACGCTTACGCTCATACATATGTAGGTATATACACATGAAAACAATCAATAAAAATTACGACATTTAACATTTAATATACATTGTCCTTGAATGTGTAAAGAGACAGCAAGTGGCAGCAGAGGCAGCGGCGGCAGGAGTGCCAACAACAAGTTTCAACAAAACGAGGCAAAAAACAATGAAACGTTATTTTTTTCAAGAATTTCATATACATATACATGCACATATACATATGCATATGTAGGAATGTATGTATGCTTGTAAATATGTGTATTTTTTTCTGCATGTCAACACAAATATTGTGACAACTTTTGCTGCTTATTTCGTCCGATTTTTTTTAATTTTTTGCTTTTTTTTGTCTCTGACAAAAGACAAAACTGTTGATTTTAAAGGTAAAGAAAAGCAAACGATACAGATAATGGTAATTTAAGAAGACGAGTGGTTGGGAATATTCTTGGCGCGGATGCTATGCAACCGGGAGATTGAAGTAGTGCTCTATGTCCTGGAATTCGGCTGACTTTTCACAACCGAGGTTGCCAACTGCGAAGCTATGCTTTACAACTCCTATTCTGGAGAGCAGCTTTAAAGATTTCCTGTTTCCTGCTCGAATGTACTTTGCCTATAAATGTGGGAAATTTTAAGAATCGAAACAAACAAGATATTTTCAAAATATTTGTTTTGCCATCCACAGTAGGGCGTAACTCAAAAAAAAAGTTCGCCGTACACCTTCGAATATGAAGTATTATTGAAAGGTAGTTTCAAAAAAAAAATTTTATTTTTTTATGCCGAACGTAGGGGTCGCGCTTTTACATTTTTCTAAATAACTTCTGCATTTATAAACGGATTTTAAAGTGTGATACATCGATGTTTTTGTCTCGACGAGGCCGATTTTTTTATCTTTGAAGTCATTGAGCTCAAGCACCCCCTTCTGGTACTCACCCATCATATCTCAGTTGCTACTACCCTAATGTACCACTCTAATATCAGAAACTTAAAGCTCGCGCGGGGTGCTTGAGCTCAATGACTTCAAAAACAAAAAAAACGGCCTCGTCGAGACAAAAACATCGATGTATCACACTTTAAAATCCGTTTATAAATGCAGAAGTTATATAGAAAAATGTAAAAGCGCGACCCCTACGTTCGGCATAAAAAAATAAAAAAAAAATTTTGAAACAACCTTTCAATAATACTTCATATTCGAAGGTGTACGGCGAACTTTTTTTTTTTTACTTGTAACCTGGTACGCTCTAATACACAGCCAAGGGAACGATTTTGAACTAAACTGCTGCCGTTGGAGAACTGCTCTCCCCAGAACATACATTGTGGGTCCTTGGAACAAGTTTTCGCAATGTGGCCTTCTTCCCCACACCTTCGGCAACACTTGGATCGATCGTGTTCGTTCCTGCATTCTCTCGCTCTGTGTCCAAATTCTAGGCATCTGAAGCCCTTTTTTATGTTCGTCCTTTCAAGAACCCATCCTATCTTAATTCTACCAGATTAAGGCAATGAGTTTGCATAGTCTGTAGGTAAGCTTATTACAGCAGTCTGCGTTTCGCCATACGATCTTCTTAGATTTATTATGTCCGATTGCTCTATGGTTTTAGGGCCGAATACGAGCTCAAAGGCTTCACAGATATCCTCTTTCGGCTTCACAGATATTCTCTTGCGTCTATTATAGTTTTCTGCTTGAGGCTTCTATAGGCTGCTTGGTCTCCGAGAAAGTCTCCTATTGCTCCTCTAAAAACCTCCGCTTTTTCGCCCTTACCCTTAAGCTGTGGAAGCAGGTCGCCCTTCTGGGTTCTTCGTATTTTCGTGACATTGTCACTAAGTTCACCAAGCTTTGGGTCCGATTTGACTTTTCGCAGGATTTCGGCGTAAGACAGCCCTCCATTTACTGCAATGACAATTGCATCCGGTGTTGTTTTAACCTTTTAACCCTAGGGTTAGGCTTCTTACCTCTCCTCTTCGGTTTTACTTTCGTCCTGGGCGCATCGTTCTTTCCTCGATTGGATTCCCTAGGCATTTCCTCGTCGTTGCAGTTCGCTTTCTGTTACGTTTCGCTGCAGGTTGTGACAGAGCCAATCACATCTTCCTCCGCCTTATTTATGCGTTTAGCCCTGGAGGTTTCGGCTTCTTCAGGCTGTTTCCTTTTTGGCTCCTTTTGTTTAAGCCATGGCGATGTCTGTGACGTCTTACTAGTGCGAATAACTTCTTTCGCTTTCTCATCGCGTATCTCGATTGCGCAAAGCTCGTAGAGAACCTTTATACTCTGTATGGTATCTCTCATTGGCTGGTGTATAGATCGCCTTTAGCCATCTTCCATCATATCCACTAGACTCCTTATATGCCCTCCTAGCTTGTAAAAAGCCAATTCAGGTGCATTAGTGCCAGAGCTAAGCACCTGCTGGTTCGACATGTTTTTGCTTGAAATAGCAACAGGGCGGTGAGCTTCAGATGGTGAAGCTTGCGGAGACCTTTGCATCCTCGAGCTTCGACCGAAGGGATTACTTCGTTGCCTATCGCCTTCAATTGCGCGGTTTGTATTGATACAGCTTGTAGCATTATCTGCTGTTTCAGCCAAGCTTAATGGAGTAGCATTGCAGTCGGTGGATAACGACGCCCGGGCGCCTGCTTGCTCACCCCTCACGGCCGCCGACACTGGGGTATTAGTTCCCTGTGTGGTAAGTTTGCTATATTTTTGCATAATTTTGTTTTTTTGTACATCGGGGATCCTACCCCTAGCATTTTTTGCCCACCGCCAGGAAGATTTACTCAGCCGCTCCTAACATGAAGACTGGCGCTGACCAGAAAGCCGTCCACTGTGGAACAGACGCTTCTGGATTTGGTGTTTGACTAGGGGAAACCATGGAGACGTCACACTCCATCTTTACCTCTCTTGAGGGCACCCCTGTGGGGGAAGCATTTTTTTAATGGCGGCATTCCATTCGCCATAATGCAAGGACTTCCTTGGGCACTTGTGTCTTCTTATAGCACTCCCTCCATTCTTGCCGCTCTTGGTCGGGGACTGCTTATTGGTTAGTCGCAGCTGACCTGCATGTCTGCAGGCCGTTCAGCTATCCGCCACCTGCTGGCCCCCGTAGTAGCCTGAGCTTGGCCCTACGGAACAGGTATAGTATGTCGTGACGAAGCGAGGCACTCTACACCAGTCAACTACAAATCGTCGGAAAGTTATCGACAATCATCAAATTGGCACCATAACATTAATAGGAATCCAATATTACAAATGGCATTGTACAACGAACCCACCAGAGCCTCCTGTAAATATTTTTGAAAGTATATTATTGAACTTCTACAGCTTATTAATTGATTTTACAAAAAAAAACATGCTAGTCCATCCAAGAGAGAGCACAACTGTTGTTATCTTCTTATTTTGAGCCGATGTGTGAGAGCTCGCATTGTCATGGTGCACAATGATTCTTCTTCTCTTGTTCGTTTTTCAAATTTCTCCGAAGACTTCAGGCAAACAAATTGTCGAGTACCACTCAGAATTGACCCCCCTACGTTGCTCAAGCGCAACAGTCACCATATGACCAGTTTTGCCGCAGAAACAGGCGAACATTTGCTTCAAAGTGCTTCTTCCACGAACAGCTTTCGTTGGATTTGGCTCGTCTTCGAGACCCACAAGGTCGATTGCTGAGTTGTTTCGGGCTTATACGCATAGATCCATGATTCGTTACCTGTGACGATCTTATAAACGTCTTTTGAAGCTCTGCGATGGTATTTTTTCAAAATTTCTTTGCACCAATCGACACGAGCCTTTTTTTGAGCGATTGTCAAATTGTGCGGGATCCTACGAGAACAATCCTTTTTTTACGGCTAGGTGTTCATGCAATAAAGAATGTATGCTGGTGGAAGAAATGCCCAAGGATGCCTCTATCTCACGGTATGTCAGATGACGATCTTGCATTATCAGTTCACGCACGGCATCAATGTTCTCTGGCACAACGGCCTTTTTTGGACGACGAACTTTTTTCTGTAAAACGTAGAAATTTTCTATGAATCATTGAAATTTCCCAAAAATTTTCAAGTAAAACATAGAAATATCCATAAAATTTCCTATAAGTCATTGAAATGTCCTATAAAATATAGAAATGTCCTATAAAACAGAGAAATGTTCTGTAAAACTTAGAAATTTTCTATAAAACATATAAATTTTCTCTAAGGCATAGAACTGCTATTAATCATAAAAATTTCCTATAAAACATAGAAATTTGAATGAAATTTTCTTAAAAAAAACGTAGTAACTTTCAGGACATGTACCTTTTTTGGACGACCTTCGTCTTTGAGCGAGCGTCGGCCACGATTGAATTCATTAAATAAATTTTTCACAGTGCCATCTTCGCCATACAAAGATTTAAGTTCATCGATGCACTCTTGTCGTGATAATCCACGTCGAATGATGTGAAAAATGATCGCACGAAAATGTTCACGAGTTAATTCCAATTTTTTGCCAAATTTATTTTTTTAAGTCAATTTATTTTTTTAAGTAAACAACACAAATGATGGTCGTACGTCAAAACGTTCTAAGTACATTTATGCTAAAAAATGTCAAACTTTCCAATGGAAATTTCAGATGGCGCCAGGCAACACTTAGTGTTGCTTAGGCCAAAAATATATATAGCAATCCTCGTATGCACGAATCTTTATAAGGAACCTCGCAATGAATGTTCGACGCATTTAATACCTTTCGCCCATTCTTGACACAGCCTTTTCTCTCATGACATTGGTCTTCTCCCAGCTTTTTTTTTGCGATATAACCTAGCTGAATGTAGAGGGTGATCCATCTAGAGGTATTTTTTCAAAATAAAAAAAATTCTAAAATTCAAATCGTCAATTTCTAGCGATGGTACGTTTATTGAATAATCAGAAGCTGTCGATGTTCTGGGCATGAAAATACAATGTGACGCTCGTTGGGCGAGACATATAGTCGAAGTGTCGAAAGAAGCACTCAAGTGCATAGGCATTTTAAGGCTGTGCAAGAAATATTTCACTCCTTCTGATCTTTTCAATATCTATACAACTTACATCAGGTCGAAGATGGAATACAACTCCCATATATGGGCAGGTGCTCCAAAATCATCCTTGGAGCTGCTGGACCGTGTTCAAAGGAGAGCGATGGAGCTGATAGGTGACAGAACGATATCCAACTCTATTGTTTCCCTTGAGCATCGTCGGAATGTGGGTTGCGGGACACTGTTCTATCGTTACATTCATTGTGTGTTCATCAGACATTCGTCGCCTTATTTCTGGCGTGAGGATGTTCGGCAGGGATACGCAACTTTCTAGGAATTCACACCCGTTTGTTATCGACCGCACTATACACTACAGATCAAACTCGTTTTTCGCTCGTACAGTCCGTATGTGGAATCGACTTCCGGCAAATGTATTTCCCACTGATTGCGACATCCAGAAGTTCAAGGCAAGCGTCAATAATCATTACTCCCCCTTTCCCCCTTCCGATCCTTTACTTTCCACTCGCCAACGCAATGCACCTCATATATAGGGGGCATCCCCTGAGTGTTGGTTATTTAGAAAAAAAAAATGTGGAATCTTTATTGTTCATACGAATGGGCATTTTATGGCATTTATTTTTTGAAAACAATAAAAGTAGTGTGCAGCCACGAAAATCAATGTCACTTTGCCATTTTGTTAAAAGCTTGTCTTCTATTTAAATATAGAAGCAAGTGGCCTTGAGCCGGTTTAATCCCTGTTCAATGTGTAAAAGCAACAGACTGAAATAAAACAAACGAGCTAAACGAAAACAATTATCTTTAAATATTGGTAAGTCCTTTATGGAAATGAGCTTTCGGCGAAAAAACAAGAAGATCCGCTGTTTTCGACTTATACTATGTTCAGTGATGAGGCCCATATCTGGAGCAACGGCAAAGTCAATAAACAAAATTGCCGCATTTGGGCTGAAGAGGAACCAGAAGAGTTTCAAGAGGTGCCATTATATCCAGAGAGATATCGGTTTATGGGCTGGTGGAATTATCGGTCCTTATTTTTTCAAAAATGATGATGGTCGAAACGTAACTTTCAATGGTGCTCGCTATTGCTCTATCAGATCGGACTTTTTGCTACCTGAAATTGAAGCCCGTATTCTTGACGACATTTTGTTTCAACAGGACGGTGCCACTTGCCAATCAGCTGGCCAAACAATGGATCTAGTGGGAGGTGATTTCGAAGAGTAGCTAATTTCACATTTTGGACCGGTGAATTGGCCGCCGAGATCGTGTGATATCACACCTTTAGACTTTTTTCTTTGGAGCTACGGAAAGTCTAAAGTCTATGCTGACAAACCAGCTATGATTCGGGTTTTGGAAGCCAACATTACACGTGTCATTCACGCCCTACCGGTCGAAATGCTCATTCGAGTGATTCAAAATTGCCCCCTCACAATGAATACCCTGTGGCGTAGTTGCAGCCAACATTTGAAGGAAATTATATTCAAACAAGTAAAAAATGTTAAGTTTGGCTGTGCCGAACTTTGGATCCCAAATAAAAAACCAGATTTCCAAATAAAAAACTATTTTTTTTTAATTTTTGTAATTTATTTATCGTCATATTATTTCTCAAGGTCCTTAAGACCGTTTGTATGGAAGGTATCAAAAGAGGCTACCCAATATCAACTCAATTTGGTGCGGAAGTGTGTTCTATATAGAAATCTTTATGTGCAAAATTTCATTTCGATAGGTCAAGCTTGTGGTGAGTTATCGTCATACCATTTCTCAAAGCCCATGAGACCGTTTGTGTGGAAGGTACCAGTAGGACTTTTCCGCTCTCAACAGAATTTGGCGCAGAGGTGTGTTCTATATAAAACTGTTTATGTAGAAAATTTCATCTTGATAGGTCAAGTGTGTGGTGAGTTATTGTCATATTATTTTTCAAGGCCCATGAGACCGTTAGTGTGGGAGGTACCAGTAGGGCCTTTCCGATCTTTGCCAAATTTAGCGTAGAAGTGTATTGTATATAGCAATCTTGATGTGTAAAATTTCATTTCGATAGGCCAAGTTTGTGGTAAGTTATAGTCATATTATTTTTCAAGGCCCATAAGGCCGTTTGTATGGGAGGTACAAGAAATGGTGGCCCAATCTAAACCATTTTTACACAGATGATTGCGCCTATATAGAGATTATTATTTGCAAAATTTCAGTGATTTTGCTCAAGAAACTGGACGGATATTTCCAAAAAAAAAACTAATTTTTATGAGGTAGTTTCGGTTGAGGTTCTCCAACACCAACTTCCCGTAGAGCTATAGAGCCCATTTTCAATACCAACTATGCTTGGTTAACTATACATGTTTGTGCCAGATTTCAGCTCCCTAGCTGTTTAAATAATTGTTTTACTTCCGTCCTGTTGTACTTCTAATATTCAACTGAGTTGAGTTGAATATTAGAAGTACAACAGGACAGAAGTAAAACAATTATTTAAATTGAAACACCAACATCTGTTTTTTGCTTATGACCTCAAGCCTAACAATAACTGAAAAATAAACAACGAAAGGTCAACTATACAAATACACATAGAAATTTTGAAAAAATTCTTAATAAAGCAAATAAGTGAAAAATGTTTATAAAACATAGAAATTTTGCTGAAATTTATTTTAAAAAATAGAATCTTGGGGGATTTTTTTTTAACAGAAATTTCGATAATATTTTCAAACGACATTTAAGTGTAGAGATTTCCAGAAAATTTTCTATAAAACATAGAAATTTCTAGCAAATTTTCTATAAAACATAGAAATTTTCCTGAAGCTTTCTATAAAACATAGAAATTTCCAGGAATTTTTCTATAAAACATAGAAATGTCCAGGAAATTTTCTATAAAACATAAAAAATTCTGGGAAATTTTCTATAAAACATAGAAATTTTTCGGAAATTTTCTATAAAACATATAAATTTTCAGGAAATTTTCGCTAAAACATAGAAATTTCCGGGAAATTTTCTATAAAACACCATCTATGCTAGGTTAACTACACATGTTTGTGCCAAATTTCAGCTCCCTGGCTGTTTTCATGCAGGCTCTATCTTGTTTTCAACAGACGGACAGCCGGACAACATGGTTAGATCGTCCTAGAATTTTACGAGGATCAAGAATATACATATACTTTGTTGGGTCTCCGATCATTATTTCAAGGTGTTACAGACAGAATGACAAAACTAATATACCCTCCATTGTAGGGTGGAGGGTACAAAAATAAATGGCATACCATTTCCTTCGAATGAATAAAATAGATTCCACACTTGGTTTGGATTTAAGTATTTTTTTTATTTTGAAAAAAAAAACTCTAGATGGATCACCCTATATTACAAGACGTTCTGTAACGATCCACCACTAGTCTCCTATAATTAATCAAAGTATACCTCAGTCGACACCTAGAGTTTTTAAATTGATTTTACAGAAAAAAGCCCTCAATTGTTAGTTTAACCAAGGGATAGCATTTCGGTTGTAATTACAGTAGTTTGGCGGGTTCCTTAGATAAACCCTGTAGAAGTATCACTATACTTTATCCCAAGATATGTAAGTGTCAAGAGTTTTAGCTTGGCTACTTATTATGAATTGTGCGAGACGCCTTCAGTAGATGTATGCAGCTTTACCAGAAATAATCAATCAAGTCAACACAGAGGAAGCCTCTTTCTGTTAGCACAGCTTCACAAAGAATATTCCACCCTGTAACTCTAACTTTAGTCAATTCTTGAAATCTTCTTTTCTCTCGTGGCAGCGTCATGTCCTAGTCTTCTCTTGGCTGTATAAACTAGCTTAAAGTTTTTTTCAGCGGAGAAGTCAATATTTTTTTCCAATATTCCCTTCTGACTAGTTTGTTAAGATACTTAGACCGAGCAGCAAAATTAGCTGACTTAATCCTTCCAACAACCTATGCTGTTGGAAGTAGAGTAAGAGTGCAAAAAGTTCCCTATAAATTTCTTTCTGAAACTCCCATTCAAAATTTTTCTCGCTGCTCCATTTTAAATTCTAATAATAACTCAATATTCTACAATGCTACTCTGTACATTTCCCTCGATTTCTATCCTGTCACTGTATCCTGCTGTCTTCCCCTGTAGATTGAAAACATTGAATTTCCCACATTTTCCAACTGAACGGCATTGCACGACAAATTCGCGGACTTCTTGATGCAATTTAAGATAAATGATGATGTGACACTTGTTTGCCAAAAATTCCAAGTGCTGTGCATCTTGTCAGCGGCCATGTTACGGAATCTATTTGTACATGGAGTCCTTTTGTGACTTTGATTCCCCCAACACTGGCATTCTTCTCGATTTCAATTTTCTTTCCTGCTACTCGTCGGTATAACAAAAAAAAGACGAAGAAAGAAAAATAAACATATTTGAGACACTTAAGACAAATTCGATTTTTTTTCTCATGCCCCCCTCTATCCTACGGGCCAAATTGAGTATGTCCTTTGTGACAATTGTCTGTCCCTCCTTCCGCCTTTGCTGTTTCTCCACTCGGCACTGTAATCGAAGAGTACAAAACATGACTGATTGTTATCGCCGTCAGTTGGTGTGTCACACAGCCAACCAAGAGACCTACATAGTCGACTAAAGGCAACAGCAACAAAAGAAACTTAAATGACTAAATTTCCTTTAGATTGAAGTTGCAGGTGCAAGGAGCCCAGGCAAGGGAACAATGCTCCTTGATTCCCTTCGTGCCGTAGTCATTGAAAGTTTAATGGAAAATGCAAGTGTATATGTAAATACTTGTATATGTGTGTGTATGTGTTCTGCTGGAGTATATGTACATTTCACTTAAGGAAATCACATTGATTTTGCAAAAATAATTTCATTTCAATTCATAGTTTTTCAATTTAAAAACTTTTAACGTTTTGGTTTCCGGTTTGTTTTTTGTTTCCCCCGTTTGTTGGTTTTTAGCGTTTACACAAACATGCACAAATGTACGTAAGTATGTGCCGTAGGGTGATCCTGCTTAAAAGAAAATTTAAAATGTTAATTTTTCATGGAAATTTTCTTAAAAACCAAAAACGTTGAAGAAATTTTCTGCAAAACAGAGAAAGTTCCACTATTTTTTTATGACAACGAAATGGTGGCAAATCTTCGGAAATATTGAACGGAAATCCTATTAAGTCCATATTTTATTGATAGTTTTAAGACTCTAAGATGATCTAGCCATGCCCATACAAAAGAAATTAGCTCGGACAATGATAAATAGTAAAAGGGTCGCACTCATGGACCAAAAGTTAAAAGGGACCAAAAACGGGCCTAATGGTTAGAAGAGGGGATCAACAATAAATATGGGCGTATACAAAATTAAAGCAAGGTTTACTAGGAATCGAAATATGGGTAAAGGTAAGGCTGAGATTGTGTTCTCAAGGGGTTAAAAACGGGTCACTCTTTGTTTTTATACTTCAGTAGCGAAGTCACAGTTTGGCCTACTTTTAAAAATGTTTTTAAAACATAGAATTTTTTTTTATTTATCAGTTATTGTTAGGCTTGATGTCATAAGCAAAAAACAGATGTTGGTGTTTTTATAATTTATTTAAATTTAAACAACCCAATATTTCGAACTGACTTCGTCGTTCATCATCAGGGGTAATCAATTTAAATAATTGTTTTACTTCTGTCCTGTTGTACTTCTAATATTCAACTGAGTTGAGTTGAATATTAGAAGTACAACAGGACAGAAGTAAAACAATTATTTAAATTGTAACGCCAACATCTGTTTTTTGCTTATGACCTCAAGCCTAAAAATAACTGAAAAATAAACAACGAGAGATCAACTATACAAATACACAAAGAAATTTTGAAAAAATTCTTAATAAAGCAAATAAGTACAAAATGTTTAAAAAACATAGAAATTTTGCTGAAATTTATTTTAAACAATAGAAACTTGGAGGATTTCTTTTAACATAAATTTTAAAAATATTTTCAAACGACATTTAAGTGTCGATGAAATCTTTATTTCATTCAATCCAGGAATTTTTCAATACAACAGAAATTTTCTAGGAAATTTTCTATAAAACATAGAAATTTCTGGGAAATTTTCTATAAAACATAGAGATTTCTGGGAAATTTTCTATAAAACATAGAAATTTCCGGGAAATTTTCTATAAAACATAGAAATTTTCTATAAAACATAGAAATTTCCGGGAAATTTTCTATAAAACATAGAAATTTCCGGGAAATTTTCTATAAAACATAGAAATTTCCGGGAAATTTTCTATAAAACATAGAAATTTCCGGGAAATTTTCTATAAAACATAGAAATTTCCAGGAAATTTTCAATAAAACATAGAAATTTCGCGGACATTTTCAATAAAACATAGAAATTTCCCGGAAATTTTCTATAAAACAGAAATTTCCAGGAAATTTTCTATAAAACAGAAATTTCCAGGAAATTTTCTATAAAACAGAAATTTCCAGGAAATTTTCTATAAAACAGAAATTTCCAGGAAATTTTCAATAAAACTTAGAAATTTCTGGGAAATTTTCTATAAAACAGAAATTTCCGGAAAGTTTTCTATAAAACATAGAAATTTTCTATAAAACAAAGAAATTTCTAGGAAATTTTCTATAAAACAAAGAAATTTCCAGGAAATTTTCTATAAAACAGAAATTTCCAGGAAATTTGCTATAAAACATAGAAATTTCCAGGAAATTTTCTATAAAACATAGAAATTTCCAGGAAATTTTCTATAAAACATAGAAATTTCCGGGAAATTTTCTATAAAACATAGAATGTTTCGGGAAATTTTCTATAAAACATAGAAATTTCCGGGAAATTTTCTATAAAACATAGAAATTTCCGGGAAATTTTCTATAAAACATAGAAATTTCCGGGAAATTTTCTATAAAACATAGAAATTTCCGGGAAATTTTCTATAAAACATAGAAATTTCCGGGAAATTTTCTATAAAACATAGAAATTTCCAGGAAATTTTCTATAAAACATAGAAATTTCCAGGAAATTTTCTATAAAACATAGAAATTTCCAGGAAATTTTCTATAAAACATAGAAATTTCCCGGAAATTTTCTATAAAACGTACAGATTTCCAGGAAATTTTCTATAAAACATAGCAATTTCCAGGAAATTTTCTATAAAACAAAAATTTCCGGGAAATATTCTATAAAACATAGAAATTTCCGGGATATTTTCTATAAAACATAGAAAATTCTAGGTAATTTCTAAGACATAGAAATTTCTAGGAAATTTTCTATAAAACATAGAAATTTCCAGGAAATTGTCTTTAAAACATAGAAATTTCCAGGAAATTTTCTATAAAACATAGAAATTTCCAGGAAATTTTCTATAAAACATAGAAATTTCCAGGAAATTTTCTATAAAACATAGAAATTTCCAGGAAATTTTCTATAAAACATAGAAATTTCCAGGAAATTTTCTATAAAACATAGAAATTTCCAGGAAATTTTCTGTAAAACATAGAAATTTCCAGGAAATTTTCTATAAAACTTAGAAATTTCCAGGAAATTTTCTATAAAACATAGAAATTTCCAGGAAATTTTCTATAGAACATAGAAATTTCCAGGAAATTTTCTATAAAGCATAGAAATTTCCAGGAAATTTTCTATAAAACATAGAAATTTCACGGACATTTTCTGTAAACCATACAAATTCCCATACAAGTTTCTATAAAACATAAAATTTTTCATACAAATTTCTATAAAACAAAGAAAGTTTTGAAGTTTTTTATAAAGCATAGAAATTTTCTATGAATCATAGAAATTTCCATTGAAATTCCTGTAAAACATAGAAATTAACATAAAATTTCCTATAAAACATAGAAATGTCCTATAAAACATAGAAATGTCCTAAAAAAACATAGAAATAAGCTATAAAACATAGATACTTCTATAAAACAAAGGAAATCATAGAAATTTCCTAGAAATTCGCAGGAAATTTTTTTTAAAAACAAACAAATTTGCAAAAAATTATGACTTGAACAGTTTTTATTCTGGTTTGAGACCTTTTGGTCGTTTCTTTTTCAGAATCAAATAAAAAAATGGTGAAATGTTTTAGCTACGGTTGCCAGGCAAACTGTACAGCTGTTTCAAAATCCGCCAAGGTTTTTCTTCAGTAGTCTTTGGCAACGATTACTTCAGGCTACAAATCAAATGACTTATACGGGAGTCTCACTAGCCTAAAGTAGCCTGAAGTAATGGTTGCCAAAGACTGCTGAAGAAAAACCTTGGCGGTTTTAGAACAGTCTGCCAGGCATCCGTAGCCAATACATTTTACTAATTTTTTAGTTGATTCTGTAAAGAAACAACAAAAAGGTCTCGAACTGGAATAAAAACTGTTCAAGTCATAGTAATGATAAAAGACCGAATAAATGTAAACTAAACAAAAACTTAATTTCCAAAAAAAAAAATTACAAAACACAGAAATTTCCCAAAAAAAAATAGATATTGTCATAAAATATAGAATTATTTTATAAAACATAGATATTTTTAAGAAATTTTTTATAAAAAATAGCCCAAAGTATTATCAAAGAAATTTTACATAAAACATAGGAATGTGCAAGACATTTTATACACAACATAGAAAATTCTAAGTAAAGCATAGAATTGTTCAATTAATACTCTATTAAGCGGAATATGGATACGGTCTACTTGAAAACATAGAAACATCGATAACATTTCTTACTGAACGTAGAAAATTGTATGGTTACTAAAATAATAGAAAAACCAAATAAAAATGGCCAGAAAACATAAAATTTAGTGAAAAATGTCAATTAAAAAAAAATTGGCGAAAGCTTCTGTAAAAATGTGATTTCAAGAAAGTGTTCTTTTGAAACATAGCACAATCTAAACAATTTTGTTTAAAAAGAGGTTTAGATGAAATATTTTAAAAACATAGAAATTTTGTACAAATTTTCATTTTACATAAATAGATAAGGCTTCTCTAAAGCAGAGAATTTTTTTCGAAATTTTCTACAAATTACTGCAATTAAAACGAAATATTTTTTTAAACGGAAATTGAGAGTCAATATCATATAAAAAATAAACATTTTACTAAAATGTTCTTAAACATATAGACACATGGGTTCGTAGTCCAATAAAGTACACAAATTTCCCAGAATTTAAAAAAAAAAATATTAATGCCGAAGCATTAAAAAATTAGAAATTTTATTTAAAATTATTTCCTGAGCATACAATTTTATATTAAAGTAAGGAAAAATCTATGAAATATTCTTTAATTATTTTTACAACATCTTAAATAAGAAAGAGATATGTTCTACGACGAATCATTGTGGCCCATGACAATGCGAGCTCTCACACATCGGCTCAAACCAGCGCTGTTTTGACCGGCCAAAACGTCGAATTGATGGGTCATCCGCAGTACAGGCTTGACTTGGCACCCATTGACTTCTTTTTATTCTCGCTTATCATGAAAAAATGCGTGGTCAACGATTTTCGTCGCCAGAAGATGCTGTTAAAGCGTGCAAAAACCATGTTTTGGAGGTGTCTCAATCGGAGTGGAAAAACGTGCTTCGACAATTGGTTTGAGCGCATGCAGAAGTGTATAAATCATGCTAGAGAATACTTTAAAAAACAATGGAACCATTTTTGATGATAAATATTGGCATTTTCAGTATAAGGCAGAAATATATATAGCAGCCCTCGTATAACACTTCAATCTTTTGAATGAGATTGTGTAATAATTTTGAAAACATTTGAGTTGAAGGTTTACCCTTTTATCGGTACATCCGTGTGTGACGTAGTGGCATTGCAAGTACCCTTGTGGGTGCGCGTGTGTGTGTCTACACTTACATTAAAATGAGTGCACGAGTGTGTATGAATGTGGGTGTGGGCTTGTTCATTTGTATATGCATTCACATACACATATGCATACTCGCATATGTCGCTGTACATATTGACGTACAATTGCTCCTCCAAAGAGGTCTTTGTGGTTTCAATCACAATTCAGTCGTAATTCATTGTTGTTGTTGCCATTGCCGGCGCTGCTGTTGCGCCACAAAACGAAGGAAAACAATTCCAAACAATTCAATATAATCGATTGTGCATGTCGTGCTGTTACATTTGTAGTTGTTGTTGTTGTTGCTACAGCCGCTATAACAACAACGACAACGCACCGTTGTTCTTTCGTTCCTTCGCCTTTGACGGAAGGAACCTCGTGCAAAGAACATTCGAAGCAATCGACCGAGCGAGCGACCGCCCCGTCCCGCCGACCCACCAACCAACCGAAATGAAATGAAAACAAATGCTGAGACTCGCTTACATACAGCGACACATAAAGAAAATGCCTCAAACACACACACGAAGTGGTATGAGTGGCATGTGTGTGTTGGTGTGTATGTGTGTGTTGCACGCTCTTCTATTACAAATAAACATAGTTTTGTTGAGATCTTGTTTTCATTGTCGTGTGTAGTGATACTACCTACCTACGTTCGCTGGCAGTGCCAGCAAACAATTTCGGTCGTAATTGGATCTAAAGTGCTGGCAAAGAAGTCCTTGGGCTTGGACGCCAATAGATTGTACTGTGAGCTGTGATTACCAATGCCCATGTATCTGCCATCGAAGAAAACAAAATATGGCCGTTCACTTTGATGCCTTTGATATCAACGATGGGAATTGGGTAGAGGATTAAGAAGTACCTTTCTTAGGAATGACACACAGCAATTACATATTCTATGAATTTCAAAGAAACTTACTTTACTAATAAATATTTTGACGAAAATTTAAGAAAAAAAACATCACAAAATGCACGACATTTTGCACAAGAATTAGAAATTCGACAAAGCAAATTTATGTTTTTGTAGATATAGAAATTGCGACTGAATTTCTATAACATTTTTGCTGAAGTTGTTAATAAAACATAGAAATTAAATCTTTTTAAACATAGAAATTTCAAAACAAATTTTTTAAAATGGAGTTTTTACTAATTTTTTTATAGAACGCAAATTTATTCGAAATTTTCTCTTAAACAGAACAATTTCAACATAAATAACGGGTGATCAATCTCGAGGTATTTTTTCAATAGGGTTTTTTTTACAGATTATGCGTGAGTTGAGTTAAACTTTATTTTTTTTCTTGTCATTATTGTTTGCCATTTCATCATGCAAAGACTTACAACGTAACATCAACTCCAAATTGTGCAACTTTAGTATGGAAATGAACGTTCGGTGGAAACAGTTTTTGTGTCTTTTTATGGTCGACACAATCATCCTACCGAATACAATAAGGTCTGAAAAATATATTTCTGGCCTAATAATGAAAATGCGAATATTTATCATCAAAATGGTTTTATTGTTTTTCAAAGTATTCTCCAGCATGATTTGTAAACTTTTGCATGCGCTCAAACAAATTGTCGAAACACTTTTTCCACTACGATTGAGACACCTCCAAAACATGGTTTTTGAACGCTTCAACAGCATCTACTGGCGACGAAAAGCATTGACCACGCATTTTTTTCTTGATGTGCGCGAATAAAAAGAAGTCATTGGGTGCCAAGTCAGGGCTGTACGGCGGATGACCCATCAATTCGACATTTGGGCCGGTCAAAAAGGCGCTGGTTTGAGCCGACGTGTGAAAGCTCTTACTGTCATGGTGCACAATGAATCGTCTTCTCTTGTTCGTTTTTCGAATTTCTCTGAAGATTTTAGGCAAACAAATTGTGGTGTACCACTCAGAATTGACCGTCCTTCTTTGATCAAGCGGAACAGTCGCCACATGACTAGTTGTGCCGAAGAAACAGGCGACAATTTACTTCGAAGTGTTTCTTCCACGAACAAATTTCGTTGGATTTAGCTCGTCTTCAAAGACCCACACGGTCGATTGCTGTTTTCTTTCGGGCTCATAAGCATAGATCCATGATTCGTCACCTGTACCGATCTTATAAACGTCTATTGAAGCACCGCAATCGCATTTTTGCAAAATTTCTTTGCACCCATCGACACGAGCCTTTTTTTGAGCGATTTCCAAATTGTGCGGGATCCAACGAGAACAAATCTTTTTAACGGCCAAGTGTTCATGCAATATCGAATGTATGCGGGTGGAAGAAATATCCAAGGATGCCTCTATCCCACGATATATCACATGACGAACTTGCATTATCAATTCACGCACGGCATCAATATTCTCTGGCACAACGGCCGTTTTTCGACGACCTTCGTCTTTGAGCGAGCGTCGGCCACGTTTGAATTCATTAAACCAGTTTATCACAGTGCTATAGGATGGTGCTTCATCGCCATACAAAGATTTAAATTCATCGATGCACTCTTGTCGTGATAATCCTCGTCGAAAGTTGTGAAAAATGATCGCACGAAAATGTTCACGAGTTAATTCCATTTTTTTGCCAAATTGATTTTTTCAAGTCAATGTAAGCAACAAAAATGATGGTCGTACGTCAAAACGTTCTGAGTACGTTTATGCTTAAAAATGTCAAACTTTCCAATGGAAATGTCAGATGGCGCCAGGCAACACTTAGTGTTGCATAGGCCAGAAATATATATAGCAACCTCGTAGTCAAAGCAAGCATTTTACGGCATGTCGAACCAAAAGTATCCATCATTCGTACACACAAGAACAGATTTGTCGTTGCATCTACTCCATCTACTCCATCTACTCGAATGTTAGTTCTACTCCATCTACTCGAATGTTAGTTCTTGTGCTAAATTATCGGTACATGCGCCATCAGATTGAAACCCAATTTTTGCTATAGGATAATACCCGACCTAATAAACCACATCCAGCACGAATTATTGAAAACATAGCGGCATTAGCTGAGAGTGCACCTGAAAGGACCCAGGAGTCTATTCGGCATCGTTCTCAACAACTAACCTGGAGCATTTTACGGAAAGATCTTGGTTTAAAAGCATACAAAATAAAGCTTGTGCAGGAATTAAAGCCTAACGATCTTCCTTCGCGTCTCCGTTTCAGTGTTTGGGCTCTTCACAAGATCAAAGAAGATCCGCTGTTTTCGAACCAAAATTTTGTTTGGTAATGAGGCCCATTTCCGGCTCAACGGCAACATCAATAAACAAAATCGGCCCATTTGGGCTGAAGAGCAACCAGAAGAGGTTCAAGAGGTGTCCAGAGAAAACTACGCTTTGATGCGGTTTATGGTAAAGGGTGTTTTTTATTGAGGTATAGAACTTCGAATTGAAATAAAACACAAGAAAATCGTTTTAATGTCCATCAATTTGGCTTTATTGGAAGGATAATTCTATGCCATTAATGTTTAAATATGATTTCGGGCATGTGGCCGCCGCGGCTGGCTCGAATAAAGCCAATTCTACAGGTCCAATTTTCAACCACTTTTTCGAGCATATGGGGCCGTATGTTGGCAATAACGCCACGAATGTTGGCTTCCAAGTCCCCTAACGTGTTTCTGGTTTGTTGGCGTAGACGAGCGACTTCACATATCCCCAAAGAAAATAATCCAATGGTGTCAAATCACACGATCTTGGTGGCCAATTGACAGGTCCATTCCGCGAAATTATGCGCTCATCGAATGTTTCCTTCAATAATTCGATTGTGACGTGCGCTGTGTGGCATGTAGCGCCGTCTTGTTGGAACCACAACTCATCCACATTCATGCCATCCAATTCGGGAACAAAATAGTCGGTTATCATGGCTCTATACCGGTCTCCATTAACGGTAACTGACTCTCCAGCATTATTTCGGAAGAAGTATGGCCCAATGACTCCACCAGCCCATAGAGCACACCAAACAGTCAGTTTTTGTGGATGTAATGGCGTCTCAAGGGTCTCATGTGGATTCTCTTCACTCCAAATGCGGCAATTTTGCTTGTTGACGTAGCCATTCAACCAAAAATGAGCCTCATCACTGAACAAAATTTTGTGATGGAAATCAGCATCGAGATGAATCTCATTTTCGGCCCATTTTGCAAGCGTTGTTCTTTTGTCAACCTGTTCATGATGAAATGGCAAACCAAACTAAATATTATTCACTTGACAGCAGACAAAATGGCCGCCAGTTAAAAAAGTGATGCCAACTTAAAGTTTTATACCCCAATAAAAACACCTTTTAGAATCATCGGTCAAATTTTTTTCTAAAAATGATGATGGCCGGAAAGTTGCCGTGAAGGGTGCTCGCTTTCGCGCTCAATTTCCCATTCTCCATGACCCTCCATTCTGAGGGTCATTCAAAATTTGACTTTCAGAATGGACACCCTGAAGCGAAGTTGCGGCCAACTTTTGAAGGAAATTTTATGCAAAAAGAAATGGCAGAAAATGTCCTTTTAAATGAACAATAAAAGTTTTACACTTGATTTGAATTTTTTTATTTTTTGTTTTAGAAATGTATCTAAATTTTCAGAAATATATCTACGAGGGCGACCACAAAACTAACTGGCCTGGCACATTTTCTGTTTTACTAGCAACGTTTTCTTTTTGTTTTTAAAAGCAATCTTTTATAAGCCATCTTTCAAAATTTCCGAAATATTTAATGATTATTTTCTTTGTTACAGGTGATTGAAGTAAACAAGTTTTATAATTTTTGAAAAATGGAAACTAAAGAGTTTCGTGCGGCAATTAAACACTTTTATATGAAAGGTTATACGCCACATTTAATCAAAGCTAAATTGGACTCTGTTCATGGTGATAATGCAGCATCATACTCCACCGTGAAATCCTGGGTTCAACAATTTAAAATGGGTCGTTCAAGTACGGAAGATGAACAACGCTCTGGAAGACCGAAAACTGCTACTACCATTGAAAACATTAGAAAAATATTTAATGAAGTGACTAAAGATAGTCGAATAAAACTCAGAAAACTTGCTGATATTGTTAAAATACACGAAAAACAAGTTTGGAGTATTTTACATGATGAACTCCACACGAAAAAGCTGTCCGCAAGATGGGTGCCGCGTTTGTTGACTTTGCCCCAAAAAATCGTCCGTTGGACCAATTCCAAGGAGCTTTTAGCGATTTATCAGCGTAATCCAATGGAGTTCTGGCGCCGATTCATAACTGTTGATGAAACATGGATCCATCACTACATCCCAGAATGCAAAGAACAGTCAAAACAATGGATAGAAGGTGGTAAAAATGGTCACAAGAAGGCGAAAACTGTTAAGTCAGCAGGAAAAGTAATGTCCACAGTATTTTGGGATGCAAGGGGTATAATATTTATTGTTTATCTTGAGAAAGGAAAAACTATAAATAGTGAATATTATTGTGCATTATTGGATCGGTTGAGTGAAGAAATCAAGATTAAACGACGCATTTAGAAAAAAAAGTTCTTTTTCATCAAGATAATGCTTCTTCACACACTGCATTTTTAACGCAACAAAAACTGGCCGAATTACGATTTGAAATTGCTCCGCATCCACCATATAGGCCAGATTTAGCTCCTTCTGATTATTTCTTGTTTCCAAATTTAAAAAAATTTCTCGGTGGCAAAAAATGTTCGTCCAATAGCGAGGTTATTGCTGAAACTGAGGCATATTTTGAAGGTCTTGAAAAATATTATTTTTCGGATGGAATTAAAAAACTTTAAAAACGTTTGATGAAGTGTATTGAGTTGGAAGGGGATTATGTTGAAAAATAAATAATAATTCCAAAAAAAACGGTTCTTTTTATGTTAGGCCAGTTACTTTTGCGGTCGCCCTCGTATATTTTAGCCAATAAACATCTAGATCCTTGAAGATCACCTCTTCCAGGACAGTCATAGTCATATCCTTGAATAACATTAAAAAAAATCCAGCTGCCAGCCACAGTGTTTGCTGGGCTTTACGACATTTCTGGCTTAGTGCGTGTCTACAGATTGTTTTTTAAGTATCGCACAAGAACAAAAACTTTTGTTTGTCCTAGTACTCACTCAGTCACTCATTCGCTTGCTCGTATGTACTATTGGCACTCAATGCAGTTTCTGTTTTCTTTTTTTGTTCTTGTCGTTCATCATCTTTTCCCCGCTGCTCAAAACTGTTGTTGCTTTTGTTGGTATTATTATTATTATTTTTATTATTATTGTTTGTTGTCGCAACAACATCAAAAACAATGGCAGCAGCAGAAGCGGCAACGAGAAGGGGGTGACACGAGACAATTCATAATTCAACGATGTCAGCTGCTGCGTTATGGGGGGACAAAATGAATAATACAAGGAAAGAAACATCAACTTTTATGATTAATTTTTTAAGGAGGGGGGGGGGGGGGGTGGAGAGAGAGAGGAAAGGAAACATTTCTTGGAGAAGCGTAACGACGACCGACGTGATGTCAATAGCAACAATGCTCTTATAATGATTTCTAAAGAATTTTTTTTAAGGAAAATAAGAAAGTTTTACAATTAAAATGAGGCAAGGATAAGGGCAATAGAGTGGAGAGAGAGAGAGAGAGAGAGAGAGAGAGAGAGAGAGAGAGATAGAGAAAGAGTGTAGGAAAACCTTTGAAACACACAAATTTAACGAATTTAAAACGCTACATCTTTGATTGAGGTCCCTCCGCACAATCTTTGTGGCCATTCTGGCCTGGATCTCAATCAAGTCCTATAATACTTGCTCTGTCCGTCCGTCCATCTAAGCAATCATCTCTGTGGTTGTAACACACAAATTGTTGCAAATATTACCCATTTACCTTCATCAACGTTAATTTATGCGTATTTAAAATTCGCCTGCCACAAGGTGTCGCAAGCAACGTCAGTTGACTCTTCCGTTTCCTTCCATATTTTTTTTTTGTTCTTTTACAACATGGCTGGATGCTTCAATGAATACTACGTTGTCTATGTGTGTGTGTGTATGATGCAAGTATTGCCGTGTATCTATGTGTGTGTGCATTTAAGTTGGAATCTTTCTACCTACCAACCAGATGTACTATATTCATGTGTATGTATTTGTGTTAACTGTGTGCGTGTAAATCAAATCAGAAGACAATTCCATTTACATTCGTATAAATTTTCAGCTTTGATTCACAAATTTCCCATTCACAATTCGCTGTGGCATTTCTCAATGAAATATGCTGGGCGCTGGAGAAAAAATAGACGCAAAAATGCTGGGTAGCCAGAAAATGGAACAGAATTTGAATTGAATGCATTCTAGTGTAAGAAAAAGTCTAAGAGGACCATCTAGAAAGTCATGGATATCAAAAGGCGGAAGTGAAGAGAAGTTGGCTAATTGGCAAACAAAATTGCAATTACCATATTTGTGGCCCCTGTAACTAAAAAAAACGATTGAAACTCGCGAGAGAAAGTAGGACCCAGTCCTTGTTTAATTTTAAAAAATATTAATATTTAGACTCGTATCGAAATTAGTTTTCAATTCAAATTCCCATTGCAAAAGCACCGGACTCAGCATACATTTAAGTATCTAGGGCAATCTGCACTTGTCCCTTGGAGGCTCGGAATACAAAACTACACCTGATATAAAGGGTGGTCCAACAATAATGTACGATGCTAATTGTGAGTCACACCTAAACGTTAAGTTTTTTGCCCAACCTAATTTGACAATTCTTTGTTTCAGAGTTTGACAAGTTCAACTATGGAGAGGTACATAGTTGAGCAGCGTGTTAAGACTGTTCAAGCCTTTTAAGACTGTTCACGTTCACTTTGTGATTCGTGACGAGGCACACTTTCACCTCACTGGCATCGGTTTCCTCACTGGTTGAAAAGCCGATGCATCTACTAAGAGTGACTGATGGTGCGGTTCATAGGCTTGCGACGTCATCGGGCCGTACTAACGAACTTATTGTAGCCAAAAATTGAGGATATGGTCCTGGATGATGTGTGGTTTCAACAGAATGGTACCAAATGTCACACAGCCAACGCAACAATGATCCTTTTGCGTGAGAAATTCAATGGTTGTGGCGATGTTAATTGGCTGCCACGATCATGTGATTTGACAAAGTTGAATATCTTTGGGGATATTATAGAAAAAGTGTACGTCAATAAGCCAAGAACAATTCAAAAGGTAAAGAATGAGATAATTCGGATAAATGACATTGAACCTCCATTATGTCTTAGAGTCATTAAAGGTATGAACCATCGTATAGAGGTATCCCACAGAAGCCGTGGCCAACATTTTCATAATATTTTGCTTCACACATAGTTGCCATAGATCATTCTATCATAAGATGATTCTATCATAATAAAATATTGAATATTGAGATTATTCTTTGTTAAGTTAATGTTTTATTTATAAGTAAAATCGTGCATTTTAGTTGGACAGCCCTTCACTACGGCTAAGTTTGTTCGTAGCGCAATTCGTCTGACATGTGACTTCTAGACGTCTTCTAACTGAACATAAGATGTGTATAAGATTAACAGACTATCGGACCCCTCATCTCAGCTTTGGCCGACATTTTGACGTGATAATGGAACCCAGGAGGTCTTCTCTCCGGAATGGAACCGAGGTTTTGTCCCAGTCTGCCCAGATGACTTTAAATGGGATTGCTAAGTTGCGGCACAACAATATTCTAAAGAAAAACTAACCGGGAATATCTCTATCGTCTCCCTATTGTCTTCAGCGGCTTCAGGCGAATGTCTTGCCATTAAGGAATAAGGACTCGTTGACAGTTAAACGGTCTGACTCTCTGTGACCTCCTTTTACAGCTGCTCAAACAATGGATCTTTTGAGAGGTCATTTCGGAAAGCAGCTAATTTCATGTTTTGGATAGTTAAGTTGGCCGCCTAGATCGAGTGATATCACATCTTTAGACATTTTTCTTTGGGGTTACGTAAAGTCCAAAGTCTATGCTGACAAACCAGCTACGATTCAGGTTTTGGAAGCCAACATTACGCTTGTCATTAAAGCCATTCCGGTCGAAATGCTCAAACGAGTCATCCAAAATTGGACCCTCATAATGGAAACCCTGAGGCGTAGTTGCGGCCAACTTTTGAAGAAATTATATTCAAAAAATAAATACCATAAAACGTTCTTTTAAATTACCAAAAACGATTCCACACTTGATTTGAATTTTTATATTTTTTGTTTTGTTTTGAAAAATACCTCTAGATGGATCACCATATGTGACAGCGCATAGAGAAAGGGAACTAAGGGTAAAAAAAAAACAATTTTCATTTTTTTTTCTTTTTTTGATGTGGACAACATCTGAGCATCGAATGAGACCGATCCCATGCCCCAAAAGTGTTCCCTCCCAGGGATATGCGCGTTTTATGAAAGTGAAGTCGACGATTCTAAGCGCAAATAGAAAGGGACCTAATCTTTAAAATGGATCTTCTGAACAAAACTTTTCATCAACTTTTCACTTTTTTTTATGTGGACAACACCTGAGCATCGAATGAGACCGAGCCCATGCCCCAAAAGTGTTCCCTCCCAGGGATATGCGCGTTTGATGAAAGTGAAGTCGACGATTCTAAGCGCAAATAGAAAGGGACCTAATCTTTAAAATGGCTATCCTGAACAATACTGGTTTTTACCCTTAGGTCCCTTTCTATTTTACGCGTCACATATATAAAGAAAATGAAAAAAATGTAGCTTCAAAATAATACCAGCTTTTATTTAAAACCCCATAGCTTTGGTATTAATTCTAAAATTATTTCTCCTATCGAACTTATCTGGTCACTCAGCTTAGAAAAAAAAATTGTTTAATATTTCAAAAATCAGCGTGCCTAATAATATTCGGAATAAAATCTCCATTCACCATATTGTGAAGAACGAAAACATATTGAAATAAAATATTCTCTTTCTACTCCCTGCATTTCAAAAACTGTTGATGGGAAAAACTCCTCCCATACCCAAACAATATATCAACTAAAAACCTTTACTATTGAAGGCAATACATCCTTTGGTTGTACATAAATCATTCAGAAAAGATTTTTTTATCCTTGTCAGGCATTTCATATCCTATACGACCACGGATGTTCTTTGCCGTATGTACAAAGAGGCAGGCTTTGATTGACTGTTTTTGCCACACACTTTCATTTTGAAACCCTCACACAGAACGATAAAGACAGAAGAAAAGCTTGCGAATGTCCTTTTGTCTAGTCGGGCAAAGAAAATTTATTCATATTTGTTGAGAAGTTTGCCAGGCGATGATTCAATCAACCAAGACATTTGCGAGCATTGCCTAAAACGTTCATACCTTCACCCTACACCTTTACCCTGCTTGTCCATATATGCTCAATTTTTGCCAGCCCTTTCAGGGGGTGTTGGAAGGCAATCAATGAAATTCTATTTGTAGTGAATTATTTCGAAAGGCTAAAAGAGAATATGGCTGGACATTCATCATGTCGTTATAATATATTCAGGAAGCCATCCATCCAGTCAAACTTGTATTGACTTCATTAGCCCTTGTATGGTGGCGAATCACAGTTTTTAAAATGTCGACGAAAAAAAATAATCTTCTTTAAAGAGTTTAGTATGGCCGCCATCAAGCAATTGCATACTTTTTGGTGCAGATCCAGCAAAATAGTCGCATATGAAGGAAGCAACAAATTTTCCTCTTTCTTCACCACACATGGATATCCTTTTGACAAGTAAAAAACAACAATTACGTTGTATAAAATATAAAAGACCTAAAAAAAACATTGCCGACTAATTGAAATAATTGTAGATATTCAACAATTATTTTTAATTGACGCAATTAAAGTCATTGGGAATATCAACGAAAAAAAATAAATAATCAATTTATGTGTTTTACGATTGTTTTTATAAGCCAAATTTCCAATTATTATTTTTAAGTAAAGCAATAGCTACAATAAAGGGTATTTTCAGAATGATAAAAAATAATCCAAAATCGAGTAGGTAACTTATATTCGGTTGAGCCGACTGACAATTACGCTCAACCATAAGCAGGTCATTTGAAAAAGAGTTTCCAAAAGGGGCGTGGTTAAGTTTCCAACTTCATGTGTTCAAGTAAACCTCTCAATATTATACTAACCACTCGTACCCTCCACCGAAGTGTTTGGCATTTTATCTGCAACACCACGAAATATTAATCGAAGACCCTTCAAAATCGGAGACCAACAAAGTTTTTGCTCTCTTAAAAGCCTAGCCATGTTCGTCCATTAATGTGTCTGTTGAAAGCATGATAGCTGTCAAACGAATCTAGCTAAAAATTTTGCATGATGAAGGTCATAAGCTGGTTTGGATGGTTAATAGGCGAAATCGGCCCAGGGGAAGAAGTTTGTCTGAAAGGAACTACACATTTTTGAATATTTGCTTAACAAATCATAAAAGTTCCCTTTTAGGGACTGCACTTTTTTGAATATTTGCTTAACAAATCATAGTGTTTTGTGGACGAACCATGTTCTCACAACTGTTAGTTGGGATGCACTATATAAAGTACCTTACAAAAGGGCACAGTTGCTCATGTGGACCAAAAAACGGCCCGCATGATCAACATTGACTTATAGGTACTCAAATAAATGCACATTTCACTACGAAACTAAATAGGGATATATTTTCTTGAGTTTTGTTGAAAATAGGGGAGGGGCATGGACCGAAGGTGCTCCAAAAACGGCATTTAAGAGGGCATATCAATAATTCCGTGTCCATTCCGAGTTCCCTCGTCGTTATGGGAAATGCAACACTGCAACCATCAAGTACCATATAAACTGTCGTATTTTGAGAGTAATCCTCTAGTTTAGCTAGCTGTTCAAAAACTACACCTCGTGGATCAAAATGGAAAATTGTGAATATCGAGTGAATGTCCATAAAATATTATTTTTTGCCGAAAAAAAACCGTCGTTTTTGAGCCAAATTTTGTTCAGCGATGAGGACCATTTCTGGCTCAATGGGCATGTAAACAAGAAAATTTGCCGCATTTGGGACGAAGAGCAACCAGAAGAGGTTCAAGAGCTGCCACTTTATCCAGAAAAAACCACGGTTTGGTGTGGATTGTGGGCCGGTGGAATCATAAGTCTATATTTCTTTAAAAATGATGCCGCTGAGAACGTAACCGTCAATGGCGACCGCTATAGTGCCATGATAAGCGTCTTTTTAATGCCTGAAATTGAAGCTCGTAATCTCGGCGATATTTGGTTTCCACAAGACGGCGCCACTTCCCACACATCGCATCAATCATGGGATTTATTGAGAGAACACTTCGGTGAGCAGATAATTACAAGTGTTGGGCCGGTCGATTGGCCACCAAGATCGTGTGATTTCACACCTTTAGACATTTTTCTTTGGGATTACGTAAAGTCCAAAGTCTATGCTGACAAACCAGCTACGATTCAGGCCATGGAGCAAAACATCACGCGTGTCATTCGCCAGTTACCGGTCGAAATGCTCGAACAAGTCATCGAAATTGGACTCAACGGATAAACCATCTGAGACGTAGGCGCGGCCAAGATTTGATAGACATAATCTTTAAAAAAAATAAATGCCAAGGAATGTTCTTTCAAATGATAGTAAACATTCCTCATTCAATTTGAAATTTCTGTGTTTTTTCTTTGAAAAAATAGGGAACCTCGAAATGGATCAAGCGTTATTTGGAGGGTACATGTCAGCACCAATAGGACTGCTAAAAGCGACAATAAAGAAAATCCAAAATTTACACATAGACCTTCTGCTGGGAACTACGACGCTACCCAGTACTACTAATGAAGAGTCGCAAAATGTCCCTACCCAGTAAACCAAATTTGCCGACAATATCTGATATCAGACAATTCTGAACAATATCTGAACTCTATCGAGAATTCTTACCGAAATCGTTACGAATTCTGTGCGATTTGTCTGAGGATTTTTTATTTATTTATGAATAAATAATGTTAGAATGTTAGACCTGTCTGTGGGATTTTTATTAATTTTTGATCAGACTTCTCTTAATGAACTCGCAACGAATTCTAAACGTTTTATCTAAGGTAGTCTGTTTGTTTAAAATTTTTGTTGTTTGCTTCATATTTTACAGTTGTTGGTATTGTGTTCAGACATGTCGGAACTAATTCTTTAAGAATTCTTAACTGTTTGTCTGAGGTATTTTTATATTTTCAATTCTTGTTTTTTGTTTGTTAACATTCAAAATTTCCCAAGACATTAGACTAGAATTCGTTCAGAAATCGGTTCGAAATGTCGGCAAAAACATCAGAGTTCCCTCAGAGACGAAGAACAGAATAAATGTCAACCCTCCATGGTTTGTCCTAACGAATTCGGTAAGAATTCTAATCCAAAATCGGAAAATTTTTCCGATTGGTTATCCGGGCTGTGCGAGGGTTTTTATTGTGTTCGGAGGAAAACTATACTGCCGGCAGTTCTCGTTGAATGCAAAACTGGTTTCTCTTAAGCGTATAGCCACTAAACATAGTAACAGCACAATTATTGCTTGCGATATTATTATAGTAAAGTGGCGCTCTCCGAAACTGCAGACACCCCTGCTTGTAACTAAAAGTCTTTCCGAACGCTTTTTGAAAACATTTTACAACTTTTTTTCTGGTAGAACAAAAAAATTTTCTTTTTTTTGATTGTTTACATTCAGAATTTACCATGACATACGAGGTTCGAAAACGTCTTAGCCTAGCACAAAAAGCGCGGTATAAACAGAAAAAAGTTAAGTGTTTTGAAAACTTCCATCTCTGCTATGAACACATGTTAAATTTGTTTCGATCTGGAAACTCCTTCATATAGAAACAGGTGTTCACAAAAGAAGCATCCGCGATTTTTTTACAATGGAAGAATTAGAAATGCGTGGTGTCATTAAATATTTACATAAAAAAAGGTTTATCGGGACAAGAAATTCATAATGATATGGTGAATGTGTTAGGCGAAAGTGCTCCTTCATATGCAACAGTAAAAAATTGGGTTGCTGAATTTAAATGTGGTCGTACAAGCATTGAAGATGAACCACGTAGTGAACGTCCAAAAACAGCAACAACAACAGAAATTGTAGCCAAAGTGCATGATATGGTATGAAATGATCGACGAATAAAAGTGCGTAAAATAGCTAATATCATGGGCATCTCAAATGATCGAGTCCATTTAATTTTGCATGAAGAACTACAGATGAAAAAGCTTTCTGCAAGATGGGTGCCGGAGTCGACCAAAAACGCATAAGAATGAACATTTCTAAAGCTTGTTTGAATCGTTTTCAGCGAAATAAAATGGATTTTAAGCGTCGTTTCATAACTGTTGATGAGACATGGATCCACCACTATACTCCAGAGACAAAAAAACAATCCAAACAATGGACTGAAGCTGGAGGAAGTGCCCCAAAGAAGGCAAAAACAATTCAATCGGCTGGTAAGGTTATGGCAACGGTGTTTTGAGACTTCAAAGGTATTTTATTGATTGACTATCTGCAAAAGGGTAAAACAATAAATTCAGAGTACTATTGCAACCTTTTAGATCAATTAAATGTACAAATTCGAGAAAAACGTCCTGGCTTACAACACAAAAAAATAATTGTTCATCAAGACAACGCACCAGCGCACAAGAGTGTTTTAACAATGGCTAAAATCAACGAATTAAAGTACGAGTTGCTTGACCACCCACCTTATTCTCCTGATTTAGCTCCCAGTGACTTTTACCTGTTCCCAAATCTAAAAAAAATCCTTGCTGGCAAGCGTTTTACCTCAAATGAAGATGCAATTACAGTTGTAAACCATTATTTTGAAGACCTTGAGGAAAACTTTTTTAATCAAGGGATAGAATTGCTAGATAAGCGTTGGACTAAGTGTATTAAAGTTTCAGGAGATTATATTAAAAAATAAAAATATTTTTGAAAAACTCTCTTTCATTGATAGGCTAAGAACTTTTCGAACCGCCCTCGTAAGCTCAGAATTCGTTCAGAGTTCGGTTCGAGATGTCGGTAAAAACATCAGAATTTAATAAGACTTAATACCAGAATTCTGACCGAAGTCGTTCGGAATTAGTTCAGAATTCGATACGACAAATCGAAATTTCCTTTCGAATTTCCCAAGACTACAGTTCAGAATTCGGTTCAAAATGTCAGCAAAAACATCCGACTTCCCTCAGAGAAGTAGTTCAGAATTCGTGTCAACCCTCTCATGTGTTTTTCGTTACGAACTCGCTAAGAATTTTGAACCGAAATCGAAAAAACCGAAAGAAATCTATTGATGGCTCTCGATGTGTAGTCTCTTTAGAGCTGGCAAGAGTGAGTTGTATTTTCGTGGGCAATTGTGTGAAGAAAACTTGAAAAGTAAGGTTTACAACAGTAGTTCTCATTCGTTTGTGGAGAGCCTGGCCTTATAGAGTTCGGTTTTACTTTCAACAATTGCAGCAAGGCTTTCTGAAGAGGGTTGTCACGGACCCGAAATCATGATAAAAGAAGTGTGCAGCCACGAAAATCAATGTCACTTTGCCATTTTGTTAAAAACTTGTCTTCTATTTAAATATAGAAGCAAGAGGTCTTGAGCCGGTTTAATCCCTGTTCAATGTGTAAAAGCAACAGCCCGAAATAAAACAAACGATCTAAACAAACGAAATCGGAACATTTTGCCGATTGTCGTACAGAATTCGGACCGAATTCTGAAGGTTTGGTTTGCTGGGTATGAAGTAACAACTTTTATTGTGACCCCATCTAATATCTGCATGTCTGTTTTGCGTTGCTGGGCTTGTTGTTGTTTAATGAAAAGTTTTATTAAAATAAACATGCGTTCAAAGCAATTTTCCTAGGTTACCTGCCTGCTCGTTTAACTATTTTGATATCAATCTTTGAACTTTTAATTAAAGTTTTACTAGAGCAACGCCACAAGAAAAGAATATTTAAAATTTCACTAACCTTCTTGGACTGGCATGATGATTCGTAACGATGTTTATTATATCCAAAAACTGGTTGGGTTGTCTTCGTTTTGTTGTTGTTGTTGGTTATAATTTGAGTTTATTAAGAGATTTATTTTGGGTTTTTTTTTAATTTATATGAATAATTTATGGGATTTTTTTGGTATTTTTTTTAATTTTTTTATTTTTTTTTTTAATTTTAGTGTAATTTAGGAAACTTTGTTTATTATAATTGTTTGCGCTATTTTGTTTTAATTTTTTTTAATATTATTTTTGGTTTTGTATTTAGAAGATTTCGCTGATTTTAACTATGGAGGGGAGAAAATTATAACTGTGAAAATAGTTGTTTTATTTAAAGGAGAGACATTAATTACTAAGAAATTAGTTGTTTTTTTAACTATAGAGGAAAGCAATTTATAACTAGGAAATTAGTTGTTTTTATACTAGAGAGGAGAGCAATTTATAACTGTAAAATTAGTTAATTTATTTAAAAAAGAATAGTAATAACTGAGAACTTAGTCGTTTTTTCAAAAAAAAAGGAGAAAATTTTAAAGCTGTAAAATTAGTTGTTTTTTCAAAAAAGAGGAGAAAAATTTAAAACTGCAAAATTAGTTGTTTTTTCACTAGAGGGTAGAGCAATTTATCGATGTAAAATTAGTTAATTAAATAATGATTTTTATTTTCATTTTTCCGTCTTCGTTTTTCCTTCTTTTCCGTTTTGTGATTTTAACTCATTTCCTTTCTCTAGAAATGGCTAATTTCATTAAAGAGCTGTAGGCGTAATTTTTCGTTACTTATTTTTAATTTATTTTGCTTGCTATAACTTCTGGTAGCTTTGGCTTTGGTTGTTTCTGATTAAAACATTAGCACGTTTTATATGTTGCTTTTGAGTTTGTGGTGATGCTGATGTGAGGCTAGGGGATGTGAATGAGCACGACTGTGGTGATGTGGTCACTTAAGTTTCATCATTATCGTATGTTTTACTGTTTTCTGTTTTTGTGATTTTTCTTTAATTCAATTTGTATGGAAATTATAGACACAAAAGGTACATATGTTTAGGTGTATATAGTTATTATATACTAAGTATTTTGTATTATTTTTATGATTACGATTATTTTTGAGTAGATTTCGCCCCAATATACTCGGTATAGTTATGCGTGTTTGTATGTATGAGTTAGCACGGATTATTGCTGTTGCTGATATTTTCACTTTTCATTGTTGTGAACTAAATTTTCGCACACTTACTAACACGCTCGATTTTCCCGCAGAGAATGTGAAATGTTTTCTCGGATTTAGATTTTTTCCCTTTTACTAAGGCACGGAGGCTTGCACTCACACTTGGGCAAATACTTTCTCACACACGCACGCACGCATACATACGATTTTCGAAAAAACAAAGCACATTAAAGGGATACCAGGCCACACGATACACTCTCGCTGATGTGTGAAGCTCACACGAATGCAGCGGGATGAACAATCCGATAAAAGAAGCGCCCAACTGGAAATGCTACGCCGTAGAGGCACACACAGGCACAGGGGCCTTACTTACAGTCACGTTCACTTTCGTTGGGGTCGTTTCAGACACACGCACTCACGCACGCAAGCGGGCACGCACAGGACACCAAAAGTGAACCGAAGGCGAGAAAGGATACTTTTTGAATAAAAAGTTAGCAAGAAACAAACGCACGTAAGCCATGTAAAGCTGCTGCTTGAGAATGTGCCTCACACACACAAACCCAAGCGCTTACACATGCCACTAACACCAACAACACCTCTGCAAATGTGACTGGTTCTTTGAGAGCTGTCAATGTTGTTTCTCTGTTGCTGCTGTAAAATGTGACACAAAGACACCATGACACAGTGACTGACTGAAAAAATTCCCCTATGCACACTCACACGCACACCCAGCTCGGTTTCACCAGCAACAACTACAACGTTCGCCAAGCACGTCGTGTAGTTGAGTGACTGCTCTTTGGAATGCCAGCCACACTGCTATCCTGCAGGCTGTTTGGCCGTACGTAGTAGCAATTTTTCAAAACTGTGCACGACAACAGTCGTGTATCGTGTTTGGTCGTCGGTCTACCACCTTTCGGCTCTTCGTTCGTTCGCGTGTCTCAGGGGAAGGGGCGAGAGTGGTGTGGGGGAATGTTCTTAAAATAATACAATTTTGCGTGAGTTTGGGTGTGTTAGTTAGTGGAGCAACTATACACGCATACACGGAGCAACAACACGCGAAATATGCGAGAGCATTTAACTAGCGAGAGAGAGAGAGAGAGAGAGAGCGTGTGCCACAGTTTCTTTAACAATTGAGAGCGAGAGTCCACGAATAACCGTAATAACCAAGAAAAAAAAACGAAAACAGAAAATAAAAAAATGAAAACAGTAAAATGTTGTTGTATGCTGCTTCTTCTTCGGCTTTAGTTGTATGTAAAAGAGCTACCGCGTTGAAAATGTAGGTTAGTTAACACACACACACACAAACACACTCAGGCAGCGACTCGCATTCGCATACACGCACACTTTAACAGCCCCACACACAGTTCGTGCAAACTGGGTAACAAGAACTCTCACTCACTCTTTCGCTCCCAATCTCTCTTACAATTTCTATTATTATTCTTAAAATATTTTTATTTTTTTTATATATTTTTTCTTTACCACTACTTAAGTTTTTTTTTGCTTTCAAGAATTAACCAAATTTGTGTTGTTGTTGTTTTTTTTCATGGCTTTTTCGCTATTCTCTTTTACTATTTTTTGTTTGCTATATTTACACGTTCACTTTAGAAGCACTTTAATTAAACTTAAGATTAACATTTTATTTATTTTTTCAGTAATTTTTCTTGTTTTTTTCTTTCTTTCTTTTTGTTTCACTACTTTTCTTATGTGTGTTTAAATATTTTATCACTAGAATTTTGCAGTTCTTTGTTTTTGTTTTTTTTTTTTTAATTTTATTTCTTTTTGGTTTTGTTTTTTTCACATTTTTTGGTTGTTTGTTCTTGTTCGACTTTTAAGCACACAACATTTCCTTTGAATGGTTCGTCGGCGACTGAACGGTTTTTCCGATTGACGTAATCCTTATGGTTAAGCAAGTCTTAAAATTCCCCGTATTTTTGTGTAGCTCTCCACTCATAACTTTGTGGAAAGTCCTGTTACAAAAGTTATTGCTCTCTCTCTCTGTTATGAAGAGCATGTTTGTATTTTCTACTTTATAGTTGCTCTCTCAATAATTTAAGGTATTGCGACAAATGAGGACCATGTTGGCGTTTTATAAGAGTTCTTTTGGAATTATTGTTTAAGCAAAACGAATTTAGCCTTTTGTTAGTTTGTGCGGGACGTAGAGTCTTTCAAAGTGTCCAATAACTTTTAAACGGTGCAGGTAAACATTGTAATTTTCTGTAAAGAAAGCAAAAATAAAATAATGTTATTTAATTTATTTAGTCAAAAGAATATTCAATAAATTTCTATTAAAGTAGCCTGAAACAAACCAAGAAACATTAAGAGAAAGATAAAATAATTTAATATTTGTATTTGTATGAATGAACTTGTATATACGAGGGCGACCGCAAAACTAACTGCCCTGGCACATTTTCTGTTTTACTAGCTACTTTTTTGTTTTTTAAAAGCAATCTTTTATAAGCCATCTGTCAAAATTTCCGAAATATTTCATGATTATTTTCTTTGTTACAGGTGATTGAAGTAAACAAGTTTTATAATTTTTGAAAAATGGAAAATAAAGAGTTTCGTGCGGTAATTAAACTCTTTTATATGAAAAGTTATACGGCACAATTAATCAAAGATGAATTGGATTCTGTTCATGGTGATAATGCACCATCATACTCCACCGTGAAATCCTGGGTTCAACAATTTAAAATGGGTCGTTCAAGTACGGAAGATGATCAACGCTCTGGAAGACCGAAAACTGCTGCTACTATTGAAAACATTAGAAAAATATTAAATGAAGTGACTAAATTTAGACGAATAAAGCTCAGAGAACTTGCTGATATTGTTAAAATACACGACAAACCAGTTTGGAGTATTTTACATGATGAACTCCACATGAAAAAGCTGTCCGCAAGATGGCTGCCGCGCTTGTTGACTTTGCCCAAAAAATCGTCCGTTGGACCAATTCCGAGGAGCTTTTAGCGATTTATCAGCGTAATCCAAAAGAGTTCTTGCGCCGATTCATAACTGTTGATGAAACATGGATCCATCATTACATCCCAGAATGCAAAGAACAGTCAAAACAATGGATATAGGCTGGTAAAAATGGTCCCAAGAAGGCGAAAACTGTTAAGTCAGCAGGAAAAGTAAAGGCTACAGTATTTTGGGATGTAAGGGGTATAATATTTATTGATTATCTTGAGAAAGGAAAAACTATAAATAGTGAATATTATTGTGCATTATTGGATCGGTTGAGTGAAGAAAACAAGATAAGTATGTATTCACACGCAACCATGTTATAATCATACAATCATAGTATGATCACACACAATTATACTGTGATCCCCAATATAATTTTTTAGAATTGCTTTAAGTTGTCAACAATAGATGTGAATTATGAAAATTATTCAAAAAGACATTAAATTCAAAAAAATAGGAGTGATTTATTTCAAAGTAGAAAAAATAAGTTTAAATAAACGTATGCGTTTTTGTTACAAATGTTTCAGTTTAATAAAGCCAAAGCAGCTTGTTTAAAAAATTTTAATTTCGACAAAAAAAAGTACTATTATTGCCTTAGATCCGTACAAATAACATTTGTTCTAAAAAGCATATTTAAATGAGAAAAATTACAATCATACAGTATGATTGCCGTAATCATATCATTGTTAACATAAAACGCAAAACACAATACATTTGTCGCACCAACCATTGTTGCTATAACCATACAGTATGATTACCGTAATCATATCATTGTTAGCATAAAATGCAAAACACAATAGTTTTGTCGCACCAACCATTACCATATTTTCATTTTTAAATTTGGCAATAATACTATTGTTACATTTCAGCAATATTAATATTGCAGCAATTATACTTTTGTCAAAACTAATTCAGTTAACAATGCTATGGTTGCGACGATCATTCTTTTATTGCTAAGAACATATTATTATTGCCGTGACCATGTAGTAACCATGTTTTTTCTCTGCGTGCACTTAGCCAGAAATGAGCTTCATCGCTAAAGATGATGAAATTCTGAATTTTCGTGGAACTTTGCCACAGCCCAATCGGAGAGATTTCGGCGTTTCAAATGATCAAGTGCCTTTAGTTCTTAAGTCAGTTTAATCTTATAAGGATGAGGTCCAGGATATTTTCACAAAATACATCTCAGTGTGGTTGTAGAGCTGGCCGATTCCTGAGAACGACGTGAAATCGACTGATTTGGCTCATTTTGAACGCATACATTTACAGCTGCGATATTTTCGAGCGGTATAGCGCCTCTTTGCCGTCGGAATAAATAAAACTGAAAATTTGGAGCAAAATGTATCCACTATAGCACGCCCAGACTGTCGGGTGGGACGACTATTACGGCCGAAAATTGAAGTAAGCGCTCTTAAAGTTGCGACCACAGACTCAGAATTTCGGTAGGAATTTCTAATGATTGCCAAACGTTGCTCGCAAGTGAACTTTACCACAATGAAAATGTTGCCTTCCCTAATGTTTGATCACTGAAAGATCATTAAAAATGTTTGAAGGTGAGTTGACATTAAGATACGGAATGGTTAAGTCCCTATTGGAAAACCGGTTATGTAACCGGCGAGACATGTATTCGAAGTGTCGAAATAAGCACTCAAGTGCCTAGGCTTTTTAAAGCGGTGCAAGAAACATTTCACTCCTTCTGGTCTTTTCAATATCTATACAACTTACATCAGGCCGAAGATGGAATACAACTCCCATATATGGGCAGGTGCTCCAAAATCATCCTTGGAGCTACTTGACCGTGTTCCAAGGAGAGCGATGGTGCTGATAGGCGACAGTAGAGTATCCAACTCTATACCTATAGTTTCCCTTGAGCATCATCGGATTGTGGGTTGCGTGACGCTGTTCTATCGTTACTTTCATGGTGTGTGTTCATCAGACATCCGTCGCCTTATTCCTGACGTGAGGATGTTCGGCAGGGATACGCGACTTTCTGGGAATTCACACCCGTTTGTTATCGATTGGCCAGTTGACAGATCAAATTCGTTTTTCGCTCGTACTGTCCGTATGTGGAATCGACTTCCGTCAAATGTATTTCCCACTGATTGCGACATCCAGAAGTTCAAGACAAGTGTCAATAGACATTACTCCCTCTTTCCCCTCCGACCCTTTCCTTTCCACTCGCCAACGCAATGCACCGCATGTATAGGGGGAATCCCCTGAATGTTGGAAAAACAGAAAATCATGGACCGTGAAATGAATATCACGCAAAAGTCCATGAGTCGAATCATTAAAAAAGTCTAGGGACTTGGGGCTTTCAAGCGACGTACCGGACATTTATTGACTGCAACTTTAAAAAATTGGATTGAAAAATGCAAACGTCTTTTGGTGAAGCGCGCTGATAACTTGCACAGAAAAATTTTGTTCACCGATGAAAAAATTTTTACCGTTCAGGAAAAATTTAACAAACAAAATGATAGAGTATATGAGCGGTCATCTAAGGAAGCTTCTGAACAGATACCAAGGGTGGAAAAAGGTCATCACCCAGCTTCAGTTATGGTTTGGTGATGTGTCTCCTACGATGGGGTTACTTACCTGCATTTCTACGAACAAGGAGTCAAAACTTCGGCCAAAGTTTACAGAGGAACAAACCGCTGGCCATTGGCCATGTTTTTTAATATGGTGGACATTGCTGCATTAGCTGCATTTATTTCATACAACGAGATGAAGCCAATAAAAAGAAGTGGCAGACGACGGTCATTCCTACTATTTCTAAAAAACAATTGGCACTACCAAACATAGAGGAAGGAGCGCTGAACAACCGCATATCCAAGAACGCAATGGAAGCATTTGATGTAAAGGTAAGAAAAAACAATTCTAATGTTCAAAAGCAGAATAACTACATAATTTTGTTCTTGTTAGTATTATCAAGACCGGCAGAAGGAGCAGCACCGTCGTTTGCGTCTAGAACGAACAGACCTTCATGTCGCCTATGCCGTTCTGAGTACGGACGGCAGCGGAAAACAAGGGCCTATTGTCATTCCTGTAACAATCCAGTTTGTGCAGAGCATTCAACACTTATGCATCGATGCTACATCTGTACAGAAAATATGTTGGACGAGGGACGATCTACACAACAATAGTTTTTTAGGCTTTTTTCATATAAAACTCATAAAAAATTAATGGACGAACAAAAAACATATATTGTTGAGGTGACTGCCCCTGGCCGAAGAGTTTCGGGTCAATCCGGTACATAGAACCGGCAGTCGCTACAAATAATGTTATATGTAAAAAAAAAATTTTTTTCTAACATTCATTATACATGTGTAATAAGTAAATAATAATAAATCAAAACAAAACAATGCGTTTCCATATAAAATGCCTTACAAATAGAAGTAGGTCCCTGTGGACCTTGTACTTCGTATAAGGGCAACGGATGACTCAATCGTCGGAGGGTTAAGCTTAAATTTAAAAAAATGAATATTAAAATCACTTGAACAGTTTTAATTCTAGTTCGAGACCTTTTGGTGTTTCTTTTCCAGAATTAACGTAAGAATTGGTGAGATGTATTGGCTATGTATTGGCCAGGAAGACTGAACAGCTGTTTCTAAACCCGCCAAGGTTTTTCTTCAGCACTCTTTGGTGACGATTACTTGGGCTACAAATCAAATGATTTATACGGGAGTCTCATTTGAATAACTGAGAATTTGCGTATAGCCTTCGAACTATGCGTAGAGCAATTTTCATAGCGCAATATTATTTCCACCAATAAAAGACCGAATAAATGTAAACAAAACAAAAAACATTAAATATTAATTTTTACAAAAATATAGAAAATTCCATTGTAACGGATTCCTCCGAATGAATTAGACAAAAAACGAAAAAACCCTCTCCAGTAAAATTTTCTTTTTGGCGCTTAGGTCTCTCTCACTCTATATAAGTCCATCCATTTAGGCGTTTTATTTTACAATTTATGGCTATTTTCTGGAGTTTGTCCGGAAGCAACACTCTCTTGGAGGTGTTTTAGACGTCATATGTTCGGGAGTGTATACAGGAATGTGCGTGTGCAGGCGTATGTATACATATACAAAAACGTACACCCATACCAATACAGCCACACAAATGTACACGTGTAAAAAAACAACAATGATTTCTTTTTTCAAGTTGTAGCTCTTAGCTGTAGATTTGTGTTACATTTGTAGTTGTTGTTTTTGTTGGTTGCAGGAACTGCTCGATGATGTTGTAGCTGTTATGGTGATGCTGTCAGCGGTGGTGGTAGTGGTGGCGGTGGTGGCTTCGGCTTGTTCCTAACCTAACCTAAAAGGAAATGGTGTGCGGTTTTTTGTTGCTGTTCACTGGGACACAACTGAAAAGCGCCAAATTGATTTACATTTTGGACAACCAAAAAAAAAAGAGCACCAGGTGAGTGCACCAAAAGGGCAACAGAAAGCGGTGCTGGCGAGGTTGCCAACGGGAACCGCGCTGGGTTACAAATGACATTTTCAACGGAAATATAACAACGCTAATGGTTTAACAAACATTAAAAATGTTCCACATTTAGTTTTGTTTTTTTTTCAAAGCCTGCAGGAAAAACTTTCAACTTCGATTGAGGTGTGCTAGAAGTTGGGTGGCAGAGCAGGCGAATGATTTCCCAGTGTTTTCTTTCTGTTGGTCGCGTGGAAGTTTCATTAAACTACCGGCAAATGGAACTATAACAGCAGCACACACAAGTCGTCATCATCAACGAAGGAGAGAGAGAGAGAGATAGGCTTAAGCATGGCAGTAGGAGCAGACCATTACTTAAAGGGAAAAAATATCCCCTTATAATGCTCCGGCAGTGCAATCCTGGGAATAAGGGCAACAAGGCAGAACAGCACAGAATAGAGCAGGAAAAAAACAACAATGACGACGACAAGAGCAGCAACAGCAGCAGCGCATACTTTCACACGACAACACAATAAGGAGGACGACAACGATGTGAACTTACACTTCCATGCGAAACATGTGATGTTGTTAAAGCAATGATGCTATCTCGGAATGTTGTGCCACAAGAGGCACAACAGCCAGAAGAAGCAGAAGAAGAAGACGGCGACAACAACAACAACAACGAGAAGAGGAAAGTCGTCATCAAAACACCATCGCCAAACACCAGCTCCATAAATATCAATGCGAGTGCGAGTACACTCAAAGAAAAACTCGAGAAATGAAAATTATTAATGAAGCTTGAAAATAAAAAGAGCAAGAAAATAAAGAAAGCAAAAGGCCAGGCTCAACCTTACATGTGACGCGCAAAAAGAAAGGGGCCGAAGGTTAAAACCCAGCTTTGTTCAGGAGAGCCATTATAAAGATTAGGTGGGTTTCTATTTGCGCTTAGAATCGTCGACTTCACTTTCATAAAACGCGCATATCTCTGGGAGGGAACACTCTTGGGGCATGGGATCGGTCTCATTCGATGCTCAGATGTTGTCCACATCAAAAAAAAAGTGTTAAGTTGATGAAAAGTTTTGTTCAGAAGAGCCATTTTAAAGATTAGGTCCCTTTCCATTTGCGCTTAGAATCATCGACTTCACTTTCATAAAACGCGCATATCTCTGGGAGGGAACACTTTTGGGGCATGGGATCGGTCTCATTCGATGCTCAGATGCTGTCCACATCAAAAAAAAGTGTTAAGTTGATGAAAAGTTTAGTTCAGGAGAGGCATTAAAAAGTTTAGGTCCCTTTCTATTTGCGCTTAGAATCGTCGACTTCACTTTCATAAAACGCGCGTATCTCTGGGAGGGAACACTTTTGGGGCATGGGATCGGTCTCATTCGATGCTCAGATGTTGTCCACATCAAAAAAAAAAAGTGTTAAGTTGATGAAAAGTTTTGTTCAGAAAAGCCATTTTAAAGATTAGGTCCCTTTCTATTTGCGCTTAGAATCGTCAACTTCACTTTCATAAAACGCGCGTATCTCTGGGAGGGAACACTTTCTCTATGCGCTGTCACATATACTCTTCACCGTCTGTCCCTACGCTTATAAAGTCTGGTTAAATTTTAAGGGCCGATGCCATTTCTTGCCACTATTCTGACCATTGATGACGTTTGGAATGGTCAAGAGGCTTCAGTTCTTGAGTCACTTGCACCTTGTAAGCGTGTAAATGCAAGTCTTTATGCATAATGCTTATCAAGGAAGAGCGTGTGCGGTGCAATTGTTGGGCACGACGACGAGTTGAGGTGGACGGCTCTTCACCGGTGTTTTTACATCTCCTACAGACCCCGTTTGCTAAATTTTTTTCACGATTTTTCCGATTTTACGCACATTTGGACGATTAAATTGACCGAAAAAGTCACAAAGTGCTCAATATGCATTTTCATAATAAGCCTGAATAACGTTAACGCGTTGCTTGATTGTTTATCTCTCCATGATTCAAATTGAATTAGTCTGAAATTGAGAAATATCAAATGAAATGCAAAAAAAAAACATGACGTTTAGGTGTGCTTCACATTCAACATCGGCCCTTCAAATTTAACGACCCTTTAAATAGCAAGCAAAATGCTCCGTTTTTGCACCTTTCGGCCCATGCGACCATTCCTAAACTCAGCGAAACTTCAGAAATACGCTATATTTGGTTTCGTAGCATTTTTTTTTAGAAATTACATCCATATTGTCTAAGGGTCACATATTTCGGCCGCGCCGGACGTTTTTTGGGCCACATAAGCAAGAAAAATGCTCCGTTTTTGCACCTTTCGGCCCATGCGACCATTCCTAAACTCAGCGAAACTTCAGAAATACCCTATATTTGGTTTCGTAGCAATTTTTTTTTAGAAATTACATCCATATTGTCTAAGGGTCACATATTTCGGCCGCGCCGGACGTTTTTTTGGGTCACATAAGCCAAAACGTCCAGCAACAACGCTATTTTTTTGAGATATTCAGGGCGACCACAAAAAATTATGATTTGTTGAGAAAATATTTAAAAAAGTGTACTTTTAACCGAGGTAAATTTAGTCCCTTAAAAGGAAAATGCTTTCCCTTTGGGCCGAATTTGACATTTACAATCCCAAATGGCTCAGGGCCATTGGCCATCATCATGCAGAATTTCAGAATTATAGGTTTGATCGCTGCGTGCTTTCAACAGACTCACGCACATGGCTAGATCGTCTTAGAATTTTACAACAATCAATAATACAAATATACGCGATTAGCTGTACCCAGCGTAGCGTAGCTGATCCTGAAAACTTGTCATTGTAAGCGCATATATGGGTGCTGTTTTTAGACGTGTGATTTTCAAGAAGAAATAAAACGCATATACTTTCATGTTATGGCCAAGAATTTAGCTTTATGGGGTTTGCCATTATGTTTTAAAAATGATTTCGGGCAAGTAGATGCCGCGGCTGGCTCGAATAAATTCCAGCTGAGAGGCCCAATTTTCCACCACTTTTTGCAGCATTAGGAGCCGTAAGTTAGCAATAACGCACCGAATGTTCTCTTCCAAGGCTTCACTTGTGCCGGACTTATCTGGGTAGACAGGCGACTTCACTTAACCTTACAACAAAATATTCCAGCGGTGTAAAATCGCACGATCTTGGAGGCCACGCCACAGGCCCACAACGCGAGATAATGCGCTCACCACAAGTTTCCTTCAATAAATTGATTGTTTTGTTGGCTGTAGGGCATGTAGTGCCGTCTTGTTGGCACCAAATATCGTCAAGACTACGGGCTTCAATTCCAGGTAGCAACAAGTCCGATATCATGGCGCAAAAGAGAGCAACATTCACAGTAACGTTCCGGCCATCATCGCAAAAGAGAGCAACATTCACAGTAACGTTCCGGCCATCATCATTTTTGAAAAAAATTGAACCGTGGTTTTCTCTGGCTAGAATGGCAACTCTTCTGGTTGCTTTTTAGCCCAAATGCGGCAATTTTGTTGTTGTAGTGGCAACTGTGTGACGGGGTGACAGCCATTGGCCGAAGAATTGTTTTTCGGGTCAATCCGGTCCATAGAATCGGCTGTCGTGGGATTGTATTTTGGCAATTTTGTTGATTGACGTTGCCGTTGCGCCATAAATGGGCCTCATCGCTGAACAAAATTATGGTCGAAAACAGCGGATCTTCCAGGCTCTCAGCGAACGCTCATTTCCATATTACAGTTGCCAAGATTTAAAGGAAATTCGGGAAAGGCATATTACGGTCTTTCGAATGAACAATAAAGATTCCACACTTGATTTGAATTTTTGTATTTTTTTATTTTGAAAAAAATACTTCTAACGCGTGATCCATTTCGAGGTATCCTACTTTTTTAAAGAAAAAAAAAACACAGAGAATTCAAATTGAATGGGGAATGTTTATTATCGTTTGAATGAATATTCTTTGGCATTTATTTTTTGAAAATTATGTCTATCAAATATTGGCCGCATCTACGTCTCAGATGGTCTATCCGTTGTGTAAAATTTTCGATGACTCGTTCGAGCATTTGGACAGGTAACTGGCGAATGACATGCGTGATGTTTTGTCCAAGGCCTGAATCGAAGCGGGTTTGTCTGCATAAACTCAAGACTTTACATATCCCCACAGGAAAAAGTCTACTGGTGTGATATCACACGATCTTTGTGGCCAATTGACCGGCACAAAATTATCTGCTCACCGAAGTGTTCTCTCAATAAATCCATTGTTTGATGCGATGTGTGGGAAGTGGCGCCGTCTTGTTGAAACCAAATGTCGCCGAGATCACGAGCTTCAATTTCAGGCATCAAACGGTCGCCATTGACGGTTACATTCTCACCGGCATCGAATATGGACCGATGATTCCACCGGCCCACGAACCACACCGATTTTATATAGAAATTATTGACTCAGGTGATTCTAGTAAATTACCAAAGGGAGAAAACTCAAAGGTCCGAGGTCTTTTTTATGGGACAAGAAAATTTTTATTTTGCAACGCTATACTTTCGTTCTTCCAAAGATGTTATGGAAAATGCTGAAAAAAGCAATAACGAGCCCATTATTGCGAAGCTGAAAACGGGGTGTCATTAGGTGACACTATTTTTCATATTTAGTGTAAAAAAATTTCCATTTTGTACATTAAATAATCTGAAAAAGATAAAAAGAAATTAATAAACGAAAAACTTATTAAAGTCTTTAAACCCATGATAACTTTTGGCCCACCCTGTAGCAATGAGAAATGTATACAGTTTTAATAAAACTTGTGGCTCATAGAGCGTTAGGATTTTAGAGCTGAAAGGTCCTCTGTAAAGGGGCAATACAACACATTTTTGCTCTCAGTGTAAAGAAGGTGGAGAGATTAAATAAAAAAACGCGACAAAACCCAACAGTAGTTCAAAAATAAATGGATTAAATATGTATGAATGTGTTTGGTGTATGTGTGTGTATATGCGTGTGTGTGTATGCGTGTGTTTATGGTGTACCAGCACATATACTCCCATACTCGCACTGGCCTATTGTTTTGATTTTGATAAATTAAATTATGAGCTGTGAACATTTGCATTTTATGAACCTGAACAGACATACTCGTACATGCCTGCATACATTCTAATATGTCCGCCGCCTGTGTTAACGGCTTTTCTATCGTTAACATCGAAAAAAAACTTTAAGCCAAAATTTGTAGAAAAAAATCCGCTTAAAATTAGGACAAATTTAGGTTAAGCGCACCAAGTGCGGCACTCATCTTTATCTTCTACCCCGAATGGGTTGTTTTTCCTGTCTGATTGTGTTGTTTGGTTTTTTGCTCTTGCGAAGGAGGAAAAAATTTCACGACAAGTTTTCCCTTCAAAGAAATAGTGAAAGCGCTAAAGAATGCATATCAAAGAAAGTTTTCCTTTTTCGCATTTGTCAATTCCGGCGAAGCGAAATGAAAGAAAGTTCAGTTGAGTTTATCTACAAATGTTGAATAGAGTGCGGCGGCGGAGATGGCAAGAGTCATAGGGGGCGAGAGTGGCTGTATATAAACTTTTCAAGAAGTCAATTTGTATGTGAACCTTTGAGTTTTGAAAGAATATTTTACGTTGTTGTCTTTTGATTTTCCAGGAAAAATACCAGTTATGCGAAGATAATTTAATTTCACTGATGAAAATAGTTAAGAGCTACAGCACGAGTAGCATATTAGACATTTAAATATCTATAGAATACTCGTAGAATTATAGTAGGTGAGCAAAGCCATTTAAGATTAGCGAAGCCTTCATAGGGTGACCTACTTGATAGTCACATCTTTGAAAACTTTTTATTGTTTTAAATTAAAACGCACTTTATTCCTTTTGTCTTTTGCAATAGACAAAAAATCAATTGAAAAAGTCTACACACAGACGGTCTCTACAGGGTGATTTATTCACGACTGCACAGATTTCATCCGGCGTATTCCTTGGCTCATTTCAGGAATATATGTCCATCTTCATAACTTTGGAACGGTAGGAGCTCTGGGCTTCGTTTAGGTTCAGAACTTAGCAATTTTACCCGAGTATCCTCCAACCACCAATCTGAAAATTTTCAAACCGCTGCCATTTAGGCCCCCTTGCATTTTCGGGCATGGTCGTGGATGGACATATTTTCATGAAATGAGCCAAGGCATACGCTGGTGAAATTTGTCCATTCGTTAATGAATCACCTTCTACAGGGTGGAGCGCGGTAATTTGCTTTTTTGCACTGCAGGCTGTGGCGGCACTGTTGGTCGAAGAGAGTGGAGAGTGTGCGTGGCTTATAGTGGTTGACGGGCTGGCGGATTTGTATTCGTCTGCCTTTTCGTTGCCATCATACATTGGACACGTGAGGAGAGGTCATTTTGTGTTGAAGCGTATTTTTCAAATGCGCACTCGATCATTGCAGTGCAGCGTGCTTTTTGTTTACGATTCGCTGTTCCCCCACGCGGACATGTTCCTGGATGGCAATCAATTGTAAATTGGGTAACTTCATTGAGAACAGCAGGGAATGTGTCATGCGTAGGAAGGGGACCTGAGAGAAGGATAACAACACCCCAAAACATCGGCGAGTTAGAGCAGCAGTACTGCAATCTCCGAAACGCTCTGCTCGCAAGCAATCACTTTATCTTGGCATTTTCAGACGTTCTCTCCAGCGGTTTCTTCATGATGAACTGAATTTTCAGCCGTATAAAATGTGCATGGCCAAACAATAAGTATAGAAACGGGTGGGGGTGGGAGATATCGCTTAATCGCAACAGATTCGAAGTCAATCGGTATGGTAAACAGTGGTTCAATCTTTTTGCCACGCCCCTTTTCTAAAATCTCCTTTATGATAAACTAATGGATCGATTGTTCTTCACAATTAACCGGATGAAACAAATGACTGGAAAATCATTATAGACTTTGCTATGGTAAAATTAGAAAGAGGCGTGGCGCCCGCTCGCCCTCACAACCCTTAACTTAAAATGGCAATATTTCATAAACTAATAGATATAGGATGATATTTTAAACATATAATGTTGGCCTGGATCGAAAAGTGGGAGGTGCCACACCCCTTTTACAAAATCGCATATATGGCCAAAATAATAGACCGTCCATTATAACATTTTAACAGAATAAAATCAAAGACTCGGAAATCATTTTAGACTATTTTATGGTAAAATTAGAAAAGGGGCGTGGCACAGCCCACAGAACCCTTAATAAAAAAGACTATATCTCATAAACAAATAGAGATGTGAGAATGATATTTAAGACATGTGATGTTGGCATGTATCAAAGCACATCCAGGAGGAAACAAGGGAGTTGCCACGCCCATTTCAAAAAATCGGATTAATGGCCATATTTTGGAAAGAAATCAAGTATTATCACATTACACAGTGCAACAACCAAAATGCGAATGGAATGAAACCAATTGCAAATGAAAGTTGACATTATCCACAACAAAATTTTCAAGCGTTTTTTAGTTCAGTGCTAGATTTTTTTTACACCCATTTGAAGTTGGTGATTTTGGACCGCTGTCGCCCAAGAAAAGATCATTGAAAATTTGATAAAAAAAAATGCTTATTTATTTTTATTATCCTAGTAAAGTTGTGGTAGCTTACTGTTTTTGGTATTTTTTCACCTAAAACTCACGCTAGATGGCGCTGTCATACAAACGGTGCTAATTCTTGTAGATTTTCAGAGAAAACACGGTCTATTGCAGTAATTACTGCTTATAGAACACAAAGGAAGACAGTTCAACGTATTAGAGAACATGGAAATATACGAACAAAAGACATTCGACAGAAGGATAATAAATGAACAGGTAAACACAGCTTCAGACATAATATTTAAACCCTTAAAGAATATGTCATTAAAAATTAATATTCTCCATTACTTTATGGATGGGTTTTAAAACCAACATTCCACCGAATCTGATGAGCAAGGTGGACGTTTTCACCAAGTAACATTTTCTATGCTGGTGTTTAAAGAGAACCACCGATGACGAGGGTACTGACAAAGAGCAAGAACCAGAAACATACAGGGCCTTCTACTTCTGGATCTTTTGCTACTTCAAACATGCAAATTGACTGTGATAGTAATGATGATTAAGCGGATCCAAATAAGATATAATAATGCATAATCCATTTCAAGGTTCTCTACTTTTTTAAACAAAAAAACACAGAAAATTCAAATTAAATGGGGAATGTTTATTATCATTTTAAAGAACATTCTTTGGCATTTATTTTTTGAAGATTATGTCTATCAAATGTTGGCCGCAACTACGTCTCAGATGGTCCATTCGTTGAGTCCAATTTTCGATGACTCGTTCGAGCATTTCGACAGGTAACTGGCGAATTACATGCGTAATGTTTTGCTCCAAGGCCTGAATCGAAGCGGTTTTAAACTTTAGACTTAACATATCCCCACAGGAAAAAGTCTAACGGTGTGATATCACACGATCTTGGTGGCCAATCGACCGGTCCAAAACATGAAATTATCTGCTTACCGAAGTATTCTCTCAATAAATCCATTGATTGATGTGATGTGTGGGAAGTAGCGCCGTCTTGTTGAAACCAAATGTCGCCGAGATCACGAGCTTCAATCTCAAGCATCAAATAGTCGGTTATCATGGCACGATAACGGTCGCCATTGACGCTTACGTTCTCACCGGCATCATTCCACCGGCCCACAAACCACACCAAACCGTTGTTTTTTCTGGATGAAGTGGCAGCTCTTGAACCTCTTCTGGTTGCTCTTCGTCCCAAATGCGACAATTTTGCTTGAGCCAGAAATGGGCCTCATGGCTGAACAAAATTTGGCTCGAAAACGTCGGATATTCTTGGAACTTTTCAAGGGCCCCTAGAGCGAAGCGATGTCGCTTGGGAACATCGGGCGGCTTCAGTTCTTATCCAAGCTGTATTTTGTACGCTTTCGGCGCCGAATCGACTCTCCACGGTCTTGGTGTACACTCTTACAATTTTTTTCCATAAAAATTGCATTTTTCTAATAAAGGGTGTTTTTTATTGAGGTATAGAACTTCGAATTGAAATAAAACACAAGAAAATCGTTTTAATGTCCATCAATTTGGCTTTATTGGAAGGATAATTTTATGCCATTAATGTTTAAATATGATTTCGGGCATGTGGCCGCCGCGGCTGGCTCGAATAAAGCCAATTCTACAGGTCCAATTTTCAACCACTTTTTCGAGCATATGGGGCCGTATGTTGGCAATAACGCCACGAATGTTGGCTTCCAAGTCCCCTAACGTTTCTGGTTTGTTGGCGTAGACGAGCGACTTCACATATCCCCAAAGAAAATAATCCAATGGTGTCAAATCACACGATCTTGGTGGCCAATTGACAGGTCCATTCCGCGAAATTATGCGCTCATCGAATGTTTCCTTCAATAATTCGATTGTGACGTGCGCTGTGTGGCATGTAGCGCCGTCTTGTTGGAACCACAACTCATCCACATTCATGCCATCCAATTCGGGAACAAAATAGTCGGTTATCATGGCTCTATACCGGTCTCCATTAACGGTAACTGACTCTCCAGCATTATTTCGGAAGAAGTATGGCCCAATGACTCCACCAGCCTATAGAGCACACCAAACAGTCAGTTTTTGTGGATGTAATGGCGTCTCAAGGGTCTCATGTGGATTCTCTTCACTCCAAATGCGGCAATTTTGCTTGTTGACGTAGCCATTCAACCAAAAATGAGCCTCATCACTGAACAAAATTTTGTGATGAAAATCAGCATCGAGATGAATCTCATTTTCGGCCCATTTTGCAAGCGTTGTTCTTTTGTCAACCTGTTCATGATGAAATGGCAAACCAAACTAAATATTAATCACTTGACAGCTGACAAAATGGCTTGGATTTTTTAGCTTAAAAAATTAAATACACCGTTTTTTCTATTAAAATCTACAAGAAATAGCACCATTTGTATGACAGCGCCACCTAGCGTGAATTTTGGGTAAAAATAAACATCAAAAATAAATTCCTCGACCCAAAAAACAGTAAGATGCCACAACTTTCCAGGATAATAAAAATAGAAAAGCATTATTTTGTTAACATTTCAATGAAAATGTATTGTTTCGACAAATTAACTATAAAATTTTAATTTCAACAATTTTCATGGTTAAATACAATGCATTGTTAAAACAACAATAATTATTTCAATAATAACAATTTTAATGGTTAAAAAATTCAACAATGCATTTTTAAAACAACAATAGTTATTTTAAAATTAACAATTTTCTTGGTTAAAATATTCAACTATAGAATAGTTAAATTAACTTTTATTACTGTTAAATAACAGTCAACAACAAAATGCTCAAATTAACCTTATATAACGTAGACTCCAAATCATGTCTGTTTATGGTTAAGTTAACCTTATATAAGGTTATTTTTTTCTCAGTGTAGACAACGTTTCAAAATCACCAACGTTAAAACAAATCACGCACTGAACTAAATAAGCCCATTGAAGGTTTTGTTATGGATAATTTCAACTTTCATTTGCAATTGGCACTGTGTAATTTGCGACTTTATTCACTGGAATAAACTGCGACTTATCACTTCACAACGCTTGAAAGTGGCGCCAAATGCGGTCTGAGAAATCGACAAAAATCTGATTTAGTGACACCAATATCACGGCTTAACAACAAATTGGGTGACAATTCTTTCCTTGGCCCGTTTTTCGATAAGAGACATTCTTCAACATCCAAACACTCTTCGAATAAAATATTAGTGCAATTTTGTTTTTCTAGACCAACAGCACATGCTGATATTGATGGGCTGCACAAGTGTTTCCCAGAGGTTATCACTCTTCGGCAACCTGAATATGCAAAACAAATTTCGGCGGGCTATACTCAGTTCAGTTCCAATTTATATCTGACAGAGAAAGCATCGAAAGTAGCCACAGTATGGCCAAGATGCGGTATTTCTACACGGTAACGGTTAAACTATAGCTTGAACTGAATTTTAACTGAATTTGAATATATTTGCAGTTCATTACTTTGTACCTTCTGGCCATTAATGTGCAAGCCGATGCCCAAACGCTGTGTTTAAGTGAAACATGTGCTCAACAATTGGTGGACCGGATTAATTCGGCTTACCGAATAAGCAGCGTACCAAATAACCCTCTGGGACCTGAACAATTGCTGCGCGCGGCTCTGCACGACTCGATTGGCCAGATGGAAAGGTTTGATTGGAAAAACTTCAAAAGTCCACTCTTGAAGAGGCAATTTGAAATTTTTCATCGTGAATTTAAATATCCCGTCGTCACAACCGATCTTTTCTTTGCTGCCGATGACCTAAGATCCCTAGGCAATAGGGAATTCTTATGTGATCTTCACCAAAAGTCTGGTGAATGCAAAAAATCCTTCAATAAACTAAATAGGCATGATATGGTACATGGCAATGATTTGAACTTGATTGCCTGGAATTGGGCTGAGTGGCGCAATAAGATGCCCGCCAATGTTAAAAAACACCTGCACTATTTAATAGAATACTATCAGAACATGTCCACGCCGGTGATGCCTGCTTCTGCCGTATGGTATGAACAGTATGAGGACAAGCATTTTTTCGATGACTTGGAGTCAGCCATGCAGACCATTGCGCCGTTCTACAGCCAGATGCACGCTCATTTGAGGCATTCCTTGCGGCTTAAGTATGGCGATAATGTTATACCAGCCTCAGGGCTCATACCCCACCATCTCATGGAACAGGCCTTTTATCAGTCGTAGAAGAAGGACTCGGTTTTGAGTAATCCGTACCCACACAAGAAATTGCCGAACATGCAACATGAGTTGGACGATTTCGGAATTGACTCCTTCAAATTTATCAATGCCAGTGTTCAGTTTTTCGGTTCAATGGGATTTGATATTTTCAATGAGTAAGTAACTCAATACTTAGGATTGATATTGCTATCGAATTATCTACAATAATTTGTGACAAATTTTCCAAAATAGTTTAATGAAAAATTTTCTAAAAAATTTGTGACAAATTTCTAAAAAAAATAGTGAAAAATTTTGAAAAACATCCACAAATTTCTAAAATATTTGTGACAAATTTCTGAAAAATTTGTGACAAATTTCTGAAAAATTTGTGACAAATTTCTGAAAAATTTGTGACAAATTTCTAAAACACATTGTGAAAAATTTCAAAAAACATTGTGACAAATTTATAAAATAAAATTATGATAAAATTCTAAAAATGTGTGCCAAACTTTTAAAAAAAATTGTGACAAACTTCTAAAAAAAACTGTGACAGAGTTCCTAAAAAATTGTAACAAATTATATATAACAATAATTTTCTAGAAACACAATTTTGACAACATTTCCCATTTAAATTTTTTTGGTATAAAATTGTCTAAAAACTAAATTTGTCACAAATTTTCTGTAAAAAATATGTCACAAATTTTCTGGAAAAATTTTGTCGCAAATTTTCTGTAAAAAATTTGTCACAAATTTTCTGTAACAAATTTGTCGCAATTTTTCTGTAAAAATTTGTCGCAATTTTAGTAAAAAATTTGTCACAAATTTTCTGTTAAAAAATTTGTCGCACTTTTACTGTAAAAAATTTGTCGCAATTTTACTTTAAAAAATTTGTCACAAATTTCCTGTACAATTTTTATTACATATTTTCTTCGTCGAATATTTTCTGTAAAAATGTGTACTAAATTGTCTGTAAAAAACGACGCAATTTCACTATAAAAAATTTGTCACAACTTTTACTATAAATAAATTGGCACAAATTTTCTGATAATATCTTGTCGCAATACAGTCACAAACTTCCTATAAAATTTGTCACAAATTTTCTGTAGATTTTATTGACATATTTTCTGTTTTACATTTGTGTCACAAATGTACTGCACAAAATTTGTGACAAATTTTTTACAGAAAATTTGTGACAAATTTTGTACAGAAAATTTGTGACAAATTTTGTACAGAAAATTTGTGACAAATTTTGTGCAGTACATTTGTGACACAAATGTAAAACAGAAAATATGTCAATAAAATCTACAGAAAATTTGTGACAAATTTTATAGGAAGTTTGTGACTGTATCTGTAAAAAAGTTGTCACAAATTTTATGTAAAAAATTTGTCACAAATTTTTTGTAAAAAATTTGTCACAAAATTTACTATAAAAATTTTTTCACAAATTTTCTGTAAAAAATTTTGTCACAAATTTTCTTTAAAAAATTTGTCACAAATTTTCTGTAAAAAATTTGTCAAAAATTTTCTGTGAAAAATTTGTTAAATTGTAAAAATTTTTTTAAATAAAATTAACTGTTTTCTGTAAAAAGATTTTGAAAACTTTTCTTTGTCAAAAACAATTTTTCCATAAAAAGTTTTTCACAAATTCTCTACTAAAAGAAATTTTCATATATAAGTATATTCCATATCAAAATGTATGTCAAATTTGTAAGAAATTTTCTATAAAAATAATTTACCAAACAGTGTCCCAGATTTAAAAAAAAAATCTTTAACAAATCTGTCGAAAAAATCCTATGAGAAAATTATAAGCAATTTTTTATGACAAATTTGTTACAAATTTTTCTTGAAAATCATTTAAAATTTGTATAAGAATCTTTTGTTTTACAAATGTCACAAACTTTTTACGACAAATTTGTGCTCTTCGCAGCGAATATATGCGCATCTATTTTGTCGAAAATGACTCTACAGGACCCGACTGCAAGGGTTCCATAACCAATTACCCTGAGATCATGTTTTTTTACTGCCGGAAAAACAGCTACAAGAGGCTCTTAACAATGCACGGTGATATTGCGAGGGTCGAATATGCGCATTTGACACATCACTTGCCAGTGGGCCTGAATCGTGAGGCCTGTCCTGGTTTTAGCAATGCCATAGCCGAAGCCGTCATCCTATCGGCTTCGACTCCAAAGCATTTGCAGAATCAGTTGGGTCTTTTAACGGACTACAATTACGACGAAAAATTGAATTTGAACTTTTTGTACAGGATGGTAAGTGGTGGAAATCAATTTTCTATTAGCGCTTATGTTTAACTTGATTTTGCTCTCCGCCAGGCTGTTCATGCTCTTTTATCGATTCCCACCTATTTTGTGCATGAGAAACTTTGGCTTGAAATGATCGACAAGAAAATTACACCGGAAGAGTACAACTGCCGCTATTGGGATCTTATGGCCCAGTACATGGGTGTGAGTCGTCCCTCTGTGCACACCAATCCCGGTGTTTATGAAATGCCCTATAAATTCTATGAGGGCGTGGTGGAAGATACCTTGAGTACCAAGTAGGTGGCAAAGTAGAGACAGGGGGAGGAAGTACCAGAGGTTTTAATTTACTTTATTTTGTCGTTGCTTTTCGATTAGGAAACTCTTTGGGGAATTCTTCGGCTATCAACTTTACCGCGATATTTGCTTGGCTATCGGTGAATTCCAGCCGGGCAATCCGGACAAAATTTTACAAAAGTGCGATTTTGCCAACAATAAACGTGCGGGAGATCTTCTTAAGTAAGTGAAGCAAGCAGGCATCCTGCTAGATTAGGTGTTTTTCTGCCACCAGTCTGACACGTATACCTCTTATACTTTGCTTCTCCCTAATGCAGGGGTTTGATGACTCCCGGTTCGACTAAACCATGGCGTGAACTGATTGCAACCTTAACACCCTCGCATGTTTCGAAGTTACAAGGCACCGCCTTCTTGGACTACTATGCGCCCCTGAACACTTGGATTACCAAAAATAATGCCGACAACAATATTCAAGTTGGCTGGATGCAAAGCACTAGTAGGTTATCGTCTCCTTCATAAAGCTTCATAATTCTGCTAATACAATTTTTTAACGTTTTTTCCCTTACAGCCTGTCCACGCTCGCATTGAATATTTTTTTTAGTGGGTTACGACATCTATCGACAAACATTCCCAAAATTGATTTGTAAAAGAATAAACAACAGAGATTTTTAGGAGAAGTTTTTCTGATAAGTTTTATTTAAAAGACAAAGGTCTATACAACTTCTGTGGGAATTTTCCAGTCCTGGGATTAGTTCTGAGTTCGACTATCATTCTACCCTAACAGCATGTCCATATATATGCTGTCCATCATCTATTCTATAGAAAATCAGCCCCTTGGGGCTCATCAGCTATTCTATAGAAAATCATCCCTTTGGGGCTCATCATCTATTCTATAGAAAATGAGCCCCCTGGGGCTCATCATCTATTCTATAGAAAATGAGCCCCTTGGGGCTCATCATCTATTCTATAGAAAATGAGCCCCTTGGGGCTCATCATCTATTCAATAGAAAATGAGCCCCTTGGGGCTCATCATCTTGTCTATAGAAAATGAGCCCCTTGGGGCTTATCATATATTCTATTGAAAATGAGCCCCTTGGGGATCATCATCTATTCTATAGAAAGAGAGCCCGTTGGGGCTCATCATCTATGCTATAGAAAGGGAGCCCCTTGGGGCTCATCATTTTTCTATAGAAATAAACCCCTTGGGGGCTCATCATCTATTCTATAGAAAATGGGGCCCTTGGGGCTCATCATCTGTTCTATAGAAAATGAACCCCTTGGAGCTTATCATATATTCTATAGAAAATGAGCCCCTTGGGGCTCATCATCTATTCTATAGAAAATGGGGCCCTTGGGGCTCATCATCTTGTCTATAGAAAATGAGCCCCTTGGGGCTTATCATATATTCTATTGAAAATGAGCCCCTTTGGGACTCATCATCTATTCTATAGAAAAAGAGCCCCTTGGGGCTCATTATCTATTCCATAGAAAATGAGCCCATTAGGGCTCATCAACATCTTTGTCTACAGAAAATGAGCCCCTTCGGGCTGGGAAACTGGGAGTAGCCTTTGGTTGCGAGCTCTTGCCGTCTTGCCATTAATGTGAACTCCGAATGGTACTTGACTATGATACAGGACTTTTTTCAGTCGGCTTTTGAGGCAATGTAATCACAGAAGCGACACTTATGTCGCAATTGTTGATGAATTTTTGACTGCGTATGGTGAAATGGGCTGCAACATGTCAATTAAAATGCTTTTCCTCCATTCACATCTAGACTTCTTCCCAGAAAACCTGGGATAGTTCAGTGATGCACAATGGAAAAGGTATTGAAGGAAAATATAAAATGAAAATAATTTCCGAATTTTGCTGGTCTCTTAAACGGGATACTGATGATGTTCAACTAAAAAAAGGTCAAACAAACATTTCTAAGTAGTATTGCCAATAATTGTATTTTTTCAAAAAATGTTGTTTTAATAAAAGTTGAATAACTCAATCAGGTTCTAACGAATTTCAAAAAATCAAAAAGGATACCGAATTGTATTCAGAAGAACACTCTCTTTATTATTCATTTCAAAAATTGTTCGGTTCCTTTTATAAATTTCTGTTTAAAAACGCATCCAAAGTTAAAAAAATACAATAAATTTAAAAAAAAAAATGATTTTAGAGAAAAATACTCAGATTTTTTTCAGTGTGATTTTAAAAGTGTATACACCATTCGCAAGGCCGCAGTTTCTTCTTTCCAAATCAGCCGAAAAACTTTGGTTGACATTCAACCAAGTTACTGGCATATAAGTGCGTACGTTTCGAAAACCCGGTTTTTTACCCGTAACTCCAGATTTTGGAGTTGTTTGGGAAATTTCAAAACCGGTTTCTTGTTGTACTCGGCAAGATCTACAAGAAAAATAATATCAATTTCCTGTATTTTGACTTCATTCTTTTTTGTTACACTGTGTACTTTTTCCAGGATAGCCGTCTTGCCGTTACTGTGAACTCCAAGCGGTATTTGACTTTGGAACAGGACTTTTTTCCAGCCGGCTCTTAAGGCATGTAATGAGAGGACACATGGTTCCAAAAGGAACCATGCACACAGCGAGGTTTGCTTTGAGGCAAACGTTTCATGCAAATGTTTCCTGGCCGGTTTATCTCTTTGAGGGGTGATGTGAACTGGCAGGCACGCTCATCCGACTCAGTCCCATGCGAATTTTTCCTTTGGGGTTACCTGAAGTTGAAGGTGTATATCAACCGTCACAACAACCTTGGAAGACCTAATTAACAATATTGAGGCGGAAATTGGCAGAATACCAGTGGACATGCTTGTTATCATTCCAAAATAAGCAAAATATCGCCCTCCACCCTGTACAATAACCTAAACTGCTTTCATACACATTTTACTCATCGCCTCTGTACGATATTCGAGATTAGATTTTATATGAAACTTCTCTAGTGAATAGGACTCATAGGGGATGAATCGCTGACTTATTCTATGTTTTTGTTTAAACGAGCACTCAGGGGATGTCCCCTATACGGTTGCTATACTTATATACGAGGGTTGCTGTACATATTTCAGGCCTAAGGCAACATTAAGTGACATTTCCATTGGAATGTTTGACATTTTTAAGCACAAACGTACTCAGAACGTTTAGACGTACGACCACCATTTGTGTTGTTTACAGTGACTTGAAAAATCAATTTGACAAAAAAAATGAAATTAGCTCGTGAACATTTTCGTGCGATCATTTTTCACAACGTTCGACGTGAATTATCACGTGCATCGAAGAACTTAAAACTTTGTATGGCGATGAAGCACCATCCTATAGCTGTGTGAAAAACTGGTTTAATAAATTCCGACGCTCGCCCAAAGACGAACCTCGTGAAGGTCGTCCAAAAACGGCCGTTGTGCCAGAGAACATTGATGCCGTGCGTGAACTAATAATGCAAGATCGTCATGTGACATACCGTGAGATAGAGCCATCCTTGTGCATTGCTTCCTCCAGCATACATTCGATATTGCATGAACACTTGTCCGAAAAAAGATTTGTTCTCGTTGGATCCCGTACAATTTGACAATCGCTCAAAAAAAGGCTCGTGTCGATTGGTATAAAGAAATTTTTGAAAAAATACGATCGCGGTCCTTCAAAAGACATTTAAAAGATCGTCATAGGTGACGAATTATGGATCTAAGCGTGTAGTTCTTCGTGGAAGAAGCACTTCGAAGCAAATGGTCGCCTGTTTCTTCGGCAAAACTGGTCATGCGGCGACTGATCCGGTTGAGCAACGTAGGAGGTCAATTCTGAGTGATACACCACAATTTGTTTGCCTGGAGTCTTCGGAGAAATTCGAAAAACGCACTATGACAACGCGAGCTCTCACACATCGGCTCAAACTAGTGCCTTTTTGACCGACCAACATGTCGAATTGATGGGTCATCCGTCGTACAATCCTGACTTGGCACCCAATGACTTCTTTTCATTTCCCCACATCAAGAAAAAAATGCGTGGTCAACGATTTTCATTGCCAGAAGATGCTATTGAAGCGTTCAAAAACCATGTTTTGGAGGTGTCTCAATCGGAGTGGAAAAAGTGCTTCGACAATTGGTTTGAGCGCATGCAAATGTGTATAAATCATGCTGGAGAATACTTTGAAATACAATAAAACCATTTTTGATGACAAATATTCGCATTTTCATTATTAGGACAGAAATATAAGCAGCCTTGCCGTTTATTGCGTTGGCGAGTGGATAGTAAAGGACCGGAGGGGGATAAAGGATGTAATGCCTTGAACTTGTGGATATCGTAGATAGTGGAAAATACATTTGCCGGAAGTCGATTCCATACTCCTTGGATGATTTTGGTGCATCTGTCTATATATGGGAGTTGTATTACATTTTCTGTCTGTTGTAAGTTATATCAATATTAAAAAGATCAGCAGGCATTTAAATAAGGCTTGTAGAGTTCAAACGAACTCAAATCGCGAAGGCCTTTTTAGGGGAGCTTTAGAAGCACATGTACAGATATAGTCCAATTTTCTTCGAAGTTGTTTTTAGAGGACCTACAAAGCTCCATGCAAAATTTGATTAATGCAGGGTATCGAAGGTAATTCGTATAGCCGCAGGAGCTTTAACCGTGAGAGAACTTTGTATGAGGCTCCCGAAAACCCCGAACCAATATGATGAAATTATAGCGTTTTACCATGAGAATTTTGAATACGGTAGGACTAAAATTATGGCTTCCATTCGTCGGGACTATAAATCGGGAGTAACCATTGCGAAAGTGCAATTAAGTGCAACATCTGAAGCTGCAATGTTTGAAATCGGGTAGAAAGTCACAATGTTTACTGTTGTGCAACCATTTTAATTACGTTTTTTCTTGACCGGAACAATAAGTAAAGAAACGGGGGGATATGGCTTAACCGCAACAGATAGCGATTCGAAGTCAATCGGTATGGTAAACAGTGGTTCAATCTTTTTTCAGTTGAGGGTTACGCTGTTCTACAGCATGTTGCCACGCCTCCTTTAAAAAAATCGCCTTTATGGTCAAACTAATGGACCGATCGTTATTAACTTTTAACAGGATGAAGCAAAGGTAAAATTAGAAAGAGGCGTGGCGCCGGCCCACCCACACATCGATCGGTATGGTAAACAGTGGTTCAATCTTTTTTCAGTTGAGGGTTACACTGTTCTACAGCGTGGTGCCACGCCTCCTTTAAAAAAATCGGCTTTATGGTCAAACTAATGGACCGATTGTTATTAACTTTTAACAGGATGCAACCAATGACTGGAAAATCATTATAGACTATGCTATGGTAAAATTAGAAAGAGGCGTGGCGACCGCCCACACAACCCTAAACATAAAATGAAAATGTCTCATAAACCAATAGGGATAAGTTGATATTTTCAACATATGATGTTGGCTTGGATCGAAGCACATCCTGAAGGAAAAGTGGGAGGTGCCACACCCCTTTTACAAAATCGCATATATGGCCAAAGTAATAGACCGGCCATTATAACATTTCAACAGAATGAAATCAAAGACTCGAAAACATTTTAGACTTTTTTATGGCTTGAGCCTCTTGAACCTCTTGTGGTAGATCTTCGTTCCAAATGCGGCAATTTTGCTTGAGCCTGAAATGGACCTCATGGCTGAACAAAATTTGGCTCGAAAATGTCGGATCTTCTTGGAACTTTTCAAGGGCCCGTAGAGCTAAGCGATGTCGCTTGGGAACATCTGGCGGCTGCAGTTCTTGTCCAAGCTGTATTTTGTACGCTTTCGGCGCCGAATCGACTCTCCACGGTCTTGGTGTACACTCTCACAATTTTTTCCATAAAAATTGCATTTTTCTAATAGTAACGAACTGAGAATAATAAAATTTGCTTCGTAATATCATTAGAAATGTGTTTTACAATGAAGGCTACATCAAAAATGGATTTTTTAGCCTAAAAAAGTAAATACACCGTTTTTTCTATTAAAATCTACAAGAAATAGCACCATTTGTATGACAGCGCCATCTAGCGTGAGTTTTGGGTGAAAATAAACATCAAAAATAAATTCCTCGACCCAAAAAACAGTAAGATGCCACAACTTTCCAGGATAATAAAAATAGAAAAGCATTATTTTATTAAAATTTCAATGAAAATGTATTGTTTCGATAAACTAACTATGAAAACTTAATTTAAACAATTTTCATGGTTAAATACAATGCATTGTTAAAACAACAATAATTATTTTAATAATAACAATTTTAATGGTTAAAAAACTCAACAATGCATTGCTAAAACAACAATAATTATTTTAAAATTAACAATTTTCTTTTTTACAAAATTCAACTATAGAATAGTTAAATTAACTATTATAACTGTTAAATACCAGTCAACAACAAAATGTTTAAATTAACCTTATAAAACGTAGACTACAAATCATGTTTCTGAGAAAAAAATAACCTTTTAACAGGTTAACTTAACCATAAATAAGTTAACCTTATAAAAGGTTATTTTTTTTCTCAGTGTAGACAACGTTCCAAAACCACCAACTTTAAATGCGTGTAAAAAACAATCTTGCACTGAACTAAAAAAAACCTTAAAAGATTTTGTTATGGATAATGGCAACTTTCATTTGCAATTGGTCTCATTCTATTCGCATTTTGGTTGTTGCACTGTGTAATTTGCGACTTCATTCATTGAAAAAAACTGCGACTTATCACTTCACAACGCTTGAAAGTGGCTCCAAATGCGGTCTGAGAAATCGACAAAAATCTGATTTAGTGACACCAATATTACGACTTAACAACAAATTGGGTGACAATTCTTTCCTTGTCCCGTTTTTCGATAAGAGACATTCTTTCACATCCAAACATACTTCGAATAGAATGTTAGTGCAATTTTGTTTTTCTAGACCAACAGCACATGCTGATATTGATGGGCTGGCTGTACAAGTGCTTCCCAGAGGTTATCACTCTTCGGCAACCTGAATATGGAAAACAAAAACTTATTGAAATTTCGGCGAGCTATACTGAATTCAGTTCCAATTTAAAGCTGACAGAGAAAGCATCGAAAGTAGCCACAATATGGCCAAGATGCGGCATTTCTACACGGTAACGGTTAAACTATAGCTTGAACTGATTTTAAACTAAATTTGAATATATTTGCAGTTCATTACTTTGTGCCTTCTGGCCATTCAAGTGCAAACCGATACCCAAACGCTCTGTTTAAGTGAAACATGTGCTCAACAATTGGTGGACCGGATTAATTGGACTTACCGATTTAGCAGCATACCAGATGATCCTCTGGGACCTGAACAATTGCTGCGCGCCGCTTTGCACCCCTCGATTGACCAGATGGAAAGGTTTGATTGGAAAAACTTCCAAAGTCCACTCTTGAAGAGACAGTTTGAAATTTTGCATCGTGAATTTAAACATCCCGTTGTCACAACCGATTTATCCTTTGCTGCCGATGACCTAAGATCACTAGGCAATAAGGAATTCTTATGTGATATTCACCAAAAGTCCGGGGAATGCAATAAATCCTTCAATAAACTAAATAGGCATGATATGGTACATGGCAATGATTTGAACTTGATTGCCTGGAATTGGGCTGAGTGGCGCAATAAGATGCCCGCCAAGGTTAAAAAACGCCTGCACTATTTAATAGAATACTATCAGAACATGTCCACGCCGGCGATGCCTGCTTCTGCCGTATGGTATGAACAGTATGAGGACAAGCATTTTTTCGATGACTTAGAGTCAGCCATGCAGACCATTGCGCCGTTCTACAGCCAGATGCACGCCCATTTGAGGCATTCATTGCGGCTTAAGTATGGCGATAATGTTATACCAGCCTCAGGGCTCATACCCCACCATCTCATGGAACAGGCCTTTTATCAGTCGTGGAAGAAGGACTCGGTTTTGAGTAACCCGTACCCACACAAGAAATTGCCGAACATGCAACATGAGTTGGACGATTTTGGAATTGACTCCTTCAAATTTATCAATGCCAGTGTTCAGTTTTTCGGTTCAATGGGATTTGATATTTTCAATGAGTAAGTACCTCAAAACTTAGGATTTGATATTGCTATCTAATTTTCTATAATATTTTGTGACAATTTTTTTAAAAACAGTTGTAACAAATTTTCCGAAAAAGTTTTGTGAAAAATTTTCTAAAAATTTCTTAAAAAAATAGGGGAAAATTTTTTAAAACATCCACAACTTTCTAAAATATTTGTGACAAATTTCTGAAAAATTTGTGACAAAATTCTAAAAAAACATTGTGACAAATTCCAAAAAACATTCTGACAAATTTATAAAAAAAATTTTGAAAAATTCTATAAATGTTGTGACAAAATCTTAATAAAATTGTGACAAACTTCTAAAAAAAAATTGTGACTGTGTTCCTTAAAAAAATTTTAACAAATTATCTATGTTGTGAAAATTTTTCTCTAAAAACAATTTGTGACAAATTTTTCTAGAAACAAAACTTTGACAACATATCCCGTTTAAAATTTTTGATATAAAATATTTTAAAAACTAAATTTGTCACAAATTCCTGTTACATTTTTTTCACATGTTTTCTTCAAAAGTGGTCACATTTTTTCTGTAAATAAATTGTCACAAAATTTCTGTAAAAAATTTGTCACAAATTTTCAGTAAAAAATTTGTCACAAATTTTTAGTAAAAAATTTGTCACAAATTTTCAGTAAAAATTTGTCACAAATTTTCAGTAAAAAATTTGTCACAAATTTTCAGTAAAAAATTTGTCACAAATTTTCTACAAAATATTTGACACAAATTTTCTGCAAAAATGTTGTCACAAATTTTCTGTGAAAAATTTGTCACAAATTTTCTGTGAAAAATTTGTCACAAATTTTCTGTAAAAAAATTGTCACAAATATTCAGTAAAAAATATGTCACACATTTTCTGCAAAAAATTTGTCACAAATTTTCTGTGAAAAATTTGTCACAAATTTTCTATAAGAAAATTGTCGCTATTTTACTGTCAAAAATTTGTCGCAATTTTACTGTAAAAAATTTGTCGCAAATTTCCTGTAAAATTTTTTTCACATATTTTCTTCCAAAATCGTCGAATATTTTCTGTAAAAAATGTGTCACAAATGTTCTGTAAAAATGACGCAATTTCACTATAAAAAATTTGTCACAACTTTTACTATAAAAAAAATGTCACAAATTTTCTGTAAGAAAATTCCCTAAGCACATTTCTCGCAAATTTTCCGCAAAAAAATTTGGCCCAAAAATTTATTTGTCTCTCCCTTTGCAGCGAATATATGCGCAGCCATTTTGTCGAAAATGGCTCTACAGGACCCGACTGCAAGGGTTCCATAACCAATTACCCTGAGATCATGTTTTTTTACTGCCGGAAAAACAGCTACAAGAGGCTCTTAACAATGCACGGTGATATTGCGAGGGTCGAATATGCGCATTTGACACATCACTTGCCAGTGGGCCTGAATCGTGAGGCCTGTCCTGGTTTTAGCAATGCCATAGCCGAAGCCGTCATCCTATCGGCTTCGACTCCAAAGCATTTGCAGAATCAGTTGGGTCTTTTAACGGACTACAATTATGACGAAAAATTGAATTTGAACTTTTTGTACAGGATGGTAAGTGGTGGAAATCCATTTTCTTATGTTTAACTTGATTTTGCTCTCCGCCAGGCTGTTCATGCTCTCTTATCGATTCCCACCTATTTTGTGCATGAGAAACTTTGGCTTGAGATGATCGACAAGAAGATTACACCGGAAGAGTACAACTGCCGCTATTGGGATCTTATGGCCCAGTACATGGGTGTGAGTCGTCCCTCTGTGCACACCAATCCCGGTGTTTATGAAATGCCCTATAAATTCTATGAGGGTGTGGTGGAGGTTACCATGAGTACCAAGTAGGTGGCAAAGTAGAGACAGGGGGAAGTACCAGAGGTTTTAATTTACTTTATTTTGTCGTTGCTTTTCGATTAGGAAACTCTTTGGGGAATTCTTCGGCTATCAACTTTACCGCGATATTTGCTTGGCTATCGGTGAATTCCAACCGGGCAATCCGGACAAAATTTTACAAAAGTGCGATTTTGCCAACAATAAACGTGCCGGAGATCTTCTCAAGTAAGTGAAGCAAGCAGTCATCCTGCTAGATTAAGTGCTTTTCTGCCACCAGTCTGACACGTATACCCCTTCTACTTTGTTTCTCCCTAATGCAGGGGTTTGATGACTTCCGGTTCGACTAAACCATGGCGTGAACTGATTGCAACCTTAACACCCTCGCATGTTTCGAAGTTACAAGGCACCGCCTTCTTGGATTACTATGCGCCCCTGAACACTTGGATTACCAAATATAATGCCGACAACAATATTCAAGTTGGCTGGATGCAAAGCACTAGTAGGTCATCGTCTTTTTCATAAAGAAATGCTGCTAATAAAAGTCTTCAACGTTTTCTTTTTCCTTACAGCCTGTCCACGCTCGCATTGAATAGTATTTATTCAGTGGGTTACGACGTTTATCGACAATAATTCCCAAAATTGATTTGTAAAAGAATAAACAACAGAAATTTTTAAGAGAAGTTTTTCTTATGAGTTTTATTTAAATGCCAAAGGTCTATACAACTGCTGTGGGAAATTTCCAGTCCTGGGAGTAGTTCGGAATTCGACTATCATTCTACTCTAACAGCATGTCCATATATATGCTGTCCATCAGCTATTCTATAGAAAATCATCCCCTTGGGGCTCAACATCTATTCTACAGAAAATGAGCCCCTTGGGGCTCATCATCTATTCTATAGAAAATGAGCCCCCTGCGGCTCATCATCTATTCTATAGAAAATGAGCCCCCTGCGGCTCATCATCTATTCTATAGAAAATGAGCCCTTTGGGGCTCATCATCCATTCTATAGAAAATGAGCCCCTTGGGGCTCATCTTCTATTCTATAGAAAATGAGCCCCTTGGGGCTCATCTTCTATTCTATAGAAAATGAGCCCCTTGGGGCTCATCTTCTATTCTATAGAAAATGAGCCCCTTGGGGCTCATCTTCTATTCTATAGAAAATGAGCCCCTTGGGGCTCATCTTCTATTCTATAGAAAATTAACATCTTGGGGCTCATCTTCTATTCTATAGAAAATGAGGCCCATGGGGCATATCATCTATTCAATTTAAAATTAGCACCTTGGGACTCATCATCTATACTTGGGGCTCATCATATATTCTTTAGAAAATGAGCCCGTTGGGACTCAACATCCATTCTATAGAAAATGAGCCCTTTGGGGTTCATCATCTATTCTATAGAAAATGAGTCCCTTGGGGCTCACCATCTATTCTTTAGAAAATGAGCGCCTTAGGGCTCATCATCATCTTTTCTATAGAAAATGAGCCCCTTCTGGCTGGGAAACTGGGAGAAGCCAGAGACTAAAGTCTGATACCAAGTTTAGTCTCCTGAGACCCTAGAACTTGTCCTGGCCTAGCTAAAGCGGCCCCTTCGGGGTGCAAAATCTCATTCCCAAATCGCGGAAAGGGATTCGTTTCGGTGTGGGGGCATTGCAACCGGGTTATAAATCCATAGATCAGCAAAGGCGTTAAATAAGCCTCGATCCCTTAAACTTAAAGGTCTCACTTTCAGTTGGTAGATGCGTGTTTAGCGCAATGGGGCGCTGAACGTCCTATGATAACGAGCTCTAGTGCGAAGACGTACCATGGTTAAGGCTATTACATTAAGAATCGCGGACACTCTATCTTACAGGCCTTATCCGTCAAGACCAAACTAAATATTTGTAAAGCCCTTTAAAGTTAATATAAGTAAAAGCCATTTCGAACTTTAGTGTTGTTAGACTTGTTTTGGGTTCAAGCTAAAGACAATTTCTTTGCAACTTCCGGTCTTTCAATTATGTTCCAAAAGCTCTTGAAACTATGTTCTTTTGACTATTCAAAACTAGAATATTTGATAATTTCTGACTTTTGACCGCTGGCAATGAAATTAAAAATGCAGCTTATCTCTTAGCGGAGATCGGTCCAGCACATCCGAGCCACATCACATCCAATAAAGGGTTGCTCATACTACTCTACAAGAGTTATTGCAAGCTTCCAAATATTTAGAAGACTTATCCGGTTTTCCAAGTCCCGAAACCCAATAACACTTTCCTCGATAGTCGCTCTAAGTCCATAATTTACTTTAAATGCCAACTAACATCAACGCATCGCACCCCACACATTGTTGACATAGCAGAACTTCAAATTATTATTTGAGAATCACTGATAGTTGCTCTAGAGGTCAACACAGAGGTTATCATCACGCATTTGAAATTATGAGAAATCTCTTACGTTTTTTATAAATTCGGTAAGACTATGCAACGAAAGTGAAATGAATTTTAGTTTTGTTTTGAAGTTGGCGGTGAAACCATTCGAATTTCGATACACGCAAAAATGGTCAAGACTTCAATTTTTTGGCTAACGGTAAAACTATAACGAATAACTTAAATCCCACACGCCTACAACTGAAATCTTTATACCCACTTGCAGCTTCTGGGCGTGAGCCTTGCGGTCTCTGTCGAAGCGAACACCCAATCGGACTGTTACACCGAATCATGTGCCGCCCAGCTGCTGGAAGAGCTTAACTCCGTCTATGCGGATAGTGCCACCGCCTATCGCCATATGGCCGAGAATGAATTGAGTCCCGAAATATTGATGCGTGAAAATCTTCGGCCCTTCTATGCAGCCATGCAAAAGTTCGACTGGCTACACTTTCAAAATCCCCAGCTAAAACGTCAATTTGAGGTAGTGCTGCAAGGAGCCAAATATCCACCCATGAACTCCGACTTCAAAAAGGCCACCAAAACCTTGAAATCCCTGGCTCAGCGCAAATACGTCTGCAACCGCAAACACCGGCCGTCTTCCCATCAGAAATGCAGCATGGCCTACATACATCAAATCAAGACAATCGTTGCCAATAGCGCTGATCTGGAGGAAGTCAAATGGTACTGGGCTGAATGGCGCAATAAAATGCCCAGGGACGTCAAGGACGCTCTGCACTACTACATCGAGTACTATCAGAATATATCCACTCCTGAGATGCCCGCGTCTGCTGTGTGGTATGATCAGTATGAGGATGGAAGTTTTATTAATGAATTGGAGGGACTCATGGAGTCCATACAACCCTTCTATCGTCAGTTGCACGCTCATCTGCGGCAAGCCTTGCGTCTGAAGTATGGCGTTGACGTCATACCACCATCAGGTCTTATACCCCATCATCTGATGGAGCAGGCAATGTATCAGTCGTGGAAGAAGGAATCGGTGTTGCGCAATCCCTTTCCCGACAGGAAGTTGCCAAACTTGCAGCAGGAGTTAGATGACCTGGATTTCTACCCGTTCGATTTGGTTAACATCAGTACTCAGTATTTTGGATCGTTGGGTTTCGACAATTTGACAGAGTAAGTGAGAGTTTAAAAAATAATTCCGTCACAAAAAACGGTCAGAGCTTTTTTGAGATTTTCTAAAAAAATTGTCACAATTTTTTAGCATAATTTTTGTCATTAAAAAAATTTATCGCAATTTCTCATTTTGTTTCATTTTGTCACATATTTTTCATAAAAATGTTAAAAATATTTTAATAAAAATGTCACAATTTTTTTTTTTAAAAATGTTGTCACAATTTTTTTTTTATAAAAATGTTGTCACAATTTTTTATAAAAATTTCACAAATTTTTTCTTAGAAATTTTTTCACAAATTTGTTTTACCATATTTGTTCATAATCTTTATCATTAAAATTTTGCTGCAATATTTTTCTTAAGATTTTTTTTAAACAACTGTTTTTTTTATAAAACAGTTGGCACACATTTTTTCAAAATGGAAAAATTGGTGACAACAATAATAGAAAATTTGTTACAAATTGTTTCATAGAAAATTTGTCACAAATTGTTTCATAGAAAATTTGTCAGAAATTTTTTCATAGAAAATTTGTCACAAATTTTTTCATAGAAAATTTGCCACAAATTTTTTCATAGAAAATTTTTCAAAAATTTTTTCAGAGAAAATATGTCACAAATTTTTTCATAGAAAATTTGTCGCAAATTGTTTCATAGAAAATTTGTCACAAATTTTTTCATAGAAAATTTGCCACAAATTTTTTCATAGAAAATTTGTCACAAATTTTTTCATAGAAAAATTGTCACAAATTTTTTCATAGAAAATTTGTCACAAATTTTTTCATAGTAAATTTGTTACAAATTTTTTCATAGAAAATTTGTCAAAAATTTTTTCATAGAAAATTTGTCACAAATTGATTGTTTCATAGAAAATTTGTCACAAATTGATTGTTTCATAGAAAATTTGTCACAAACTGTTTCATAGAAAATTTGCCACAAATAGTTTCATAGAAAATTTGCCACAAATTGTTTCATAGAAAATATGTCACAATTTTTTCATAGAAAATTTGTCACAAATTTTTTCATAGAAAATTTGTCACAAATTTTATTGTAGAAAATTTGTCACAAATTTTTACATAAAAAATTTGTTAGAAAATTTGTCACAAATTTTTACATAGAAAATTCGTTACAAATTTTTTTCATTAGTTTCATAATTTTGTCACAATTTTGTTTCATACAAATTATTTATAGATACTGCCACACATTTTTACATAAAAATGTTGTCACAAATTTTGTGACAATAATAATTTTTCTCATAATTTTTTCGTAAAATTTTTTTTCTTAAAATTTTTCACATTTTTTCATAAAATAATTTTTCAGAAATTGTTCATAAAAATGTTGTCGCAAATTCGTTCATAAAAATGCTCTCATATTTTTTCATAAATGTTTTATGATAAATTGTTTGCTAGAAAATATAGGACAAATTTCTATAAAAAAAAAACTGCCTTACTTTTATAAATGATTTTAAAAAAAATTAACAAAATTTGTTTTATAAAAATGTTACATATTTCGTATAGCTAATTCCTAAGAGTATAGCTAATTCTTAACAAATGTTTTAAGAGGTTTAATTTAAAAAAATTGTCACAATTTTCTTTAAAAAATGTTTCACAATTTTTTGGACAGACTTTCAACTGATATTTTTATCGAAAATTGTTTACAAATTTTTATTGAAAACGTGACATAAATTTGTCAAAATAATCAAAAATTTTTATGGAAAATTTTGTATTTTTCTCCATAGTTTCTGGACTCTCTTTTTCTCCTAGTACTCTGTTCGAATTATTGAAAGATCTATGACAGTTCTGTGTGAAACAAAATAGCAGGGCATATTAATAATTCCGTGACTTTACCAACTTGCTTCAAGTACCACCTGTTTGGAGAGAGAGTCCCGGCATTTAGTTTGTGTTTTACAGCTGTTCGAAACATACAACCCCGTGGATTTTGTTAAAAATGGAAAAAAGAAGAAAAATTTCGAGTGCTTATTAAACATTATTTTTTGCGGAAAAAAACGTGAATCAAACCAAGGAAAAGCTTGATAAATACTATGGGGACACTAAACCATCGATTTCAATGGTAAAAAATGGTTTACTGACTTTCGTTGTGGTCGCACAAGTACAAATGACGCTGAACGTTCCAATTGCGGTCAATACAACCGAAAATGTCTAAAAAATCCAAGATATGGTGTCGGGCGATCGAAGAATAAAATTGCGTGAGATTGTTGATGCCATACGCATTTCATAAGGCAGTGTGGTTTCATTTTTATATGATCAGTTGGGGTGAAGAAAGCTGTCTGCAAGATGTCTGCCGCGTTTGCACTCAATTGACCATGAACGTAATCGTGTGACAACTTCAAATAATTGTTTGGATTTGTTTAAGCGCAATTCGAATGAGTTTTTGCTGCGTTTTGTAACTGAGGATGAAACATAAATCGACACAATCCACTACTCCAGAGTCTAAGCTGCCGACTAAACAACGGGTTTCTTAGGATGAACCGGCTCCGATGAAGGCCAAGGTGACTCTGTCGGCCAATTAGGTGCTGGCTGCAATTTTTTTGGGATGCACGCGGGATAATTGATTTCCTTTAAAAGGGAAAACTAATAAACAGCGAATATTATGCCAACTTATTGGACCGATTTAATGAGGATTTAAAAGAAAAACGACCCCACATGGTAAAGAAAAAAGTTCTTTTTCATAAAGATAATGCACGGGTGCAGACTTGTGCAATCTCAATGGCAAAATTGCTTGAATTAGATTACGAATTGGTACCTCATCCGCCATATTCTCCGGAATTAGCCCCGAGTGACTATTTTCTATTGTCAAACCTAAACAAATGGCTCGGTGGAAAGAGATTCAGCTCCAACGATGAAATTATCGATTAAGCAAATGCCTACTTTATGGGCCTCGAAAAAACCTATTTTTTGGATGGGATACAAAAATTGGATAAACGTTGGACTAAATGTATTGAGCTCAAAGGAGTTTGTGTTGAAAAATACTTTTTTTGCAAAAACTGTGTTTTATTCGAAAAGGACGGAATATTGATTGCCCTCGTATCAATATCATTTATTTGTGGGACTCATTATAAACATTTCAACAAAAAATTGTCATAAAATAGCTATACCTATTTTTTATATACAAAAAAATTGTCATAAACTGTTGAAAACAGTTTTCTACAAATGAGCTTACGTATTTTTTTACATATTTTTACAAAATTATATTTTAAAAAGAATATTTTTGTACAAATTTTTCACAAAAAATGGATATTTGTATTCAAGACTTTTTATATTTTTTCTTTTCTTTATTGTAAGGTGAATTTGACGGCAGTTATTAATAAAGCCGTGTCGCAACAGAACATGACAATTTTTTATAGAAAGTTTATAAAAGTTTTAAAAAAACTATTCAGCACTAATTTTTACGAATATTTTCTGTAAAATATTGTCTCAAATGTTTTTTTTTTGCAATATTCAATGGTGTCTCAATTGATTAAATAACTTTTTGACAACTGTTTTCTGTTTTATTCTTCTTCTATAGTGACTTTATGCGTGATCATTTCATCGAAATGCCACCAGGTCAGGGAGGGCCGGATTGCAAGTCGCGCATTTTTACCTACGGAGAAATTGAGATGAACTACTGTCCGAAGGTGTACTACAAGAAGCTCCTGCAAACACATGGCGATGTCTCGCATATTCAATATGCCCTCATGAAAAATGACAAAGAAGTTGGTCTGAATAATGAGGCGTGCCCCGGTTTCGGCAATGCTCTGGGTGAGGCCGTCATTTTGTCGGTATCAAATCCACAGCATTTGCAACAACAACTGGGACTTTTGTTGAGCTACGATTATGATGATATCTTGAATTTGAATCGTTTATATCGCATGGTAAGTTTTGTTGAAGGACCAAAAAGAATAGATTTTACTTTACCTTGTCCTTGTCCCCTATTTCAGGCTGTACACACCGTTTTGTCGATACCCAACTATTTTGTGCATGAGAAACTCTGGGTGGATATGATCGACAAAAAGGTCACACCGGAGCAATACAACTGTCACTATTGGAATCTTATGGAGAAATATATGGGCGTGGGTCCAGCGGCCGAAACTAAGCGCGGTGCTTATGATATGCCCTATAAATTCTATGAGGGCTTGTTGGATCAAACTAGAAGTACCAAGTAGGTGGAGTGAGGTTTTAATAAGGAGTCTCAAAGACATTTCCATTTTAGAAAACTTTTTGGCGAGTTTTTGGGCTATCAAATCTACCGAGCCGTTTGTTTGAAAATCGGCGAATTCAAGCGAGGCAATGCCTACAAAATTTTACACAACTGCGATTTTGCCGGCAACAAACATGCAGGGGAACTACTCAAGTAAGTTCGTTGCAGTTGTAGGAAGTAAACATTTTCGCAGTTGATTCTATTTTTCCCTTTCTTTTTTTTAGGGATTTAATGACTTCCGGTTCCTCTAAACCATGGCGCCAAATTATCAAACCTTTAACCATACGTAACATTGAAAAGCTGACCGCTACGGCCTTCTTGGAATACTATGAACCTCTCAACACATGGATTGAAGAAAATAATGTGGAGAAAAATATCCACGAAGGCTGGGAGACAAGTGACAGTATGTCCGGCATTGACCCTCACCTTCTGAAGCGAAATCATTTGTTAAACAATTTCTCCAATTATTTTTTCTTTTCTAGAATGCAAACGCTCGAGTGGAGTTGAGAGTCCATCGACGGATGCTGTCACCAACAAGCCATGATGTGCCACAGGGAATTGGAAATCTTCCTTCCATATCTTGTGTACAACATCTTTAGAAACTGAGCAAATGTGAACCAAACAACAAGAACGACCGAGAGTTTTTTATTATCTCCTTGTTTTCGGTTTGTTGAAGAACGGAAATAAAGCAATACAATTTATTTTTCGAAATACCAAAGGGACCAGTCGTTTAAATGTGTGCTGAGAGAATAATAGGACTTTGTGTCATTTTGGGAGTTTAAATAAAAGTTTTTATGTTTAAAAGCTATTAAAATCTTTGAAGATTTTGTAATTCACTCGCTTTCATACATAGCTTTTGTACTAAAGTTATTCGAGGTGGTGCGGTTTATCAAGCAAATGCAACACAAAAGCTGGCCTTGTCTTAAATATAAAAAGCTTTTGTTACAGCCTTAATTTTGATAAGTATCGCGTGCTTTATCAAAGCGGTTTGTATTGCATTTCCTGCAAACGAAAAGCTTTTAAAGCTCTGTTCATTCTATACCACTTTAGAGACCTAATATAATGCTACACAAATCTAGATTACTTTCCGCTTTAACTGCATACGATTTAAAAGCTTTTCAAAAAACAAAGCTTGTTATGTCCAAGCTTGTTATGTCTTAGATATAAAAAGCTTTTGTAGCACCTACAATTTTTATTAGAAATATCGTTGGTTTTAACATAGTTTTTGTTTGGCACTTCCTGCCAAAGACGATAAATAATAGAAGATAGGCAAATTGAGCTTTTACGAGAAATTTGCGAACACGGCAATAATAAGACTGGGGAGAACAACTCTAAAAAGCTTTAGGCTTTCGTTGTCAAATTTGCTATTGTGCACAAAGAATTATAAAACAAGAGAAAATGTCAAAAATGTGTAGAAATGTGCAATGAAAACAAAATGCTTTATCTCTTGATGGGGCTGCTCATATACGATATTGCAACAAAAAGAAGCACACTGCCCATCTTCTATTATTTATCGTCTTTGCTTCCTGCAAACGAAAAGCTTTTAAAGCTCTTATCATTCTATACCACTTGAGAGGCCTAATATAAAGTTTTACAAATCTAGGGTACTTTCCATTTAAACTGCATACGACTTAAAAGCTTTTTAACAAAAATGTTGCCTTGTATTTGGTATAAAAAGCTTTTATAACAGTGTAATTCTATTTAGAAAAACCACGAGCTTTTGCATAGCTTTTTGTGTTGAGCTTCCAGCAAAAGAAAAGCTGTTAAAGCTCCAAAAGCTTAGATCATTTTACACCACATCGGAGACGTTATATAATATATTTATAAAACTAGAGCAGTTTTTGATTTAACTGTAAACAATTTAAACAACATTAATTTAAATGTGAAATAATCCGAGCTTTTGGCCGCCTATAAAGCTCCAAAAGCTTTAAACATTTACTTCCTTCATTCAAACAAAATTACAATATACTAAACAAAACTTGTATAATAAAAATTTGAGTTTGAAAACTTTCGTAAATTTTTATGAATGTGACCTTTAACGCTTATTTTGAGGAATGACATATTTACGCACGGTTGTTGTTATAGCGGCATATAGTGCCGGTGTAACAGCCCTTGGCCGAAGAACTCCTTTTTCGGGTGGATGCGGTGCATAGAATTGGCTGTCGTGGGATCGGTTCACGCAAGGTGTAAGCTCTAGTTGTCTTCTGTGCTAACTGTTAATGTCGTTAAAACAACTTTCAAGAGCTTTCACGTTTTCTGTGGCTAGTTTTAACAGAAAAGTTATATCTTAGAGAAAAGTACCACCAAAAAGCTCTGATTGTTACTATTGTAGAGGCAACGGTGTGCCGGGTTGATACAGCCCGTGGCCAAAGAGTTGGTAAAAACTCTGCTCTAGTGTTATGGCTCGGTGTTTAAAGGCAAAGGATTTTTTCTTCCCGAAGCAAACAAATTGATATTTTAAGCGTTTCCTTGTATATAACACGCCATGACACCAGAGCTTCTCCATGGGGCTTATGTCAATAATATAACTTTAATTTGACAGTTAAAGGCAAAAACTCTACTATTTTAAGATAAAGCCTCATTAGTTAAAAAGTGTTTTACGTGAAATAACACAAGTGTTTACATTGTGTTGCATATTGATCTAAATACGAGCGGCTTTTTCCACATACCAATTATTAATTACTTCACCAGAACACTAGAGCTTTTAAATGGTACTTCTCTCTTTCAAAGACGATGAATTATAGAAAAAGAATACGAGAAATTGAAAAACACACAAACATATTGGGAAAGCTATTTTTTGTGTTTGATTTTAACGAATTTATCATTTTATGTGTTTTTCTTCAGGTTACCCCAAAGTAAAAAATCGCATGGGACTAAGTCCAGTCCACATCACCCCTCAAAGAGATAAGCCGTCCAAGAAACATTTGCCGCAAATAATTTGTTGTAACCCTCGCTGTGTGTACAGTGTCACCATCCTGTTGGAACCATGTATCCTCTAATTGTATTGTCTCAGGAGCCGGTTGAAAAAATGTGTGGAAATGCCAAGAGCAAGTGATTGCCTCCGAGCGTTTCGGAGATTGAAGTACTGCTGCTCAAACTCTTTCGATGTTTTGTGGTTCTGCTGTTCTAATGAAGTTACTCAATTTACAATTGCGAAAACGAAAAGCACGCAGCACTGCAATGATCGAGTGCACATTTGAAAAATACGCTTCAACACAAAATGCCCTCTCTTCATGTGACCAAGGCTACTGAAAGACAGACGAATAGAAATCTCCCGTCAGCCACTATAAGCCTCGCACACTCTCCACTCTCTTCGACCAACAGTGCCGCCACAGCCTGCAGTGCAAAAAAGCAACATATCCCGCTGCACCCTGTACAACCGAAAGTGGGCATATAAACCGAGAATATCTGCGTTACTGAGTGGTGTTTTCGTATAATATTTCAAAGAAAAAACATATTGCCTATATTTTACAATTTATTATCTTTGCCGTCTATAACAAAGCTTCCTTGATCAAAAGCTTCATTAAATGATGATTCAGTTTCAAAAATTCGAGGTGATAAAGATAATAAATAGGTTTATCAATTTCCAACTGAAGATTTTTTTAGGGAATTGTCGGCAATACATAAAACAAAAGCTTGCTTTGTTTTCAATATTATTTATTTGGGAAATATCGAGAGCTTGAAAGCAGACAGCTTTCTAAGCTTAAAAAGCTTAAAAAATACATCAATCTCCAATTTAAAATAATCTAAAAATCTATTTCAATTTCTTTTTACGTGTTGTCACTTAATACTTAATACAAAAGCTGGGGTTATTAGTAAATTCTAAAATGGATTTGTGGACCGTCGTGGTGTAATGGTATGGGTGCACGATCATCACAAAAGTAGCCCATATTTAAAGCCTGGTAAAAAGCTCTTAAGTTTTTGAAAAGCGGATTTTTTCACTCGTAAATGCCGTTTCGAGTATGACATTATTCTCTTAGCCATATTAAATCTACTGAACCTATATGGTCAAAATTGGCCCAGAATTGGTTGTTGATGCCATAAAGCTTAGCTTTAACGAGAATTTCGAAGAAGAGCTGTTTTTTGTATATAAAGTGTACAAATTTAGTGTTTTCTGCGTTTTTTGTGTTTCAATTTTGCCTTTTTTTGAATTCTTGTGTTTGGATAAATAAACCGAGAGAGCTGTTTTTCTACATTATTACCAAAAAGAAGCTTATCACCCATATTGTACAATACATTGGTTGATACAATGGAATATACTATACCCAAGTTGGTCGAAAGCGGAATTAATGTAGGTACTCTAGAGCGGTTATGTAACATCGGGAGGAACCACTGTACTAGGGATACACTAAAACCAATACCGATAAGGTACAAAACTGTACAACATTTCATCAAGATTGGATTTGGATATGTGGCTTCTAGAGCTAAAGATATAAAACCAGTGGAGTATACGAGGGCAGATCTATCCGTGAATTTTCCAACTTCCCGCTTATTAATATGGAATGCAACACTGCACTCATCAAGTGCCATCTATTAGTAGACTACTGTCAAATTTTGAGAGAATTCGGTCACTAATTGGACCGATTTAACGAGGATTTAAAAAGGATGGCCAAGAAAGATAATGCACGGGTATACACGTGTGCAGTCTTAATGGCAAAATTGCATGAATTGGGTTACGAATTGGTACCTCATCCGCCATATTCTCCGGATTAAGCCCCCAGTGACTATTTCCTATTTTCAAACCAAAAGAAATGGCTCGGTGGAAAGAGTTTCAGCTCCAACAATGAAATTATTGATCAAACAAATGCCTATTTTATGGGCCTCAAAAAATCCTATTTTTTTTTGGAAGGGATACAACCATTGGAGATACGTTGGACTGAGTGTATTGAACTAAAAGGAGATTATGTTAAAAATATTTGTTTTTTTTTGAAAAAACAACTGTGTTTATGCGAAAAGTCTCGGAATTATTAATATGCCCTCATACTATACCGATTTGGGTCGAAATCGGAATTAATGTGAGTACTCTAGAGCGGTTATAGCTAACATCGTGAGAGGGCCGATTCGACCCATTTGTACAAAACTATACCAAATTTCATCAAAATTGGATGTGAATATGTGGCTTCTAAAAATATAAATATAAAACCAATCGAGCATATGTTTGGAAGCTGTATATAGATCCAAACCGATATTCTTCGAATTCAGCAGTGACTGTCTTTGGCTCAAAAAAACTTAGTAGTGCCAAATTTCATCGAGATTGGATGGAATATTTGGATTCTAGAGCTAAAGGTCCAAAATCGTTTGAACACATGTGTTAAGGCTACATCTAAATCTGAAGTGATTTTCTTTAATTGCAATAGCGTCCGTCTTCGGTCCAACCAAATTTCTTTTGCCAAACTAAGTAAAGACCGGCAACAATTGTGACCAGTAGTTTGATTTAAGGAGCCTTGTGGACAGGCGGAGAGACAGACATTGTAAAACCGACTCAGCTACTGATTTTGAATCAAACGGTACACCTTAAAGTCGGCGTGGCTCAATTATTTTCATTCGTTACATTCATTTGTCATAAAACTTACTAATAATATCCTGTTAACCCAGAGTGGTGCATACGTAGTATAACACTGTACAACACTAATTTTAACACATGAGCAAGACCTTATACACGTGAAACTAGAGGCTCTCTGGAGTAAAACTGCGTTTACAGTTTTTCATTCTCTGGTCATTTGTCCTTTTTAGAGGACTTTAAAGTTTTAAAGGACATTTAAATAGAAAAAAATATTTTATATATTTCTACTCATCCTACGATGCTGAGATAAAAAGCAAATGAAAGAGGAGACTCCCCTCGATTTGGCAAAAATATTTGTGTTGTTATATCAGGACAAAAGTACCTTATTCAAGTCCTTTCAAAATTTTGTTCTTTAATATCCTTGAGAATTTCCAACCATTTTATCCAGAAAAAATATATGTTAAGGACATTAATATACGCTAGCACGTTGCTGAATTTCATTTTACTCACGTTGTTAGTTTAGTGTACAAATAATTTCAAAATGTACTATAAAAAAATATATATACGTAACTCCCTAATATTAACCAATTTTTTTTTTTAAATAAAATCTAACACATGAACAAATGGATATACACATAAAACTGGAACCCCCGTGAATTAAAAGTACGGTCACAGTTTTTCATTCGGTGATCCGGTCTCCCCTTAAGAGCGCTTTTCAGTTACAAAGTGTTTTTGAAATTTGTGCTTCCACTAATGACGGATGAAAATCGTTAGTGATCCCGAAATTGTACTAAAATTCTTCTCTTTAAAAAAATTCAGATTTATAAAGCAGGCCACAGAAGAACTGTCCGTTCTAAAACTAATAAAAATAATAAAAAGTGAGTAAAAGTAAAACAAATTATGGAGTGCCCCAATCGCAATAAATTTTGTGTTGTCTGCGGACTATTTGTACCGAATCCAAAATCGTGAAAAATTACAAAAACCTTTGTGGAATGTTACGAACAATACTTTTTAATTAATTTTGTACCAAAAGTGTGGTATCAGCCTGAAGTTGTGTGTGGCTATTGTTATCGTGGTATACTAGGTTCGAATTCCGTTAACCGACACCAGCATCCGATGAAATATGTTTACCCAGTGATTTGGATGAATCGAAGTGAACATGCTGTGGAATCGTGCTACTTTTGCCAATCGCAGCCGCTTACTACAAATTTAAAATACAAATTCAGGCATAAAATCCAATACCATAGTTGTGATTCAGTGAAGCCAGCTGTGTTAGGTCTAGAACAAACCCAAGCGCTCCATCTGAAGAGCAAATTCCAAATGCCGTTGAAGAGCACTCATTGTGTGCCGACAATGATATTGAAGATATCTCGGAATATCAACCGATAAACAGCGAGTTCGGCTTTGCCCCTCGTCATTTCATAACACAGGCCGATTTTGATGATCTCGTGCGTGATATTGGTTTAACAAAAACCAATTCCGAAATTTTAGCATCCCGTCCGTTTACAACAATGGAGACTGGTTTCTGAAGATTTTCGCGTAACTTCTTCCCGAAAGTCACATTGATTTTTTCCCAAGCAACTTAGGTGATTTTAGTGACGAGCATGGTGAACGATTTCACCAAGATCTTACCACAATTGAAAATCGCTTCCAAGGAAAAAATTCTTGCCATATGCTGGCAGAGTATTGTTGGACACTTTGTCGCGATACCAATACTATTCATAAGCGCCAACAGAAATGTATACGGGTTACCTGAGAAGGACGCTAATATCGAAATTTTTAAATAGTTTTTTATACTTATATACTTATGTAGTTACATAAACTTCCATCACATTAAAGGACAATGTAGTCATGAATTTGATCAAGTTAAATTTTAATTTTGTACATATTTAATATTAAATGAAAAAAAATTAATGGATTAATAAATAAATATTGTTGTCTTACACATAATTAGAAATGTGACAGCCGTAAAACTGCATCTGAAATTCTTGTCTTTGACTCCATATACATTGTATGTATATTAAAAGTTTTTGAATTTTGTATGTCCCTTAAAACTTTAAAGTGCTTTTAAAAGGAGACTAACAAAGTGAGTACAATGAAATTCAGCAACGTGTTAGCGTATATTAATTAATGTCCTTAACATATATTTTTTCTGGATGAAATGGTTGGAAATTCTCAAGGATATTAAAGGACAAAATTTTGAAAGGACTTGAATAAGGTCCTTTTGTCCTGATATAACAACACAAATATTTTTGCCAAATCGAGCGGAGTCTGCTCTTTCATTTGCTTTTTATCTCAGCATCGTAGGATGAGTAGAAATATATAAAATATTTTTTTCTATTTAAATGTCCTTTAAAACTTTAAAGTCCTCTAAAAAGGACAAATGACTAGAGAATGAAAAACTGTAAACGCAGTTTTACTCCAGAGAGCCTCTAGTTTCACGTGTTAAAGGTCTTGCTCATGTGTTAAAAAAAATTGAAATTTGTCTTACGGTGTAATGATAATTATTTCGTTGTACTAATGAATATTTTCTTAATAATTACAGATTTGTTGATTAAAGACAATGCTCGCAATCTGTTGTTCTGCAAACCCAATTTCTTTCTGCCTTCCAAAGGCGCCTGGCAAGCATTTAAAGTCCTACCAATCACTGTGTTTTGTATAACATCAGACCAAATTACTTCCCATACTTTTGGATGTTTTAAAGCACTATACGGCACTGGTTTTCCTAAAGGTTCTGTACAAATTTGTTTGGCATCGGTCTGCTGTCAATTTGTCAAGCGAATAAGAAACCCAAAAACTTTTCGCACCACCTAATCTTAACCTTTAGTATATTTAGAATTTTTCGGTTCCCTTTTTGAATGGAATAGTTTTCAACTCTTTCTTTATCGCCGCATGTGGGTGAAAACAAAAATAAACTTATTTTATTTCACATTTTTCGTATTTGTTTGTGCGAATTTCATTTGTCACACAGCTTAAGCTTCGCTGCGTTGCCTGAGTGGCTGCCTGAGCATTTGTAAGCCTTGATAAGAAACATAATTTTTTTTTTTCTTTTATTTTTTTATTGTTATTTCAGACTGAAATACAGCTGAACTGAAACAACAAAATTTAATGTAAAACGTCAGTCTCTCGTAAGATGTGGATGGACTCGCATATACAACGGAATTAAATAAAAAAGCGAATAAAAAACCGAAAAAAAGTTTAATTTTTTGAAAAAGTTATATTTTGTGAGAGAAAAAAATCGTTTCATATAAAAGTCAAGGACATTATGTTGTAAAAAAAAAATCGGCCATTGATTGATAAAAGTTTGTACGTAATTAACAAAAAATTCGAGTATTTATACCAACCCCTGGTGGGGTTAAAATTCATTTACAAATTAAAATTGATGTAATGCAAAAATATCGACAAACGACAACACACAAATACATTTACATATGTGACGCGCAAAATAGAAAGGGACCTAAGATTAAAAACCAGTTTTGTCCAGGAGAGCCATTTTAAAGATTAGGTCCCTTTCTATTTGCGCTTAGAATCGTCGACTTCACTTTCATAAAATGCGCATATCTCTGGGAGGGAACACTTTTGGGGCATGGGATCGGTCTGATTCGATGCTCAGATGTTGTCCACATCAAAAAAAGAAAAAAAAAATGAAAATTGATTTTTTTACCCTTAGGTCCCTTTCTCTATGCGCTGTCACATATAATAAAAATCACATACATTTGGACCAACTTTCAACTTAAGGATCCCAAAGCTGTCAATGTACTTGAGTAGATACACGTTAATATCGTCTCTTCTAGTCTATACGAGTATATGTGCCAGTGAGTGGGTAAATTTTATATGCATGTCAGTGTGTTTCCAGTGGGGTTATCTGCCTTTGCCGGGAATGTGCTGCAGCATTTAGAGGGATGTTATGGAAATAACAGAAAATCGTTTTCTTTTAAACATTTATGGAAAGTTCACAAACAAGTTTTCCTGATTGAAAACACAAAATATTTGCGAATGCAAAAGTATTTGCTCGAGTTGTTAAAAAGTGCATAAGTTTGATTTTTCTTGATCGTGTACGAAAAAAAAATTTGTGTCATTCAGCTTTTCCTGATTTTTATTAAGAACAATTAATGTGTAGATTAAACCGTAAAGGTTTTAGTTCCTAGTAAGAACATCTATATTTTTTGGCGGCCGGTTTTCACCTCGTAAATTTCGGCCAGATTGCGAGTTAAAGGCTTATCTCTAAACCACACACATAGAATAGATTTGTTGCCACAATCGAATTTTCTTTCTAAATGTTGGTGGTTGCACGTACGATGCATGTATTCATTCCATCGCTGCAACTGAATTTTTATTAGGTACACAGACACTTTCAGCAGAGGGAACATACACGATCGGTTAAAAAGACAAAGTCCTCCAGAGGACCCTTCATCCTACAGACCAATAAGCCTCTTATCATCGTTAAGTAAAATTTTAGAAAAGACTATAAAAGAAAAGCTGAACAGGTTCGTAGATGCCAATTGTATACTCTACCCCCACAGCAATTTGGGTTTCGACGACAACACAATACTAATCACCCATTAACGCGCATCAGAAAATCGGTCCATAGTAATTTCAATACCGGTCAATCTACTGGAATGATCCTATTAGACATTAAAGCTGCATTTGATTCCGTTTGGCATAACGCACTAATTTTTAAAATGATAAAACATAAATTTCCAGCATATATTGTGAAGATAATTAATTCCTTCCTAACTGGCCGTGGGTTTAAAGTACATGTTTGTGGTAAAGTATCATCGAACACAGACATTACGGCAGGTTGTCCACAAGGATCGTGCCTCTCTCCACTTCTATACAACATTTTCACGTCCGACCTGCCTCCCCTCGACGATTGCTCTGTGTCAATATTTGCAGACGACACTGCCATACTAACATCTGCAATATTGTCGAACGATGTCATAACAAAACTGCAAGCAGCTACAAATATATTACATGCATATTTCAAGAAATGGAAAATCCTTGTTAATGCTCAAAAAACACAGACTATTTATTTCACTAGAAGACGAAAATCCATATACGTCCCTCAAAGCTGCATACGATTTAATAATAGCGAAATAAAATGGGAGGAAAATGTGAAATACCTTGGAGTGACTTTAGACCCAAAGATGAAATTTAAACCCCATATAGAAAGCATCTTGAACAAATTTCACCACCTAATTCGTCTTATGTACCCGTTAATTAACAGGAAATCTCAACTGAACATACCGAATAAGATGTTTATATTCAAAGCGATATTTCAATCGGTCCTATTCTACGGGGCACCTGCTTGGAGTACGGCAGCCGCTACTCATATAACGAAGCTGCAAATAGCCCAAAGCAAAATTCTGAAGCTGATTTATAGCCTTCCATGGCATTATTCAACACGACGACTCCACGATTCCGCTGAAGTGGAACTGGTTTTGAACAGGTTGGAACGACTTACAACTAGCTTTATGATTAAATGTCAGTATTCGGATTACAACCATATTAGAGAGCTTCTCTCGATGTAATTTAGATTAGGTTTGGATTAGGATTAGTTGATTGTTAGGTTTTACTACTTAGATTAAGATTTAAAATCTCTCAGTAAGGTGTTTGTAAATTTTTCCTTCTCTAGCTAAACTTATATGTATCCTTATACTATAGTTAACACTAAAATCATAAATAATGCTTAAGAAGAAAAGGTTAATTTGTACCTCAACTCTTTAATAAGTATGTTAATAACTAGACCAATCTACATGCTATTAAATAAACTGAATTGAATTGAAAAAAAAGACAAAGTGTATCGGTAAACCCAACAAATACAAATGAGAACTGGAACTCCATGTGTTCTCCTTAAATTTGGTTGGCATTACCACGAACATATTTAAACTTTAACTAACCGAACCTTAAATTGTATGTATAAGTACTCGTACATGCCCTCGTATCAATAAATCCGTGGCTTTTCGAATAAAACACAGTTTTTTTTGCAAAAAATTATTTTATTATATATATAATTATTTTATTATATATATAATTGTGTTATTATATATATAATTATTTTATTATATATATAATTATGTTATTATATATATAATTATTTTATTATATATATAATTATTTTATTGTATATATAATTATTATATTTTTCAACATAATCTCCTTTTAGCTCAATACACTTAGTCTAACGTATCTCCAATTTTTTTATCCCTTCCAAAAATGGGGGCCTAAATCCGAAGAATAGCCAATTCGTAACGCATTTCATGCAATTTTGCCATTCAGACTGCACACGTGTGCACCCGTGCATGATCTTGATGAAAAATAACTTTTTTCTTGTCTATATAGGGTATCTTTTTTAAATCTTCCTTAAATCGGCCCAATAACTTGGCATTTACCCATTATTGTTTTCCCTTCTAAAGGTAATCTATGATGATTATCCCGCGTGCGTACCAAAAAAAAAAAAATTGCCATCACCTTATTGGCCGACAAATCACCTTGGCCATCTTCGGAGCCGGTTCACCCGGAGAAACCCATTGTCTAGCCTGCTGCTTGTTCTCCGGAGCGTTATAATGGATCCATGTTTCATCCACAGTTACAAAACGCTGCAAAAACTCATTCGAATTGCGGTTAAACAACTCCCAACAATCCTTTGAAGATGTCACACGATTACGTTTATGGTCAATTGAGAGCAAACGCGGCATTCATCTTGCAGGTAGCTTTCTTAAACCCAAATTATCATGTAAAATCGAAACCACACTATCATATGAAATGCGTATGGCATCAACAATCTCACGCACTTTTACTCTTCGATCGGCCAACACCATGTCGTGGGTTTTTGACATCTTCGGGTATATTGACCTAAATAGGCCGTTCAGAACGTTGAGCATCATTTGTACTTGTGCGACCACAACGAAAGCCAGTAAACCACTTTTTGACCCTTGCAATTGATGAAGCAGAATCCCCATGGTGTTTATCAAACTTTTCCTTGTCTTAATTTAATCCGCAAAAACTAATGTTTAATGAGCACTCGAAATTCACTTTTCTCCATTTATGACAAAATCCACGAGGTTGTATGTTGTGAACAGCTGTTAAACATAAAATAAATGACGGAACTCTCTCAAAAATGTGCAGTAGTCTATTAACAGATGGTAATTAATGGGAGCAGTGTTGTATTTCAATTATTCAATTATTGGTATACCATAATTAGTTGGTTGTCATACCCACTAGTTGTGCCATCCAATACGAGTTTGACTGAGTTTGGTTGGTATAACCGACTTATTGGCTGTAAGAATCGTAGCATTATTGTAGCTGCCATCCTTTGGTAACCGAACCATGGAATGTTGGTGATTGCAACAAAAAGAATGAGTATCCAACAGAATATTTGTAGCTCGGACCGATTTCCAACTGATTTGTTCTCTGTGCGTGGGTATCGGGAACTTGCCTGCCTCTACATAATGTGAATTGTTAAGTGGCTTGTGGCCCGTTCTGCTGAAACCAAACATCTTCAACATATCTTAATATCATTTGGCTTCAATAATCAAAACTAACCAGTTGGTCCTGATTTTCGTCATTTGCATAATAATGTAAGACCTGTTGATGAAATGTTGAAATTAATTTCGAGGTCAGTATTTTTGTATATTTATTTATTTATTGTTTTCGATATTTCGATCTTCAACGAAGATCATCTTTAGGAATCGAGCTAACAATAAATATAAAGCACACTTTACTGCTGAACTAATATCTTCTTTGTCTGACAATCAACTATAATTAAAGACCTCTACATCAACTGGCATACCATACAGTGACCTACAATTTGGATGAATTGTCATATCTTTCAAGCGAAAATGAACCTCTTCTGGCTAATATATAAGTTAAATAATGATGTATCATTTAAGAATAACAAACTTAGAACATTAGGCTCTGAATTAAAGTAAGACACATTATTAAAATACACCACATTAACATTACACCCTAATGTACACAAAAAATTCCTAATAATCAAGGAAATGCTATTGTTTTTTTTATAACATTTTAGTTCAACATATGAAAGCAACAACAAAATTGTAGTAAAACAAATAAATAAAACCCAAACCCTGCGGTTACATGAGAAGGAAGAAGTGCAATCAGTGCGAATCCAAGACGACAGACACCCGCCAGCAAAATTGTATTGAAATCAATGATTTTCAAACTCATGGTAAGTTTTTGCTTCTGTTTTTCAATCTTACGAAATGTCACAACAAAATCCCTTCACCATCCCTTGCGACGCCATTTGTTTTTGTTTCTTGAAATGTTGTGAAATCTGCTGGCCTTCCTCTATGGTTAGAAGGAATACAGAGGAAGCGGAGATTGTGAGTTAAAGAAGATAAATGAAAATGTCGTCGAAATGTTTGTTGACCGACCGACCGAACCATCACCGACCACCGATATCGTCTAAACCAACCGGAAATTTTTATTTTATACAAAAGCAACGTTTTTGTTTTTGTTTTCGTTTTTTTTTTTTTGAAGTTCACCATAAATTCTTAATGTGTTTTCCTTGAGTGTCGATGGTGCTGATGGCAGTGTTTGGTTGCGTGAACGACTGAATGAGAAGGTTTCTTTGTTGCCCCCCCCCACTCCTTGCAATGTCATGTTCGCTGTCAGCGTTGAATGACTTACGACGATGCCGAGCATCGAGTATTTGTGGGGAAATGATTTGTGGCGAAAAGTAACGCAATTGATTGTAGTGGGCTTGCGATGGCGCTGACCTAGCATAACCGGCATAGACTTGCAGGCGCGCGCTTTTGATAGAGACGGAATCTTTGGATAATGTGCTTATTAACCGTTGCATAGAATATTGAGCCTTTATCATGAATTCTTTAGAAAATGAGGGCTCATGATCTATACCACAATAAATTAGCCCCTAGGGGCTCATCAACTCTTCGAGAAAAAATGATTTTCTCGAACCTCATGATCAATCCCCCTTTGGCATACACTTGAATATGAGCCCCATGGATTTATTATCTACTCAAAAGGTAATAAGCGTCCTAGGGGCTTATGATTTATTCCATATAAGATGAGCATCTAATTTCGAATCCTGTATTCTTTGGAAATAAAGCTTCAGGAGGCTTATCATCAGAAAGTGTACGCCATATACTATATGTGACAGCGCATAGAGAAAGGGACCTAAGGGTGAAAAATCAATTTTCACTTTTTTTTTGATGTGGACAACATCTGAGCATAGAATGAGACCGATTCCATGCCCCAAAAGTGTTCCCTCCCAGAGATATGCGCGTTTTATGAAAGTAATGGTACACCAAAGATACACTTTTTTTAATCTTTAAAATGGGTCTCCCGAACAAAACTTGTTTTTACCCTTAGGTCCCTTTCTATTTTGCGCGTCACATATATAGGGTGATCCATCTAGAAGTTTTTTTTCAGAACAAAAAACAAATATAAAAATTCAAATCAAGTGTGAAATCTTTATTGGTAATTTGAAAGGAAATTTTATGGCATCTACTTTTTGAAAATGATTACCTTCAAATGTTGGCAACTGCATTATGGAAATGAGCGTTCGGTGAGAAACAGGAAGATTTTTTTCAGTGATGAGTCCCATTTCTGGCTCAACGGCAAAGTCAATAAACATAATTGCCGCATTTGGGCTGAAGAGCAACAAGAAGAGGTTCAAGAGGTGCCATTATACCCAGAGAAAATCACGGCTTGGTGCGGTTAATAAGCTGGTGGAATCATCGGTGCATATTTTTTCCAAAATGATAATGGCCGGAACGTAACCGTCAATGGCGCTCGCTATCGCGCCATGATATCGATCTTTATGCTACCTGAAATTGAAGCCCGTAATCTTGACGACACTTGGTTTCAACAGGACGGTGCCACTTGTCATACAGCTGCTCAAACAATGGATCTATTGAGAGGTCAGTTCGAAAAGCAGCTTATTTCACGTTTTAGACAGGTGATTTGGCCACCTAGATCGGGTGATATCACACCTTGAGACAATTTTCTTTGGGGTTACGAAAAGTCCAAAGTCTATGCTGAAAAACCAGGCACGATTCAGGTTTTGAAAGCGAACATTACGCGCGTCATTAAAGCCATACCGGTCGAAATACTCGAACGAGTCACCCATAGTTGGACCCTCAGAATGGAAACCCTGAGGCTTAGTTGCGGCCCATATTTGAAGAAAATTTTATTGAAAAAAAAAATGCAATAAAATGTCCTTTCAAATTACTAATAAATATTCTACACTTGATTTGAATTTTTACATTTTTTTCTTTTTTTTTGAAAAAATACCTCTAGATGGACCCTATACTATACAGGGCGACTCATTTACGAATGGATGAATTCCACCAGCGTATTACTTGGCGCATTTCATGAAAATATGTTTATCTACGACCATGCCCCAAAAAGGCAAGGGGCGAAATAGCAGCGGATTTGAAAATTTACAAATTGATGGTCGGAGGGTAAAATTGCTAAGTTCTGAACCAGTAGGATTTTCTCTTCAAAGATAGCCCTACCTCTTACCTTTCCAAAATTACCTTAACAAGGCCTACCGTTCAAAAGTTATGATCATTTGACTGAAATGCAAAAAAAAATGTTTGAGTAATAATACATTTATGTTCGAAGGGACTTCTCTTTCGACACTCTAGGTACCTCTGACCTATGGACCAAGACCTCAAATACTTAGAAGGGACATAAATACTGTTACAACATTGAACACACCCATTTCAATAGTAGAACTGAACATACCCCGTTAATGTCATATGGATTTTGAAAGCTAACCTCAATAGCGTTAGTCTTTAACGGGATTTCAAAATTGTTTCAACTTTCATCATGGAGTGGTCAGGTAATCAGAACCGTATTGCTGTAATAGCGCTTTTGAAGTGTGAAATGAAAAAAACGATATTTTCAAAACGCTCCGGCAACTAGGGATTAGCCGCATGTTCGTCTACCGATGCATAAATCTGTTTGAGGAGACTGGAGATGTAAAAGACCGCCACTGGTCGGGCCGCCCACGCTCTGTACGAACACCGCATGTCATCAAAGCCGTTAAATGAAGAATTCACAGAAATTCGCTCCGAAAACAGAAAATCATGGCCCGTGAGATGAATATCACGCAAAAGTCCATGAGTCGAATCATTAAAAAAGACTTGGGACTTGGGGCTTTCAAACGACGTACAGGACATGTATTGACTGCAGCTTTAAAAAAAAATAGGATTGAAAATGCAAACGTCTTTTGGTGAAGCACGCTGATAACTTGCACAGAAAAATTTTGTTCACCGATGAAATAACTTTTACCGTTCAGAAAAAATTTAACAAGCAAAATGATAGAGTGTATGCGCGGTCATCTAAGGAAGCATCTGAACAGATCCCAAGGGTGGAAAAGCGTCGCCACCAAGCTTCAGTCATGGTTTGGTGGGGTGTCTCTTACGATGGGGTCACTGAACTGCATTTCTGCGAACAAGGAGTCAAAACATCGGCTAAAGTTTACCAAGAAACCGTTTTGGAAGCTGCTGTGAAGCCTCTTAACAATTTTCTGTTCCAAAACCAGCCATGGACTTTCCAGCAGGATTGTGCACAGGCCCATAAGGCTAAAACGTCCCAGGCCTGGCTTCGAAACAATTTGCCAGCGTTCATTTTCTCTGAAGAATGGCCCTCCGGCAGTCCAGATTTAAACCCATTGGATTACGAATTTTGGACGGTTTTAGAGGACAAGGTTTGTCACAAAAGATAACCCAACACTGGATCTCTTAAGAATGCTTTGGTTCGAGCTGTTGCCAATTCTCCAATGGACAAGGTTCGTTCAGCTATTGACGATTGGACAGTGCGACTTAAGGCGAGTGTAAAGGCAAAAGACAAATGCTTTTTGGATACAATATACATCAATAAATATATTAAAAAATATTTGGTCCAAAAACATTCAGTACTTTTTATTTTACAGCATAAAACGTGTGTAACAGTATCTATGTCCGTGTGTAACGTGTGTAACAGTATCTATAGTCGATATATTAAATTAAAGGTCTTAAAGTTTGTGAAATTCTGAAATGTATATGATATTTGGATTCGTAACGAATTTTTAATGACCTTTAATACCCATACGTCAATAGTTCAAGGGGCCCTAGGTCGCATGTAGGTCGGTCCAAATTAGACTACGGTTCCTAAGCCCCAGGACCCATAAATCAAGAAGTCTTCCACTTTAGACAAATTGTAAAATGTATGACATATACAGATTTGTCAAAAATTTGCACTGTTGACCCGTATGTCCACGTTCGAACGTACATATTTTTAAGCGTCCTACACGCAGAGGAAAAACATGGTTATTACATGGTCACCGCAATAATGTTCTCCGCAATAAAAGTATGTTCGTCGCAACCATAGCATTGTTAACTGAATTAATTTTTTACAATAGTGTAATTGCTGCAATATTAATATTGTTGAAATGTAACAATAGTATTTTTGCCAAATTTTAAAATAAAAATATGGTTATAGCAACAATATAAATATGGTTATAGCAACATTATAAATATGGTTAGTGCGACAAAAGTATTGTTTTTTGCGTTTATTTTAACACTAATATGATTACGGCAATCATACTTTATGATTGTAATTTTCCTTAATTTAAATATGCTTTTAAGAACAACTGTTATTGGTACGGATCTCATGCAATAAAAGTACTTTTTTATCGAAATTAAAATTTTTTAAGCTAGCTGCTTTGGTTTTGTTTTACTGAAATATTTTTAATAAAAACGCTTACGTTTATTTAAACTTATTTTTTCTACTGTAAAATAAATCACTTCTATTATTTTGAATTTAATGTATTTTTGAATAATTTTGATAATTCAAATCAATTGTCGACAACATATTCTAATAAATTATATTGGATCAAAGTATAATTGCGTGTGATCATACTATGGTTGTAGGGATCATAACATGGTAACGTGTGAATCATACTATGGTTGTGAAGATCATACTATGTTTCTGAGGATCACACTATGGTTGTGGAGATCATAGTATGGTTGAGTGTGAATAATACTATGGTTATGGGGATCATAGTATGGTTATGTGTGAATCATATTATTGCTGTGAGGATCATAGTATGGTTGTATTTGAATCATACTATTGTTGTAAGGATCATAATATTGTTGTACCACAACCATATACCCAACAATAGTATTATACTCTTCGAATATTGTCACCACAACCATACTTTTTTTCTGCGTGTAGAGACCTTACCCCCATGGGCTCAAATTTCTTCGACTCGTAATGTTATATTCTGATTCGTGGCGAAATTTTATTGTTTTTAATATCCATATGTCCATTTTTCAAGGAGGTCGAGTTTTGGGTCCCTTGGGTCTATGTGGACCTATGGACATTACCCCCATGGGTCTAGGCCTCAATGTTTTTGAGTCGTAAAATGTTTGTGCTATTCTGCTTTGTGCTGAATTTTTATTGTTCTGAGGGCCCAAGGTCTTAATGACCACCCCAATTTATGGGAAGGTTCAAGAATCAACGCCTGCCACTTCCAAAATAAAGCTAATTTCAAAATTAATAAGTAATTATTTTAACAGAACTTTTTTTAAGTCGCTCAAAGGAGAACTTTTTTCCATTCGGCCCGATTTGGTCCATTTTAATGACCAACCGAACGCCGTTTATAAGCAATATATCAGATATGTTTGAAGACTCTAAGAATTCTGGCTAATAATTCTATAACGCTAGAGAAAAGGGCGATCCAACTTAAACGCACGATGTTAATTGTAAATAAAACAAAAGGTTTTCAGAAAATTATCTAAATATTTTTGATTATGACAGGAGGATCTATGTATGACAATTACGCGTAAAAGAAAATAGTGAGCAAATGCTCGTCGGGGCTTTGGTGACATACCTCTTTCCGATTATCCATATTTCCAATGACTCTGAGACATAATTAAAGTTAAATGTCGTTAAAGTGTCGAATTATCTCAGCCTTTAGCTCTAGAATTGTTCTTGGCTTATTGACGTACACTTTTTCTTTAAAATATCCCTAAAGTTAGAAGTCCAACGGTTTCAAATCAAATGATCGTGACGGCCAATTAACATAGCCAGGACGTGAGATTACACGGCCATTGAATTTCTCTCGAAAAAGTCATTATTTCATTGGCTGTGTGGCAAATGGCACTATCCTGTGAGTACCACATATCTTCCAGGTCCATATCCTCAGTATCTGGCCACAAGAAGTCTGTCATCATCTCGCTATAGCGAACAATATTCACGGTAATTACTTAGCCGGCCTCATATATAAAAAAGTATGGCCCGATGAGTCCATAAACCGCGCCTTGGTGGATTCCTCGACTTTTCAACAATCACTCGTGGATTCTCATTAGCCCAAATGCGGCAGCTCTGCTTGTTAACGAATCCACTAAGGTAAAAGTGTGCCTCGTCGCTTAAGATGATTTTCTTAGTAAAGTCAACATTCACTTCTGTTTGTTCATCCAACTATTCGGCGTATTCACGACACTTAAAATAAACAGTTAACTTCAGCTCTTGAGCCAATTAAACCTAGTAGGCTTGTAAATTCAAATTTTTATTCAAAATTCACATCTGTGATGTTCGTGCGATGTTCAATTGTTGGTCACGACGACGACGAGTCGAGGTTGTAGGCTCTTTTGCTTTAACATCGCGAACAACTTCAATGTTTTCCACAAAACAAGCTGGGCGAGCATGCACCGGTGTTTTCACATTTCCTACAGATCCAGTTTGTTAAAAATTGCGCACAGTTCTCCCGATTGTGGACATATTTGGTCGAGTATGCTGAAAAATACGATGCGCACGAAATGCATTTTTATTTGAACGCCCATTTTCGTAAAAGGCTTCAACAATCTTAAAGCGCTGCTCAATTGTGTACCTCTCAATGGTTTAATTTGCCAAACAATAAAACTAAGAAATGACAAATTAAGTTGTTCAAAACGCTAGACCTTAATGCGTGACCCACAATTATCTTCGTGCATTATGATTGGGCAATCCCTTAAATACTCGTAATATGCGTTTAGAACTGGATGTACACATGACAGAAGTAGAAATTAAACAAATTAAAATCCCATTTTGCATACTCTGACATATTTAGTACCAATATTTTGTACCACTCTATCAATCTCATTTATTATCTCTGCACTAGAGCTATTCAATGAACTCTCTATCTTTCTCTTTCGCCTGGGGGGGCGCCCCCCCCCCCCCCCCAGAGTGCTGAGTATATTTAAATTACTCGTACGGCAAGGTCTACCTTTAAGAGGACACCGTGAGAACCTTGCTTCTACAAATAGAGGCAATTTTCTAGAAATTAGTCAACTTCTAGCTAAATACGATACAAGTTTTTCAAGTCATTTAGAGAAACATACTAGTTACACTAGTCCAAAAATTCAAAATGAAATCATTGAGATTATAGCGCAGCTTACCCTGGTGAAAATCGTAACGGAAGTCAAAGCATGTGGGTTTTTTTCTATAATGGTGGACGAAGCCAGATGCTACAAAGAAGAGCAGTTATCAATTTCAATTAGATATGCAAAAGATTTGGACATAGAAGAAAGATTTATGGGTTTTATAGATTGCTCTACCTCCAGAGACGCTAAAAGCTTAGCTACGCTCATCTTGGACTTTTTGAAAAAGAACAATTTGGCTGATCTTCCTATCCTCGCTCAATCATACGATGGAGCCAGCGTCATGTCTGGGAAGCACCGAGGTCTTCATGCAATTATAAAGGAAACACACCCTCAGGCAATATACATCCATTGTTTAGCGCATAAGCTTAATTTAGTTGTTGTGGACTCATGCACAAAAGTTTCTGCAGCAACTGCCTTTTTCAATACCTTAGAAGCTTTATACATCCATTTCGCGGAACCCGGAAACCATGCCCGTCTTCAAAAAATGAATGAAACTCTTGGTATCAAATCTGGTCGAGAGATAAGCAGCTTGAGCACCACCAGATGGAGTTGCCGCTTTGAAAACTGTAGAGCAGTTTTAACGAATTACGAAGCAATAAAAGCTGTTTTGGAAGATGAAATAAACAAGAATCAAGATAAAAATTCAGTAGAAGCGATCGGATTATTATCGTGTATTCAAAAACCAGATTTTGTTGTCTGTTTACACGTCTTTCACTCAGTACTATCAGTAGTAAATGTACTGAGCAAATATTTCCAAGGCAAAAATGTCACTCTTGGTCAAGCCAGTAGTATAATAACAGGCACAATGAGCACTTTTGAAAAGAATAGGAACCAGTTTGATGGTCTTTGGAAGGAGATCGAAGAATTTGCGGGAAAGCATGAAATCTCTCTCGAACCTACTCGAATCTCTAAAAGGAAACGACAGCAACCAGAAAGGACAAAAGATTTTGTAATTGAGTCAACACTAGGCAAAAGTAGCTTCATAGATTTGCCATCTGATACCAATGCATACGAATATTGGAAAATCAATATTTATAACCAAGTAATGGACAATATTATAGGTAATTGGAGAAAGAGATTTGATAACTTGCCCTTGGCACAATCCGTTGACTCATTCTTAAAGTTGGATCTAAAAAACGGAGAAGCTTTCATCAAAAATTTCAAAGACATCCTAAAAATCGACACAACTTCATTACAAGCTGAATCTTTAATAATTAAAAGCATGATGGAAAATAAAAAGGCCGGAATTGATCTCGAAAATTTGAAGACGGAGGTGAAGAAAGACTTATGCCCGAATTTGTACAAATTATTGCAAGCAGCTATAGTTCTTCCGGTAAGCTCGGCTGGCTGTGAGCGAAGCTTTTCCGCCATGCGTCGTATTAAAACATGGTTACGAGCGACGATGTGCCAGGAGCGTTTTTCGAATCTGTCTCTTCTTAACATAGAAAACGAAATAATTAAAAACAAAATTAGAGATATCATCTTAATTATTTTCACGAAAAAAAAAACCGAAAATTAAAATTGGTGTAAAAATTATTTGTCGTTTAATGAACTACTGGTTCTAATAAAAATTTTATTGTTTTGTCTTAGAAGACAATTTATATAACACTATATGTATGTACTTTTGTTTGTTATTTTTACTGGTTTTGATAAATAATTGTTTTTTCTTTGAAAGAAAAATAAAAACATTTTTGCAGTGTGGTAATTTTTCTCTCAATATGTATGTATATATAGCATAATATGTATGTTCTTTGCTTTCGTGGATCGTAAAACCTGTAGGCTCATATTTGCGTGGAGCGAAATGAAGGATGATGGCCAGGCCCCCCTAGAGAAAACTCCTAGTTACGCCAATGAAAACAACGAGTGCTTTCCAAAATTCAGAAATATAAACACTCGTGTATAGCAACACAAAACATCCTACTGCAAAAAACAATAACACCCTCCCTCAATAGAAAAATGTACAAACTCACTTACCTTTCGTTGCACTTAAATCGATCGTTATTCAATGTTACTAGTCCACTTTCGTCTTCACTCGTTTATTTCAAAGCAAAATTATAGCAGAAAATGTCATTCTGGATAAGAGCAAAGCCATTGCAAATAACACTGCACGGACGAAAACACAAACGATTCCACGTTTTTTTCTTTTTTTTAAGAGAAATCACATCGCCTCACAAGCACACAAAAACATTGGGGCACACCAAATCCTGATTTTATTGCTGTGCTTGTTTCGCTTCATGTAGTCTCTTTGGCTTTGTTGTTGTCAAGTCATTGTCTGCTGAGAGAGTCAGCGGCGCACATTTTTTGCACACACACACGCACACGAACACAGCAAAGTCATAAAGAAACAAAAACTCCAACAAAACCTGTCCGATATGATCAATTTCGAGAAGTTTTTTTATCGAATTATTTTAACCCGACAATTAACTGAAACTTCTTAAGACTTTTTACAATTTTCTTTTAAATTAATCAGCGGTTTTCTGCAATTTCTTCAGTTTTTCTTTCTTCACTTCAGTTGACACGTTAACACTGCAAGATCGCGACGTAGACTAAATGTTGGGGCTGCAGGTGTTCGGTCGATGACATGCAAAAATGTGCGAGAGAGACAAATGCATATTATGTGCAACGAAGGAGTATGTGAGCCATTAGGATGTGGGTGCGGAACATTAGAAAAGAAGAGCTTTATGACTTTGTATTGTTGCCATGTCGAGCGTTTAGATAAATGATTGGTGATTTTGACAAGCTCTAATGCCAACGTAGTGATTTTATAATTTTCTATTAGGGATTCATGCGTGTTTTAAACGTAAAATTCAATTGATGCATCGTTTATTGTATAAGTATCACTAGCATAAAATATAATTATTATACGTCAATGGAAATCTATACTGAGATGTCTGTATTTTATTTATTTATTCACATATTTATTACAATTAAAATTATAATAAACTAAATTAAAGGGCATTAGCATTGAAGGCTATCGGCCAAATGGAGTCTCTGGAATTGTAATGGAGTCGGACAATTGTTTGAAAAAAGCTCGAAGAGAGATTTACAATAATAGTAGTTCCCATACGAGAACATGGTTTTTAAGAGTTTAGTTTTTCTTACAATAATTGCTACTAAGATTTTTGATGCAGTTCGTCAAGGACCCGAAAATAAAAACTGTGTGCAGCAACGAAAATCAATGTCACTTTGCCATGTTGTAAAAAACTTGTCTTCTATTCAAATATAGATGCAAATGTTAAAGCAAAAGACCGAACTAAAAACGAGCTAAAAATATGCTGTTTTTATGGAGATATAAAGGGTGGTTAAATTTTAAGGGCCGATGTTGATTTTGAATAAAACACAAATTATTTAGGAAATTATTGTCATTTCTTTTTATTATTATAATATTGGTATTGATCAATTATGCCTGGAGCAAAATATCGGCCAAATGACCGCCGCGACCTCGGCGGCACACCTCCATCCGATGGTCCAAATTTTCGATGACGTTGAGACATAATTGAGGTTCTATGCCGTTAAAATGCCGAATTATCTCTTCCTTCAGCTCCTGAATTGTTATCGACGAACATCTTTTCTTTCAAATAACCCCAAAGAAAGAAGTCCAACGGTGTCAAATCACATTTTGGCGGCCAATTAACATCGCCACAGCGTGAGATAGCACGACCATTGAATTTGTCGCGCAAAAGAGCCATTGTTTCGTTAGCTGTGTGGCAAGTGGCACCGTCCTGTTGAAACCACATATCGACCACATTCATATCTCCCAATTCGGGCCATAAGAAGTACGTTATCATCTCACGATAGCGAACATCATTCACAGTAACTGCCTGGCCGGCCTCATTTTGGAAAAAGTACGGCCCGATGATGCCGCCAGCCCATAAACCGCACCAAACAGTCACTCTTTGTGGGTGCATTGTTTTTTTGACAATCATTCTTGGATTATCATTCGCCCAAATGAGGCAATTATGCTTATTGACGAATCCACTGAGGTGAAAATGTGCCTCATCAGTGAAGATGATTTTCTTCGAATTGATCATCCACTGTTGTCATTTCTTGCCACCATTCTGACCATTGACGACGTTTGGAATGGTCAAGAGGCCTTAGTTATTGAGTCAATTGCACCCTGTAAGCGTGTAAATGCAAGTCTTTGAACGCCTATTTTCATAATAAGCCTGAATAGCTTTAGCGCATTGCTCGCTAGTAAATCTTACAATGGTTCAAATTGGGTAAGTCTGAAAATGAGAAATATCAAATAAAATGCAGAAAAAAACTTGACGTTTAGGCGTGGTTCACATTCAACATCGGCCCCTAAAATTTAGCCACCCTTTATAATGGCTACATATTATGTACAGCAACGAGTCATAATTGTTAAATTTTATTATTCTTCTTGCGAGTCTATTATCTCAACTCAAAGAATTTATCGTTTGGAGGAACAGGGATAAGTGTTAGAATCCTAGAAATTACATCAGCGAAATGTGAAAAAATCAATTTGGCAAAGAAATGGAATTAACTCGTGAACATTTTCGTGCGATCATTTTTCACAACTTTCGGCGTGGATTATCTTTGTATGGCGATGATGCACCATCCTATAGCATTGTGAAAAACTGGTTTAGTGAATTCAATCGTGGCCGACGTTCGCTCAAAGACGAAGGTCGTGAAGGTAGTCCAAAAACGGAGAACATTTTTGTCGTGCGTGAACTGATAATGCAAGATCGTCATGTGACATACCGTGAGATAGAGGCATTCTTGGGCATTTCTTCCACCAGCATACATTCGATATTGCATGAACACCTGGCCGTAAAAAAAGAATTGTTCTCGTTGGATCCCGCACAATTTGACAATCGCTCACAAAAAAGATCGTGTCGATTGGTGCAAGGAAATTTTGAAAAAAATACGATCGCGTTGCTTCTAAAGACGTTTATAAGATCGTCACAGGTGACGAATCATGGATCTATGCGTATGAGCCCGAAACAAAACAGCAATTGACCGTGTGGGTCATCGAAGACGAGCCAAATCCAACGAAAGTTGTTAGTGGAAGAAGCATTCGAAACAAATGGTTGCCTGTTTCTTCGGCAAACCTGGTCAGGTGGCGAATGTTCCACTTGAGCAACGTAGGACGGTCAATTCTGAGTGGTACACCACAATTTTTTTGCCTGAAGTCTTCGCAGAAATTCAAAAAAACGAACAGGAGAAGACAAATCATTGTGCACCATGGCAATGCGAGCTTTTACACTTCGGCGGAATGCAGCTCCTTTTTGACCGGCCAAAACGTCGAATTGATGGGTCTTCCGCCATACAGCTCTGACTTGGCACCCAATGACTTCATTTTTATTCCTGCACATCAAGAAAAAAATGCGTGTTCAACGATTTTCGTCGCTAGAAGATGCTGTTGAAGCGTTCAAACAATAAAACCATTTTTGATGATAAATATTCGCATTTTCATTATTAGGACAGAAATATATATAGCAGCGTGTAATAACCGAGCTCACCTTAAGGTCGCGAAAGGTTTAGCTTCAATAGCTTTCTTCCTAAACAATTTAATTATTCAAAACAAATGGGTTTAAATGCAAAAGGTTTATAGTTTTCTGAAATTATTCTGAAATTATTGTTAAATTCTTGTACAATATTGTGAAGTTATCGCTTTAGCGCCCCCTAAGCAATTTGCCAATAGAACACGGCTATTATCTCTTTCGAGTTTGGATAGAAATTCCACCTTTACATGAATTTTTGTTGTTGTGATGACCCTGAAAGACATTTAGACAAATGGACTAACCTCAATGTGAGCTAACACAGTCATGGACTTCATAAAAAAGATATTGTGCTGCTACACACACACACACACTCGTACACGTCAGGAAGTCATTCTTCGTTTCTTTTATTTATGGGCTGTATTAAATAAATTTCTCTTTCAACATTTCCTTTACAGCTCCTCGGCTACTTGGCTCACTGCCAGGGCCAAGCAACATCCACATTATCACCACCACCAACAACACCAACAGAAACATCAACGACACCATCACCAACGCCACCAGTAGTCGATTATGCGGCCATTTATGAGGCGCATGCCATCGAAGCCCTCGAAATCGCCACCAAACGCATGCAAGACATTCACAACCAAAGTCGAGATCTCTTCCGAGCCCTGACAACGAAACGCAATAGTTTCGCTGCCTTTAGCCCCGTGTCGATTAAACGTGAAATAGAGGACGACTATCATAATTTGGTCTATGACTTGGCCGCCAATCTGAGTGTCATACCCGTCCAGCACTTGAGGAACAACACGCTGCGACGCCAGGTGCAACGTCTGTCGAAATTGCAATTGCGCGGCCTGAACATTCGCGACTACGGCAAGGTCCATGGCATATTGCGGACAATGCACTCGTTTCTGACGTCACCCTTGGTCTGTGTGAACGATTGCAAGCAATCGCCGGCAATCCCCATGGATCCGACGATTATCCGGATAATTGTGGCGACCAAAAATAAGAATAACGAATTGTTGACGTATTGGCTGAAATGGCATCAGGCTTTGGACAACGATTACCTGGCCAAGTCCACATTTCTGGAGTATGTGGAGCTGTGGCGAAAGGCGGCCGCCTACAATGGTAAGTTTGCATGGGGGGGGGGGGGGGTAGGTGATGTGGATGACAACGCGGGCATTAGGAGTGGGGAAGAAAGACAAGAGTGAATCGATATCTGGTCGAGAGCTACATCGCCATTCACTAGGGACATATTGATGCTAGACTATTCGAAGCATTCTTGTTTCGTTTATCTGTAATGTTCAAATGGTGATTGTGATGTCCATACTTTGATGTACAATTAATCACCCTGGCACAGTGGTTCGAAAACAAAAGAATTTGTAATATTATCTATATTCCAAAACTGAATAAAAGTGTTTATGGTCATTTACAAAGTCCTCAGTTAAATGACTCACTTAGATCATTTTTAGATTGTAAGTATACATATTTCCGTGATCCTTATCTAATATAATATATTATCTATAATATATTAGAATTTCCCGCCATCCTTCGTTTTTGTTTAGAAAAACTAACTGAAGTAATAGTAGTTTTTGTCATCTTAAACTCAGATGGCTTTAAACGCCTATGCAGACGAAGGAGAACTAGTAGTTTTTCCTTTCAAATGGTTGGCTACTTTAATCTTTATAAATGGATATAGCGATATAAACTACTAAATAGTCCCTAAGGGCCTATTCAGTCTAATGAAACCTAGTAGTTGTCACATACAAATTCCTAAAAATGGTTGGCAACTCTAACAAACTCTTTAAAAACAAAAATATTCAAACTTTTTACGTTGAGAGATACAAAAAGCACAAAACTATTAGTTTTGTCTTTTTAAAATGGTTATTAGGACATTTTCGAACTTATAGTTTTAACTTTCAGTTCTGACAAATGGTTGGCAATTCTAATCAGTCTAAAAATGCTGTAACACTGTAAGATTTTTTGCTTACGCTTTATTAAACTGGCAAACCTAGAAGTTTTCGTCTTTGGCTTTATTTTATAATAACATAAGAATTGCCAACCATTTGAGAGATTTCTATAGAAAACTCAAACAAAAACCTAGTAGTTTTTGTCAATCTGAAATTGGACCTTAAAAGGCTGAAACACTGTAACACCTTTGTTTACATATTATTAAACTGACCAACCTAGAAGTTTTCGTACCCGTTTTCATTAATAATAAGATTAGAGTTGCCAAGCATTTGAGAGATCTCTATAGAAATTTCAGCTAAAAATCTAGTAGTTTTGGTCAATCTTAAATGGCTAAAAGAACCTATTCAGAATTATAGTTTTCACTTACAATTCTGACAAATGCTTGGTAACTCTAATTTATTTATTATATAGAAAAAAAGATTAGAATTGCCACCCATTTGAGGGATTTTTATTGAAAACTCAGCCAAAAATCAAGTATGTTTTGATGAATCTAGAAAGGCTATAAGAACCTATTTAGACTTTTTTTCTTATATATTTTTTTCCTATAGAGAAAAATCAGCGATACTACTAGTTTTGTCTGAAACGTTCCCAAAACTTTTCAAAATGACAAAAACTAATACTTTTCAGGACGTTTTCCTAAACAAATTTGGCAAATGGTTAGCGAACAATAACATGTTTTGTCTGTCTAAGTAGACCATCAGTATCTTTTCAAACTAATGGTTTAGTTTTGGTCAATCTTAAATGGCTGTAAGAATCTATTCAGAATAATTATTTTCCCTTACAATTCTAACAAATGCTTGGCAACTCTACTTTATTTCTTTTAGAGAAAACAAGATTAAAATTGTCAACCATTTGAGAGGTTTTTTTTTAAAACTCGGCAAAAAAACAAGTTGTCTTGGTCAATCTAAAATAGCTATATGGATATATTTAGACCAATTGTTTTCCCCTTGCAATTCTGACAAATGGTTGGCAACTCTAATTTGTTTCTTATAGAGAAAATAAGATTGGAATTGAAAACCATTTGAGAGATTTTTTATTGAAACCTCATCCCAAAAATCAATTATATTCTGATCAATCAGAAAGAGCTAAAGCGACCAACTAGAATACCTATTTTCTCTTACAATTCTGACAACTAGTTGGTAACTCAGATTTTCTTATTGAGAAAACAAGCATAGAAACTACTACTTTTCTCTGAAACTTTACCAAAGCTATTCAAAATGACGAAAACTAATAACTTTTAGGACGTTTTGGACGACTTGGAAAACTATTAGTTTTCCTGTACAAATTTCAACATATGGTTGGCAACTCTTATTTAGTTATATAAAGGTAATGACCGATAAAACTACTTGTTTGGTAGTGCAAAAAGTAGCTAATGACCTATTTAGACTGGCGAAACGAAAACTAGTAGTTTTTAACTCCAATATTTTTCATACAGAGAAAGCCAGCATAAAAACTATATATATATATATATATATATATATATATATATATATATATATATATATATATATATATATATATATATATATATATATATATATATATATATATATATATATATATATATATATATATATATATATATATATATATATATATATATATATATATATATATATATATATATATATATATATATATATATATATATATATATATATATATATATATATATATATATATATAAGTATAGCTACGAGTATATGTATAAGAATAACAAACCTAGAAAATATCGTTCTCATTTTCCTTTTATTAAATAATAGAATTGCCAACCATTTGTTGTATTTTCACGGAAAACAACCTCGGTAGATTCGTACATTCGTTAAGAAAATTGTGAAAGAGGTTGACACTCAGAGGAAGAAAGACCAACACGAGCTGGTAATTTTTGAAGCAAAATTTGGGAGCCCTATTTGATGCTCCGGAAAAGCAAAAACATTTGAGATTAAGTAGCTGTCGAAAAATATGTATATCACTTGAAGAATTAGAGAAGAATGCTTGATTCCCTGGAGCAGTTATTGAGCCATTATTGGGTGACCTATATATGGGCTCCTGTAGTTCAGTCCCAGACTGCCAAATCGAAACGACTATCTACAATTTTCACAAAAGCTCTATGTATTTTCTTTGAGCTCCTACTGCAACGAAACTTAAAAGTTAACGCAGAAACTGATATCAATGAACTCCGACCACCATGAATATAACTTCGTTGATTCGAGAAAAATGTTTCTGTCTAAACTTCAAATTGAACATAGACGTAATGCCTATGAACTTTTCACCCTGAGTCCTCACTATTACCCGTATTGCCCAAAAAAGTTGGGCTATAATTTCAAAGCTTCCATACTTTTTGTGGAACAATGTCTACCACGATTCTAGTGTTGTTCACTTTGCAACCACTGTGCACCCGAAGGACATTCAAAAGAAAACAAGTAAATATTGTCATTGAAGATTATCTAAGAAAAGGTCATCTTAAGCATCGGATTTCGCTCTCGCACACGTAACAAAAGTGAATGCATCGTGTGGTTCTCCGTTTTCAATAGTGGTCCCATTTGAGGATGTCCTTCTTTGTAACCATTAGATGGAGAAATGTCAGTCAAGCCATTAAAATCCAATAGAGACCTCATTACTTCATAAATTGTCTTTTATACACATATACACTCACACATTTGATCACACACACATATCCTTACGCACCCATATCCTGCCATTAAAAGTGCATTTAATTATCGTCCCATACACATGGTCTATGGTCCGTCCGCATGGCATCTCTTCACATGCATGTGTCACAATAAAATTAAGTCTTTCAATTGCACAAGGTAGATATTTGAAAGGGATGAACGGAATTCTTATCTTGAGAATACTGCATAACCCGGAAAATTGCAGTGCATTTCATTGCACCAGCAGTGGTCGGTCAACTACCCTCATCATTATTTGATATCTGTTCTAATTCCACTTTGCAGCAAAAACCATGAGGACGCCATAGGATGTACTCACATTTTCAATGGCATTACTTAGTTTTACGTAAAGGTCACTGTTGTCACGGAAAGTACAGGGAATATCGAAAGGATGCTGATGCAATTTTTTTTTGGTAGAAAGCAAAATTTAAAACTCACTTTAGGGTCTGTTTCTATTTTAAAGAAACTCATCTATCCTCTACAAAACAAGGCCGCTGGGGTTCATCGCCGAGTTGAAAAAAAGTAGCCCTTAGGAGATCATCATAAAATGAGGCCCTTGGGGCTCATCATCATCTATTCTATTGAATATGAGCCCCTTGGGGCTCATCATCTATTCAATAGAAACTGAGCCCTTGGGGCTAATCATCTATTCTATAGAAAATGATCCCCTTGGGGCTCATCATCTATTCCATAGAAAATGAGCGCCTTGGGGCTCATCATCTATTCCATAGAAAATATGCCCCTTGGGGCTCATCATCTATTCTATAGAGAATGAGCCCATTGGGGCTTATCATCTATTCTATAGAAACGAGCACCTTGGGGCTCATCATCTGTTCTATAGAGAATGAGCCCCTTGGGGCTCATCATCTATTCTATAGAGAATGAGCCCCTTGGGGCTCATCATCTATTCTATAGAGAATGAGCCCCTTGGGGCTCATCATCTATTATATAGAGAATGAGCCCCTTGGGGCTCATCATCTATTATATAGAGAATGAGCCCCTTGGGGCTCATCATCTATTATATAGAGAATGAGCCCCTTGGGGCTCATCATCTATTATATAGAGAATGAGCCCCTTGCGGCTCATCATCTATTCTATAGAGAGCCTCATTCTCTTGAGGCTCATTTTCTTTTATATGGGTAGTCTGCCCTCAAAGGCTCATCATTTATTCTGCAGACACCGAGCCGTTTGGGGAAATTATCAGAGCATTTAAGCCCAGGTTCTAATCTTCCTATCCTTTTTTGTCTTTTATGAAAAATTTCCATTAACTCTATATCAATCCATCGATCTCACTCCCAGTCTTTAAATTTCTTTTCACAGGTCATGTAACCCCATCGCGTACGTGGTATTTGCATTACGATACGGAGAATTTTCAACGTGAACTCGAAGATGTCGTATGGGAAATAATGCCATTGTACCAGGAGTTACATGCTTATCTACGCCATTGGGTCCGCATGAAATACGGAGAACGCCTGACCAGTGCAACAGATGGCGCCATACCGGCAAACATAATGGAGCAGATAATTCTGCAGGACTGGAACCCCAATCCGGTCTTTCGTACACCACATCCGAATCACCATTTGCCAACGGTGAAGCAACGTTTGGAGGAGTTGTTGGAAACACCGCTGCAGATCAATAGGAAGTCGGCTGAATTCTTTGAATCGCTGGGTTTGAACAAGCTGACCAAGTAGGTTGCGACGGAGAAGGTTCAAAATGAGATATGACTGATGGAAAATCTTTTTGCTGATTTTAGAGAATTTAATGACAAATTCGTGCGTCGCATTAATGACGATGTCAAACAATGCACGCCGGAGTTACATTACTTCCCGCCAGATGTCGGTTTGCGGTTCTGTAGCAACATCGACTTTAGGCTATTCTTGCAGATGCACAGCTACATGTCCGAGCTACAGTATAATATTTACAAAAAGGAGCTGCCTTTTGGCTTGGACAGTGAACCTTGTCCCGGCTTTGGCCGTGCCTTGGGTGAGGCGGCTGTTATTGCCGCTGGCACACCGCGCCATCTGTTTCGCCTGCATATTGTGTCCAATTCGAGTTTGTCACCGGAGCAATCTCTTAATCGTTTGTTCCGCATGGTAGGTAGAGAGACAGTCGCTTGGACTTTTTGTTTTTGCTTCGATTAACGTGTTTTCTCTGGCAGGGCATCCATACTTTGTTGGCCATTCCACAGTACTTCATCAATGACAAGTATCTGGTGGATGTGATGGACAGGCGCATTAGTCCGCTGGAGTACAATTGTGCGTATTGGCGACTGCAGCATAAGTACGCGGGTGTTGTGCCACCTACTAGAAGAGGCGAGAAGAATTTTGATCCGGATCATAAATTCTATAAGGGACTCCATCCGGACAAGTCAAATACTATGTAAGTGGAGTGCAAGGAGCATTCCTAGAACTATTTTTCCTTACCTAAAAAAATGATTGCTAGATTAAAGTGTCTGTTACTGTGAAAATTCGCACCATTAAATTCTTCATCATGTCGACCTAACCATTTTTTTGATTTTTCCCCTTTTCCCTTTAGAAAATTCATCTCTGAAGTTCTGGGCTTTCAATTTTATCGTTCCCTCTGCCTGACCAGCGGTGAATACAAGCCTGGCAATATTGAATTTCCCCTGTACAATTGTGACTTCTCGGAAAGCAAAGAAGCCGGCAGTAAAATAAAGTAAGTCCTGTCATCAACATTCGAGCGAATGAAATCTCTGATTATCCATTGAACCTTTTGCCTTTTGCAGGGAAATGATGAAAATGGGTTCAAGCAAACACTGGCGCGATGTCATGATGGTGGCCACCGGTGAACAGCGTCTAAGTGCCAAAGGCATAATGGAATATTTCGCTCCATTGTACATCTGGCTGAAGGAGAAGAACAAGCAGTTGGGCTTAATACCAGGCTGGGATGATGACATCAGTAAGTTTTTAGTGTTAAGATTAAGGCTTTCCTTGAGGGTTAACTAAAAGTAATTAATCATTTTATTCTTTTGCAGAATGTGGAAATAATTTCTGAGAAACCGATACAACATTCGATGATAGAAAAGGATGTTTGAAATGAAATATATCAACTGTGAACATTTATTTTGTATTATTAATAAAATATAAACCTTTTAACAGCAAAACGATTAACGTTTCTGACAGCGAATGGAACTTTACTGTACCCAGAAACTAGACCCCTACCCCTCCAATAGTATTCGTAGACCAATCATCTATTCTATAGAAAATGAACTCCCTTGAGAAATGTATCTGCTGTATAGAAAGTGGGATCCTTTCTTTTCTTTTATCCCTTTTGTAGATACTCGTATGAACTCCTGGCGCTCAACATATGTATGGAAATAGAGCCCTTTAGGCAAATCATCTATTCTATAGGTAATGAATACCTGGGGATAATAATCTGCTCTATATATACGTATAATATGTTCCTGTCCTTCTTCTTATCACTTATTTAGAAAATTAACTCCTGCCGAGCATCTTCTGTTGTATAGAAATAGAGTCCCTGAGGCTCAATATCGAACGTATAAAATATGAGCCGCTAGGTCTTAATATATAGGGTGATCCATCTAGAGGTATTTTTCAGAACAAAAAAAAATATAAAAATTCAAATCAAGTGTGGAATCTTTATTGGTAATTTGAAAGGACATTTTATGGCATTTATTTTTTTAAAATAATTACCGTCAAATGTTGACAACTCTATTATGGAAATGAGCGTTCGGTGAGAAACGGGAAGATCTGCTGTTTTCGACCAAAATTGTGTTCAGTGATGAGGCCCATTTCTGGTTCAACGGCAAAATCCATAAACAAAATTGCCGCATTTGGGCTGAAGAGCAACAAGAAGAGTTTCAAGACGTGCCATTATACCCAGAAAAAACCACGGTTTGGTGCGGTTTATAACCTGGTGGAATCATCGGTGCATATTTTTTCAAAAATGAAGACGGCCGGAACCTTACTGTGAATGGTGCTCGCTGTCTCGCCTTGATATCGGACTTTTTGCTTCCTAAATTTGAAGCCCGTAATCTTGACTACATTTGGATTTAACAGGACAGCTCCACTTGCCATACAGCTGCTCAAGCAATGGATCTATTAAGAGGTCATTACGAAGAGCAGCCAATTTCACGTTTTGGACCGGTGAGTTGGCCGCCTAGATCGTGTAATATCACACCTTGAGACTTTTTTCTTTGGGGCTACGCAAAGTCCAAATTCTTTGCTGACAAACCAGCTACGATTCAGGTTTTGGAAACCAACATTAGAGAAGAAATAGAACACTGCGGCTGCGGCGACGGAAACCGGTGCACCAAGAAAATGTAAATTAAATGACGACGGGTGCGGTGACGGTTTTTGTTGTCATTTTTCAGCTGTTTTTATTTATTATTTGGCCTTGAGTGTTTTGAAAAAAATACAACAAATTTATTTGCAAACTAAACAAGTATTATTTTGAACTAAACAAGTATTAAATTACAAATTGCATGAACAATCATATTGTTTTACTTTTATTATAATTTTCTTATTTTGGTCTATTGTTTACTAATTTTGCTTTCCGCAAATAATTTTAAAATTTATTATTTCTTCTTCTTACTGCAAATGTGCACAAAAACTATTAGCCCATACGTGTTTTGTTTATAAAAAACACGAAAATATGGCAACATATAGAGAGAGGAAGGAGCAAAAAATTGAGAGCGCAAGAAAATCCGCAGAGAAAAATGGAAATAGATTAAATTCAGTGCGGTTTTGCCTCTCAATTTTCTATATAAATTTGACAACCGCTACCGCAGCCGCAATGTTGTGTTTCTACGCTTACGCGTTTCATTAAAGCCATACCGGTCGAATGCTCGAACGAGTCATCCAAAATTGGACCCTCCGAATGTAAACCCAGAGGCATAGTTGCGACTAACATTTGAAGGAAATTTTTTTTAAAAAAATAAATGCCGTAAGATTTCATTTCAAATTACCAATAAAGATTCCACACTTGATTTGAATTTTTATATTTTCTTTTTGTTCTGAAAAAATACTTCTAGTTTGATCACCCAATATAAGCTCCATTCTCTTTAATTTAGTCAAAAATTATAAACAAGCATAGTAGTATACCATTCCGACTGACATCCTGTATAAGAGTGTGAAATTTCATCAAATCCAACTGTTAATTTAGAAACTGATGAATTATTTTCATTTTTTTTTCATCTCATCCCACTGTCCACAGTGTGGTTTGAGAGATGCCCACAACCCGCATAGACTGCCGGGTGAAACGATTAAAACGGCCGAAAATTTGAGTAAGCGCTCTTAAAATTGCGACCACCGACTCAGTATATCGGTAGTAATTTTAAATGGTTTTCAAACCTTGCTCGTATGTGAACTTTACCACGATGAAAATGTTGAATGAAGGCCAAGATCTTTTAGCAAAATACGCCACAGTGTGGTTTGAAAGATGCTCAATTCCTGAGAACGACGTGAAATCGATTGATTTAGCTCATTTTGAACGGATACATTTACGGCTGCGATATTTTCATCGCTTTGGCGCCGAAACATCCAAAAGAGAAAACTTGGATGCAAATTTATCCACTATAGCACGAGCAGCCTGTCTGGTGGAACGATTATTACAGCCGAAAATTGGAGTAAGCACTCTTAAAGTTGCGACCACCAACTCAGTATATCGGTAGTATTTTTTAATGGTTTTCAAACGTTGCTCGTATGTGCACTTTACCATTTTGAAAATGTTGACTTAGACTAACGTTTTGACACTGCAAGATTATTAAAAATATTTGAGGGTGCGTTAACATCAAGATACGAAATTGTTATGTCCCTATTGGAAACCCCTTTATGAATAAAATATTCCATTCGCCCTAACAAATAAAGTATTTTGTTAACTAATTTTTAAAGTGCTCGAAATATATCAAATCGTTAACATAGAACTGGGGATCAGCGATCCTCCATCAAAATGGTACTTAACAGTTCCATATTTGATTAAGATTCTATAAAATGGGAAAAATGTGGTCACAATATACTACAAAAGATGTGAACTTGATTTTATTAACCAATAACAGACAAGGTTGGTACTTAAGAAATCTCTTGTATTTTAGAACACTCGTATCGAAGGTCTCGAATTAAAAAAAAACTGAACTGGCTCAAATTCATACTCATTTTCATGAATTTTTGGTATTCCTTTCTTATTTGTCTATTTGGATTTACATATTTTATATTGAAAGTTTTAAAATTCAAAGGTTTAAAATTTAAAATTACTAAATTTAAACAAGATCGAATGTAAAATGTGGCTTGTGGAACGGCAGGGCCTCAATCTGGAGAGACCTTTGCATGGAGGTTAAAGGTGCATTATACATTGGGCTATATGATCCAACGTAGCATACAATTCTTGTACCGACAGGACACGAATTGGAAGGAGCCTTTGTACAGGGGCTATTCGAAAACTTGGACTATTAGTGAATTGTCACGTTCTGTACAAAGCTTGGTAATAGTTTTGAGCTAAAACCGGAATGGAATTAGTAAGCTATCAGGACATGACCCTACATTAACAAATATTAATAGGGTTCGCTCAATCAAATCAGAAAGTAATTATGAATCGATTAGGGTGTATTTTCTTGCATTTTTGGGGTTAGAAACATCGGCCCTACACCATACTAACCAGTACCGCAGCGTGGTGGATAGTACCTTTTCGGCCTTAAAAGTGTTTTTTTTCATTTTGAAATCGGACTTTTTGCTTCCTGAAATTGAAGCCCATAATCTTGACGACATTTGAATTTAACAATACAGCTCCACTTGCCATACAGCTGCTTAAACAATGGATCTATTAAGATTTCATTACGAAGAGCACCCAATTTCACGTTTCTGACCGGTGAGTTGGCCGCCTAGATCGTGTAATATCACAGCTATATACTTTTTTCTTTGGAGCTACGCAAAGTCCAAATTCTATGCTGACAAACCAGCTACGATTCAGGTTTTGGAAGCCAACATTACGCGTTTCATTAAAGCCGAAATTGGACCCTCTGGCTATTCGAAAACTTGGACTATTAGTGAATTGTCACGTTCTGTACAAAGCTCGGCCATAGTTTGATGTAATATGTGGCTTTTTCATCTGCGGGATTTGAGCTAAAACCGGAATGGAATTAGTAAGCTATCAGCCCTACACCAGACTATCCAGTACCGCAGCGTGGTGGATAGTACCTTTTCGGCCTTAAAAGTGTTTTTTTTTTTATCATTTTTTTGTGCCAATTCACCAACCTCATTAATCACCCCTGATCTAGAACGACAAACATTCATGCATACCAACACAAAACATCCTACTGCAAACAGTAATAAAATCCTTAATAGACAAGTGTACAAATTCACTTACCTTTCTTTCGTTACAATGTTATATTCAATGTTACAATGTTATATTCAATGTTAGTCCACTTTCGTCTTCGTTTATTCCAATGCAAAAATATAGCAGAGAATGTTAAAATAGTTCTGTTATTTATTTTTTCAGATTTGGCCAAAGCCATTTCAAATAACATAGCAAGAACAAAAACACAAACGAGTTAACCCATTCCACGTTTTCTTCTCTTTTAATAGAAATCACATCGCCGCACAAGAACACAAAAACACTGCGGCGCGCCAAATCCTGATATTATTGCTGTTCTTGCTTCGCTTCATGTAGTCTCTTTGCCTTTGTTGTTGTAACCCACTATAAAGTCATTTTCTGTTGAGAGAGTAGGCAGCGCACATTTTTTTCACACACACGAACACGGCAAATTCATAAAGAAACACAAACTCTGTCAAAACATGCCCAAAATGATCAATTTCGAGTAGTTTTTTCAATTTATTATTTTAACCCGACAATTAACTGAAAGTTCTTACAACTTCTTACAATTTTCTTTTTAATTTATCAGCGTTTTTTTTTTGCAATTTCTTCAGTTTTTCTTTCTTCACTTCAGTTCACACGTTAACACTGCAAGATCGCGACGTAGACTAAATGTTGGAGCTGCAGGTGTTCGTTGACATGCAAAAAATCTGAATGTGCAAGAGAGAGAGAGAGAGACAAATGCATATAATGTGCAACGGAGGAGTATGTGAGTCATTAGGATGTGGATGCGGAAGATTAGAAAAGAAGAGCTTTATGACTTTGTATTGTTGCCATGTCGAGCGTTTAGATAAATGATTGGTGATTTTGGCAAGCTGTGATGCCAACATAGTAATTTTATAGTTTTCTATTAGGGATTCCTGTATGCTTTATATGGAAAATTCAATTGAAAATACAAATAAAGGTGAATTGTATTTTCGTGGGCAATTGTTTGAAAAAAGCTTGAAGAGAGATTAACAACAGTAGTGCCCATACGTTTGGTGAGAACCTGGTCGTTTAGAGTTCATGCTTCTTTCAACAATTGCTGTGAAACTTATAGATGAAGGTCGACAGAACCCGAACTTGCGATAAAAACAGTGTGCAGCCACGAAAATCAATGACATTTTGCCTGTAATCTTGTAAAAAATTGTCTTAAATAAAACGTAGGTGCAAGTCATATATTCTATTTTAAATAGCAGAGTTGTGTAGGGTATCTTTAAACATTTTTGACATAAGTTCTATTGAATTAATGATGAATCCCCTGAGGATAATTATCTACTGTAAGGAAAATGGGACGCAGCCGTTCTTTTTTATTTTGTTGAAAAATATGTTCTGGTGCTCATTATCTGTTCTGTAGAAAAAGAGCTCTTTAGGCTCAATACCAAACATATAAAAAATGAGCCAATAGGTTTCAATATATTATCTTTAGAAATTGCACCCTTTGTGGTTTATTTTATATTCTGTAACAAATAACGCCTCAGGGATTCACCATCCCTAAGGCTTATCTTTTCATTTATAGAAAATGATCCCCGCTGGGCTCATCATCAATTCTATTGAAAACATGTCAGCCCCAGGGGGTGTGGGGGGTGGGTTGTTGCTCATTTACTTCTATCTATACTAAAGAATATGAGCCCTCCGCTTGCTCATCATGTATGCTATAAAAAATGAGCTACCCGGGTGCTCATCAAACTAAGCGCACCTGAGGCTCATCTACTCCGTCTGTCCATCTGCCGTTGTAATCATAGTACAGGTCACAATTTTGTACCGATTTCGATGAAACTTGTTACATTCATCATTTGCCCATGTTTAGATATCATTCATAGATTTTTATCGATTTCGGAACCTACAGCTCCTACAGCCTTATTTTACATTCAACTCCATCTAACATTCGACGCGAGTCAGCTCCATTTCAGGTGAACCGTACAAGAGACCTTCTCGCTTTGTGAACCTAGAAGCTACAAATTAAACTCGATCGCGCTCAAATTTTGCTGATACTTTTTATGCGACCAGTTAGTAACACTTGCGATACAGGACCATATTTTCGTTTAGTTCTCTTACAAAAGATTTCCTTAAGCTTTAAAAGTTTGTTAGCTAACCATATTGGTCTATGTTTTTGAATATCTTCCACAATAATAACCTTTTTCTGGATGTCGAAAGAAAGCATTCGTTCGCTTTGTAAGCGAAGTTACTTTGATTTGAGTTTAACTATTTCAATTTTACACGAACGGTGACTCGAAAGACAAGTTGAACGGAAACTTAAGAAAAGCTTTAACACCTTCATACAAAATTTGGTTTCTCTATTTCAAATTAAAATGTCAAATTCAAACACAAAACTTGGCAAGTGCAGACGAACAAAAACGTTGGAGATAGAGAAACCCAAATTAATTCGAATTCGAGTGAACATGATTCGTTCGCTCATGTTTTCGTTAAACATCATGAACCAGGCATTAAGTTTACTTCCGATTTGAGGTCTTGCCGCTCTAAAGGCCAGATTAAAAATATAATCTAGTTCAAACGGAGTATATTGCCTTATGTGCGACCTATAATGAATCCAGGAGATATTAGGTAGATCTGTGTATCATATAGCCTCTTGAAATATCTCCGTCCCAGTGTAGCAGTAACGTATTAAGTCGGTACTTGCTTAAGCACCAGATAGAGGTTCGGAATCTTCTGAATAGCAATACAGGTATAGAGTTTCTTTTTGACATGTTCTCAATAGATTTGATGATGAGCCCCACGGGGATCATTTTCTATAGAAGAGAAGATGAGCCTCCGGGGATCATTTTCTATAGCAGGGAAGGTGATTTCCAAAGGCGTTTTTGTTGCAGAATATAAAATAAGCCACAAAGGGTTAGAATTGTAAAGATAATATATTGAACCCTTGTGGCTCATTTTTTATATTTTCGATATTGACCCTAAAGAGCACTTTTTCAAGTGAGCGCCAAAATTAATTTTCTACATAACAAAAAAAAGAAGGACTGCGTCCCATTTTCTTTACAATAGAAAGTTATCCTCAGGGGATTCATCATCAATTCAAATGAACATATGTCAATAAGGTTTAACGATACGCTACAAAACTCTGCTATTCAGAATAGAATAAATGACTTGCATCAACATTTTAATAAAAGATTTTTTTTTAAATGGCAAATGACATTGATGTTCGTGGCATACTGGTTTTATCGCATTTCAGGTTCTGACGACCTTTATCAATAAGTTTCACAGCAATTGTTAAAAGAAAAACTGAACTCTAAACGACCAGGTTCGCACCAAACGCATGGGAACTACTTTTGAAAATCTCTCTTTAAGCTTTTTTCAGACAATTGCCCACGAAAATACAATTCACCTTTACAGAGACTCCACATTTAGAGACATCTATGGATTTCCATTGACTTATAATAATTATATTTTATGCTAGTAATACATTTCCAATAAAAGGTGCATCAATTGAGTTTTGCGTTTAAGACACACAGAAATCCCTAATAGAAACTATAAAATCACTAAGTTGGCATCACAATATGACAAAATTACCAATCATTTATCTAAACGATCAATATGGCAACAATACAACGTCTAAAGCTCTTTTTTCTAATCTTCCGCATCCACATCCTAATGACTCACAACACCCCTTGCACATAATATGCATTTGCCTCTCTCTCTCGCACATTCAGATTTTTTGCATGTCAACGAACACCAGCATCCCCAGTCTAGTCAGTTAGTCTACGTCGCGATCTCGCAGTGTTAACGTGTAAACTGAAGTGAAGAAAGAAAAACAGAATGAATTGCAGAAAACCTCTGATTAATTCAAAAGAAAATTGTAAAAAGTCGTAAGAAGTTTCAGTTAATTATCGGGTTAAAATAATTCATTAAAAAAACTACTCGAAATTGATCATTTTGGACATGTTTTGACAGAGTTTGTGTTTCTTTATGAATTTGCCGTGTTCGTGTGTGTGAAGAAAATGTGCGCCGCCGACTCTCTCAACAGAGAATGACTTTACAGTGGGTTACAACAACAAAGCCAACTACATGAAGCGAAACAAGAACAGCAATAAAATCAGGATTTGGCGTGCCGCAGTGTTTTTGTGTGCTAATGCGGCAATGTGATTTCTGTTAAAAGAGAAGAAAACGCGGAATGAGTTTTCGTTCGTGCAATGTTATTTGAAATGGCTGTGTCCAATTCTGGAAAAATTAAAAAAAAAAAAACAGAACAATTTTAACATTCTCTGCTATATTTTTGCATTAAAATAAACGACTGAAGAAAAAAGTGGACCAACATTAAATATCGATCGAATTAAGTACAGCGAAGAAAGGTAAGTAAATTTGTGCATTTGTCTATTGATGGTTTTACTGTTGTTTGCGAATAGGATGTTTTGTGTTGGAATGCATGAGTGTTTGTCGTTCTAGACCAGGGATGATTAATGAATTGTTACAAAAAAAAGATAAAAAATTACTTTTAAGGCCGAAAAGGTTCCCTATACCACTCAGTGGTACAGGTTATTATGGTGTAGGGCTGATGTTTGTAATCCCAAAAATGCAAGGCAATATACCCCAAATTGATGCAGAACCACTATCTGATTTGATTGTGCGAACCCTTTGAAAGTTTGTTAATGTAGGGTCATGTCATGATAGCTTATTAAGGCCATTCCGGTTTCAGCTCAAAACCCGCAGATGAAAGAGCTACATATTACATCCAACAATGACCAAGCTTTATACAGAACGTGACAACTCACTAATAGCCAACGTTTTTGAATAGCCCCTGCACAAATGGTCCTTTCAATTCGTGTCCTGTCATTCTTGTTCAACGAAAAATATTAAAATTTTAGTCAGACGCAAAAAACTGTTTGCTAACACAACTCAAATACTCGTAGGGAGGGTCATAATGAGGATAAAGTTGAATAGATGATTTTTACTGGAAAAAATGTGGTAACGAGGGTTGCTATTTATATTTCGGGTACGGCAATAAAAACACAGTAATTTATCATTGGAAATGGTTTTATTGTTTTTCAAAATATTCTCCTTTAAGATCAATACACTTTTGCATGCGCACAAACCAATTTTCGCAGCACTTTTTCCACTCCGATTGAGACTCCGCCAAAACTTGATTTTTGAACGCTTTAACAGATGCTTCGGGCGATGAAAAACGTTGACCACTCATTTTTTTCTTGATGCTAGGGAATAAGAAGAAGTCTTTGGCGCCAAATCAGGGCTGTACGGTGAATGGCATCAATTGGACATCTTAAGTGGTCAAATAGCTCATCGTTTCAGCTGTTGGCAAATAGTTGTATACCACTCAGAATTGACCTCATGCGTTCCACTAAAGGCACTGTGGTAACACGGCCGGTTATACCGAAAAACCGCAAACATTTGCCTTGATGTACCTCTTCCACGAACAACTTTTGTGGGATTTGGCTCGTCTTGAAAGACCCATACGGTCGATTGCTGTTTTGTTTCGGGTTCATATGCACAGATCCATGATTCGTCACCTGTGACAATGTTATATACTGCCTTTGAGCTACCGCAGTTATACTTTTTCAACATCTTTTGGCACCAATCCATACGAGCATTTTTTGAGCATTCATCAAATTATGTGGGATCCAACGAGAACAATTTTTTGTCTCGGCCAAATAAACATGCCCAAGGATGCTTCAATCTCACGGTATGTCACATGTCGGTCTTGGTTAATCAGTTCACGCACAGCTTCGATGGTTTCTGGCAAAGTGATCGTAGTTGGAGGTCCTTCACGATATTTATCCTGGAGCAAACTCTTGGTTCCAGCGATTAACAGTGATGTGTGGTGGTGCTTCATCGCCAAAGTCGAAACTAGTTGATTTAAACGCTCTTGTCTCGATAACCCACGCCGAAAATCTTAAAAAATCATCGCAAAAAAATGTTCACGGGATAATTCCATTTTTGTGACTGTGATGAATTTTTCAACACACTGAGTGAAGTTATGCTAAAAAATGTCAAAGTTTTCAATGGAAATTCCAGTTTGCATCAGGAAACACTAGTATTGTCAGGACCCGAAATATAAATAACAACCCTCGTAATCGATTGGCTTAGAGTCAGCAATAATCGAACTATTTTATTTTTAAGAAAATTTCATTAAACAGCCCTTTTTTGGTTACAAGTATAGTCATCACTTATAATTGGGTCGACAACAAAATGTTTGCAACACTATTGGTTGCCAGAACCACATGGTGTGGTAATTTAATATCTTTTTCGCGTTTCATTGTTAAGGTCTGTCAATAAGATGTGACTACAGTACGATTATCATATTTGTCATAATGTTGTACTTCGAACCGAATATCCATTACGATCATAAACATTCGGTAATTGCAACCGAAATTCTCGATTTGCAACCGATTTCCGACTAATCTTTTTTTAAATTCACTGATAGTAATTAGAAGAGCTTTCCATCAACTTCTTTATGGTCCGCAAAGGTTTCTTAAAAAACTCACTGTTTGGGTATCCTCGATACGGTTTTTAAAAAGTTAGTATTCCGTATTCCATCCCACAAACCGTCATTTCTCCTTGTCAATGGTACATTGGTGATCGACTGGTTTCATCAGGGTCAAGCGAGAGTATCAGCTAAGGAACGTTAATACTGCTGGCTCAAAATGTTTTAATTCCGCCTCCGCTGAGTGCTTGTTCATCTCTTGTTTAGTTGGTATGCATTAACAAAAACTAGTTTGTTCGGTGTTCGGTCATATTTCCTCCTTTTAATCCTTTTAGGGTTCCGGTCTGTTTTTCCTGTCACGCGCTGCGTGATACACGTTGCAAAATGTTCCACAAGGAACAAATGTGTGTGTGTGACTGCCAAAGTCCAAATGTAAGGTTTCGATATTTTTTTAATTGTTTAATGAACCGTTACAAATAGCATCGTGAGCCAGTCAGTCAACCAGTGTCCTGTGACCTCCCCGGTCCTTTCGTCCATCGCCCCCTGCGGCATTCAAAGTTAAAAAAAATGGAAAATATTCTACAAAGTTATAAATCAATTAAATGTGTGCACTTACTTCCTTCTAATCTATTAACCCTTTTTCCATATTTGATTATCCTCGTAGGGGGTGGTAAGCGGGTGACAGAGTCAGTGCCGACACTGGTGCTTGGCTGATAGCACCATATCCTTTTACGTCTATGTATGGTAAACACCACTCAAGTTTGTTTTTGGTGTTATCAACGTTAGTACGAGCAAGACTGAAGCACAAAAAATTCAAAGTGGCCAAAACGTATCCTTTTTTCTGGAACGGATGTTGTTGTTATTGTGGGTGCTTGGGGGGATATTTGTTACTTCATCGTCGTTGTGTCGTCGACATCGAAATGCTTTGGTAAGGACAACAACAAGAACAGCAACAACAACAACAGTTTTGGCAGTTTGTTTTTGGATTTGGTTTTTTGTTTCAGTCATTTACATTTTTCCACATCATTTCGCAAATGTACGTCGCAAGGACTTTAGTTTTGTATGTGTGTGTGTGTGTGTTTAGGTATGTGCGTTTTTGGCTGTGTTAGTATTCAATGGTTTATTGTATTTATTTTTTAAGTTTTGTGCTTTGGGATTTTCTTCCTGTCTTTTCAATATTATTAAAATTTTTGTTGAGCAACAACACCTTAGATAAAGGAATCTTAGCTTGCCAGGGGCGGTCCATCTTCACAGGATCTTCAATGTATTGATTGGTGTTAATAGAGATATCGTAATAGTAATTAAACACAAAGGAAAGGTTTGTTGCCCCAACCATTTTTTTGCCAGCCAATTGACTGAGGTTCCCTTTCTATTAAGTATCTTTCAGCGAATTTTAGTAGATGCACTGTAGTTTTCAAAACACATAATAAAGGAAATTTTTTTATACGGAGTTTTTTTTAAACGCATATAATTTAATGTTATGGCCAAGAATTAAGCTTTATTATAATGGGTTTGCCATTATTTTTTTCAAAATGATTTCGGGCAAGTGGCAGTCGCGGCTGGCTCGAATAAATTCCAGCCGAGCGGCCAATTTTCGACAACTATTTGCAGCATTTGGGGCCGTATAGCAGTAACTCGCCTCTTCCAAGGCGTCACTCGTGTCGGGCGTAGACAGGCGGCAAGCAACTTCACATAACCCCACAAAAAAATAGTCCAGCGGCTTAAAATCGACAGATCTTGGTGGCCACGCTTTAGGTCCCCGGCGCTCAACAAAAATTTCCTGCAATAAATAGATTGTTTCGTTTTCTGTAGCATTCTCTAATTACGGCGCGAAAAAGTCATTAATCATGGCTCTATAACATTACCATTGACTGTAACATTATGGCAGGCTTTATTTTTGAAGAAATATGGACCGATGATTCCCCCTGCCCATAGAGCACACCAAACAGTGACTTTTTGAGGATGTAACGGCGACTCAACAATGGCTTGTGGTTATTCATTACTCCGACAAAAATGCGACAATTTTGGTTATTAACGTACCCATTTAACCAAAAGTGAGCTTCATCGCTGAACAAAATATTCTTTTAAAATCAGGATCGGTGGTCATCTCGTTTTGGGCCCATTCACCACGATTTTCAAACGTTGTTCCGGAGTAAGTCTATTGATTATGAAATGGCAAACCAAACTTAGCATAAATCAAGTGACAGCTGTCAAGAAGACCTACTTTGAAAAAGGTGTGGCCAGACTGAAAACCACATGTCTTAAAAAAGCCCCCAGACAAATGACTTATATCGCTCAATCGTAATATAAGGGGTGGTCCAACTAAAACGCAAGATGTTAATTATAAATAAAACAAAATGTTTTCAGAGAATTCTCTTGATATTTGTTATTATGATAGAAGTATCAATGACAATAATGCGTGAAGCAAAATACCAAATGTTCTCCTCGATGGCTTTACCTCTAACCGATGAGTTATATTTTCAATGACTTTAAGACATAATGGCTGTTCAATGTCGTTAATGTGCCGAATTATCTCATACTTTAGCTCTTAAATTTTTCTTGCCTTTTTGACCGATACTTTTCTTTGAAATATCCCCCAATTGAAATAAATATCCCCCTTGAATTTTTCGCACAAAAGAGCCATTGTTTCGTTAGCTGTGTGGCAAGTGGCACCATCCTGTCGCAATCACATATCGTCCAGCTTCATATCCTCCATTTCTAGCCACAAGAAGTCTGTTATCATCTTGCGATAGCGAACACCATCCACGGTAACTACGACCCGATGACGGCGCCAGCCCATTAACCGCTCCAAACTGTCACTGTAGGGATCGATATTATCATAGCTGACATCTTATGATATGTCGAACTGAATTTCCATCATTATAATTAAGATTTGGTTATAACAATCGAATTACTTTTCATTCCCATTAAATTCTTGTAATTCGAACCAACTACCAGTTGACTTTTTCTCTTAGTGTACCTTTCCAATGCCTCTAGTGTGTGCAGGGTATGTTAACTTTTATCAAAGGCGGATGGGCCGGGCCGCCCAATTACTATCCTGTTTGCTAACAAATTTAAGTTTGTCAAAACCTTTTCAGTTTTGGCATTTGCCTAAACAATATCTCGAGCACAAACTGCACCACCACAACCGCAAACTCTGCTAGGAGCAACTATGCTGTGTATGTATTTGAGTGTTTTGTAACTGTATATGTGAGAGAAGAAGTGGACGAAAAATCCATAGGAGGGAAACGAAAAACTATCCAGTAAGTGTCCAAAGGTGTAATGTCAGGGACAAATTAAGGCTAGACGACCGAATAGAATCAACTGGACAGCCGAAGAAGTGTCCCGCAGGATACACAGGCTTACAGGCTCATCTACAGAGGATCGGAATATTAGATAATAACGTATGCAGGGAATGTTGGGAAGGAGGACGAATCGTGAGGGGAACTACCTTTGTCATTGCTGATAATAAGTCTCAAAGCTTAAGGGTTGAATTTTCACCAGACCTGACCCAGATTAGAGGTAAAGAATGGATAATGCTAAAAGAATGTGCCAAAAATATAGTTCCTAAAAAAAACTAAACTATCAAATACGTAGTAAGAGCACACAACTAGGCCGATTACACAGTGTGACAGAGAAAAAATACCTGGGAAATGATACTATTTTTCTTGTAGATCTTGCTGAGTACAACAAGAAACCAAACACCTCCAAAATCTGGAGTTACGGATAAAAACAGGGTTTTCGCATATTACGCACTTATAGGCCAGTAACTTGATTGAATATCAACCGATTTTAAGTTTGGAATTTGGAAAGAAGAATTTGATTTTAGATTTAAATTTGGAAAGAAGAACGATCTGACGTTAGAAACTGATTGAGTTTTTCAACTTTTATTAAAACAATTTTTTTTTTAAAAATACAATTTTTGGCCAAACTACTCAGAAATATTTGTTTGGCCGTTTTTTTTTATTGAATATCCCGTTTGTCATGTAAACATATTGTTTTAGTTTTTGTTTATTTGTTTTGTTTGATTTATCACTTCTTGTTCTCTTTAAAACTGTATTAATAAAAAAAAGGTTGGCAATTTGATACTAATCGAGTGTAATTAACCAAAAAATGTGTGATAAACGGAATAACTTTTGTTACATTTGTGGCCTATTTACGAATTTAAAAAAAAAATAGTGCGTGATTTTAAAAAAATAGTGCTGTAGTGGAAGTATACAACAAAGTCTTCAAACGTTCTTACAAATTCAGTCGCTGGTATGAGCCGGAATTTGTTTGTGAAAATTGCTGTGCATCATTAAAAAAATACAAAGTTCTCTGCGCAGCCACCACTTGTACAACAACACACATACATACATACACACATATCGTTTAAAACTTACGACGAAATCGTTTTTAATATATGTGACGCGCAAAATAGAAAGGGGCCTAAGGTTAAAAAACAGTTTTGTTCAGGAGAGCCATTTTAAAGATTTAAATACGTGTATCTTTGGTGTACCATCACTTCCATAAAAAGCGCATATCTCTGGGAGGGAACACTTTTGGGGCATGGGATCGGTCTCATTCGATGCTCAGATGTTGTCAAAAAAAAAGTGGCACAAAAAGGGTATTTTTAAAAAAAAAAAGTCTCAAATTTTCGTAAGTTAATTTTATTAAAACAATACATTTAAATTTAATAATAAAAGTAACAAACATCACAATAAAAACTAAGTTCCATGCAATCAGAGGTAAAATACACATTCAAACTAAAAAACAATTTAATTTCTGATCCTTTAGCATCCTTTAAAATTTTTTGCAAAAAATGCTTTAATTTTAGTACCCATATGTCCATATTGACTATAAATCACCAGTTTTGACAATGCAGGCCACCTGAGCCTAGCCCTTCAGCAGCTTAGCTCTTTTTTAAGGTATTTAAAAAGGTAACAACTTTTTCCTGCTGGTCGATTTCGCTCATTTACAATCCCAAACAGCTTGTGATCATAAGCCTGCATCATGCTAAATTTCTGAAAACTAGCTTGATCCGTTTGAACGATATCGTGCTTGCAGAAAACACGCGGACGGACATAGCTAGATCGTCTCAGAATTTTACGACAATCAAGATTATACTTAGTAGGGACATAAATACTGTTACACACGTTTTATGCTGTAAAAAAAAGTACTGAATGTTTTATTATAATTATTATTATTATATTTATAAATTATTATTCTTATATTCTTCTCAAATTTGCACACATTTTTCTTCGAAGGTCCTTTATTCAGAAAATTTAATAAAAAATGCAAAAGAACTGAATATCGCTAGCGTAAAAACAAGCTTTTAAATTATATAAATGTCCAAGTACTGACACCGTTCTATTACATTTGATCATTGATTAACATCAAAGTATTAATTCGAGAAAGCTATTGATGGAAAGCTTTATATTACGATTGACTTCGTCGAACACATTTAGGGGTGTAACTAACAAATACAAGATAGTTTTTACAAAAACACAACAACTTTTTTTTTATTACATGACCATAAGACAAAAATAATCATAAAATATAAGAAAGGTCAACTATACACACGAAAACCTCAATTTTTATTTGTGTTTCTAAGCTAGTCGAGATATTTTGGCAATTGGTCAACAAAATTACAATGTTCTTTTCTAGAGTGGTACATTTTCAACTTTCTTTTAGAGTCACTCTACTTAGTATGTTTTATGCTGTAAAATAAAAAGTGCTGAATGTTTTTAGACCAAATATTTTGTAATATATTTATTGATGTATATTGTATCCAAAAACAATCTACTTATTCGAAATGTCCGACATTTGCCTTTACACACGCCTTAAGTCGCACTGGCCAATCGTCAATAGCTGCACGAAACTCGTCCATTGGAAGATTGGCCACAGCTCGAACTAAAGCAGCCTAAAGAGATCCAATGTTGTGGTATCTTTTGTGACAAACCTTGTCCTCTAAAACCGTCCACAATTTGTAATACAATGGGTTTAAATCTGGACTACCTGGAGGCCTTTCTTCAGAGGAAATAAATGCTGGCAAATTATTTCGAAGCCAGGCATGCGACGTTTTAGCCTTTAGTCTCACGGGCCAGGATTTTCTGTTTTCGGAGCGGATTTCTGTGAATTCTTGATTTAACGGCTTTGATGGCTTGTGGCTTTCGAACAGAGCGTGGGCGGCCCGACCGGTGGCTGTCTTTTACATCTCCAGTCTCCTCAAACAGTTTTATGCATCGGTAGACGAACATGCGGCTAATCCCTAGTGGCCGGAGCGTTTTGAAAATATCGCTTTTTTCCATTTCACACTGAAAAACGCTATTACAGCGATACGGTTCTCATTATCTGACCACTGCATGGTGAAAGTTGAAACAATTTTAAAATCCCGCTACAGACTAAAGGCCCATTTAGTCTCGACGGTTGACGGTAGATTCTGCAACCTGCAGAAGTCTACCGTCGTCAACCGTCAAACTGTAGTTATCTCCCTCTAACACATGCAAAATGCAACCCTCAACTGAAATAGCTGATTGCCTACCGTCAACCGTCCACCGTCAACCGTCGAGACTAAATGGACCTTAAAGGTCCATGCATTTTGCATGTGTTAGAGGGAGATAACTACAGTTTGACGGTTGACGACGGTAGACTTCTGCAGGTTGCAGAATCAACCGTCAACCGTCGAGACTAAATGGGCCTTAAAGGCCCAATTAGTCTTGACGGTAGGCAATCAGCTATTTCAGTTAGGGGCTGCATTTTGCATGTGTTAGAGGGAGATAACTACAGTTTGACGGTTGACGACGGTAGACTTCGGTAGAATCAACTGTCAACCGTCAAGACTAATTGGGCCTTAACGCTATTGAGGTTAGACATTAACGGGGTATGTTCAGTTCTACTATTGAAATGGGTGTGTTCAGTGTTGTAACAGTATTTATGTCCCTACTAAGTACTCGTATATATTTTATAGAGCTTTCGATAAATATTTCGTGGTGCTGCAAACAGAATGACAAAATTTAATATTCTCTTGCGTAAAAGGTATAAAAAAATCCAAACATCAAAAGTCGGGCATTTCAGACTATATTATACCCTGCTCTACTGGATGCGCAGATGAGCCAACTGAAACTGGGCTTATGGGATCCTTGAAGTCATGAACCGGGTTCTTAATATATCCAGATTTTAAAAATAATTTCTTTATTTTGTACTCATATGTCCTTGAATGCATCAGCCGGATTTTCGGCCATCTTAAATCAAGGTTGCAAAATACAATAGAACTTTTTTGATACACTTTCGGCATCGAAAGTACCGTGGCAACCGCGGTTCATTTACGGCTTACTTGATACATTTTACAAATGTTCCAAATTGTTATCATTTTTACCCTAAAAGCACACTGTTGTGAAGGCTATTCTACGAAGCATTTTCAGTTACTGATCAATCCTAATGAAATGTTCCAAATTTCCTCAAGACTCGACGTAATATGTGCGTTTCAGAGATGTGCCGCGGCACTGTTTGGAGGTTGTCTTCGCACCCTGTGTGCAAAACACGTATGTGACGCGCAAAATAGAAAGGGACCTAAGGGTAAAAACCATTTTTGTTCAGGAGAGCCATTTTAAAGTTTTAAATACGTGTATCTTTGGTGTAAAATTGTCGACTTCACTTTCATAAAACGCTCAAATCTCTGGGAGGGAACATTTTTGGGGCATTATGCTCAGATGTTGTCCACATCAAAAAAAAAAAATTAAAATTGATTTTTTTTACCCTTAGGTCCCTTTTTCTATGCGCTGTCACATATAGATGCTCTACCACACTACTACGAGTACCCATAATGGCTAGCGTAAGCGCCAGGTTATAAACAAATAAATTATAGTAGTTTTTTCCCCGGAGCAACCCTTGACCCTAGAAGTAAGAATACGCGTATCTTTTAAAAACAATACACACATTTCGAGTTGTAGAAAGTAGCAAAAATTGGAAAAAGTGGCAAAAAAAGGGGAGTTATGAAAAGGGGGCAGCAAAAGTCGCATGACTTCCAATAAGGGTCAAAATGAGACTTTAGTCGCACAAGGGTAACGCTGAGCAGCGTATTCGAAAGAAAACGTTTTCGAACATCCCAATTGTTTGGATTGTGGAATCCGTTGTTCGTAACGAAACCCCCACGGTTGATGTCTGAACTAAAATTGTATTTTCCTCGCCGAATTCTGAAACCATTTGAAATGTATTTTAATTCAACACCGGGTGACACCACAACACAGGGTGCCTCACATTTTAGCTCACCCAATTAAGCCGCCCACAGACCAGAGCGTTTGTGAATATTGAATATTTAGTGGTACCAGAGTTCGCTGCCATGTCGGCTTACACATATTACTAATGTAGCCGATAATATCGGCTGAGACTTTGTCAAAAATATAAGCATGTTTAACTTATGTAATAACTGCCTTTCCAACGATATCGAACGAAAATCTAAGCGAAAGACAGTAAGTCAAACACTATCTCATAAAAAGCGCCGCACTGTCTTTCGTGAGTAGGTTACGTAGTCTTCACAAATTACAGCGGTGACAAAACAACAATTTTAATACAAAACTCTAGTAATGAAAGAGAAAATAGGGTGTTCCATCTAGAGGTATTTGTTCAAAACAAAAAATATATAAAAATTCAAATCAAGTGTGGAATCTTTATTGGTAATTTGAAAGGACATTTCATGGCATTGACTTTTTAAATAAAATTTCGTTTAAATGTTGGCCACAACTACGCCTCAGGGTTTCCATTTTGAGGATCCAATTTTGGATGACTCGTATGGCTTTAATGACACGCGTAGTGTTGGCTTCCAAACCCTGAATCGTAGCTGGTTTGTCAGCATAGGCTTTCGAATTTACGTTATCCCAAAGAAAAAAGTCTAAAGGCGTGTACTACACGCAATAGGCGGCCAACTCATCGGTCCAAATCGTGACATTAGCTGCTCTTTGAAATGACCTCTCAATAGATCCATTGTTTGAGCAGCTGTATGGCAAGTCCTGTTGAAACCAAATGTCGTCATGATTATGGGCTTCAACTTCAGGTAGCAAAAAGATACCGATATCGTGGTGCGATGGCGAGCATCATTCACGGTTAAGTTCCGACCATCATCATAATAAAAATTTATGTACTCGTACTTATATAATTTTTTCCCTTTCTGAATTTTCTGATTTAATACAAAACATGTAAACAACTACAGTCAAAACCGCTTATAACGACATTTAAGGGACCGACGACACTCAGTCGTTATAGCCGATTGTCGTTCAAAGCAATATCCATTAAATTCACATTCAAATATTTAAAAATAAAAATTAACCATAGTATTATTCTTATGCGTAGCAATCAAGACAAAGAAAAGAAGTACATAATTTAAAATAAATATTTGGAATTCATGCTGTAATTTTATTAAAAACTTTTACTTCAATTAACAGAAACATAAAAAAATAATTATAAACATAAAGGAATACGCATACTACATAAATTTAATTAAAGATACATATGGGAATATATAAATTTTAAGTTCATTTGAAAATATCTGTTATTTAAAGTAGTTTGTTATTTTACTTTGATTTTGTTTTGAATGCAAAAATTTAAAATTCAAATCGTTTCTCAAATTTGAAAGAGTATTACAAATAGACTCCCTATTTGGAACATCCGTTGTGCAAATAAATTTTTGCAGCACCTCTACGGCTCAGCAAGCCTCAGACACCGAAGGAATATCAAATTCAGAAACGTCTTCATCTGGATCATCGTCGTCATGATCTTCTACAGATTTTATAATTTATTCATCGTCGTCATACTGCTCATATATGCGTACACAGTCATCTATATCAACAAGTCCTTGCACAATTTCACCATGTGGATTTTCGGTAGTGTCTATATTGTCATATTCCGTAATATTCATTGAGCCTTGCATAAAGCCAGCGTGATGGAAACAGTTTTTAATAACGGTGGCTTTAGCGTCTTTCCATGCAGCCTCCAATATTAAAATAGCATCTAAAATGTTTAACTTTGTATCCAGCCCCTTGTCGATTTTGGCTATTACATTAGAAATTTGGCGATTCCTGTAGTGAGGTTTAAAAGATCTTTAACACCCTGCTCCATGGACTGCAATGCTGAAGTAACATTAAGTGGCAAAAACACTAGCTTTGTAGATTTCAAGCCGGTAACGTGGGGGCGAGCCGGACAGTTGTCAACGACTAAACAAATTCTTTTGCCTTCTTTAGTAAGTGCACGATCCCAATTAAACAGCCATTTTTCAAAAATTGTTGATGTCATCTATGTCTTAGTATTATTTTCGTAATCGACCGGTAAAGAATGCACATTTTTGAAACATCTCGGATGTTTAGATTTTCCGATTATTAGCAGCTTCATCTTCGACGTACCAGACATATTTGCTGCGACCATTACTGTTAGTCTGTCTTTTGATAATTTGCCATTGGAACATATTTCACCTTTAAATTTAAAGCTGTTTGATGGTGTCATATTAAAAAACAATGCTGTTTCGTCGGCATAATATATTTCATTTGGAGAATACTCAGCGCTAGGTTTTGGCCATACATCAATTAGACATGATTCACATACTCCCTCCGGCACTGCACCACTTTCTCCACAGACCTTTCCAAAAATAAGTTTGTGTCGGGTCCGAAAGCGTTGAATCCATGATGTCGAAATTTCAGTGGTTACACCCAGTTTTTCAGCAAACTCATCAGCCTAGCCTTCTAAAATTGGACCATTAATAGGAATGTTAAAACTTCTCTGTTGTTTGAACCATTTTAATAACAGGTGTCAACTTTTTTCAGAGTCGACTTTCTGATTCTTTTTACATTTGTTGAATTCTCTTTTAAGGACTAAGGATAATTTGTCTTTGCTTTTTAATATTGTTGATATCGTAGAATGGCTTACATCAAATTCTTTAGCTAAATCACTTTTTTTTTCTCCGCTTTTTAGCCGACGAATAATTTCCAATTTTTCTGCTACTGTAAATTGCTTGCGTATAGTACTCATCGTTTGAATTTATTTACTCTTGCTGGCAAATGACGAACATGTGTACAACCAACTTGAAAACGCATACAAGTGTGCAAAACAAATTAAAAAACAAACTAAAAAACACACTGCAGTTTTCCAGTGAAATATATACGAAACAAAATTCCCCGCATTAATGCCATAGCCTGCTTAGTCGTTGTATGCGATAGTTAAATTCAAAAACTATTTGAAAACATGACGTTATAACCAGAATGTCGTTGAATGCGATGTCGCTGTTAGCAATACTATTTATAATGGAATGTAGGAGCTCTAATTCGGGACTTTGAAATGTCGTCTTTATAACCGGTAGGACGTTTTAACCGGAGTCGTTGTAAGTGATTTCGATTGTACCATGTCTTACTTCGCATATTTGAATTTCTCAATAAAAACTAACTTTTAACGAATGAAAATATACACGTTCTCCTTTTCTTTTTTGCACCAATTCTTTCAATTGCACAAATTCGTTTTCCAATTTTTTGGAGTTTAAAAATCGTCAATTTCTGCGTTTATACTCAAAAATGTTGTCAATCGTCAATGTGTTATATTTTACTTGTGACGATTTTCAAAATAACAATAAATCGTCAATATTGGCAGCTCTGGGAAACGATTACTTTGGCTACAAATTACTTATACGGGAATCTCATTTAAATTACTGAGAATTACTCTTTGCGTATAATCTTTAAATTTTATCTTTAAAGAGTAATATCATTTCCACCAATTCAGTTTCGCATGGATTTTCCTTGAACACACACCGATGAAATAGCACAAATTTGCGTGTAGTTAATACATTTTACAAATTTTTACGTTTATTCTAAAAAAAAAAGAAATAACAAAGGTCTTGGACCAGAATAGAAATTGTTCAAGTTATAATAATGATATATAATGATAACAGACCAAATAAATGTAAAAAAGATATTTTACACATTGAACAGGGATTAACCGGCCTCAAGACCACTTGTATCCATATTTTAATACTTTAGAAGACAAGTTTTTAACAAAATGGCAATGTGACATTGATTTCGTGGCTGCACACTGCTTCGCGTTCAGTTGTAAATATAACTTGTAAAGTAAGATTTACAACAGTAATTCTCATTCGATTGGGGAGAGCCTGGTCTTAAAAAGTTTTTCTTTCATTAATTGCTGCGAAGCTTTCTGAAGAGGGTTGCCATGGATCTGAAATCGCTATAAAATCAGTATGCAGCCACGAAAAACAAGAGGTCTTGAGCCGGTTAATCCCTGTTCAATGTGTACAAGGGAAAGACCGAAATAAAACAAACGAGTACACCAAATGCTGCCTTTGTTAAATGTTCGTGGTCGCCGATTTTTTTTTAAAAATTGTTGGATTTGTTGTATGTTTTTGACGCTTATTTTAATGGTTTTGAGACTACCGGAAGTAAAAAAATACGCAGCGTAAGATATAAAAGCTTGTGTGTGCCTTAACCTTAAATTGTAAAAATTCAAAACAGTAAACAGATTTTAGGGTATGCCAAAATAGTTAAAGTTATGGACATTTTCATGAAAAGTTGCAAATATTTTGAAGCAAATCAAAGACACTCGTATGAACATTTAAAAATAATTTAAATTATTTTTTTTAGAAAACAATTTAAATATTCAATTTATAAATTAAAATTTGACTGCATACCATAGATCGTAGTGTTGTGTTCTCTTTCATATGACCCAAGTTTCTTATAAATTGGTCAATGCGTTTTAGAACAGCAAGATTTTAAGTAAAGCCCAAAAATGCAGGCAATTTAAAAATTTCCACCCAAAACAAAAAAAAAATGATAAGCAGCCATTTAAAAGTTTATAAAGAAGCCTTTTATAAACTTTTTGGAGCAAAAAAAATTAAGTACGTATTAAACATACTGACCCATTTAATCATTACTTCAAAGCCGTATAAATTGAATCTGACCATTCGGTTTCCGTGGGCCCAGAAGCAAATCCTCCCCTTGACCTATTAAATGTCAGAATGCTGTAAGTCTGCCCAGTTAATTCAATAACAAGGTCAGTTTTATACAAAGAGAACTTTTTGTTTAAAAAAAATTTAAAATTTAAAACAACAGCTAATTTAGTTTTTTTTTCGTATCATAAATATCGTCATTTTTATTAAATATTTTCTTTTTAAGTTTTAATTTATACAAAATACTAAACTAATGTGTAGTACTTAATGGGTTTAAAGCGTTATGAGAACTATTTTATTTCATTTAAGATTTCAAGATTTAAGTTTACGATTATTATTTACAAAAGTACTTTGGCAGAATTTTAAATAAAATAAAAAATAATAATAATAAAATATGTATGCACGCATGAGAAACTTAATTTAGAAGAAACTACAATAAAAAATATAAATAAGGCCACATAAGTTTAAGGGACATTTCAACAATGTCCTATAAATGCCGATACATTTGTCGCGATCTAATTAAAATATTTATACTCGAAGTAAAGTTAAAAACAGAAAGCCAATGGAGGTTGGATTTCGATCAATACCTCCTAGGGGGGGGGCAAAATAAAACTTGAAAATGGAAGCTCAAATTAAAAGTAAAGCAAATAAAAAAATACCGTAAGATCAGCAACTGAGTTTGGGAAACCATTGCAGTTTTTTTTTATACCACTAAGGCCTAGTTTGACAGATTTGTTGTAAAACCAAATTATTCGCTGATATTTTTAACTAAGTTTAAGCTCAAGTGAAATAAGTTTTAAAAACGAATAATTATTAGCCCCACTCAGTAGCTGAATAGTGATGTTTTAGTTTTATAAAATCTCAGAGTTGACAATCAACGTTTAAACTTAGTTTTAAACCAATTCATTCATTTAGTTTTGAACTAAACTTAAAGAACAAAAAAATCATTATCCTTCATAAATAGTTTCAATGTGCAAAACTTAAAGCTATTGTATAAATTATGGTGTAGTTTTCTATGTTCAAGGCAATCGATGAAATAAGCAGGTTCAAGCGAAACGATAAGTTCAAGGGTCAACCAATTCTCAAAATTATTTATTTCGAAATGATAGATATAACAGCTCATCCCAAATTAATTGAGGGCAAGATAGTTGGCAGTTAAGCAAAGCCAAGTTTAAATATGACAAAATACTCATTTTAAACTTAAAAATAATTAACTTCAGTTAAGAGTTACAGTTTAACAAAACAATTCTCAAAAAGATTAGTTTAATCCTGTTTTCTACTTTTAAGGTTTAAACTAAGAAACATTGCCTTTAATCACAAAAACGTAAACTAAATTTCAAAAAATATATGCAGCGAAGTCTAAACCACCCCAAAAAACTCAAGCCTAGGCCAATGTTTAGACCAAAATTAATAAGATTTTAAAGTCTAACTATTGTTTAATCTTAAACTGTCGTTAACTTGTATTGTTATCTTTATCAGTTCTTGTTGCCAGCACTGTTGACATTAATTTGGAGTTCAATTAAAACTGAATTTAAATATGCGATGAAGCAATATTTAAACAAAATTAGCGACACTTAAGTTTAACTCTATTATTTTAACTTAAACTGAGATTAATTGTTTTCCACTAATAAATCTTATTTTGAGTACTTTGAGTTTGGCTTTATGTACATGTAAACTGTGGTTGAGCTTTAAAGGGACTTTCCAAGTTTAAACTCTGTTTAAGCTAAACCGTGGTCAAAACTGTCACTGAAAGAGGTCAAAACTGTCACTGAGAGCCAAGCAGAATGGAAGAGGGAAGCATTCAAGTTGTATCTCAATTTTAAATAGAGTTTAACTTCAACTGTAAGCGTTTGATGGGGAAATGGAAAAAATTATTGAATCAAGACCTTAACCGACTCTAGATCGTAGCCTCCACATTCGTAAAAACATACAGTAGATTTAATTTGTACATTTTTATAAAGAACGTATTTAACCCCCTTTTTATGAATATAACCCGAAGAATTTAACCAACAATTTCAAACAATGTTTAACTGGAAGTTAACCAATACCTTTCAAATACATTTGACCCTTGACCTTTTATGTTTTCACCCTGACCTGCTTAATGGACGGCTTAACAGCATGATGTCTAGTTTAAGTTTATCTTTTATCTTTTACTCTAAAACTAAAAAAATAGCCCTAAAAGTTCTTCGACCCTATTACACCTACATCGTGGTCTCCGAGTCCGGTGGCGTATGATAATTTAGATTATACGCCGGTGGGCCACTGTTCAAGAAGGCCATGGAACGTATACTCTCGCGCGAAGCCGTTCGCTTGTGAAACGGTATCGCTTGCGGCTGTGACGTCGTATAGGGCAGCTCGGGCACGGGCGGTGGAGGTGGCGGCAAATTGTGCTGACTCACGGAGTGTTGAGCATGCAGCGGATGTTGCTGATACAGGGGCGGTGTTGAGGGTGGCTCATGCTGCAACGCCTGCTGATGATAGACGCTGGTCGCGGCATTCGTTGCCGTATTGGCCGTAACCAAAGTGGCAAACACATTTTCGGTGGTGGTCGCTGAGGTCATGTACGTGGACATCGGCCGGGTGCCATGGAAATTGGAATAGGACGAGCGCACGGAGGGCGGTCGATTGTTGTACAATTCATCGACATGTTCGCCGTCGTGCAGATTGGTGGTGGAGTGCTGATAGGTGGGATTATAGTGGCCACCCAGGGAGGGTGTCAAGGTCAAGGTGGGCGACTGGGGCTCTTCGATGGGCGACGGCGAGGGATTGGGCCAAGGCGGCAGTGGCTGTTCCATCAGTTGTTGCTGTTGCTGGTACAGACCCGTCTGGGCATTGGTATTATAGTATATGGGATCCGGTGGTATATTCTTCCTGAACGACTGATAGTGATTGTTGTTGGTCTTGGTCAAACTACCACCGGCCACATGCGAAGACACCGCATTGATGTTATTGTGTATCTCCTTATTGAGGTTCTGTAAATTGGAGACGGTCAACGTCGAGGTGTCCTTGTGGTGGAATGAACCGAACTGTTGCTGTTTATGGCCATGTAGGTGAGGATGTTGCTGCTGCTGTTGTTGCTGTTGATCCAACAGCTTGGTCACCGGATTCTGTTGGTATTTCCGGCGAGAACTACGCGTACTACTGCGCGAATGCGTATTCGTATTACCCAGAGTGGCCACATTTCGCTGACTGCCGCTGTGACTGCCGCCATCACGATGACTGCGACGGCTGTTGGTGGAGGTGCGACTATTCGTACCGCGATGCATGACCGAACGCCGCTTAACGCGTCGCGGTGTCATCGGCTTGGGACTCAGCTCTCCGTTGTCCCCCTCGCCACAACGTTCGTGCATTTGATCGTCGCCATAGTCGAGTATTGTATCGGTGCGACTGCGCAATGTATCCAAACTGGGGCCGAATTCAATGGAATACAAGGATTGACGATGTTTGGCTTTCTTGTTAACATGCTTCACTAAAAGATATCGTAGAGGAAGAGGAGAAAGAGAACAAAATATTGTTAGTTTATGTATTAAAAAAAAGTTTTTTTTTTTTTTTTTTAAAAAATGTAGGCAGAATTTTCAATGGCTTTTATTATTGGAAATCCTAAAACCAACTTGGAAAATATTTAAATAAAGTCGCCTTAAGAAAGGAAATAAAATCGCAAAGATTGTCTTACAGTCGACATGTAAATGTAAAGTCGACTGTAAAGTCGACTGTAAAGGCGACTGTAAAGGCGACTGTAAAGTCGACTGTAAAGTCGACTGTAAAGTCGACTGTAAAGGCGACTGTAAAGGCGACTGTCAAGTCGACTGTAAAGGCGACTGTAAAGGCGACTGTAAAGGCGACTGGAAAGGCGACTGTAAAGGCGACTGGAAAGTCGACTGTAAAGGCGACTGTAAAGTCGACTGTAAAGTCGACTGTAAAGGCGACTGTAAAGGCGACTGTAAAGTCGACTGTAAAGGCGACTGTAAAGGCGACTGTAAAGGCGACTGTTGAGTCGACTGTTAAGGCGACTGTAAAGGCGACTTTTAAGGCGACTGTAAATGCGGCTTTTAAGGCGACTTTTAAGGCGACTGTAAAGACGACTTTTATGGCGACTGTAAAGACGACTTTTAAGGCGACTGTAAATATGACTTTTAAGACGGCTTTTAAGGCGACTGTTAAGTCGACTATAAAGGCGACCAGCAAGGTGACCATAAAGGCGACTGTAAAGGCGACAGTAAAGGCTACTGTAAAGGCGACTGTATAGGCGGCTTTTAAGGCGACTGTAAAGGCGGCTTTTAAGGCGGTTTTAAGGCGACTATAAAGGCGGCTTTTAAGGCGAGTAAAAGCGACCGTAAAGACGACTTTTAATGCGATTTTAAAGGCGATTTTAAGGCGACTGTAAAGGCAAATGTAAAGACGACTTTTAAGGCGACTGTAAAGACGACTTTTAAGGCGACTGTAAATACGACTTTTAAGACGGCTTTTAAGGCGACTGTAAAGTCGACTATAAAGGCGACCAGCTATGTGACTATAAAGCGACCAGCAAGGTGACTATAAAGGCGACTGTAGTGTCGGCTTTTAAGGCGACTGTAAAGGCGGCTTTTAAGGGGACTGTAAAGGAGGCTTTTAAGGCGACTGTAAAGGAGGCTTTTAAGGCGACTGTAAAGGCGGTTTTTAAGGCGACTGACAATAAAGGCGACTGTACAGTCTATAAAGTCGACTATTAAGTCGACTATGAAGTCGACTATAAAGTTGACTATAAAGTTGACTATAAAGTCGACTATGAAGTCAGGTATAAAATCGACTATAAAGTCGATTATAAAGTCGACTATGAAGTCGACTATGAAGTCAGCTATAAAATCGACTATAAAGTCGATTATAAAGTCGACTATGAAGTCGGCTATAAAGTCGGCAATGAAGTCGGCTATAAAGACAACTATAAGTATATAATCGACCATAAACTTTAACGTCGACTATATAATCGACCATAAATTTCACTATATAGTAGAATATAAATTCGACTATATAGTCGACTATATATTTCACTATATAGTCGACTATATATTTTACTATATAGTCGACTATAATTTCAACTATGTATATATTCGACTATTATTTCTACTATATAGTCGACTATCATTTCGACAATTATTTCGACTATATAGTCGATTATCAATTCGACTGTATAGTTTACTATCAATTCGACTTTAAAGTCGACTATGAAAACGACTATAAAGTCCACTATGAAGTTGACTATGAAGTCGACTATGAAGTCGACTATAAATTCGACTATAAAGTCGACTATAAAGTCCACTATGAAGTCGACTATGAAGTCGACTATAAAATCGACTATAAAGTCGACTATTAAATCGACTATAAAGTAGTCGTTTATAAAGACGACTATAAGTATATAATCGACCATAAACTATAATGTCAACTATATAATCGACCATAAATTCCACTATATAGTAGAATATAAATTCGACTATATAGTCGACTATATATTCCACTATATAGTTCACTATAATTTCAACTATGTATATAGTCGACTATCAATTCGACTATTATTTCGAATATATAGTCGACTATCAATTCCGCTATATAGTCGACTATCAATTCGATGGTATAGTCTACTATCAATTCGACTACATTGTCGATTATAAAGTTGACATTCCATGATTGTCAACTTTACCGTCGACTTTAAGTCAACTGTTTAGTGGACATAACATACGACTTTAGGTCAACTCAGTTCTCGAATTTGCAGTCGACTTCGAATTTATCTTCGCAGTCTACTATTGTGTAGAATTTATACATGAAACTATAGTCGACTTTATAGCCGACTTTTAAATCAATTATAAATTGTATTTTACAGTCGACTTAACAGTCTATTTTATAATTTGACTTTCTGTCGGCTTTATAGTCGTCTTGACAGTTGACTTTAAAGCAAGCTGTAATTTGAAAGCAAAGTTAACTACAAATTTATTGTTTTGGTATTTTAATTCCAAAAGAATCAAGCCATTGAAAAATCTGTATCAGTTAGTTGACAAATGTTTACCTTTGATTTTAAGGGGTTAAAATAGTAAATGTAGTAGAGAGCATGGAAATTGGTCAGTTGTATTTAACTACATTCTAGAAAATTAGTTACGATTTTCAAATAAAGAAAACAAATTTTAAAACTAAAAAAAACATAAAAGCAGCGAAACCAAAGAACAGAAAAAGAAAGTATAAAATAAACAGAAAACAGAAGTAGAATTAATTTTGAGATTTAATTCTGTAAGAGGAGGCATATTTGTTAAAACAAAACACAGTTTCCTAAAATCTTTGAATTCGTATTGTTTGTTTTTTTAAAACCTAAAACTAAAAACCTTGAACTGCAACCCTCAAACCTTTATCGAAGAAAACATTTCTCTTTTTTTTATTTTTCATAATTATCGTCTTATTTTTATCGTTTATTTTTCGTTTTAAATTTTTAAATTTTCAGTTTGCATTTAGTTTGTTTGTTTTTTATGTTACAAATTAATTATTTTTGGGGGTTTTTTTTATAATGGCTTACAAAAAATACACATAGATTTGTTTATAAAGTTTATCATCGTATGGACTTTTGTTTAAATTTCTATAACAACGTTTAGTATCCTCGAGTTGCGTAAAAGGATAATTTTTCTTTTGCATTTATTTTAATTTCATTCAATAGCACAATTTCTTTTTCTTTGTTCATTCAGTTTAATCTCTAAAGATCGCAATGATATATAAGGAGTTTGCGACAATTCGAATTGGGATAACAAATTGAAAAGTTTGCGGACTTTGTTTTGGTATTTATAAAAAAAGATTAGTTTACGTTACGTTTAGGGTTGTAGTTAAATTTAAACTTTTCATTCAACATGTAAGAGAAGTCAATTTGGCAGCCAAATTTTTAATGTGTCGTTTTGCCCTCTACTTATATTTACTACAGTCAAATTTAGATGGGATCGACAAATTTCTTGAGTTGCTGTTGGTTTTCATAAGTTTCTACAAATATAGTCCTTGAGATCTTAAGACAAATTAGTGTAGTTTTTTAGCTTTATATTCAATACGATTGAACAAATGTGGATACATGTCCATATATTTAATAAAAGTCCTAAAATAAGTCGACTACGAACTTTATTATTGAAATGACAAAATAAGAATTCGACTATGAGAGCAACTAAGTTGTAAACTATGAATTCGTCATGACGTCGACCAGATAAAAACACATATAGTTATCGTAAGGTCACCTATAAAACCATTCAACTACACTTCAATTACACAGTCGACTATATATTTTATATATTTAACTCGTATAGTTTAATTTATAGTTGTCTTTGCAATCGAATAAAAACATTCAACTATAAATTTGACTGCATTATTGACTGTAAAGCCGACTCTGTAATACCTTACAAACTACTGTGAAATCTGTCATATAGTTTACAAATAAGTGGTTTATACAGTAGCATGTGAAGTTGTCTATACAGTAGTCTTGGAAATCGTCTATACCGTAGCCTTCTTAGTTGTCAAAACAGTATTCTAGTGTACCGCCGACTACACAGTGCACTATGAATCGACTATGCAGCTGGTTATGAAAAATACTACGGTTCTGAAGCTGACTATTATGTCTAGTAAACATTTGACTTTATATTTGACTATAAAGGCGAGTATATAGTCGACTAAAAATACTTTATGGTTGACTATTAAGGCGACTATATAGTCGACTAAAATGTTAACTGAAAAGTCTACTTGACAGACAACTATAAAATCGTTTATTCTGTAGCATGCGAAATATTCTATACTGTAAACTATAAATCGAATATACAGTGGACTATACGATTGACTATACAGTTGACTTCATTATCTACTACGAAGCCGTCTGTCGACTTTATAAAACACTGCTAAGTTCACTGTAAAACCTACTAAACAGTGAACTTTGAAATCGGTTATAAAGTCGGCCGTGAGGTCGTTAATACAGTCGACCATGAGGTCATTAATACAGTCGACCATGAGGTCGTTAATACAGTCGACCATGAGGTCGTTAATACAGTCGACTTGACAGTTCAATAGAAATCGACTATACAGTTCACTACAAATCGACTATGCAGTCCGCTCTGACTATAGACTATAGTTGACTATACATGTACTGTTGGTTATGAAGATGACTTTATGGTCTACTATTATCTGACTAAATGGTTGATTATGAAGGCAAAACAAAGAGGACTATGAAGTATACAACAAAGTCAACTAAGAAGTCGTTTCTACAAATGACTATTAAGTAATCTACACCGTATTTCATTGTCCATACAGCCGACTATACGATTAAGTATGAAGTCGTCTATATAGTACATCAAGAATTGACCCTACAATTGGCGATTCGATTGACTATACAGTAGATTTTATTATCGGCCACTACAGTACAGTTAACTATGAAGTTGACTATACAGTATACCAAGAATCGAAAAGAGAATAAGCGATACGATTGACTATTCAATATACTTTAATATCGACTATTCAGCCATACAGTTGATTAAAGTCAGTTACAGACTCGACTATGCAGTCAACCACACCGTCGTATTTGAACTAATTATTGTCTTCGCAGATGACTATGTAGACTTCCTAACCAACTATGCTAATACAAACAATACACCAAAAATCGACCAAAAGTTAAGCGATACGATTGACTATACAGTAGACTTTATTTTCGACAAAGAAGTTGTTCATATTTTCAGTCATGATGTGGATTGAAATCAGTTACAGACTTAACTATACATTCAACTATTAAGTCGAATATACACTATACTTTGTCATCGCAGATGACTATGTATACTTTCTAGTCAACTACGCTCATAGTATGTATTTGCAACTACTTATATAAAACCAACTATAGCCATCTTTGAAGTCGACAATGTTGTTATCTATACTTTCTACAAGGTCGATCAAGAAATCGACTATAAGGTCGATCAAGAAATCAACTATAAGGTCGATCAAGAAATCGACTATAAGGTCGACCAAAGATCGACTATAAGGTCGATCAAGAAATCGACTATAAGATCGATCTAGAAATCGACTATAAGGCCGATCAAGAAATCGACTATATGGTCGATCAAGAAATCGACTATAAGGTCGATCAAGAAATCGACTATAAGGTCGATCAAGAAATCGACTATAAGGTCGATCAAGAAATCGACTATAAGATCGATCTAGAAATCGACTATAAGGTCGATCAAGAAATCGACTATAAGGTCGATCAAGAAATCGACTTTAAGTTCGATCAAGTAGTCGACTAAGTAGTGAGCTATAATTTCCCATAAATATTCAACTACAAAGTCGACTTCACATGTAAATAAAAAAGCGACTATATGACAATTGATTATACAGTAAATTTAGTATACTAAACAATCGATTATAAAACCTTTTTTTCGACTAAGAAGTCGTCTTTATTTTCAGCCATATTCTGTCAGTTAGAAACTCGTCTACACACTCAACTATAAAGTCGAATATAGACTATACATTGTCTTCGCAGATGGCTTTGTAGACTATACATGGTTAACTATATAGTATTGTATTGTCGACTATAAAATTAACTATCGCCATCTATAAAGTCGACCATGTTGTTTACTTTACATTCAACAATGTCGATTAAGAAATTGACTATGTGGTCGGAAAAGTAGTCGACTATGTAATCAGCTATGAATTTGCATATTCATTCAACTAAAAAGTCGACTAAACATTTAAATAAAAAATAACTATACAGTCAATTCATTAAACAGTAAATTAAGTATACTAAATAATCGATTATGCACAGTCGCTTTACATAAGACGATTGACTATACAGTAGACATTATTTTCGACTACGAAGTCGTCTGTATTATCAGCCCTATTCTGTAAGTTACAGACACGACTATACAGTTAACTATAAAGTCAAATATAAACTATACATTGTCTTTGCAAATGACTATGTAGACTTCCAAGCCAACTACGCTCATATTTAACATTGTATTGTCAACTATAGCCGCCTTTGAGGTCGATCAAGATATTGACTATGCGGTCGGAGAAGTAGTCGACTATGTAGTCAGCTATAAATTCGGATATTCATTCAACTACAAAGTCGACTTTACATTTAAATAAAAAATTCCACTATATAGTCAATTATTTATACAGTCAATTGAGTATACTAAATAAACGATTATACACAGTCGACTATGCAGAAGACGATTGACTATACAGTAGACTTTATTTTCGACTACGAAGTACTCTTTATTATCAGCCACATTCAGTCAGTTACAGACTCGACTGTACAGTCAACTATTATGCCGATTATAGACTTTACATTGTTTTCGTAAATGACCATGTAGACTATCTAGCCATCTACGCTTATATTTAACTATATAGTGTTGTATTGTCAACTATAAAATCAACTATCGCCATCTTTGCAGTCGACCATGTGGTTGACTATACATTCTATCGATCAAGAAATTGACTATGCGGTCGACTAAGTAGTCGACTATGTAATCAGCTATGAATTCGAATATTCAACTACAAAATCGGCTTTACATTTAAATAAAAAAATCGACTAAATAGCCAATTAATTATAAATTAACTGTATAATTTTAAATTAACTGTATAATTTTAATTAATTGACTATACTGTATACTTAATAGTCTATTATTCACAGTCGACTGTAAAAAAGACTTGAAGACGCAAAGACTTGAACCACCCATTCCTTAGGCAGGAATGGGTGGTAAACCCATTCCTGCCTAAGGCTGATGGCAGAGTGCGCGCTCAAAGCCGAGCCGAGCGGAGCGGAGCCGAGCTTATTTCATGCTTATATGAAATTTGGGGATGGCAGAGTGAACGCTGAAATCGGCGCTGAATCTGCACTGTTTTTGCTGTGTGTTTTGTGTTTTTTTTATATTTTTGTATTTATAAACATTATTATGTAGTTGATATTTGTATGCCATAATTTGGGTAAATCAATAATGTGATAATAAATTAATCTAATCTAAATCAAAACGTCAAAAACCTTTTACAAATTACAAACAACTCATATCTTTACACATACAATCAAATATCAACACCAATCAGCACGAAAAAAAACGCTTCAAAACAGTTTTGTTCCATTCAATCAGCTTTCAGCTCGGCTTGGCGCGCACTCTGCCATCCCGACGCTGATTTCTACTAATTTGTATGGACACAGTTTTATGAAATTCAATCAGCTTTCAGCTCCGCTCGGCTCGGCTCCGCTTTGAGCGCGCACTCTGCCATCAGTCTAATGGGTATTTAAATAGCCAAGAAAGTGTTGATACATAAATAATTTTAGCGTGGGCCAGAGGAGCGATATCGCGGTACTTTTTTTTATATAAAAGAGGAAAGATTGGGCTAAATTAATTTTTTTCTTTCAACTTCTATGGACTTTTGGACATGAATTTCAAATTTCAAAAAAATCGTACGAGCCGATCTATGGGCAGGCAGTAACGGGTTAATGAAGTTGACTATACTTTTCCATACAAAAATAAGTTTATTGGGTGAAAATATGACGATTTTCCCATCGACAATACAAACGCTATGAAGTTTACTATTCAAGTGACTATGAAATGAACTTTACAGATGAATAGATCCACTGAGCTACTATTTCAATCTCTCCAAATCCCATTCAGAAATGAGGGGAAACTTTTTTTTAAATAAGTGAGCTTTGAACGATATAATTATTATTCATAATTAAAAAAAAACTTAAAATTTGGCTACCTAAAAAATCCAAATATTATCAAAAAAAGGAGTTCAAATAAATAAAAGGCACTTTCTTTTTACACATTGCACCTTAAATTATATGGTCTCTCTGTTCATAATCTTTGCTCATTTTCGTTTTAGTCGTTTAAGTGATTTAAAGTTTAAGTGATTTGAATACTAAAGCTGATTATTATACCTGTGAGAATAGTATTCTATTTATTTTTACCGATAAATTGTTCTACCAAAATATAGTCCAGCTAAACTTTCAATCTGAATGCCCAATTGTTTCCTCTAACCATCTCAAAAACTTCAATCTCGTTTGGTTTACTTAGAAACTACAATGCGATGTTTAATCGAAACAATTTTTTTTCTTTAAGTTTGAATTTGTTTTCGGTTTACATTTAAAGAGAACATTTAAAAATTAAATAGAAAGCTTTGTTGTAAAACTAAATAATTAAATGTAAATATTTTGTTAATATACTTTACTAAACTAAACTATATGTATATAAATATATATGAATGTATATATATTTATTCATAGATATATTAAATGTATGTATATATGAATCAATGTCAACAATTGTGTTTCAGTTTTATCTTTTTTCAATAACATTTCTTTAAATTGCATTGTTTGCTTTTGTGATTTTCTTTTCCCTTTTGTTTTTATTCTTTCATTTCGTTAAATTATTTTCATAGTTTATATTCTGTAAATATTTTTCTTTTAGTTTTTTTTATAAATGTTTTAAATTTAAAGTTTTATATTTGATTTTCAATTACGAACATATGTTTTTCAAACTTGAAGGCATTTTCTTAATTTTTGTTTTTCTTTTTTCAAAAAAAGCTTTATTTCTATTCTGCTCAGCTGGTTTTCATTTGTGTTTCCGTTTGTCGCTTTCAAAGAATTCAATTCCTACACTTAAAACATATGAAACAATCCCAAAAATAAAACAAGAATATTTAAATTTTGGTATTTTTGCTTTACTTTAAATATTTTACCTTTTTTATAAACATATTTTGATTTTTATCATTTCATTTAATATCACAGTTGAAAATAATAAAATAAATTTGTATTTTTTTTAGTTTTTATTTATTTTTTTGTGAGTGTAAAAAACGAAATTTTGTAAATTTTGATGACTACAAGATTTTATATCGAGAAAGTACGATTTTGCAATTAAAGTTACAAATTGATTTTGAATTGCATTGAAAGCCGTGTGGGTAAATGTTTAAAAATACTAAGGTGTTTTAAAAAGAAAACTGTTAAAATAACCGAAAAGTAACTCAACATTAGCCTTGTTCGTTTTGGGCAATATGGCAACGTTAAGCATAAATGAAATTGAATCACATCTCAACGTTAATTGGGAATCAACAACTGGAATTCTCCGATAAAGGATTTCGACATAAGTGGACAATAAAAATGTTCCTCCATTAATACCCAAATTAGGCCGTTACCGCTACGATTCGGTCTGACCAAAAAACCCAGCTCAAAAGCTAAACTTCTGTAATATTAAATTTAATTCAAATCTGCTTTCCTTAAAATTATTTCAAAAAATATCTGACCCAATCTAATATATCGAAGATCTTTCCATTCCCAAATGTTGTTCCTTACAGCTTGACTGTCGTTAGCCTCGAGAAAAAAAGTCTGAATATATTTTAGCTACAACTTTATAATATTTTTTTCCACGATTCGGTTTGACGGAAATACCCAGCTCGTAGCTAAACATTTATGTAATATTAAATTTATATCTCAAGCTGTGTAGAAATTATTTCCAAAAAATGTGTTACCCAATCTAATACGACGAAGATCTTTCCATTACCTCACACCTTTACTTTGTAAGCCTCGTAGAAATAAGCCTGAATACATTTTAGCTACAACTTTATAACATTTTATTTCACGTTTCGGCTTGCCGGAAAAATCAAGCTCTAAGCTAAACTTCTTTTATTTTTTAATATAAATCAAATCAGGTTTTCTAGAATTTATTTCAAAAAATGTGTAACCCAATCTAATACGTCGAAGATTCTTTTATTTCCCAATGTTGTTCCTTCCAGCTTTACTTTCGTTAGCCTCGAGAAAATAAGCCTGAAGGCATTTTAGCTACGACTTTATAACATTTTATTGAAATCAAGCTGCCAGTCAAAATTAATTCCAAAATGTTCGCAGACCCGTTGTAATAATCTCAAAATTAACATCTTCTAGACTTAAGCTACATATTTGTGATATTTAATTCGTCCAAAATTCTTTCCAATCAGTCAAACGGACCCGTTCTTATATTTTTATAATCTATGGATTCCGAATTTTTTCCTCTCTCAGCTTCGGTCCTGCTGGCTCTAATAAGCTCTTTTCTAGACTAAAGCTCAAAGACATTTTATGTTTTAATGAGATCATGTAGTCTTGAATTATTTGCATAAATTTTACGAACTCTTTGATTCCAAAATTTTGGCTCTCACAGCAACGTGAGTGTTATTTTTAAATAGCCCATCTTCAAGACCATACAATGTGAAATAAATTTCACGGACATTTGAAGTTGTCTTAGGTTCTGGACTCCCACTTAAGCTATACCTCTAGGAAATTTCATTAAAAGAAGTCAATCTTGTCAAAAAAAATTTCGGAAATTGTCATGGTCCCTTCTTATTTTTCGAGCGTCTTAGGATTCTCAATTTTTAATCATCACAGATGTACATCCGTTGGTCCAAAAAAAAGGCATCTTCCAGACATAAGCGTGACTACACATCAGCTAAATCTATGCTCCTGTCTATGAAATGTTATACGAATCAAACTAGCCAGTCCAGAATTATAATCGAAAATGTCAAGGTTAGTTATAACGATACCGGATTTCCTCATTATTCGAAAAAAAATTTAAGCTCGAATATGTTTTTCTAGGAATGTGTGAAACTTTAATCAAATCAAAGCATTTTGTTTAGAATTATTTCGAAAACAAATGTTCTAAAGACCCGTGATTCCCAATAGAATTCATTTAAATTTACGCGTTCCGTTGGTCTCCACAAAAAGCTCATCTTTAAGACCAAAAGCTCAAAACAATTAAAAAACACATCTGTGAACATTTCACAAGCCCTTTCAAATGTTAAATGATGATCGAATTCCTAAATGTTGGTCTTCGCAGCTTTATTCCAATTGGCCTCAAAGGACCTTTATTTTATACTAAAGCTCGACTACTCTTTAGATACAATTCTGTAAGATTTTGCCAATTTTTCTATGTTTCCAATATGTTTACCAAACAGTTACGCTTTTATTCTTTTTTGATTGTTATTTCCCCCCTTGAGCCATAGGCACGACGACACTTTTACTACAACTCTGTGCTATTTTATTCAAATCAAATAAATTCGAAATTTATGTTTTGAACAAGCTACGGTTTTTGTTTTGACCTGACATAGCCTATTAAAAGTTAAAATGTAACAGAGTTCAGAAGAAAGAATCTTCTAAAACTTTGAGAGAGAAGTGGGAAGGCTTATTTGGCGGTTCCTGCAAAGAAATTTAAATTTATTTTTTTTTGTTGAAAACATAACTCGTGGTTTTTCTTTAATTTTTTTTTTGATTTAAATTTTAATGGCATGTTAATTTAACATTGCTGGAATATAATTTAACAGTGCTAATTTCGTTGAACTTCAATTTCATTCAAATACAGGGTGTCCGCCGGAAAGGTATACTACTTTGTTTTGCCGCCATTTTGGTAAACATTAGTCTTGACAGTTCATATTTGGCAGTCGTGAAGTAGAGACGTGGCAAATTTATTATGGAAAAATATTTGATAAATCGTTAAACATTTAATCAAAATCAATCATCAGTTACTGTTACAAATTTTTGGGAGAAACAAGAAGCAAATAAACGCACTATTTATCGTGTAGTGAATGATTTCAAATAAAGAGGATCTGTAGCTGATAGGCCCAAGCATGGACCACAACGTACTGTAAGATCGTGTGAAAACATTACTGCTGCTCAAGAAAGTGTTCAAAACAATCCATCAGCCTCAATTCGACGCCGTGCTGAATGAAATGAAAAAAGTGCTCAAAAGGGCTCGCATTTGTGAGCCTAAAAGAGGCGGACATTTATTTGATATTGTATTCCATATATAATTGCCGACATAAAATAAAACATTTGTCAATATAAGATCCATTCTCTTTCATTTAATCAAAAATTACAAACGAACAAAGTAGTATACCTTCCCGGCGGACACCCAGTATTTACACTTATATTCATAAAAACTTACAGTAGGTAAAAAAAACTTTTTATTTTAAAGATAAAGATTTAATTTAAACATTCCGAAAAATAAAATGAATATGGCCCATATAATTTAGCATAGCCAAACTTTGGTTGTTTTAACATTAACCTAGGTAATTTCTAATTAAAGCTACTGTTAATTTAACAGTTTTCTTCATAGATCCCTTGTAGAGACAGGCCCCACAATCGTGACTTGATTTAATTCAAGTTTTACATTTTCAAAATCATTTTTGTAACTTTTTTTCTTATTTTTTTTTGTTTTTGATACTTTCAATATATTTTGGAATTAATTGTTTATTTCATTTCTTTTAAAATTAATTTAAAATTTTGTTTCTTCTCTTCTTGTAGTTCTTGTCATATAAGCAGCGTGTAGATTTCTTCGTATTGTGTTTATTTTATGTTTTATTTTTTTACTTTTACTATAAAAGTTTTAGAACCACTGGTTGCTCATAACTAACTATACGTATATGTATTTGTATTTGCCTTAAACTCGGATATATTATCCCTTTGCTTTTCTCAACTCTATCAAGGATTCTTTAGTTTTATAACTTTCTTTTCAATATTTTGCACATGTCTTTTGTAAATATTTCCATTCAAGGAAGATACTCCAAAAACAATGTTAAATACAGGATATTTTCACATAAAAATATTGTTTTTTTTTTTTTGAAACAAAGAACACAAAATGAAACACATAAATTATTTATTTAAATATAGTACATATGTATACATAGTTATGTAAATAAAAATATAGAGTATACATATAGTAGATGGATATAAACAAACATCAACACACACAGGAGTTTTAGTACACAAAAGTAGGAAATAAATTTGTTTTTGAAGAAATAAAATTTAAAAAAATAAATAACAAAAAATTTAATTCAAAATTAACGAAAAAGAAAATCTAAAATTTAAAATGTAACAAAGCTTTACAAACAGTTTGAGTGTCATTGGGATGTGTTTAGGGCACTCTGCCCAAAAGACTTTTGGAGCAAGCGGGACAGAGCTCTAACTAGAGAACGAGAAAGTGCCAGAGAGATCTTATCATAAGGACAAGCAAATAAACTAAACGTAGGGCAGCATTTTGTCCCAGGGACAACTAGACAATAGGCAGGACAGTCAAACAGCCGGGCAGGTAGATAGGCTTTCGCCACAGAACTCCAAGTGTCTCTTCTAGCAGACATTTTTCTCGGTCGGGCGTGGGACGGGGACGTTATATCTCAGCGGGCCTGAGCTAGGACTAGAGGATCCTTCAATGGTCTTTCCTCTGTTTCTGTTCTTTCGCTTGAAACCTTTGATCAATTGTAATGCATTTTTAATTTCTTTGAGTTTTCTAGCTTAGTTTTGTATGTGTCAGCAATCGCCGCAGTCTATGAGGCTAAAAGATTTTTGTAATACAATAATAACATTGATTTTGGTTTTGTGTTAAAGAACAGTTTTTGTTTCATTTGTTGTGTTGTTCGTATGTATTTTTGTTGTAGTTATAAGATTTTTAATTATATTTTACTCGTTTTGTTTAGCAAATAACGAACATTGAGAAAGTGCTTCAATGATTTGATTATTTAAAATATGGAAAATAATGATTGCAGGTGATCGTTTTGTATTTACAAAGCTGTTATATATAAATAGATTAAATCTCGTATCATAGTTTCATTGTCATCTCCTCCTCGTGCTCCTCGTGCCTTACTACTTTCTAGCAAGGAAATTTAATTCTTTACGTGCTTTCCTTATTAAAAATCACACTTTCGCATCTTTAACAAAACTCATAAAAAGATATTAGGTGTATCCATAAGTATGCCAACTAATCGAGAAGTATTTCTCTTTGTTAACCCAATAAAGAAAAACTGTCATTAAAGTCATTAACAAAACTCATTAAATGATATTAGGTGTATCCATAAGTTTGACAACTAAACTCGAAGTATTTCTCTTTGATAGCCTAATAAAGAAAAACTGCCATTAAAGTAATTAACAAAACTCATTAAATGATATAAGGTGCATCCATAAGTTTGTCAACTAAACGAGAAGTATTTCTCTTTGTTAACCTAAAAAAGAAAAACTGTCATTAAAAGACTTTCCCAAGAGTTTTGAACTCAAGCCAGAAGGATCAACTACAGTTTGAAGGTACTGTTTCCAGTGTGAGTAATTATTGCTCTCTCGTCCTCTTGTGGATGGAGCTCTTGCTATTGACTAAGCTTAAAAGCACATTTAATCCCCCTATCATGTAAACTAGGTTAAATCTTTCGCCCTCTTGTCGTAGGTAGAGAACATAAATAAATAAAAGCACAATATTAAGTTTCGGGTAAAAGATCTTAACTCACAATGATAAGATAAAATAAATTATCACATTAAGAGAGTTACCATTGAAAAGCTCTGGTTATTTCAGGAAAAGCTCTGGTTATTTTATAAAGACAAAGCTTAAAAATTGAAAATTATTTAAGTATGTTAGAAGAAATTCCATTCGAGTCGCTGCAAATTAAGTTTTTTTATCGTGGATAAATTCGAAATCAACGTTGTTAACATAAGCCACAGCTTTTGGCTAAGGGCATGACCCATAATTGGCAAAAGCTCAAAAAATAACAAATGGTTTACTTGGTTGTGAGTTAAGTTTTGGCCTTGGTGCGTTGCGCCATTACAGCAGAGCTTTTAAGGCAAATTTTTCATAGGGCACGAAATAATAACTGACTTCTTGACACATTAAAAGTTTTAGTGTTATGGCATGGCGCATTAAGGCAAAGGCAAAAAAAAGCCAGTGGTTTGCTGCGGTAAGAAAAGACTTAAATCTGTTAAGAAAGACTTTACCCGTATGTGCCACACCGATCAGAAGCTTTTCTCTCTCTACAGTAAAAGTTCACGGCATTTAATAGGGAAATTAAATAATAAACCTCTGACCTTTTGGCTTAGTTCTTAAGGCAAAAGCTTTATTCCATCTATAGTAAACCAAATCGTTCTTGAGCTTTTGCCTGGACTGTTTCCGAAATGCATAAGGAAAAAGCTTTATACCATATATAAAGGAATTTTGGAGCTTTTGCCACTATATGCAACGTCATTAGATCTGAGGTACAATACCTTTTTTCTATCGGTAAACTGTTTTCATAGACTAATTGAGTTATTGGGTCTTTACAAAGTGCCAAAGCTCGCCTTGTAAAACTTTTCATAGTACTTTGTATTTCATTTAAAGATCACGTCACGTTGAAAGCACATTATGCATCTCCTGAGCAATTGGTTTTATGTAAAGTTCCTAAAAGTAAATTTAAACGCAGAAGCAGAACTTTGGCAGAAAAGTTGTAGTTGCCTTTAAGCTAACTTCAATAAAAGCTTCAATAATAACAAAGCTTAATATGACTGCAGACAAATTCGTGTTCCGTATTGTTTTTGATTGACTTTCATATATTGTATTGCGCTTTAAGCATACACCACCACCACTAAAAAGCTTGAGACACAAAAGCTCGATGTGTCTTCTATCAGATTCGTTCTGTGAACAGATTTTATAGTCATACAAAGCAGATAACGCTGATATCAAAACAAATTAAAAAAAGAAAGGTTGATTTATTGCCAGACAAATATTTATTTCTGTACAGTTTAAAAAACTGCTTATGCTGCTATTGCCGAAGTGGTATTTTGATGTTGTTATAAGTTCATATATAAAAAAGCTCGTTTTATCCCTTAAACATACGATTTCTGTAAAATTATGAAAGTTACTCAAAGCTTAAAACTTAAGTCAAAAGCAATCGTAGAAAAGAGAATGCTCCTCTCATCTTCTGGCAAATATATAGTCTAGCAATGTGATTTTGCTTCAAAAGCTATAAGCTAACGTCGTCAACAAAAGCTTAAACATAGAAATCGACTCAGGCGTATTCTGTAAATTTTCGAAAGTTACTCAATGCCAATAAATAAGTACTTTGATTTAGGCTCACTCTAAAAAAAACGAAAAAGCTCTATTTTTCCTAAAGACAATAGCTTTTTGCTATCCACAGGTAAATAATTGATATGTCAGATCTTTCTCTAAATCACGCTGTGATACTAGACTTTCCTTTAGCACTTAAAATTTAGCGCAAAAGATGTTGTGGCGTAGTCAATGAAGATAAAAGCTTAAAAAGGCCATTGGTTTCGGAAATAAACTTTAGCCCTCACAAAATACTCCAAAAGACCGGGCCCTTTTTTTAAAAACACAAGACATGAGTCCACAAATTTTAAAATATCTTATTATTTATCTCTGCGCTTTTTAGTTTCCTTTTATAAATCATATATTTTAAGCTTTATTTGCATTAACATGTTTCTTCTTTTTAAAAAGCACAACTCTAAATGTAACACTAATAAGCCTTTTTTTTTTTTTTAGCAATTTTTGACTTTATATGTCACTCTATAAACACAGTATAGGCTGCAATACGTGATTCAGCTTGAGTTCAGAAGCTTAAAAAAAGCTTTGCATTTTCTTTTCTTTTAAGAATTTATGACTGGAAACGTACCGGAAAATAAGATAAACCTGAGAAGCTTGACCCCATTAAAGCTAAATAATGTATATTTTATTTTATGAAAGGTGGCAAACGAATTGAATACAGCGTTTTACTGGGGAGTTGACCAAACAGGGTATGGCACTTATAAAGCTAAAGCTCAACAGATCTTTATCATAATTCTTCTATTTTGAAAAAAAAAACTAAAGATTTAACTCTTAAAAGCTTTTCAGTAAAAGCTCACCGAAAGCGTTTAAAATTGGTGTTATGTTCGAGGACAACTCCAAAAAGCTTTTTGCAATTCATTGTCCATTTCTTTGGTAAAGCGAACAATAAGTTTTTTTCAATTTTATACCACACAATAAACCCTTTGTAAGGGATTAAAGTGCAGTATATAAAAGCTCTCGCCATTTGGTGTGCGATATAGAGATTAAAGCTCAGTAGTATGAATAAAGTTTATCGCAGAGCTGAGAGCTTTTTTTTTAGCTTTTATTCCGTTTTTTTTTAACTATTCTAAACACTTTTCACATGAAATTTTATCCTCTAAATTCTGAACAAAAACACAAAAGCTTTGGGTCCGTTCAAGAAACTTTAGCTAATGTGAATGGCTTTTAGGCAGTTTTCTTTGAGAAACCTTTTACTGGAAATTCTTAGTATCAAAAAATTCTCCAATTCTTAATGGATGCAACCCTAAGGAATTTTTATTCTGCCGGAAGTAAGTCCGAGATTTCGCGGCTCTTTTCGCAACTCTAAAGATTTTTTTTTTGCTACAAGTGCACCTTTAAAGTCTTTTTTTAGACAAAATGCAATGTTATGGATACACCTAAAATTTTCTAAACTCCTAACTCAGTTATATCAGTCCCAAAAAAGCCTACCTCTTTCTCCTCCTCCGCCTTCTCCGATCATTTACGCCGCAAAGCCCATCTTGCGGTCGGCCGCAATATTGGCCCTTATCACACCCTCACCGCCCGACATTGAATTACAATAGGATCTGGGACGTGCTTTGGGGATTTCACCTCGCCGCCCACTACGACGATTAACATGTGGGGCCATATCTTTGGAATTCTCCTTTTGGGGCGTGGCCCTATCGTGTTCCCTAAACGAGCCGCCACCGCTGCCACTGCCGCCACCGCTTAAAGAACCGGACAAACGATCATGACTTCTAGCCCGGGACAAGGGAACGGTGGTAGGTGAATTTTCGGGCTGTGCAGCCACACTGACATTACCACTGCCGACGCCACCGCCGCCAGCCTTATGGCCCCGATATCCGGGCGGTGTGTCACGAATTTGATCGCAAAAATTTGCCGACGCATTTGTGGGATAATGAGATCGGTCATGATGATGATGATTGTGATGCTGTGAGCCGGAAGAGGAATTATTTTGATTTTGCAACTGCTGCTGCCTCTGGCGACGCGCTATGCGCGAAGCTACCGGAGATCGTGGTATATACTGCGTCGGCATGGCATAGCGTTCAGTCACATCCGGCGAGAGATCGGGATAGGGTGCCGTGCCGGTGCGCGGCTGAAATATATGCGGTCTTGGCTGGGGCGGCGGCGGAGGTGTCACCTCCGAGGGCGATATCATTTCCGCGCACTGATGATTAAACGAGGCCGGCACTATGGGCAGGGGTATATTAGTGGGACGCGGCGGCCCGGCCTGCGACGAACAGGCCGAATTTTGCCGATATTGCACGGGCGAATAGGCCGGATGGAAGGGCAAACCGTTCTGTTGATATAAGACCCTTTGGGCCGGATTCAATTCCGGCACATGAGGATGTAGTATGGCGCCCTTCTCCAAGAGTATGCCCGGCGAGTGGGGATTTACAAAAGAAGGATTGTGATTATTATTGGGACTGGGTCCCGAGCTGCGGTTCAAACTAAGACTCAAACTCTGCTCGTCATTGTAAGAGGGCAGATTATTGTTCTCCTTGCTTACGAAATAAGAACCGGGAGTGGGTTTGCCAAAGGGCACATACGTGATGTCCTCGTCGGGCTTAAGATTTTGCATGGAAAAGTTGTCGTCCTCAAAGGTCTCATCGAAATTATTCGACAACGGACGTTCGCTTAAGAGGTGGGCGAATTTGTTGTCCGCCCGCAGCTGCTGTTGACCGGGATTATTCAGGCTGCCATTGGCGTTGGCGGCGCCAGCACTAGCGTTAGAGGCCATCAAATTGGCATTGCTGAAATTCGAGTAGCTCGACGACTTGGGCGGTTTCGGTTTGGAATGTATGCGCGCAAAACGGCCTCCACTGTTGGAGGTGGCTGACGGCCCCAGACCCGAGGGTGCCGGCGAGGGCGGATGGTTATTGTTTAGGCTATTCGTTAGACTATAATTACTATTGCTCAGCGAAGTGTTCATGCCGGAGCCGACATGGTGCTTCAAGCTGGAATTCAAATTCTGATTGGAATTCTGCAACGAGGCATAGGACAACGAGGGCGTGGTATCCTGTGGGGTGGGCGTCGACATCATGTGACGCCGTGCACCGTTCGCGTACAGCTGATGATCGGCCTTGGCCGTACTGTCGTCGTAGTAGCCCGTCAGCTGGGCTGGCGGTTTCTGCACCAAATCGATGGCGGTCGCCGTATTGGCGGGGAAAATACTATTTGAGGTTAGGGGGCCCAATTTGCGGCCCGGCTTAGGGCTATAAAGCATACTGTTACTGGCATTACTATTGTTAGTGGAATAACTACGAGTGTTGTAACTAGTGGACATGGGCGACAGGTCCTGTTGTCTACGTCGGCCCGAGCCGCCGTTTAGGGCGGCGGGGTTATTAAACTGATACTGACTACTGTTACTGAGGAGGCTGCCATTGAAGCTGCCGGCTCTGCCGACGGCGCCGCCTCCTCCGGTTAGACCGCCCACCAAGCCCTTATTTAAATTGTATTGACTGTTGTTGTTGCTCCTGTTGCTCTTGTGTGTGTGTATTAAGAATGTGTTGCTGTTTGTTGTTGCTGTTGCATTATGGCGACTATTGCTGTAGTAGTTGTTAGTAGGATTGGTTGCAGATGCACTTGCAGCAGCAGCAGCAGCATTAGAATTACTAGTAGTACTAAACTGTTTATGGAGCGATGGTTGCTGAGAGGAGGATGATGATAAAAATTGCTTTTTCGCTGCTGTTGGAGTAGTAGTGGTATTTGTATTTGTATTGGTATTGGTAGTAGTTGCCAATGCATGATTACTGTTACTGAGATGATGGTTACTATTATTGAGCGAGTGGTGGAGGTGGTGTTGGTGGTGATGATGCTTGTTTGAGAGCATTGTTGCACTTGCTGATGTTGGTATGCTTGTATAGCTCACGTACATGGGATGGACGACCGTGTGCTGGGGGCTCTTGGCATCGCCATTCATAAAATCGACTGCAACATCCAGCCAGGCAAAGGCAGCGTTCCATCACAATTTTTTTTAGAGTTGAGTTCATCGTTGTCATCACGTTTTTAGTTTTTGTTTTGGTTTGTTTGTTTTGAGAAAGGAAAACATTAAGAAACATTAAATGAGCAAGATGTTACGGTATGCATTTAATGTTTTCGCAAAATTTTGTTTTGTTTTTTAAAGTTTATTTGTTATTAATATTATTATTAAACTTAAAACATTGCGCTGAGGTAGCACAGTGTAGCGTAATCGATGGAAATAATGAATATATGAAAAGTATAGTACATGAGTTAATGGAATTTTACGGACAAAAAATACTAGTGAAATTAAGTTTTTATATCATGGGTTAATTGCAATAACGAGGGTCACTCCAAAAGTTTGTGCTTTCAGATTTTCACTAAAGAAAAACAAATAGGATAAATATGGGCATCAGAATCCCATTCATATATTAAAGAAATTTGTTCAAAGATTATAAGTCGTTTAACTGTGCACCGAGGCACCTACTGGACAAGCAAAATAATTTATATGTATATATTAATATAAAATATATATAAATTAAGAAAGTAATAAATATATAATTAAATAAATAAATATTTATGAATTAATAAAACTATAAACAAATAAATCATAATAAAAAGTTTCTGTCGGCTGATCCGAAATGAATCCAATTTTTGATCACTATATATGTGACAGCGCATAGAGAAAGGGAACTAAGGATAAAAAAACAATTTTAATTTCCCGATCCCATGCCCCAAAAGTGTTCCCTCCCAGAGATATGCGCGTTTTATGAAAGTGAAGTTGTCGATTCTAAGCGCAAATAGAAAGGGACCTAATCTTAAAAATGGCTCTCCTGAACAAAACTGGTTTTTAACCATAGGTCCCTTTCTATTTTGAGCGTCACATATAGCTGTTAGTTCCATTGTTAAGTATCGATTTTTAGTCAGATCGTATGAATGGTATTAAAGAAATAATGCACAACTCAGAGTAGGTGGAATATGGCATTCAAAAAAAAATACCAGAATAGGGCGTGTCAACCACTTTTTTTATGAAAGTACAAAAAAGTAAAAAAATTACGGTGTGAACAATTTTTGCGAATTTCATGCACACTGACAAGTTAAATGGGCCACAATCTGCACTGTAATTTTGTAGGTGGTACCAGAAGGGACAAGAAATCAAATTTTTCGTCGCCAAGTTTACCCTGCAACTCTATTCTAAAGTTTTGAATGTTAATCCTATTGTGTGAATAGTATTAGCGATATCATAGGAATATCACAAATAAGAGGAATGGTACATTTATGTGAGGGTTACCAGAAAGGGTGAGACAATAGTTGGAATAAGTTACAAGCCGGGGTCTGACCATCAACAGACCTTTAGCAACTAGTGTGCGTTAAGCGTCTCATTTAACGACAACAGCCGGCAGTACAGTATTCCACATAACAGAGTAAACACAATCAAAATACCTCGCATTGCTTTTTGATTTTGCAAAGGCTCGCGAATAATACGAGGGCGGTCCGGAAACTTCTTAGCCTAGCACAAAAATCGCGGTATAAACAGAAAAAAGTTAAGTGTTTTGGAAACTTCCATCTCTGCTATGAACACAAGTTAAAATTTATTTCGATCAGGCAACTCCTTCATATAGAAACAGGTGTTCACAAAAGACGCATCCGCGATTTTTTTACAATGGAAAAATTAGAAATGCGTGGTGTCATTAAATATTTACATAAAAAAGGTTTATCGGGACAAGAAATTCATAATGATATGGTGAATGTGTTAGGTGAAAGTGCTCTTTCATATGCAACAGTAAAAAATTGGGTTGCTGAATTTAAACGTGGTCGTACAAGCATTGAAGATGAACCACGTAGTGGACGTCCAAAAACAGCAACAACAACAGAAATTGTAGCCAAAGTGCATGATATGGTATTAAATGATCGACGAATAAAAGTGCGTGAAATAGCTAACATCATGGGCATCTCAAATGATCGAGTCCATTTAATTTTGCATGAAGAACTACAGATGAAAAAGCTTTCTGCAAGATGGGTGCCGCACTTGTTAACAGTCGACCAAAAACGCATAAGAATGAACATTTCTCAAGCTTGTTTGGATCGTTTTCAGCGAAATAAAATGGATTTTAAGCGTCGTTTCATAACTGTTGATGAGACATGGATCCACCACTTTACTCCAGAGACAAAAGAACAATCCAAACAGTGGACTGAAGCTGGAGGAAGTGCCCCAAAGAAGGCAAAAACAATTCAATCGGCTGGTGAGGTTATGGCAACGGTTTTTTGGGACTTCAAAGGTATTTTATTGATTGACTATCTGCAAAAGGGTAAAACAATAAATTCAGAGTACTATTGCAACCTTTTAGATCAATTAAATGTACAAATTCGAGAAAAACGTCCTGGTTAACAACACAAAAAAATAATTTTTCATCAAGACAACGCACCAGCGCACAAGAGTGTTTTAACAATGGCTAAAATCAACGAATTAAAGTACGAGTTGCTTGACCACCCACCTTATTCTCCTGATTTAGCTTCCAGTGACTTTTACCTGTTCCCAAATCTAAAAAAATCCTTGCTGGCAAGCGTATTACCTTAAATGAAGATGCAATAACAGTTGTAAACCACTATTTTGAAGACCTTGAGGAAAATTATTTTAATCAAGGGATAGAATTGCTAGATAAGCGTTGGACTAAGTGTATTGAAGTTTCAGGAGATTGTATTGAAAAATAAAAATATTTTTGAAAAACTAACTATTCTCTTTCATTGATAGGCTAAGAACTTTCCGAACCGCCCTCGTACATTTGTATTCGTGGGAAATATTTATATTTTTAAAATATCAATATTCTTTTGGAGACTAGAGTCTGCGCTCAAAATTAAGCAAAATCTTATTTATTTTATGGGCTGCATTCAAAATCGGAACAAACTTTTGTATATACGGGGTAAGGGCAAAAGTTACCATGGGGTTTAAAAATTTAAAAACTATTCCGTTTGCATTGGGTGGTTCATCTAGAGATATTTTTCCAGAACAAAAAAAAATAAAAAAAAAAAATTCAAATCAAGTGCAGAATCTTTATTGGTAATTTGAAAGGATATCTTATGGCATTTATTTTTTGAAAATAACTACCTTCAAATGTAAGCAACTGTATTATGGAAATAAGCGTTCGGTGAGAAACGGGAAGATCCGCTGTTTTCGACCAAAATTTTGTCCACTGATGAGGCCCATTTCTGGCTCAACGGCAAAGTCAATAAACAAAATTGCCGTATTTGGGCTGAAGAGCAGCAAGAAGAGGTGCTAGAGGTTCAAAAGCAACAAGAAGAGGCACATATTTGCATATTTTTTTTAAAAATGATGATGGCCGGTACGTAACCGTGAATGGAGCTCGCTGTCGCGCCCGTAATCTTGACGACATTTGGATTAACCAGGACGGCTCCACTTGCCATACAAGCGATGGATCTTTTAAAAGGTCATTACGAAGATCAGCCAATTTCACGTTAGGGATAGGTGAGTTGGCCGCCTAGATCGAGTGATATCACACCTTTAGACATTTTTCTTTGGGGTTACGTAAAGTCCAAAGTCTATGCTGACAAACCAGCTACGATTCAGTTTTTGGAAGCCAACATTACGCGTGTCATTAAAGCCATACCGGTCGAAATGCTCGTACGAGTCATCCAAAGAATGAAACCCCTGAGGCGTAGTTGCGGCGAACATTTGAAGGAAATTATATTCAAAAAATAAATGCCATAAAATTTCCTTTCAAATTACCAATAAAGATTGCACACTTGATTTAAATTTTTGTATTTTTTTGTTCTAAAAAAATAGCTCGACCTACTTTTCTTCTTTTTTTCTGATTTTATAAATAACACTTGGAGAATATATAATGGAGATATTCACAACTGAACAAAGAATCAGAGCAATAGAATTTTATTTCTTAAATCAGCGATCAATTATTTTAACGCAAAGTGATGAGTGATGAAGCTCATTTTCATTTGAATGGCTTTGTTAATAAGCCGAACTGTAGTTTCTGGGGTTCTGAAAATCCAAGAGCCTTTCATCAACGCCAATTGCACTTCATTAGGCGTACGGTATGGTGTGGAATCACATCTGCAAATATCATTGGGCCTTACTTCTTCAAGAATGAAGATGGAAGTGCTGTAACCGTAAATGCACGCAGAAAAATAGTATGGTTGTGATGTCAATATTCGAAGAGGATAATACTATTGTTGGGTATATGGTTGTGGTACAACAATATTATGATCCTCACAACAATAGTATAGTTCAAATACAACCATACTATGATCCTCACAACAATAGTATGATTCACACTCAACCATACTATGATCTCCACAACCATAGTATGATCCTCACAACCATAATATGTTTTATATATAACCATAGTATGATCCTCTCAACCATAGTATGATTCACACGCAACCATGTTATGATCCCAACAAACATAGTATTATCACACACAATTATACTATGATCGGCAATATAACTTATTAGAATTGGTTCAAGTTGACACAAATAGATTTAAATTATGAAAATTATTCAAAAATACATTGAATTCAAAATAATAGGATTGATTTATTTCACAGTAGAAAAAATAAGTTTAAATAAACATAAGCCTTTTTATTTAAAAAAAATCAGTTAAACAAAGCCAAAGCAGCTTGTATATTTAAAGCATATATAAATAAAGAAAAATTACAATCATACAGTATAATTGCCGTAATCATATTATTGTAAACATAAAACGCCAAACACAATACTTTTGTTGCACTAACCATATTAATAATGTCGCTATAACCATATTTTCATTTTTAAATTTGGCAATAATACTATTGCTACATTGCAACAATATTAATATTGCAGCAATTATACTATTGTCAAAAATAAATTCAGTTAACAATGCTATGGTTGCGACGAACATATTTTTATTGCGGAAAACATATTATTATTGCCGTGACCATGTAGTAACCATGTTTTTTCTCTGCGTGTGGAGAGCGGTATCGGTTTATGATAGAACATTTTTTACGTCCTGCTTTTGAAACAGACTTGAGATGTGGTTTCAGCAGGATGGAGCCACTGCCCACACTGTCCGAGACACAATGGCACTTTTAAGTAAATTTTTTGGAGAGCGGATAATTGCCAGAAATTTGGAAATTATCTGGCCAGCACGATCTCCAGATTTGTCTTCGGTGTTATTTTAAGGAGCGAGTAATGTGAACAAGCCCGAGACAATTCTTCAACTCAAGGACAACATTGTGGCAGAAATTCGAACGCTACAGCCTCAAATTTTGAAAGATGTTATGGAAAATTCTCTAAAACGAGCCCATAATAGCGAAGCTGAAACGGGGGTCATTTAAGAGACATTATTGCCATTTTGTATATTATACGAGTATAATTTGAGAAAATAATTTAAAAAAAATAAATAGACAAAAAAGTTATTAAAGTTTTTAGCCCATGGTAACTTTTGGCCCACCCTTTACTAGGCACCGATACATGAGAGTTAATCCGGTCGATTATATTGCATATTAGAATATCCAGTTTGACTTCGGCATTAACTGAAGTCTGGGCCACATTTATGTGCGCACTAAAGTCAAATTTCAACCTTGTTTTAAACTTCCGGGACCTCCGGTATTCTTGCAACGAGTGCGATTTGTAGTTTTGAGACGGCACACCTGTGGAAACTACGTATTCTCATTGGCTATACCACTCAGACGAACGATTAATCAGTACCGCCAAGATAATATTTAAATAGAAGCGTGGTACCCAATTTCCAAAAAAAAAAAATTAAAACCAAAATATTAAAAAAAAAAAAATTATAAAACAAGGAAAAAAATCCAGTTTAGTAGGACACGACAGTTTATTGCTCTACACCACTCTGGTTTTAATATTAGTCTTTTAATAAAGTAGGGCCTTTAATCGAAACCAAAAACGATCTAATTAACGTAGGCATAATATGGAAACCTGCTAACTCCCTTTTAGCTCATTTAATAGTAGAGACAAAATACTTCTTGTATTTCATATTTGCAGCTTAAGTTGAAAACCAAAACACTGGTGGTCGTAAGAAACTATGGACCGGTATGGTCCATTTTCCCATGGATCATGAACAACTCGCTCGATAGGTACTACGTTTCTAAAATCGATCTGAGCGCGATGACCCGTGTTTTAGGGACATAACAGTGTTAATTTCTAAAGGTATTGTCTTAATGTTGGTACTTAGTTCGATGTTTATGTGAAACTTAGTCAGCTAAAGAGCTGTGAAAACAGAAGTACTAAGAAGAAGTAAAAATTGTGTCTGGCAATATTGCCAATTTCAGGCTAAATAATAAACAAAACCATTTTTCGTCATTGAACATTTTTTAAGAAGGTAGACATTTTATTAAAGAAGGTCATTTTCAAATAAATTTAAAAAATGGATGATTTTGTCCTGAAAAAAATTATCGTTAACGAACTTAGTATAAATACAAGAAATGGTACTACAATAAAGAAGGTAGTGGTTATGTGGTCAGCTGATACTCAATTTTTTCTCGTAGAATTTTAAACTTTAAAATGTGATAAAGGGATTTCTTGAAGTTTGTACAGCCAAATTTCTATCTCTAACATTCACAAAAATCTTATTTTGGCATTTTCTTTCAAGTGACTTTGCTAGTGACTACTTATATACCTCGTTTATTGTACCATGGTACAATCTTTTAGGTCTGACACTGCACGATTTAAAAATTCTTGCGAGATCGGTTCATTTTTGCGACCATAATCATCGAGAAAAATCTGTTATGCCCTATCACAGTGTGGCGTACAAAATAAAAAAAATACTAAAATTAATATATTATAAATTAAATAAGATAAAAATTGATACATAGGGTGATCAATCTAGAGGTATTTTTTCAATGCGGTTTTATTCACATATTACGCGTGAGCTGTGTTTAACTTCATTTTTTTATCTTCAGTATTGTTTGCCATTTCATAATGAAAAGACTTACACCGCAACAACGTCTCCAAATTGCGCGATTGTATTTTGGAAATGGGAATGAAAAGTCCACTGTTTTCGATCAAAATTTTGTTCAGTGACTAGGCCCATTTCTGGCTCAACGGCAACGTTAATAAACAAAATAATCGCATTTGGGCTAAAAAGCAACCAGAAGAGGTTTCAGAGTTAACATTATATCCAGAGAAAACCACGGTTTGGTGCGGTTTAAAGGCTGGTGTAATCATCGCTCCATATTTTTTCAAAAATTATGATGGCCGGATCGTAACCGTGAATGGTGCTCGCTATCGCGCCATGATATCGGACTTTTTGCTGCCTGAAATTGAAGCCCGTATTCTTGACGACAGTTAGTTTCAACAGGACGGTGGCACTTGCCATACAGCTGCTGAAACAATGGATCTATTGAGAGGTTATTTTGAAGAGCAGCTAATTTTACGTTTTGGAACGGGGCTAAGTAAAGTCCAAATTCTATGCTGACAAACCAGCTACGATTCAGGTTTTGGAAGCCAACATTATGTGTGTCATTAACACCATACCGGTCGAATTGCTCGAACGAGTCATCTAAAATTGGATCCTCAGAATGGACACCCTGAGGCGTAGTTGGGGTCAACATTTGAAGGAAATTTTATTTAAAAAAAAATGGCATAAAATTTACTTTCGAATAAACAATAAAGATTCCACGCTTGATTTTAATTTTTGTATTTTTTTATTTTGGAAAAAAACACCTCTAAATGGATCACCCTATAAATCAATATAAGAATTTAATATAAATAATAATAAAATTAAAAACAAAATAAAAAGGGGTTTTAGCCTTTTTAGCCAAAAACAAAAAGCTTATGTAGAAATAAGACGTCTTCATTATGCGCTCACCACTCAAATAGAATGTCTTTTAATTCTTGGATTACCGTATGCATGAGAGTTATACGAGGGCAGAACAATAATTCTATGACTTTTCAAATATCACACAGTTGTTTTTTTTTGCAAAAAATATAATTTTTTTTTCAACATAATCTCCTTATAGCCCAATGAACTTAGTCCAACGTTTCTCTAATTTTTGTATCCCTTTCAAAAAATTGGATTTTTCGAGGTCCATAAACTAGGCATTGGTTTGACAATAATTTTTTCGTTGGAGCTGAATCTCCACGAAGCTATTTCTTTCGGTTGCAAATAGAAAATAGTCACTGGCGGCCAAATCCGGAGAATATGGCGGATCAGGTACCAATTCGTAACCCAATTCATGCAAGTTTGCCGTTGAGACTGCACACGTGTGCTCCCGTACATTATTTTGATAATATTGTAATCGCGACACACATACACAAACAGCTTTCCTAAACCCAACTGATCATGTAAAATCGAAACCACACTGCCATATGAAATGCGTATGGCATCACCAATCTCACGCACTTTTACTCTTCGATCGGCCAACGTTCAGCTTCATTTGTACTTGTGCGACCACAACGAGAGAAAGTAAACCACTGTTTAAGCATTGAAATCAATAGTGCAGAGTCCCCATAGTATTTATTAAGCTTTTCCTTGGTTTGATTGGTTTTATTCCGCAAAAAATAATGTTTGATGAGATGGTAATTAATGGGAGCAGTGTTACATTTCATACGAGGGTTGCTATATACATATATTATTCTGGCTATATATTATTCTAAGTGTTGCCTGGCGCCATCTGGCATTTCCATTGGAAAGTTTGACGAAGGTCGTCCAAAAACGGCCGTTGTGCCAGAGAACATTGATGCCGTGCGTGAACTGATAAGGCAAGATTGTCATGTGACATACCGTGAGATAGAGACATCTTTGGGCATTTCTTCTACCAACATACATTCGATATTGCATGGACACCTGGCCGTAAAAAAGGTTTGTCCTCGTTGAATCTCGCACAATTTGACATTCGCTCAAAAAAAGGCTCGTGTCGATTGGTGCAAAGAAGTTTCGAAAAAATACGATCGCGGTGCTTCAAAAGACGTTTATAAGATCGTCACAGGTGACGATTCATGGATCTATGCAAACAACAATCGACCGTGTGGGTCTTCGAAGACGAGCCAAATCCAACGAAAGTTGTGCGTGGAAGAAGCACTTCGAAACAAATGGTCGCAAGTTTCTTCGGCAAAACTGGTCATTTGGCGACTGTTCCGCTTGAGCAACGTAGGACGGTCAATTCTGAGTGGTACACCACAATTTGTTTGCCTGAAGTCTTCAACGAAATTCGAAAAACGAACAAGAGAAGCCGAATCACTGTGGACCATGACAATGCGAGCTCTCACACATCGGCTCAAACTAGCGCTATTTTGACCGGCCAAAACGTCGAATTGATGGGTCATCCGCCGTACAGCCCTGGCTTGGCACCCAATGATTTATTTTTGTTTCCGCACATCAAGAAAAAAAGGCGTGGTCAACGATTTTCGTCGCCAGAAGATGTTGTTGAAGCGTTCAAAAACCATGTTTTGGAGATGTCTCAATCGGAGTGGAAAAAGTGCTTCGACAATCGGTTTGAGCGCATGCAAAATTGTATAAATCATGTTGGAGAATACTTTAAAAAACAAAAAAACCATTATTGTTAATAAATTTATTCGCATTTTAATTGTTAGCCCAGAAATATATAAAGCAGCCCTCGTATAACTACAAGGAAAGTTGGAAAAGTCACGGAATTATTGGTCTGTCCTCGTATATTGCTTATTAAGTACAATACTGTTAAAAAAAATCCGTTCTTTTATCAGTAAGATACAGTATCGAGTGGTAAGAGGGCTTCATCAAACCATGGAACGATCTTGTCAATTTTCTATAATGTTTATCCCGAGTGCAATGTAACGCTACATACAAAATTGCATTGAAATCCGATGAAATTGGCCACTATATCAAGATTTAGACCGACCGGTGCTATTTTCTGCAATATTTATCCAGTGTGCAAAATAATCCCACATAGCAAACTTAGTTGAAATCTTCCCATATTTGCGTTGTAAGGTCGGTTAGACCACAAATTGGAAGGTACATTTGTACTTAGTAGGGACATAAATACGAGTGTTACAGACGTTTTATGCTGTAAAATAAAACTTACTGAATGTTTTTGGACCAAATATTTTTTAATATATTTATTGATTGTGTCCAAAAAGAATCTACTTATTCGAAATGTCCGCCGTTTGCCTTACACACGCCTTAAGTCGCACTGGTCAATTGTCAATAGCTGGTCGAACCTCGTCCATTAGAAAATTGGCCGCAGCTCGAACCAAAGCAGTCTTAAGAGATCCAATGTTGGGGTATCTTTTGTGACAAACCTTGTCCTCTACAACCATCCACAATTTGTAATTTAATGGGTTCAAATCTGGACTGCCTGAGGACTATTCTTCAGAGGAAATGAACGCTGGCAAATTGTTTCGAAGCCAGACCTGGGACATTTTAGCCTTATGGGCCGGTGCAGAATCCTGCTGGAAAGTCCATGGCTGGTTTTGGAACAGGGAATTGTTAAGAGGCTTCACAACAGCTTCCAAAATGGTTTCTTGGTAAACTTTGGCCGGTGTTTTGACTCCTTGTTCGAAGAAATGCAGGTCAGTGCCCCCATCGTAAGAGACACCCCACCAAACCATGACTGAAGCTGGGTGATGACCCTTTTCCACCCTTGGGATCAGTTCAGATGCTTGCTGAGATGACCGCGCATACACTCTATCATCCTTGTTAAATTTTTCCTGAACGGTAAAATTTTTTTCATTGGTGAACAAAATTTTTCTGGGCAAGTTATCAGCGTGCTTCACCAAAAGACGCTTGCATTTTTCAATCCTATTTTTTTCAAGCTAAAGTCAATAAATGTCCGGTAGATCGTTTGAAAGCCCCAAGTCCCAAGTCTTTTTTAATGATTCGAATCATGGACTTTTGTGTGATATTCATCTCACGGGCCATGACTTTCTGTTTTCGGAGCGGATTTCTGTGAATTCTTGATTTAACGGCTTTGATGACAAGCGGTGTTTGAACAGAGCGTGGACGGCCCGACCGGTGGCGGTCTTTTACATCTCCAGTCTCCTCAAACAGTTTTATTTATCGGTACACGAACATGCGGCTAATCCCTAGTGGCCAGAGCGTTTTAAAAATATGTTTTTTTTTAATTTCATACTTGAAAAGCGCTATTACAGCGATGCGGTTCTCATTAGCTGACCACTCCATGATGAAATCTGAAACAATTTTAAAATCCCGTTACAGACTAACGCTATTGAGGTTAGCTTTTAAAACCCGTATGACATTAACGGGGTATGTTCAGTTCTACTATTAAAATGGGTGTGTTCAATGTTGTAACAGTATTTATGTCCCTACTAAGTATAGGGGCTATATCAGAACTTGAACCAGTTTCACCCAACTTCATTAGCCAAATCGAAACTTGCGACCTAGTGTTTAATAACAAGAATATATAGACAAACGGACAGGCGGACATGTCTAAATCGACTCAGAAAATAACTCCAAGTAGAACGGATTAATTTTTTCTACTCGTTACAAAATAAAAAAATAAAAGAACAAATTTATTATATAAAAAGAATTAAAAAATATTCAAATAAAAATATAATAAAAACAAAAGTATTATAAAAAAAAAATATAAATTTAACTCTCCTTTTGTTCGATAATATTTCAATAATACATTAAAGTTAAACAAATAAATGAGCACATGTCAATGCTCGAGCTTGAGTATTTATTAGAATAAGGATAAAAGTCAAAAAATAAAATTAAAATAAATTATTTATATTTTATAATTACAATAAAATAAACCTTTAAGTCAAAAATAAATATTATCAAAAAAGAGAATGAAGAATATAATAATTTAATAACTATACATATAAATTGCAAATTAGTCAACCAGTAGATGTAATAAACATTAATGATAAAAAAAAATCGGGTGACCCTCGTTAAAAAATGGCAGGGTTAATTATATAATTCAATTTTTCAAAACTTCCCCAATATGTTCATATGAATAATGGCATATAAAAAAGTAATGAGTCACAATAATGAAAAGTTTCGGTTAAATATTCTGAAATTTCAAAAGATTTGCACATGAATTACGCTACACTATGCATACCGCATGACACACTCTACATACATACACGCTAAATAGTATGACGACAACATGTTTGTGGGCCTCAGGTGAAGGGTGATGTATGATGTTGGTGGATAGAATGGGGAGGGTGGGGGCGTTTGTTAGGCTAAGGTGATGGTGTAGGACGGCAGGCGCTCTGATGATGGATGGTTGGGGAATATGTAGGGGCGGGGGAGATAAGGGGTTACACAAAGATTGATATGAGTGTTGTTACAATGTTAAATTTACAATTTTGTGGTTTTCAAATGAGCAATTTGAAATTTCGAATTTTGGATTTTGAACAATCGACAATTTTGTTTCGGTTTTCTTGACGACATACGAGTATTTAGTTATGATGAGAATAGAGTAGAGTATACAACAACAAAAACACAATAAAACAATTAATAATTTAAAAAAAAAGAACTAAAAATAAATTAAATCAAGCAAACATACATACGTACATATAATGATAATAACATGATGTGTAGTTGTTTTATTTTAGAGATGATTGATATGTTGCTAAATTTGTATATATTTTGTTGTCTGTAGTTGATGTACAATCAGCTATTGATAACAGATACGATATTGAGTATCTCATTCTTTGGTTTATAAATAATAATTTTATTCCACAATTCAATTAGTACGTACATTTTAAAAATATTGTATTTTTTTGGTATTAAAAAAAGTTAAAGAAGAAACCTTAAGATCTGTTTAAGCAAAAAGGCGTCATTGTCCGTCTGTTCGTCGTGGTCTTCGGTAGATTTGTATGTACATTCGAAAAAATGAATAACAAACAACAGAAAAGTAACACTTAAAATCAATTTGAACTTTTTTTATAACAATTGCAATAGGCCAATTTTCACAATACATTTTGAAATGTTTATAGGCGCGCACACACTTGGTAATTCACCAAAAAAAAATAACATTTCAGATTTTGTAATGGTTTTTTATTATTATTATTTTGTCTTTTTTTGTTAACAACAAATTTTAACGTTTATTTGTCAATATTTTGTTTTTTTTGGTCTAATTAACCAAAATCAAACGTTTTGAAAGAAACAAACAAAAACGTTTTTGGGGTAGGAAAGAGTAGGTGTTAAGTGATGAGTAAAGAAATGAAGTTTAGAAATGCATATTATTGAACAAAAAAAAAATAAGAAACCACTACAGAAAAACGCAAAAACATGCAAAACAGACTAACTAACTAAATAAATAAATAAATACGTAATAATGTTAAATGAATTAACAATTAAATACTAAGGTTTTGTTTATTTTTTATAGATAACGATTTTGGGTTTTGAATCTATTTTGCATTCAATAATATTGGAGTGGAAAGGAAAAGGCTAAGGTCAAACTAGCACAATCCTTTAATATTCCATTTTGTTTGCAACTTCTGGAAATATTGATCGGGTAGCCCAAAAGTAATGTCAGGTAGTGCAAAAGTAATTTAAAATATTTATAACAAATTTTACATTTTCAATAAAATTATGCCTTAACGAAGAAACTCCCTTTTGCATTGGTAACAACTTGGTGGGCAATTTGTTGCCACAACCGAATTTTTTGCCAACCTATCGGTTGAAGAGATAAAGCGTCGGTAACCCTAACTAATTAGGATGATTATTTAAATTTGTACTTGCATTGGTTGTTATTATAGATTATTGGCTATAATTAACGTGACCATCTGACAGAACCATTTTATGTATTCGGTCATCTGACCGAATTAAAAAAAGTTTTTCTTAAGTCATTTTTATATTTACGATTTAAAAATATCTATTCTGTTTTTTGAATGAGTAGGTTTTTACGACTTGGGTTTTACTTTCGAATCTAATAAAGTCGCTATGTCCAAGGGAACTTTAAGTAAAGTAAAGTGGAATGTAAACCTACATATTTCCGTCTAGGGTTATGGTGACACATAATACTTCAAAAGAATGCTTGAAGTTTTCGTTTAAAATGTGAAACAAAATAAAATGTGATCCATCTAGATGGTATTTTTTCCGAATAAAAAAAATTTAAATCAAGTGTGGAATCTTTACTGGTTATTTTAAAGGACATTTTATGGCATTGATTTCTTGAAAATAATTTCCGATTTGTTGAAACTTTCGGAGAAACCAGGTATGCACGTCATTGCTTTATAAGTTATTTATCTTTTTTCTTTAACTGTTTGGTCATAATTGGTTTTCGTCCGTCTAATTAAGTCCTCTATGGTTTTAATTGGAAAGTCATTTTTCCTTAATACGTTCTTAATCCGTCTTTCATTGTCACTAAGGAAACTTTTGTCACTTATATTGAAAACTCTGTTAATAAAGTTTGTCGCTGTATTAATTATAATTCGTCGGGGATGTTTCGAGTGAAAGTTTATTAAAATCGTCCGGCAGATGTTGGTTTTTGATACCAATCCAATTTTAACAAATTGCCTTGTCGGTGAATTATAGAGTCAAGATAAAGAAGTTTTTGGTCACATTCTTTCTCCATTGTGAATTGTATTTGTCTATTGAATGAATTAAGTATTTGAAGAGTGTTGTCAATTTCACTTTTCTTTAAAATCACAAAAAAGTACGTCAACATATTTAGTCATAAGTCTGGGCTTTGTAGTCATTCTTTGTATTGAAACGTTCAGTAACACTTCCATGATAATGTCGGCTATAACCGGCGATGCCGGTGAACCCATTGGCATTCCTTTCTTCTGTTCGAAAATTCTATCTTCATATTGGAAATATCTAGTGTCCTTTATACAAAAAGTCAGCAATTCAATAAACAAGTCTTTTGAGATTCTGGTGAATTCTTCAATATTAGTCCATTTTTCCTCTATAGTCTTAATAGCTAGATTTACTGCTATGCTAGGGAATAAGGATACCACGTCAAATGAAATTAAAGTTTCGTCATCGCCAATATGTGTGTTATTAATGCTAGATTTAAAGTCCCCTGCGTCCTTTACATTATATGGTGATTCTCTTGTCATGTTCTTTAAAATATTTATTAGGTATTTACTAAGTCCATACGCCGGTGAGTTTATGGAGGAACAAATCGGTCGTAGTGGTGTACCCTCTTTATGGATTTTGGGAAGTCCGTAGATTCTGGGCGCTGTTGCTGTCCGATTGGTTAATTTATATTTGTCCACTAATTTGTTATTTTTGTTTTGCAGACTCGAAGTAGGGTCCCTTTTTAAGCGTCTGTATGTGCACATGTCCATCAAAATTGTTCTCATTTTAAGGCCGTAGTCCTTTTTATCTATTGCCACTGTCTTCCCCCTTTGTCCGACTTTAGAATTAATAGCTCTTTATTTTTCTTCAAAAAATCCTTAGTTTCTCCCATTGTGTTGAGTATAAGTCTGTCTCTTATACTATGTTCCGTCTTATGCATGTGGTCGTCTATTAGTGACACTAATTTTGTTCTCGCCATCTCCTGTTGTTCGCGGTTCTCAATTGTTTGCACACATTCCTCTCCCTCTGCTATTATTTTCAAATGTTGGCAACTGTATTATGGAAATGAGCGTTCGGCGAGAATCGGGAAGATCCGCTGTTTTCGACCAAAATTTTGTTCAGTGATAAGGCCCATTTCTGTCTCAACGGAAAAGTCAATAAACATAATTACCGCATTTGGACTGTAGAGCAACAAGAAGAGGTTCAAGAGGTGCCATTACACCCAGAGAAAACTACGGTTTGGTGCGGTTTATAAGCTGGTGGAATCATCGGTGCATATTTTTTTTCAAAAATGATAATGGCTGGAACGTAACCGTGAATGGTGCTCGCTATAGCGCCATGATATCGATATTTATGCTACCTGAAATTGAAGCTCGTAATCTTATTTTAACAGGACGGTGCCACTTGCCATACAGCTGCTCAAACAATCGATCTATTGAGAGGTCATTTCGAAAAGCAGCTAATTTCACGTTTTGAACAGGTGAGTTGGCCGCCTAGATCGATTGATAACCTACTTTTAGACATTTTTCTTTGGGGTTACGTAAATCCAAAGTCTTTGCTGACAAACCCGCTACGATTCAGGTTTTGGACAGGTGAGTTGGCAGCCTAGATCGATTGATAACCTACTTTTAGACATTTTTATTTGGGGTTACGTAAATCCAGTCTTTGCTGACAAACCAGCTACGATTCAGGTTTTGGAAGCCAACATTACGCGTGTCATTAGAGCCACACCGATCGAAATTCTCAAACGAGTCATCCAAAATTGGACCCTCAGAACGTACACTTTGAGGCGTAGTTGCGGCCAACATATGAAGGAAATTATATTCGAAAAATAAATGCCATAAAATGTCCTTGCAAATAACCAATAAAGATTCCACACTTGATTTGAATTTTTATATATTTTTTGTGCTAAAAAAATACCTCTAGATGGATAACCCTTTACTATAAAAATCGTCGTAAAAAGCTAAGACGTTCTAGCCATGTCCGTCCATCTGCCCAAAAGGGAAAGAAGTTTCACTTTAAGAGAAAAAAATACTTTGAACAAGTACAGTTTTTGTTTAACATTTCTCTATTGTTAGTGGAAGGTCTATGGCTAAAGAGGAAATCTTTACATCTTACATTCCTAATGGGGGATGGTTTTTGGACTTGGGCCGTAGTGGTCCAAAAACAAACAATGTGGTCCTCACAAACCATAACTAGTGGTAACTTGATGTTAATCCAATTAAATTATTATTATTTCAAATATACGAGGGCATATCAATAATTCCGTGACTTTTCCAACTTCCCTTGTAGTTATATGAAATGTAGAACTGCTCCCATCAAGTACCATCTATTAATAGACTACTGTCAAATTTTGAGAGAGTTCCGTCATTTAGTTTGTGTTTAACAGCTGTTCAAAACATACAAGTTCGTGGATTTTGTTAAAAAGGGAATTTCGAGTGCTCATTAAACCTTATTTTTTGCGGTAAAAAACTGTCACTCAAACCAAGGAAATGCTAGATAAATACTATGGGGACCCTGCACCATCGATTTTAATGGTAAAAAGTGGTTTACTGGCTTTCTTTGTGAACGTTCTGGACGGTCAATTGAGGTCAATACACCCGAAAATGTCGAAATCGAAAAGTAAAAGTACGTGAGATTGTTGATGCCATACGCATTTCATATGGCAGTGTGGTTTCGATTTTACATGATCAGTTGGGTTCAAGAAATCTGTCTGCAAGATGGGTGCCGCGTTTGCTCTCAATTGGCCACAAACGTAATCGTGTGACAACATTAAAGAATTGTTGGATTGGTATGAGTTTTATCCGCGTTTTGTAAATCCGGATGAAACATGAATACATTACAATTATTCCGAAAACAAGCAGCAGTCCAAACAATGGGTTTCTCCGGGTGAATCGGCTCTGAAAAAGGCCAAGGTGACTTTGTCGGCCGGTAAGGTGATGGCAACAGTTTTATGGGATGCACGCGGGATAGTGCACATCGATTACCTTCAAAAGGGAAAGAGAAAGAATATTATACCAACTTATTGGATTTAAAAAAAGTGACCCCATATAGTCAAGAAAAAAGTTCTTTTTCATCAATATTATGCACGGGTTACGAACGTTATGAATTGGCTTACGAATTGGTACCACATCCGCCATATTGTCCGAATTTAGCACCCAGTTACTATTTCCTATTTCCGAACCTAAATGAAATGGCTCGGTGGAAAGAGCTTCAGTTCCGACGATGAAATTATTCATCACACAAATGGCTATTTTATGGACATCGAAAAATCTTTTTTGTTTTAAAGGGATACAAAAACTGGAGAAACGTTGGACTAAGTGTATTGAGCTAAAAGGAGTTTATGTTGAAAAATATTTTTTTTTTTTTGCAAAAAAAAAGCTTTTTTTCGAAAAGTCACGGAATTAGTCGCATGAGATTACTGATATTGATTTGGGACACTCCCGCGCCATAACGAATGCTTTGTTTAGGGTTTATAAGACGGCTTGTTCTCCTTTTGGAGACGGCTTGTTCTCCTTTTGGAGACGGCTTGTTCTCCATTTTTGAAAGTGAAGTTCGAAGCAACGTCATAACTGCAGGCTTTATAAGTAAAAGATTAAACCCAAAGCTACGCAAAAGCTTGGATGTTGATTGATCGATGTTGCATGCATCTCGAGTATGCCTTCATTACAACCGAATGTTAGTTGGTGCTCTGTAACGTTCAGTAATTGTACTTGAAGTATCGGTAGAAATACGAAGAATAAAAACTTTGGAAAACGAATTTTCGGATCTAAAAGTCCACATGCCACATTTGTTTAACAAAAAAATTTTAAATTTTTAGTAGACTTAAAAAACGGTGTCCTTATATACGTGAAGTACTCTTAAGCATAGCCAGGGTCATGTCGAGGAAAAAGAGGAATACGTCGAAAGGAATATTTTTAATGAATAAATTCGATTAAACGATTTGCTTAAAGCAGTGTTCATAGGATTATTTTAATTTTTGGTTATGATGACAATTTAGGAATCATCACCAATATTCGGTTACTACAACAAAATGTTGGCAAAACTATCACCTTTTTATCAATTCCACGACAGTCGGTTCTATGTACGGGATTGATTCGTTAATTGGGATGACCAAGCAATTAGTTGCGTCTACATTATCTTATTTATTCATCCTATTTATCATCTTGTGGTATGTCGAACTAAAAATCCATTACTATTATAAACATTTGGTGATTGCAACAGAAATTCATTTCTTTTGCAACGAAATATTAGTAGTTCCAATCGATATCTAACTAATTTGTTTTCTGTGTTTAGAGGTTGAGACGGCTAACCATAACAACTTTAAAATCGGTGGAGACATCGAGTAAAGAGAGTTTATTTTCATTCGTGACGTTCGGTGGTGTCGAATAATCTTTGTTATATTGAAGACCTCTTTAATGTTAAAATGAGTATAATTTATTTAAGTCATTGAGTGAATGATATTTGTAAAAATACACATTTCAGATGTCTAATTTGATGGATGCTTTTACTTTATTACTTCTACCGATATTTTTAGTTCCAATAACTAAAAACTGCAGTGAATTAACTTGAAATTCGGTTGTGCTAAAGAAAACTTGATAGTGTAAGCCACCTTAATCATGCGATTGTCAAACAAAATCGGTTGTTTCAACAATTCTTTGATTGGTGTGTACGAGGGTTGCTATTTATACTTTGGGCCCGGCAATAAAAGCACAATAATTTATCATTGGAAATGGTTTTATTGTTTTTCAAAATATTCCCCTTTAAGATCAATACACTTTGGCATGCGCACAAACCAATTTTCGAAGCAAACATGATTGCTCTGAAAGCTTTAACAGCTGCTACGGGCGATGAAAAACGTTCACCACGCATTTTGATGCTAGGGAATAAGAAGAAGTCATTTCTCGAACACTGTTGGCAAACAGATGGTTGTATACCACTCAGAATTGACCGTCCTACGTGCCACTAAAGGCACTGTGGCAACATGGCCAGTTATACCGAAAAAACGCAGTCATTTGCTTCAACGTACTTCTTCCACGAACAACTTTTAATGGATTTGGCTCGTCTTGAAAGACCCATATGGCCCATTGCTGTTTTGTTTCGTGCTCATATGCATAAATCCATGATTCGTCACCTTCACGAAATTCATCCTCGAGCGAACGGTGTCCGAGACTGAACTCTTGGTACCAGCGATTAACAGTGAAACAAGTTGATTAAACACTCTTGTCTCGATAACCCACGCCGATAATCGTAAAAAATCATCTCACGAAAATATTCACGGGATAATTCCGTATTTTGACTGAGATGCATTTTTCCACCCACTGTAAACAAAACAATTCTCCCTCAAATGACAAAACGTTCTGAGTGAAGTTATGCTAAAAAATGTCAAAGTTTCCAATGGAAGTTCCAGTTTGCATCTGGGAACACTAGTATTATCAGGACGCGGAATATAAATAGCAAATAGCATAAGTAGCAATGATTAGATAACACAATAGACTACGACAACATGATTTAAGGAATGTGGTGAGGGTTTAGTAAGGTCGGTCCGACTAGGAACATCGACTTTCCTTACTTGTTTATATTTTTTATTTAAAATTAATGAAATTCCGAAAAGACAAAACCTTGGTATTTATTTGCTAAAAAACAGTCTCTAAACAGGCAATGGGTGTTAGTAATTAATGGTTACAGAATTGAAAAAAAACAAATCAAATCACACAAAATACAAGAACAAATGATACATTAACTTAATTTCTTTTTTTTTTTTGATCATAACTACATACGCGTATATTTTTTGTTCTTTTCTTTTTATATTAAAAAAAATTAAACCAATGATTAACAAAAAAATATAGAAATATTAAAAAAAAACACAATTAAATTAATGAAATAGGGAGTTCAAGATGTATGAGTACGAAGAGAGTAAACTAAAATTCTGGTAAATGTGAATAAATGTAGAGTAAATTATAATGAAACCCACAAGCAGTTTTTTTATATTTTTAAAAATGTTTGTAATGAATTTTTTTTTAAAATATTATGATGAAAAGGAAATTGGAAATGTGTTTACAAATATATTTATATATAGGTATAGGGAAAAAGGAATATATGTAGTTTACTCGTATATTGTTCAAATAAATATAAATCATAAATTAAAAGAAAATGGAAAGCAAGTAAAGACTCTTATGTTAATGGCTGTCTATTCATTTCAATTTTTCCATTTCGCTTTTTCTTTGTTCGTAAAACAATAGGAGCTGTACTCGTAGTTCCTTTTCTTTTTTATTTGTTTCTGTTGCTAAAATATTTGCTTTCAATTTATGTGCAGAAATCAAGACAACAAAACGACAGAGTGTATGTGGAAATCATGTTGCGGCATACAAATCGAGAGACGTGGTGGGAGACGACAACATCGGTTTGCTGCGTCTTCCATTAACAAACAACCAGACAGCCAATCGACCGACCACCCGCCCGCCCGCCCACAATCATGTCAAGGTAATAGCCAGCGGAAAGAACCATTTGATGTTGTCAACATAGGAAACGCTAACAAATTCATTTCCGTTTTTTGTTTGCTTTGCCGTGGCAGGCGGCCGGAAAAGCCTCAAGACAACAGCAACAACAATGGCAAGTAATGAAAGTAGGGTACTTTAAAGCATTGTTGAACATGAACATGAATACCAACTTGTGTTTGTCATCTTTTTGTATTTGGTCTACTTCCCACCCCATCCTGTCAATCATGCCAATCGAAAAACATTATTGCAATTTTGTTTTCCTCTTATGCAGTCGTCGCACAGTGGCTGCAAATCGAAATAAATGTGGTGTAAATTCAAAAAACTATAATTACTTCGTACATCAATTCGGAAGGACCCTTGTTTGAGTAAACCGGTTTGTTTGGTCTTATTATACAGATGCCATACTAGATCAAGAGCAACATTAATTTGGGGCTTCAAGAACTGTATATAAAAATGGACGGTTAGGGTCCAATTTTACAAAGTTGAGTTTTTAGCATACCTGCTAAAAAAAATCGAGAAAACCCATTGTATGTGAGCTACATGCAAAAAAAGACCAGATTTGGTAAAAAAAAATTGTTTATCAAACAGTTTTATAGTTTTTGCGATCAGAAATTTTATGTGGCTTCTACAAGGAAGGGTCCTCACTTTGGGACGAACTAATTCGAAACCGAATAAAATTTATTTTGAGTTTATTATTTGAGGTTTCAAATATACTGTGGATATTTGAATTTAGTTTAACAAGTGTCTTCTAGAGCGGAATAACTCCAAGCCTGGTTTTATTTGAAAATAATAAAGTCCCTTAAGTTTGTTACTGGTCAGTGTCAAATTTGAATCAAATCTAGATTAAACATGTGGCATCGACAGAAAAAGGACCTTGAATTGAAACAATTCTTATACCACTTTGATAAATAGAAGACTTATCTCCTTTGTGCGAAATTTGAAAGAGATCTGATTTAAAATGTGACTTCTAGAGTGACAAATCCTCATATCTGGAGGTACTTTTTTTAATTCGGGCTATATTCCAGAGAGCTGTAGTGCGGATAAGCTGACCAGACCTAGGACAACCGTACACGATCCATTCGCTCCGGAACAAGGAACGAAAGATGAACAAGGAACGAAAGGGAACGAAAGATGAACTTAGGGCAGTTTAGGCAAATATGGCTTAAGGTCCATTTAGTCTTGACGGTTGACGGTTGGCGGTAGGCAATCAGCTATTTCAGTTGAGGGTTGCATTTTGCATGCGTTAGAGGGAGATAACTACAGTTTGACGGTTGACGACGGTAGACTTCTGCAGGTTGCAGAATCAACCGTCAACCGTCAAGACTAATTTGACCTTTAGGATCTGATTCACCCGAAATTCTAATTATCAACCTCTAGAGTCGAAATATCAATGGTTAAAGCTGTGGTTAAGGGACACCGCTAGATATTCAAACTAAGAGTATCAGTGGATAAATATTATCGAAGCTGGCTAGACGAGGAGGAAGATGAAAGCTAGCTGACATGATATTAGGCGCTATAATGAATCGGTTTGCAAATAAAAAAAATTCAAATTGCAGAATTTCTAGACCTAGGAGGCACTCTTAAGACCGAAGTGCAATTTATTAAGCGGACCAAGATCAAGAAGAGGCTGTGGAGCCAGTCTAAGTATGCGGCTCTACATCATAATATATACAAACTGTAAGGAAAGTCGGGCGAGACCGACATGATACCCTTCCCACACGATGTATACTCCATAGTCTTGATACGGGGTCGGCCAAAAGCTACCAAGGGGTTTAAAGATGTAATAATTTTTTTTTTATTTTTTTTTAGACGTGTGGTTTTCAATCTGGCCACACTGTTTTCGGAGAGGGTCTTTTTGACAGCTGTCCCATGATTTATGCTTAGTTTGGTTTGCATTTCTTAATGAATAGACTTTCCTAATAACGTTTGCAAATCGTGATACATTGGCCCAAAACGAGATGGTCACCGATCCTCATTTTTACAAGAAAATTTTGTTCAAAACTGCTGCATTTGGAGTAATGAAAATCCACAAGCCATTGTTGAGACGCTGAGGGCAGAGCGAATCATTGGTCCATATTTCTTTAAAAATGAAGCCGGCCATGATTAATGACTTTTTTGTGCCTGAATTGGAGGATGTTGATGTGGGCGACAGTTGGTTCCAACAAGACGGCGCTACATGCCATACAGCCAACGAAACAATCAGTCATTAAAGGAAACATTTGGTGAGCGCATTATCTCGCGTCGTGGGCCTGTGGCGTGGCCTCCAAGATCGTGCAATTTAACACCGCTGGACTATTTCCTGTGGGGTTATGTGAAGCCGCTTGTCTGCGCAAATAACTCGGACACGATTGACGCCTTAAAAGAGACTATTCGGCGCGTTATTGCTGACATATGACCTTAAAAGCTGCAAAAAGTGGTCGTAAATTGGGCTCTTGGCCACTTTCCCAAAATCATTTTTAAAACGTAATGGCAAACCCTTATCGTTATAATAAAACTAAATTATTGCCAATAACATTTTATTATATGCGTTTTATTTCTTCTTGAAAACCACAGGCGAAAAAAAACCTTTAGAAAAAGCGGTAAACGACACGAAGCTCAATAATCGGTTTAGTAGAATTAAAAAAAAAATACAATTACTACCACACACAGACAAAAAAAATTAGTTAGAAATCGGTTGGAACTACAATGATTCAGTTACAAAAAGGAAATTCGGTTGTTATAACCAAATGTTAATAACCTTAAAGGATATTCGGTTCGAAATACCACAAGATGATAAATATGATCATCGTATTGTACCTACACTTTTTGATCGGTCAGACCAATGAAGTGCGGCAATGGTATTGAGTAGTCACAACTAGTGGTTGTGACAACCAATACGTTTGAAAAATACTTTGTTGTTGTTACCAATTATTAGTGATAATAACTAAAACTTCATTATAACCAAAAATGGGTTGTATGATGGTATTTCTTTAAAAATAAAATATTTCGATCACGAGAGTTGCTATTCATAATTCTAGTCCTTACAATACTAGTGTTCCCAGATGCAAACTGGAACTTCCATTGGAAACATTGTCATTTTTTAGCATAACTTCACTCAGAACGTTTTGTCATTTGGAGCGAGATGTTTTGTTTACGGTGTCTTGAAAAATTCATCTCAGTCAAAAAAAGGAATTATCCCGTGAACATTTTCGTGCGATGATTTTTACGATTTTAGGCGTGGGTTTTCGGGACAAAAGTGTTTAAATCAACTTGTTCGACTTTTGGCGATAAAGCACCATCGAAAACCACTGTTAATCTGGTGGTACCAAGAGTTCAGTCTCGGACGCCGTTCGCTCCAGGTAAATTTCGTGAAGGACATTCACCTTCGGTCACTTTGCCAGAAACCATCGATGCTGTGCGTGAACTGATTAAGCAAGACCGACATGTGACATACCGTGAGATTGAGGGTTCCTTGGGCATTAGTATGACAAGCATCAAGTGGATATTGCATGTTCCTTTGGCCGTGAAATAAAATTGTTCTCGTTGGATCCCACGTAATATGACGAATGCTCAAAAAAAAGGCTCGTATGAATTGGTGCAAAGAGATGTTGAAAAAGTATAACTGCGGTAGCTCGAAGGCAGTGTATAACATTGTCACAGGTGACGAATCATGGATCTATGCATATGAACCCGAAACAAAACAGAAAAATCCAAATCCAACAAAAGTTGTTCGCGGAAGAAGTACATCGAAGCAAATGATTGCGTTTGTATAACCGGTTGCCGCAGTGCCTTTAGTGGAACGTAGGACGGTCAATTCTAAGTGGTATACTTCCATCTGTTTGCCAACAGTGTTTGAAGAAATGAGGAAAGATAATAAGAGAAGACGGATTATTTTGCATCACGACAATGCGAGCTCTCACACATCAGCTGAAACGATGAGCTATTTGACCACTCAAGATGTCGAAATGATGGTCCATCCATCGTACAGCCCTGATTTGGATAAATAATTGTGTTTTTATTGCCGGTCCCGAAATATGGGTGATCCAAGTAAAGATACTTTTTTCAATAGCCTTTTTTGACAGATCACGTGTGAGTCGTGTCATGTTATTTTTAATTATCAAGAGCTGCCACTTCATCCAGAAAAAACAACGGTTTGGTGTGGTTTGTGGGCCGGTGGAATCATCGGTCCATATTTCTTTAAAAATGATACCGCTGAAAACGTAACCGTCAATGGCGACCGTTATCGTGCCATGATAACCGACTATTTGATGCCGGAAATTGAAGCTCGTGATCTCGGCGACATTTGGTTCAACAAGACGGCGCCACTTCTCACACATCGCACCAATCAATGGATTTATTGAGAGAACACTTCGGTGAGCAGATAATTTCACGTTTTGGGCCGGTCGATTGGCCACCAAGATCGTGTGATATCACACCGTTAGACTTTTTCCTGTGTGGCTATGTAAAGTCTAAAGTTTTTGCGGACAAACTTCGCTTCGATTCAGGCCTTGGAGCAAAACATCACGCCAGTCATTCGCCAGTTACCGGTCGAAAATTGGACTCAACGGATGGACCATCTGAGACGTAGCCGCGGCCAACATTTGATAGAAATAATCTTCAAAAAAAAAACAAAGGATGTTCTTTCAATTGATAATAAACATTCTACATTCAATCTGAATTTTCTGTGTTTTTTTCTTTAAAAAAGTGGGGAACCTCAAAATTAGTCTTGCTATATAAATAGCAACCCTCGTATAACTGAATAAAAATCATCTCTGTGTGCACTTTATAACAGCTTTAGAACAATGTGCATGTTGTCGTTTCCTACCTCTGTCCTCTGTAGAAATGTCAATATTTACCGAAAAGATAAAAAAACAGAAGAGGAGCATATGCTTGGCTGATGGCTGAAACGCAATCAGTTCATAGCGACATCCATACATAAGTGAACCATCGTCCTCCTCATCATCTTCAGCATATTCGTTTCCCAAACACAAAATGTGAACGAACAACACTCGAATACAAAAGCAAAAACCTCACAATGAGTCCTTGACTTTTCTATGGCTTTCACTTGGTTGGTGTAAGGTAAGGTTGGAGGCGACGAAGGAAACCCCCCTTTAGAGGAGACAGTTTCACAGTAAAGAATTGACTTAAGGGTTGTCAAATAGATTAAAAATAAAAAAATAAACAAAAACATGAATAGAGCATTGAATGGTTTACATCATTATCAACTTGACATTGGACATAATGAGAACCATGATAAACTAGTATAGGCTAGTATAGACTAGTACTTGTATAGTTAGTAAGTCCTTTCAGGGACCCTCATGACATTTCCACCACACAAAAGTCTTTACTTGCTTCTTTGTCTCAAACGTAAAAAAATTCAAATAAATTGACAACTTAAAAAAGTCGTTACTAACAATTCTATTTGAAAAGTAAGCGAAAAAAAAGAAAAGTAAAACATAAAAAACATTTGCAAACTTACATCTGTCATCTTCGTCTAGGAATATGTAACTTATTAGAATGGCTCCCAGGATACCAAAGAACTGTAAGAGGTGGAAAAAATTATGTTAAAATTTGTATTCTTGGAATTGTATTTGAAAAAAATCAAAGTATTTTTTTAAGATTTGTTACCGCTAATATACACTGCACTCCGGAGTGGACAACTTCAACAATATCATAGGTTAACAAACAATCGTCCACTCGTTCCGGTCGTATCGGACGAAAGGGATCTTCTGAGGTAATATTTGTATTGTACGTCGGTTTGCAGCCATAGCCGTTCACCTCGAACCAGGAGAAGCTACCGGTGCCCAAATTTAATAAATCGCTATCCTGTAAAAAGAAACACAAGAATTATAAATATATATTCAAATTCAAATAATTGTTTAGTTTAAAAAAGTATATACAAAAGCAAAAAATTTATTATTTTAGCAAAAAAAAAACGCCAAAAAAACAATTTTTGTAACCTTTCCATAAAAACGCTAAAAACAATTTTTTAACAGACTGTGAAAAGAGAATAAAAAATAATAGAAAAAATATAAAGGCTTTAATAAATCATCAAACCCTAAGGTCTAAATACTTTAAACAAAATAGACGTACTTTTTCGGTTAATCCCTATTTAATGTGTAAAAGCAGAAGACCGAAATAAAACAAACGAGCTAAAATTAAAAAAAAAATACAAAAATTCCAAAAAAAAAGTGTGGAACCTTTATTGGTCGAAAATAAATTTTTATGCCATTTATTTTTTGAATATAATTTCCTTCAACTACGCCAAAAAAATCAATTTTGTAACCTTTCAAAAAAACGCTAAAAAAAATTGTTGACAGACTGCGCAAAGAGAATAAAAAGTGATAGAAAAAATGTAAAACGGCTTAAATAAATCACCAAACACTGAGCTCTAAACACTTTTAACAAAATACATGTATCGGGTAATCAATCTAGAGGTATTTTTTCGGTTAATTCCTGTTCAACGCATAAAAGCAAAAGACCGAAATAAAACAAACCAGCTAATATAAGAAAAAAATACAAAAATTCAAATCAAGTGTCGAATCTTTATTGTTCGAAAGTAAATTTTACGTTATTTATTTGTTATTTGCCGCAACTACGCCTTGGGTGTCCTTTCTGAGGGTCCAATTTTGGATGACTCGTTCGAGCATTGCGAACTGTATGGGGTTAATGACATCCGTAATGTTGGCTTTGAAACCCTGAAGCGGAGCTGGTTTGCCAGCATAGACTTTGGACTTTACGTAGCCCCAAAGATAAAAAGTCTATAGGTGTGATAACACAAAATCTGGGCGGCCAACTCACCGGTGAAATTAACTGCTATCTCAAATAGATCCATTGTTTTGGGCAGCTGTATGGCAAGTGGCACCGTCTTCAATTTTAGGTAGCAAAAACTATTTATATTTCGGGTCCGGCAATAAAAACACAATAATTAATCATTGGAAATGGTTTTATTGTTTTTCAAAATATTCTCCTTAAATCAATACACTTTTGCATGCGCACAAACCAATTTTCGAAGCACTTTTTCCACTCCGAATGAGACACCTCCAAAACTTGATTAAAAAAATCATTACTATATAAATACTAGATGGCGCTGTATTGTAACGTGAATTTAAAATTAATTTTTCTCTTATCTTACTTCTGCCACTTCTGACTTCTGCCATAAAAAATCGATAGTAGTTGTTATCAGATCACTTTTCGATGCCTATGGCAATCACAAAATCAATATAAGTGTTATTTTCGATGGCGCCCAACTATAGTTTACCTTGTGTGTGTGTTTCCGACTGATTATTGAGTGACTCCGTTGATTATAAAGTGGGTGAAAGATTTAAGTGGCGCCCAACTGAAGCGTGACTTCCTAAATAACAACGGTTTGTTAAAAGGAGTATTCAGTATTTTATTTTACTAGAAGATAGCGTGTTTTTTTTAGGGATTTTTACAAATTGGCGCCCAACTGCAGCATGACATTTAGATAACAATGGTGATTTAAATCGCAGTATTAGTTCTATGCCAAATGTGTCCAACTGATGGCGCCCAACTATTGTTTGACTTGTGTGTGTTTCCATTGATTACAAAATGAGTGAATGATTTATAAGTCAGTGGCGCCCAATAGAAGCGTGGCTTCTTAAATTTCTACGGTATAAAAAGGAGTATTGATTTTCTAATAGATAGCAGCGAACTATAGCGTATTTTCCTGCGAATTGGCGCCCAACTGCAACATGACCTTTAGATAATGATAGCGATTTAAATTGCAGTATTAGTTCTATGCCCAGTGTGCCAAACTGATGGCGCCCAACAACTGTTTGACCTGTATTCCGCCTGACTTTTGAATGACTCTGCTGATTACAAAACGAGCGAAAGATTAAAGTGGCGCCCAACTGCAGCATGGCTGCTGAAATTACCACTGTTTTAAAGAGGAGTATTACATTTTTACAAGATTGCAGCGAACTGTATCGTGTTTTTTTGAAATTCATACAAAGTGGTGCCCAACTGCAACATGACATTTTGATAACTATGGCGATTTAAATCGCAGTATTAATTCTATGCCCAATATGCCTAACTGATGGCGCCCAACAATTGTTTGACTTGTGTGTGTCTCCGCCTGACTGTTGAGTCTCTCCTTTGATTACAAAATTAGAAAAAAAAATGAAGTGGCGCCCAACTAAAGCGTGGCTTCCTAAACTGATACGGTTTATAAAAAGGAGTATTAATGATTTACTTGATAGCAGCGAACTGTTTGGAAGTTCATACAGAGTGGCGCCCAACTGCAATATGACATTTAAATAGCTATGCCGATTAAAAGGCCAATATCAACTCTTTACTAGATGTTGGCCAACTGTTCCGCGAATTCTGTGGGGAACTTCAGCGATTACAAAATCTTTATTACATAAATACTTAATGAAGCTTACTTGTAACGTAAGTCCAACAGGCACATTTGAAAAACAGCGAACTATGACCAGACTATAAAGTGGCTTCGTCTACTACAAAATAAGAATAACAGAATCACATAGAACAGGAATTAACCGGCTCGAGCCCTCTTGCTTCTAAATTTAAGTAGTATCGGTATTTGTTTTATACTACATGGCGGCCTAATGCAGCATGACTTTTGGTCACACTGGTTACACTAATGTTATACTAGATGGCGCCCAACAATAGCGTGACTTTTATTCTTATTTTAACAATCTGTGATTGCTTAATGGCGCCCAACTCAAATGTTGATTTTAAAGTTTTTTTTTATTTCATCATTATTAGATTAATACTATATTGACGCTTTATTGTAACGTGAGTCTAAGGGACTACAGCAAATTAAAAAAATTAATATTTCTCCTATATTTAATGACGTTCAACTGTAGACGCACATTAAGAAGACAGCGAACTATGGTGAGACTTCGGCTATAAAATGTATATGGCGGCCTAGTCCGGCATAACTTTTGTAAGATTCTGGTCACACTAGTGATATAGTGACTCAATCATAATGATTTACTTCTTGATTTTCTTGCGTAAATTTGTCCTTTAAAAATCTAAAATTTTCAATACGAACGGCTTAGCGCTCAAATTCTTTATGAAGGGTGGTCCAACCATAATGCACAATGTTAATTGTGAATCACACCTTAACGTCAAGTTTTTTGCCCTACGTAATGTGACATTTCTTTGTTTCAGTGTTTGGCAAATTCACACACAACTGAGCAAGGCGTTAATATTGTTGAAGCCTTTTACGAAAATGGGCGTTCAATTTAAAATGTATTTCGTACATTTCGTGATTTTTTTTTCGTCATCATAATCGATCAATTATGCTTGTTATCGAGTCCACAGTGGATTCATTAAAATGCAGAATTGCCGCATGTGGGCAAAACGACTGATTGTTAAAAAGCCAATGCATCCACAATGAGTGACAGTTTGGTGCGTTTTATGAGGTAGCGGCGATATCGGGCCATTCTTCTTCGAAAATGAAGTCGGGCAAGCAGTTAAAAGGTGTTCGCTATCGCGAGATGATAACGGACTTCTTGTGGCCACAAATTGAAGATATGGACCTGGACGATATGTCGTTCCAACAGAATGGTGCCACTTGTCACACAGCCAAAGAAACAATGGTTCTTTTGCGCGAGAAATTTAATGGCCGTGTTATCTTCAATTGTACGGCCAAGCCCCCTAAGCTGAACACAAGGTCTCTGTGGACTCATCCAGTTCAAATGGTGTGTTGTCTTTACCTGGATATCGAAGCAGATCCGCCATAGACGAACAGGACTTCAAAATAAAATACATTGTTGGTACAACAAAAACTGTGTTATCTTCGTCGAGGCGATGTTTTTTTTGTTTGCCGCGACGATCAAGTGATTAGATACCGTTGAACTTCTTTCTTAGGGAATATTAAAAAAAAACAGTGTACGTCATTAAGCCAAGAACAATTCAAGAGTTAAAGGATGAGATAATTCGGCACATTCACGACATTGAACCTCCATTATGTCTCCAAGTCATTTAAAATGGGGACCATCGGATAGAGGCATGCTACCATGCCTCTACGTGGCGAGTCCGATATTCGGTTTCACACATAGTTTTCATAGATCCTACAATTAGGAGGGCTGCTATATATATTTAATGAAAATGCGAATATTTATCATCAAAAATGGTTTTATAGTTTTTCAAAGTATTCTCCAGAATGATTTATACACTTTTGCATGCGCTCGAACCAATTGTGGAAGCACTTTTTCCACTCCGATTTAGGCACCTCCAAAACATGGTTTTTGAACGCTTAAACAGCATCTTCGTTGAGCACGCATTTTTTTTCTTGATGTGCGGAAATAAAAAGAGGTGATTGGGTGCCAAGTCAGGGCAGTACGGCGGATGACGCATCAATTCGACGTTTTGGCCGGTCAAAAAGGTGCTGGTTTGAGTCGACGTGTGAGAGATAGCTCTGACATGGTGCACAACGATTCGTCTTCTTTTATTCGTTTTTCGAATTTCTCCGAAGACTTCAGGCAAACAAATTGTGGTGTACCACTCATAACTGACCGTCCTACGTTGCTCAAGCGGAACAGTCGCCACATGACCAGATTTGTCGAAAAAACAGGCGACCATTTGCCTCGAAGTGCTTCTTCCACGAACAACTTTCGTTGGATTTGACTCGTTTTCGAAGACCCACACGATCGATTGCTGTTTTGTTTCGGGCTCATACGCATAGATCCATGATTCGTCACCTGTGACGATCTTATAAACGTCTTTCGCAGCACCGCGATCGTATTTTTTCAATTTTTTTTTTGCACCAGTCGAAACGAGCCTTTTTTTGAGCGATTGTCAAATTGTGCGGGATCTAACGAGAACAAACCTTTTTTCGGCCAGGTGTTCATGCAATATCGAATGTATGCTGGTGAAAGAAATGCCCAAGGATGCCTCTATCTCACGGTATGTCACATGACGATCTTGCATTATCAGTACACGCACGGCCATTTTTGGACGACCTTCACGACCTTCGTCTTTGAGCGATCGTCGACCACGATTGAAATGCATTAAACCAGTTTTTCACAGAGCTACGAGTATAGGATGGTGCTTTATCGCCATACAAAGATTTAAGTTCATCGATGCACTCTTGTCGTGATAGTCCACGTCGAAAGTTGTGAAAAATAATCGCACGAAATGTTCACGAGTTAATTCCATATTTTTGCCAAATTGATTTTTTCAAGTCACTGAAAACAAATGATTGTCGTACGTCAAAACGTTTTAAGTACGTTTATGCTAAAAAAATGTCAAACTTTCCAATGGAAATGTCAGATGGAGCCAGAAAACACTTACGTGTTGCCTAGGCCAGAAGTGTATATATATAAACCCTCGTGTAAGAAAATATATAAAGATAATTCTAGGAAAACTTTTTGTTTTATTTACAATTAACATCGTGAACCGACCCTTATATTGCGCCCAACAATAGCGTGACTTTTATACTGACTTTAACATTCAGTGATTTTTTAATGGCGCCCAACTCAAATGTAGATTTTAAATGTTTTTTTTTTATTTATTTGAATAAAAAACAATTCCTTCTAACTATTTTTAAGGAATGAAGTAAAAATCTCTATTAAGATAATTCTTGGAGACATAATGGAGGTTCAAATTTTTTGATTTATTTACAATTAACATCGAGCGTTTTAGTTATATCACGCTCTAGATGGCGCCCCACGGTGGTCCCAAACACTAATCTAGTCGGAAAAAAGTATCTTTTTCGACTTTGTTGGAATCAAAAATTTTGTTTGATAATAAGTGAGCAAGAGTCCACTGTGCATAACGGTATATTTGTTTTGCTTCAATTTGCGATTATAGCTTCGCTTTATTGTTTTAAAAACATGTGATTACGTTGGCGCTATAATATCGACACATACTCGTTTTCTAATTACAAAATTGGAGCGATTGTAAAACAAATAAAAAAAAGTTTTAATAATATTTTTTGTTGACAAAGTGAATTAAGGTGAAGGTATGAATAAATATTACTCGAAATTTATGTTCAATGTGGTATTTTGTTTAGATAAAAAATCATTCTTGTACATAAGTGTCAAGTCCGTGAAAATTTCTTCAATGTCCAAGTTCCATGAAGGTTTTAAGTAGGACTTTACACGACTTATGCTATAGTTTATGGCTTTTTGTAAAGTGTGTGATGTCTACGTGTCAATGTTTGCAAAATCAGCCGCCAGTTTTTGCCTAAACGTTTTTTTTTTTGTTTACAGTGAAAAATGTCGATTGCAAGGAAGGAACTGTACAATGTTTGGTACAAAGAGAAACAGCAAAATAAAAAAAAAAAACTGTTTTAACTTACGTTTTCTCTAAGATTGGACTTGAAAGTGAAGGAGACGGCAGTTATTGTAAAGAAGTGCAACAATCGGTTCACATATTTATATGTATTCTGAAAAAAAAGTGGATACAGGCCAATCGAACAAAGCTCGTGTTTGAGGCTTCTAATCAAAGTTGGTTAGACGGAATATTTGTTATTCCTGCTGAACCTTCATCAACAGATCTTGAAGAAGAAACATTAGAGGGACCGTCAACATCTAAGCATGGAAGACCTTTGAAGGAATTTTCAGATCAAGGAGAGAGGGCAAAAAGAATGAAAGTATCGCATTTATTGGAGAGTTGGTCGCCGGAAGAATTAACCTTTGCTGCTGGAACAAGCCTTTATAAATCTGGAAAGAGACATGCTGCGAGCATTGTCAAATGCGTAGGTTCCTCTCCGTCGAATGCGTCAGCAATGAAAAAAAAATTGAATTTTTCTTGTAAAGGACCGATACCTTTCACGAACGAAGAGGCTTTAGTGTTATATATCGATGGTGATTTCACGAAAAACACTTATACCCTAATGCGTTCAGGTGCAAAAAATCATAACGCCGACATCTACCCATCATACCACAAGCTTTTGGCTGCCAAAATGGAATGCTATCCAAAAGATGGTATTAAAATTTCCGATATATCGGCAGAAGTGACTTTGCAAAATTTGGTAGATCACACTACAAACAGGCTTTTTAAACAGCAGAAAGAAATTTTAAAACAACACAAATGCGGTAAACTTATTTTGTCCTATAAGTGGGGATGTGATGGCAGCAGTGGGCATTCGCGATATAAGCAGGCGTTCGGGGACAGTCACGAAGATAAAACAGATGAATATTTGTTTGCAATTTGTTTGGTTCCTCTGCAGCTCAAAGACGATAATAAACTTATTTGGCACAATCCACGCCCATCTTCTGTAAGATTTTGTAGGCCAATCAAACTTATTTTTGAAAAAGAGACTAAGTCGCTAGCTGAAAAAGAAATAGCTGCGATAAAAGCTCAAATAGCTGCAATAGTTCCAACACAAATCTGTGAAGATGGCGAAGTAATTAATGTCACCCATAAATTTTATTTGACGATGATTGATGGGAAAATATTCTCAACAATAGCAAATTCTTCTTCCCAACGTTGTGGAATTTGTGGAGCTTCACCAAAGATAATGAATGACTTGAGTGCACTTGAAAAATTACAGCCAAAAGAAAACCTTTATGAGTATGGCCTGTCAACATTGCACGCTTGGATAAGGTGTTTTGAATGTGTCCTTCATATTGCCTATAAACTATATGTTCAAAAATGGCAAACCAGAGGAGATTCCGATAAGGCCGTGAAAGAGGCAACAAAGAAAACAATTATTGACCGTTTGAGAAAAGAGATGGATTTGCTGGTAGATATTCCTAAGCCGGGATGTGGAACAACGAATGACGGCAACACGGCTAGAAGATTTTTCCAACAACAAACTCTAGCCTCAGAAATAACTGGTATCGATGAAGATTTGATAAAGAGGTTTGCAGTGATTTTAACCACTATGTCCTGCGGCTTTGCTGTTAATGTGGAAGCATTTCGAATGTATGCGATGGACACAGCAAAGCTATACATACAATTGTATTCGTGGTATTACATGCCATCGAGTGTTCACAAAATTCTATTGCATGGTGCAGATATTATTCAATATGCCGCACTACCTATTGGAATGTTGTCCGAAGAAGCTCTGGAATCCCGAAATAAGGATTTCAGGAATATACGAGAGAATCACACACGAAAAATGTCTCGAGAAAAAACAATGTATGATCTATTTCACTATCTCCTTTTGTCGTCGGATCCTCTTATATCATCTTTATCAACAAAGACATCTCTTCATTATCGGAGTGCAGAACCTTTATCTGTAGAAGTACTAGCATTGCTTTCGGATGCGCCTGACGCATTTATGTCCGAGCCACAAGTCGATTCAGAAAGTGAAGCAGATTCTGAATAAAATATTCAAACCTATTATTGTTCATATTTTTATTATGCTCGTTTGTGCTTCTAAATAAAAGATAAAGTTATATAAAATCGAATAATTATTGTTTCTAGCTAGAACTATCCCACGCCCATTTGATGGATTCCGCCCATTTCTGGTGCGAACCTCTATTTTAATAAAAACATTAGGCATGCAAAGTTTCACCTCGATAAGTCTTCTCAAAAGCAAGTTATGACTTTTTTCCGGCTAAATTGATGGTTTGGACCACTGTGCGCCCGTCACACTTTCATTTCAGTGATTGCGTAATAACGCCCAACTCAGATGTAGATTTTAATTGTTATTTTATCTATATAAAAAAACAATACCTTCTAACTATTTTTAAGGAATGACGTAAAAAATCTCTATTAAAATAATTTTCGAAAACTTTTTGTTTTATTTACAATTAACATCGTGCGTTTTAGATGATGGCGCCCAACAATAGCGTGACTTTTATTCTGACTTTAACAATTAGTGATTGCATAATGGCGCCCAACTCAGATGTAGATTTTAAATGTTATTTTATTTAAATAAAAAACAATACCTTCTAACTTTTTTTAAGGAATGGCGTAAAAAATCTCTATTAAAATAATTTTCGAAAACATTTTGTTTAATTTACAATTAACATCGTGCGTTTTAGATGATGGCGCCCAACAATGGCGGGACTTTCATTTTAACTTTAACAATCATAATAGCGCCCAACTCAAATGTAGATTTTAAATGTTTTTTTTTTATTTATTTGAATAAAAAACAATACCTTCTAACTATTTTTGAAGAACGACGTAAAGAATCTCTATTTTATTCCTCTCGAACTATTCAACTTCATTATAATTTGAAAGCAATACTTTCTATTCTAATATTATGAATCGAAGTAGAACTTTTTAGACTTGTGGTAAATTTGCTCTAATTTTTTTTATACATTCCCCATACTTTTATGACTAATATTTTGTGGTCTGAGCTGTAATAATATTAGCATCACTATCGGTTATTGCCACCACAAGTTCAATAAACCCTTTAGTCAGGATCTTATTATACTTGCTGGATCAGTGGATTTAAAAAAATAAAATACAATACAAGATGAAATAATACTTACCCTATCCAATGTCCCCACATTCAAATAGAAACATATTAGAAATGAATTCCAGCCAATCCACAGAAAGTTCCATATTAAATACTGAAAAAACGAAACGAAATGAATCACAATTAGCCGAACAGAACAGGAAACAATCATTCATGTTATCGTCGTTGTCGTCATCATCGCCCCCATCATCCCCATCACTATTGGTATTCATGGGCGCGTATCTACGGTAGGTACGACACCCGGACACTTGAAAATTATCTGTGTGTCCTATCATTTGGGGGGGGGCTTCGATTCGATAACCATTCAAATATTATTTATAAATATAGTCAATAAATCGCTCGATTAGATAAGATATGTTATTTGTGTTATTTGTTCTTTCGCATTTCATACATTGAATGGAAAACAATTGTTGCTTTTGTGTTCATAACAGATAAAAAAGGAAATTTCACCCATCCTATCGATCCTTCTGGGCCATAACATAATCGCCGTAATCCAAAAAAAAACAAAACAGAAAGTTCTATAGAGTTAATTTGTTACATTATCAATATTCCTGGAGGGTTAGACTGGCGTCAGTTGGATTCCTTTGTTGGGGGATTCCATGTCATATAGCCGCTGATCATACAATCTTATCGTTGGCATGGAGCACAGGTGGGAAAGTTCTAATGCTGACTGTGTGTACTGTGATTATGGGCCGAATTTAAGGGTGAAACCTCGTAACGAAATGGGTCTCGAATTTTTCACTACTTAATGGAACATGTTCCCTTTAAACATTTCGACAATTTTCACAATGTTTAATTTTAACAATATTCACATTTTTTATGAATAAAAACATTAAACATTAAAATAATTAATTTTGAACAGGGATTAACCGGCTCATGCTTCTATATTTAAATCGAAAACAAGTTTTTAACAAAATGGCAAGGTGACATTGATTTTCGTGGCTGCACACTACTTTTATCATGATTTCGGGTCCGTGACAACCCTCTTCAGAAAGCCTTGCTGCTATTATTGAAAGTAAGACTGAACTCTATAAGGCCAGGCTCTCCCCAAACGAATGTGTTAAAGCAATTGACCGAAATAAAACAAACGAGCTAAACAATAATTCATTTTTTATTACTTTTTATGGGGCATAGCCCTGTTGTTTTAGGTGACAACGCTTCTCAGCGTTTTCATACACGTTACCATAGTATGGAGTGGATAATAAGATCGTCATTCCATAGTATTAGTCGTGTTTTTTTTTTAACAAGTAATAAATCTAATGGAGAAAAAGGTTTGAAGAAGGTTTTGATTGGTACGAGGGCGACCGCAAAACTAACTGACCTGGCACATTTTCTGTTTTACTAACAACTTTTTGTTTTGTTTTTAAAAGCAATCTTTTATAAGCCACCTGTCAAAATTTCCGATATATTTAATGATTATTTTCTTTGTTACAGGTGATTGAAGTAAACAAGTTTTATAATTTTTGAAAAATGGAAAATAAAGAGTTTCGTGCGGTAATTAAACACTTTTATATGAAAGGTTATACGCCACAATTAATCAAAGATGAATTGGATTCTGTTCATGGTGATAATGCACCATCATACTCCACCGTGAAATCCTGGGTTCAACAATTTAAAATGGGTCGTTCAAGTACGGAAGATGAACAACGCTCTGGAAGACCGAAAACTGCTACTACTATTGAAAACATTAGAAAAATATTTAGTGAAGTGACTAAAGATAGACGAATAAAGCTCAGAGAACTTGCTGATATTGTTAAAATACACGAAAAACAAGTTTGGAGTATTTTACATGATGAACTCCACATGAAAAAGCTATCCGCAAGATGGGTGCCGCGTTTGTTGACTTTGCCCCAAAAAATCGTCCGTTGGGCCAATTCCGAGGAGCTTTTAGCGATTTATTAGCGTAATCCAATAGAGTTCTTGCGCCGCTTCATAACTGTTGATGAAACATGGATCCATCACAACAGCCCAGAAAGTCAAAACAATGGATAGAAGCTGGAAAAAGTGGTCCCAAGAAGGCCAAAACTGTTAAGTCAGCAGGAAAAGTAATGGCCACAGTATTTTGGGAAGCAAGGGGTATAATATTTATTGATTATCTTGAGAAAGGAAAAACAATAAATAGTGAATATTATTGTGCATTATTGGATCGGTTGAGTGAAGAAATCAAGATACAACGACCGCATTTAGGAAACAAAGTTCTTTTTCATCAAGATTATGCTCCTTCACACACTGCATTTTTAACTCAACAAAAACTGGCCGAATAACGATTTGAAATTGCTCCGCATCCACCAGATAGTCCAGATTTAGCTCCTTCTGATTATTTCTTGTTTCCAAATTTAAAAAAATACTCGGTGGCAAAAAATGTTCGTCCAATAGCGAGGTTATTGCTGATTAGGCATATTTTAAAGGTCTTGAAAAATCTTATTTTTCGGATGGAATGAAAAAACTTGAAAAACGTTTGATGAAGTGTATTGAGTTGGAAGGAGATTATGTTGAAAAATAAATAATAATAATTCCAAAAAAAACGGTTCTTTTTATGTTAGGCCAGTTACTTTTGCGGTCGCCCTCGTATTTACTAATCTCTGATCATTTTATAAAGAATTCGCGACTAGGCTCAGTCCCATTCGCCAGACTGACCCAAAGACCCTTTAAACATTAACATAACTCCAAATATGTGTTTAATTTGAAAATGTCACTACGAGGTTTAAGTATATTTATTTCATATAACACTACCCCGCTGCTATGCAATCCATGATGGAGAATAATGAAATTTCGGAACAGACGAACCTATGAATTGCCCATTTGGTTTATTTCAATGTAAAAGAAAATTTCTTTGAAATTTTGCTTATTTTGTATAGGAAATGTTTTGTTTACTTACCGTTATTATATATTTTATTCTAAAATGATATGCTCCATAAAATCCAAATATTATAAATAATATATGAAAGAAATTAACAAATATTGGCGCCCACATGTATCCAAGAAAATCGAATACTTGGCGTTCGATTATAGTTATCTGCAATGAAAAAAACACGAAAATTCCATTAATTCAAACTTTTTTTTAACCTAGTATCACATGAATTAACAATAAAAAAAAAAACAAATTAAGACATTAAAGTTAAGTCATAAGAAAAAAAAACTTTCTCTGGCTGATATTGTAGAAGAAAAAAAAAACGAATCATCGACAAAGGCTACAGAGGTATGAGCTCAAATAAAATAGAAATTAATTTAATAAGAAAAACCCTGAACACAAAATATTCCTTTATGCAATATAAGCGACGAACGAGTAAAGAAAAAAACCAAGCCATAGAAACATTTCATTTAGTTTTAATTTCACAATACTTGTCGTGAGCGAATGAATTGAATGTTTCTTCTTGCTCGACTAGAAAGAAAGAAGAAGTATGACCGAGTAATTGAGACTAATTGGTTTAAAGTGGGTGAAGTAATCATTTTGTTATTCCCCCCCTCTCAGGCTCACGCCTAGATGTACTTATTCGCCGGGAGGCAGGGGGAGTGGACACACACACAACAACTTTGGAACATGTGTACCCGGGCACTCGAGTGGTACTTGCACAGTGTTGTACGTGGTGCACGAATTGATGAATTGCCCCGTCAATGCGACAAGGTCACGCACATTTGTTGGGCTATTTTGAAAACCAAATTCCAAAATGTTTTGGTGCGAGGTTTCTTTTATGAGCTCTAAACGAAATAATTGAGATATTATTAGACTACAATGAGGCAAACTATTTACAGATTGCTTTAAACGAAAAATAGCCAAAGCTCTAATTGACCCAGGACACATTGGACACATGGGAAGGAGGGATATTTCATTTCTAAAATTTAAAAATGTACAATAAAACGGTTTAAGAAAAATTGAATTTTAAATCCTTCCTACATTTGTATTAATATGGCCCTTTATGTTTAGAACAAATGTAGTTCACAGTTTAAAGGATCTCCCTCTCTCTCTCTCTGTCCAGCATATGAGCCACTACTAACCAACACCGTGGCGAATAAAAAACAAAACCACGAACACAATAGAGCAAAAGCCCAGATTTAGAAACTAAACCGGAACACCTTTAACTACACAATTTTGGCGTAGTCTTAAATTGGGTTACAAATAATTACACACTCATACAAACAATCCACACACACACACGTACACACTCACACAGATTTGTGTGAACTTGTTAGTATTTCAGTAATGCGCTACTCAAAATGCAACAACAGCCAGTGCCGACAACTACGAGGAGAAGCAACAAAAAAAAACTCTGATTCAAACATAAAATGTATACCATGAATATCCTTACACCACTTGCTCAGTCAGCTTTATCACTCTCCGTTTCCCTCTCTCTCTCGCTCTCTCTTCCTCCTCTAGTCGCTGCGTTCCATTTGTCCTAGTGTATAGCCAAAGGTGCTTTAAATGTTACGAGCGATTTTTGGATGGATTTTTTTCTCATTTTTTGGCCATTTGCCTAAAGCGTAGCAATAGAAGAAGCAGCTGAACGCCGAAGACTCAATGAACTAAAATGAATCTAAACGACCGGTACACCATTACCGAGCAGAAATTTAGATTTTTACTAATGTTGGTATAAAACCGAATATAATTTTTACAAAATTTTCGAGAAAAAAAAAGAACAAATTTTTTGTGAAACAGACGAAATTTCTATATTTTATTTATCTTCTATACTTAAAACACACAAATTTTCATAAAATATAGAATATTTTCAATAAACATTGAAAACTTTCGAAAAAACATTGAAAATTTTCTGTAAACTTTGAAAATTTTCTATAAACATTGAATATTTTCTATAAACATAGAAAATTTTCTTTACACATAGAATTTTTTTTTAAACATTGACAATTTTCTATAAACTTTGAAAGCTTTCTAAAAACATTGAAAATTTTCTAAAAACATTAAAAATTTCTATAAATATAGGAAAATTTCTATAAAAAAAATCACAAAAAAAATAGAAAATGTTTATTAAAAAAAGAAATTTTTTATTAAACAAGTATATTTTCTATAAAACTAATGGTTTTATGGCTTATGGAATTTTCAATAAAAACATTGACATTTTCTATATAACATAGAAATGTTTCTGTTTTTCCTTAAAACATAGAAATTCGACGGACAGTTTCTGTACAACATAGACCAACCTACAAAACATAGAGAACAAAAAATGACCAAATGACCTGAGCTATAAAACAAAAAACTGTATTCTATGTTTTATAGAAATTTGAAATCCACGTCCTATAAAACATAGAAATTTCCACAATACGTTTTATAAAACACATCGAGTTTCCATTACATTTTCTAAAAACCCATGGAATATATTTTCTATAAAACATAGAAATTTAAAAAAAAAATTAGAAATTTTCTATATTCTATAAAACAAAAACATTTTTTAAAACATCAAAACTTCTTTTAAACATAGAAATTTGTATACAAAACATAGAGAACAAAGAAATGTCCCTAAAATAAACTATAAAACAAAAAACTGTCTTCTATGTTTCATAAAAATTTGGAATACTTGTTTGTCCTTTAAAACGTAGAAATTTCCAAAATACGTTCAATAAAACACCTCGAATTTCCATAACATGTTCTAAAAAAAACATGCAATATATTTTCTATAAAACACGGGAATTTTTGAAAAAAAAACAGACACTTTCAATATAACATAGAAATTTTCTATATTCTTTAAAATAAAGACATTTTTCTATAAACATCAAAATTTCAATGAAAATAAAAATATCATTACACTTTCTTTAGAACATAGAAATTTGCCAGGTAGTTTCTATACGAGTACAAACTAGAAACTTCCATTACATTATATAAAAAACATAGAAAACTAAGTAAAGCCTATTAAATTTGCTATAAAACAAAAACAAATTTTCAAAATACGTTCTAAAAAAACACATCGAATTTCCATTAAATGTTCTAAACCCCATTGGATTTTCATTACATGACCGACACAACGTAGAAATGTCCATTTAATGTGGTAAGAAAACATAGAAATTTAAATATCGTGGAAGTTTCCGAATCATGTTCGATTAAACAAAGCAATTTCCAAGACAAAACATTAGAAATTTCCAGGAAATTTTCTATAAAACATAGAAATTTGCGGGAAATTTTCTATAAAACATAGAAATATGCGGGAAATTTTCTATAAAACATAGACATTTGCGGGAAAATTTCTATAAAACATAGAAATTTCCGGGAAATTTTCTATATAACATAGAAATTTCGGGGGAAATTTTCTATAAAATATAGAAATTTCCGGGAAATTTTCTATAAAACAGAAATTTCCGGGAAATTTTTTATAAAACTGAAATTTCCGGGAAATTTTCTATAAAACATAGAAATTTCCGGGAAATTTTCTATAAAACATAGAAATTTCCGGGAAATTTTCTATAAAACATAGAAATTTCCGGGAAATTTTCTATAAAATATAGAATTTTCCGGGAAATTTTCTATAAAACATAGAAAATTCCGGGAAATTTTCTATAAAACAAAGAAATTTTGGGGAAATTTTCTATAAAACATAGAAAATTCCGGGAAATTTTCCATAAAACATAGAAATTTCCGGGAAATTTTCTATAAAACAGAAATTTCCGGGAAATTTTCTATAAAACAAAGAAATTTCCGGAAATTTTCTTTAAAACATAAAACATAGAAATCTATAATACATAGAAATTTTTAGAAAATTTTCTATAAAACATAGACATTTCTTATAAATTTTCTAGAAAACAAAGAAATTTCCGGGAAATTCGCAGGAAATTTTCTATAAAACATAGAAATTTGCGGGAAATTTTCTATAAAACATAGAAGTTTCCGGGAAATTTTCTATAAAACATAGAAATTTGCGGAAATATTCTATAAAACCTAGAAATTCCAAAGAAAATTCTATAAAACAATCATTTTTCATATCTTGCCATTACAAAATCGTTTCTTTTATTTGTTTTTCATTCTTAATTGCTAATGGAATTGGTGTAGCCAAAACACGTTGTCATACAAACAAAAGGGCAAAAACTGACAATAGGAGTGTGTCACACATGTTTCAAAAGAGCAAAAACAACAGACAAACCCGAAACAGCAGCAGCGGCAGCAGTACCAGCAGCAACATCACCAGCAACAAATAGCAAGTTGTGAACTTTTAGCATAGTTTTAGCTCGACAACAACAACATGAACAACAAAAACAGAAGCATCAGCAGCAACAGCAACAGCAAATTGTTTCTATGTTACAACAACACAAGCAAAACAATTGCTGCAGCATTACAGCGAATGAAGGAAGCACAAACGAGAAATTGTTTAAATTAAATGATTCTTTAATTGAGCAATAGAGCAGCATAATAAACGAGAGATTTAATGAAATTTTCGCTGATAAAACATTTACACATACAAACACATGAGCGCTAATAACAAACAACCACACACACACATTCGTACTTGTACAGTGGGGGTCAAAACTAGTCGTACAGCACCACAAGCACTTTCATTTATGATGCGGTGAAAGTTTTTATGCAATTTTATGATTATCACCCATTTAAGCTTGAAATACTGTGTGTGATATTAAGCCTTACACACAATTTGTGGCCATACGTTGGGCACTCTCCATACAAATGGCCAAGCATATTCGCATGTACTACGAGCACTCTGGTCGTACATGCCAGTACATATGTCTAGTATGTACAAATGAAACTTTATATAAGTACATAGAATGTGAATTTTTCTAGTTTAATGATGTTTAACAAACTATGATTTAATACCGCCTATGAGAGATGTGGTTGTGTGAGAATATGTGTAGGAATACGCTGTCGCACAGTGTTATGAAATCGCCTATTATATCACAATGAAATTTATAAAAAAAATGTTAAGAATTATTTGGCTTTCCTTTATATGTAAGGAATTACTAAGCATTGGTTGCATTGCCAAGTAAACACAAAATTCACATTTTATTGAAACCGTTGATTCGGAAGCAGAGATGATTTCAAACTTTCCATTTGTCAGCATTTTTTAAAATCTGCTTCCAATCATCTGTTCATTTATAAGTAGAAAAATAGCAGTTCGGCCGGGTTGGCGATCATGGATTCCGGTCTAATATGAAAGTTTTGTCAAGGAGGCGTGGCGCCAAGCTTTTTTCCATCACGGTTTGTTTCTTTCCATACCGACATCACATACAAGTATAATAACTTTTGTCGTCATATCGGGGTAAGTTTACGAGATAAGACTTTCTAAGATCGGGGTTGTACGGGAAGTGCCACGCCAACTTGTCTAATTTTACCCAGCAAAGCCTATAATAACTTCCTAATCATTGAATTGATTCAGTTTAAACTGTGTACTGATCGGTCCATTGCTTTGGCATTAAAATCAATTTTTAAAGGGGGCATGGCACCACCCAATTTTTCATCAGGGCGTGATTCGCATGAGTCAAATATCACAGGGTTTAAATATCATAGTGATATTATTGATATATAGTTCCAGGTGGACAGAGCCACGCACATTTTTAATCACATGGTAATGCACCTTACAAACATAACCTGGCCGGCCATAAGATAGTGTGACAATTGCGTTAGGCTTGAAATTAATGGTGGTAATATATTTAAAAGTTTTTCTTATACTAATATAACGAATTTTCCAGAGGTTGACTTAGTCCTTGTATCTAGAAAATGTGTAACTCCTAACTGAACTAGCCTATTTTAATGTCAACCGTTTCAGTTTTTCAACATAAGGTTCTGCAAAAGTTTAAACATCTGGTGCGACTTAGGTTGAGTAAGTCCTTGTGTAGAGAACTCTAGTACCTCTTGAACGATCTGGCCTAATTGCTATAATAACCGCTTCAGTCCATCTATACATGTTTCTGCACAATTTTAGTCACCTAATGCGTCTAAGTCCTTGAAAAGTTGTATCTGTTGACCGATCTAGCCTATTTGCAATGTCCATCCAACCGTCCATCAACAAATGTTTCTGCAAAATTTCGGTCACCTAGTGCGACTTGAAGCTTTTCACAGACAGACAGATGCATGCCTAGGTCATACTTTATGGGGTCTACGTTGGAGGTTATACAAAATCGTGATCAATGATATAAATTGAGGAACGCTTGCCAAAGTTTTCATATACAATTGAGCATCATCCTAGTGTCCATCCGTATGTCTGGGTATACAAAATCGTGATCGTGGCTTTAAATTGAGGAACGCTTGCCAACGTTTTCCTTTACAATCGAGCGTCATCCTAGTGTTCATCCGTATGTCTGTCCTTCCGGGAGTCTGTCCGTCCATCCTTCCGTCCGGGTGTTGAAAGCACCATAGCGGCACGGTTAACCTAGTATCCAGCAAATTTCGCGTGATGATGGCTTATGACCATACGAGGGCGGTTCGGAAACTTCTTAGCCTAGCACAAAAAGCGCGATATAAACAGAAAAAAGTTAAGTGTTTTGGAAACTTCCATCTCTGCTATGAACACATGTTAAATTTTGTTTCGATCTGGCAACTCCTTCATATAGAAACAGGTGTTCACAAAAGACGCATCCGCGATTTTTTACAATGGAAAAATTAGAAAAGCGTGGTGTCATTAAATATTTACATAAAAAAGGTTTATCGGGACAAGAAATTCATAATGATATGGTGAATGTGTAAGGTGAAAGTGCTCCTTCATATGCAAAAGTCAAAAATTGGGTTGCTGAATTTAAACGTGGTCGTACAATCATTGAACATGAACCACGTAGTGGACGTCCAAATACAGCAACAACAACAGAAATTGTAGCCAAAGTGCATGATATGGTATTAAATGATCGGCGAATAAAAGTGCGTGAAGTAGCTCATATCATGGGCATCTCAAATGATCGAGTCCATTTAATTTTGCATGAAGAACTACAGATGAAAAAGCTTTCTGCAAGATGGGTGCCGCACTTGTTAACAGTCGACCAAAAACGCATAAGAATGAACATTTCTCAAGCTTGTTTGGATCGTTTTCAGCCAAATAAAATGGATTTTAAGCGTCGTTTCGTAACTGTTGATGAGACATGGATCCACCACTATACTCCAGAGACAAAAGAACAAACCAAACAATGGACTGAAGCTGGAGGAAGTTCCCCAAAGAAGGCAAAAACAATTCAATCGGCTGGTAAGGTTATGGCAACGGTTTTTTGGGACTTCAAAGGTATTTTGTTGATTGACTATCGGCAAAAGGGTAAAACAATAAATTCAGAGTACTATTGCAACCTTTTAGATCAATTAAATGTACAAATTCGAGAAAAACGTCCTGGCTTACAACACAAAAAAATAATTTTTCATTAAGACAACGCACCAGCGCACAAGAGTGTTTTAACAATGGCTAAAATCAACGAATTAAAGTACGAGTTGCTTGACCACCCACCTTATTCTCCTGATTTAGCTCCCAGTGACTTTTACCTGTTCCCAAATCTAAAAAAATTCCTTGCTGGCAAGCGTTTTACCTCAAATGAAGATGCAATTACAGTTGTAAACAACTATTTTGAAGACCTTGAGGAAAACTATTTTAATCAAGGGATAGAATTGCTAGAAAAGCGTTGGACTAAGTGTATTGAAGTTTCAGGAGATTATATTGAAAAATAAAAATATATTTTTGAAAAACTCACTATTCTCTTTCATTGATAGGCTAAGAACTTTCCGAACTGCCCTCGTAAGTTTGTCAATGGGCGGTAGTCTAAAAGACAAATGTATTTCCATTCCATTTGTCCTTCATGGACGCACTGATCCGCTCTAAAGCAATTTCCACTTAATTTGTCATCGAAGGTGAGGAATTCAATATTCATAAAAGTATTTCAGACAAACGGCCTTCTAGCGTTATTAGCGTATCCTAGTAGCAATAGTCTGGCAGTAGTCTGATAGAAGAAAGTATTTCCATTTGATACTTTCTTCTATGAAAGAAGAAAATATTTCCATTTGTCCTCCATCGATGCTCTTAGATCCGCTATAGAGCAAATTTTGCAATATTGCCATTCCAGGTTAATTTATATTCGAATTAAATTTCACTATGCTCGCATTGCTGTCTTGTCAAATATTTTAAAATTTGAATTTGATTTGTTTAACCCACTAGGAACCAATGATATTTTGCTTTTCTGAAAGTTAAATTCGAATTTATCTTGACTCACATTTTAAAAGGGCATAGTGGATGGACGTTCAAAAAGGGCGATCAATGATCTATATGGACGTATGAGTACTCAATGCAAAGCAAATTTGAATATGAATTCAACAACAGCTTTATATACTTAAGGACCCAAGGGGTCAAAAAACACCCCGGTGTGCCAAAGAACAGGGAGTCGGTAAATATAGGCATATGGATACTTTAAGCAAAACAAATATAGATTTATTTATAAAGAAGATAAGATTATGGTCGGACTGTTGAAACCAAGGCGACAAAAGAATTGGCAACATTTTTTTTTGGAGTTACGGTGGAGGTTATATATGGTTGTCCAACTATAGTGCACGATGTTAACTGTGAGTCACACCAGAACGTCAAGTTTTTTGCCCAACTAAATTTGATATTTCTTTGCCTCAGTTTTTGGCAAATTTAACCATGGAGAGATACATAATTAAGCAGCGGGTTAGATTGTTGAAGCCTTTCACGTTCAAATAAAAATTCTTATCGTGCACTTCGTGATTTTTTTTTTGGTCAGCATAATCGATCAAATGTGAAACCGTTTGAAAGCATAATTGACGCATTCGAGCTAATGAGAATCAATGAGCGATTATAGAAAAGCCGATGCATCGACAAAGATTGACCGGTTTTTGGGCTGGAGGCGTCATTGGGCCGTACTTTATCCAAAAAGAGGTTGGCCAAGCAGTTACCGTGAATAATCTTCGCTATAGCTAGATGATAATGGAATTTTTGTGACCCGAAATTGAGGATGTGGACCTAAACGATATGTGTTTCTAACAGGATGGTGCTACTTGCAGCATAGCCAAGGCGAGAACTTCAATGGCCGTGTTATCTCACGTCGTAGCGATGTTAATTGGCCGCCACGTTCGTGTGATTGGACACCGTTGGACTTCTTTCTTTGGGGATATTTAAAAGAAAAAGTGTACCTCAATAAATCCAGAACAATTCAAGAGCTAAAGAATGAAATGTTTCGGCACATTACGTAACGACATTGAACCCCTATTATGTCATTGAAAAAAATAGACCATCGGTTAGAGGTAAGCCACCGAAGCCATGGCAAGCATTTGGCCAGTAATTTGTTTCACACATAATTGTCATAGATCTTTCTATCATAATTAAAGATATTAACATAATTCTCTAAAAACTTTATGTTTTCTTTTACAATTAACATTGTGCATTTTAGTTGGACCACCCGAACCCTATAAAGATTCGGCCTGGCCGAACTTAACAACGTTTCTTTTCTTGTTATGATTTAAGTTCTTTTTGTCGTGACAATTTTCTTCATATTTTTAGTTCATATGCAAAATACTAGTTGTCCATAAATTAAAGGAAACAAAGTCATCCAGCTCAGCCATTTGATTTTCCACCTCCCCCCCACAAAGCCAGCAAGCCACTGTGAGGATAATCTCAACGCCTGTGTGACGACTCGACTTAATTGAACTCTAGCAACTCTTTAATTCAAACGAGTATTACGTCCCATAAATAACATGTCACGTTTAAAAGCACAACAACAACAACAGCGAAAAAGCCAACGACAGACTATGGAAAAACAAAAGGAAACTTAAAAAAAACGCTGTGAAAATATGTACGAATCTGAATGATGTCACATCTAATGTTTGAGAATCTTCCAAACGACCGCGAGTGAGAGACAGAGCACGAGTGCACGATAATGACTACGGGCGGGTGGGATGACTGGGGCCTGGTGGCCGCTGGCTGATGTGTCTGGCATAGAATTACAAACTACACAAAAAGCGACCCAGCCAAGAGCCCCACCTACCCACACTCTGGTGATTTGATCTGAAAACTCAATGAAACGCAATTCCTACGGTTTCGAAAAGAACCAAAGTTAACAACAGCGTAGTTGCCAGCCATCACATCCCAGCCCCGCTTGCACAAACCACACGTAAAAGTAAAATTCCTCCCGTATGACTTCATCTCTTAACCGTTGACCCTCAGCGGAAAGGCAGCGCAAATATTCTAACGTACGACCCGGCGACCGTGAGGTCTTACATCCGTTTGTCCTTCCTTCTTTTTCGAGGCGCGCGCGCGCCCTCTTTCTCTATTAATTGTGCCAATTTCTGTTAATTTCAGTTTTTATCGTTTTTTTGGTTTAAAATTATCGTGGCTTTTCTGCCCATAAAATGGTAATAACAACCAATAATTGTAAAACTGTTGTTTGCATGCTGGAAATTGACGCGACATGTATGCCTGTGTATGGGAGCAGGTGTACTTGTGTGTGTGTGCGTGTTTCTGTGTAAGTGTGAGTGCACCAAGAAACTTGTCGACTTTCCTTTGCGTCAAATTTTGAAAACAATCGATGTTCACACGACAGCCGCCGTGAACATGACAAACAACACAACTTCGTGCTATCACAACAGACCGCGCCGCTCGCACATTGCACTTGCTGGCATACGAGGGTCGTAGCGAAAGGTTGAAGGAAAATGTAGCTACTCGTTCTGGGTAGATTTGGTTACGTAGATGCTGGTATCTAGATTTGATACATTTTTTTTATAGAAGGAGGCCAATGTGATACCAAGCGAAATTCGTTTCACCTTATGAGGTTTGATTCATTTATTTGCTCATCATTGAGAGCGCCCAGAAAATAGTGATACTTTTATCCAATAGTTATATTTCAGAAACAAAGTTTCTAATGTCATCCAGCCATCAAAATATTCCGTAAGGTTTGCCATTTCATCGTGAAGTTTAAGTCACCAACCTGATCGAAAAGAGTTTTTACTAAGAAATTATAAGCGCCGCAGCGTCCAGCATCGGAGAATCGACCTACATGTCGGATTTTTTAAAGCGAAGTGAAACGACTTTTTGTTGTCAGAGTTCAAGAATATCGATATATCCGAGCTATGATCCAAAAAGGCAGTGCTACATTCCTCAAGCGTTGCACCCCTTAAAGATGTAACGAAATAATCCTAAAACCTATCCCCCATGATTTGTCGAGGACTAATCATGAAATCTCACTCTGCATTTATTTTCTCTTTAGTTACATCAAGTTCTTAGAAAAGAAAAAACGGGTGTAGACCCAGAAATCGGATCTATCACAAAACCCTCAAAGAACCCATAACGTGGTAGACAGACCGAAAGAGAAATATATCAAGGGAGAAAAAAGACTCAGAGATAAACATAACGAGAGAGCAATATAACGAAATAAATAAAGGGACTGATAGAAAATAAATAGTGGGACGGACAGACCGATAAATAAAGAAACCTATAGAGAAAGAGACCGACAGAGTGAGAGACACAGAAGAGAGTAAAACTTTATCGCAGAAGGAGTTTCCCATTTTATGGAAAATATCTGAAGGTCTCCCAGGATTCGAAACAAATTATCGAGGAGTATTCTTAAGATAGGGGTTAAATTTTGCGCATCGAATTTAATGCGACTATTTGGGGTTCATAGAGAGTGAGAGAACGAGAAAGGAAGACCGAGTGAGACCGACAAAGAGACACGGCTAGACCGGGAGAGATAAACAGACAGAGCGGGACCGAGAGAGAGAGTAACAGAAAGGGAAGAGAAATAAAAGAGAAAGAAAAAGAGCTACACAAAAGAGAGAGTGGGGAACTAGAAAAAAAGAGAGAGAGAAGTTGGATGAAGTGAGAGAGAGAGAGAAGTTGGATGAAGTGAGAGAGAGAGAGAGAAGTTGGATGAAGTGAGAGAGAGAGAGAGAAGTTGGATGAAGTGAGAGAGAGAAAGAGAGAGGGAGCAAGGGAAAAAAAAGAGGGAGCGACAGATAGAAAGAGAGGGAGGGATTGAGAGAGAGGGAGGGATTGAGAGAGAGGGAGGGATTGAGAGAGAGGGAACGAGAGAGGGAGGGATTGAGAGAGAGGGAGCAAGAAAGAGGGAGGAAGCGAGAGAGATAGAGCGATTGGGTGAAAGGGAGCGATTGAGAGAGATGAAGCGATAGAGGGAGAGGGAGCGAGAAAGAGAGCGAGAGAAAGCAAGATAGAGAGAGGGGAGAAAGAGAGAGGGAGTGAGAGAGAGGGAGCAATTGAGAGAGAGAGGGAGCGATTGGGAGAGAGGGAGCGATTGGGAGAGAGGGAGCGATTGGGAGAGAGGGAGAGATTAGGAGAGAGATGGAGAGATTGAGAGAGAGGGAGCGATGGACAGGGAGGGAGCGAAAAAAACGAGCGAAAAAGAGAGTGAGCGAGAGGAGGGAGAGAGGGAGGGAACGAGAGAGATTGAGGAATCGAGAGAGAGAGAGAGAGCGGGAGAGAGAGAGGAAGGGAGAGAGAGAGAAAGGCAGAGAGGAAAAGAGGACAAAGAGAGGGCCGCAGTGAAAGAGAGGGCCGCAGTGAAAGAGATATAGAGAGGAAAAAACGGAGAAACGGAAGAAGAGAGGTACTCTGCGGTAAAATATCTAAAGATCGTCCAGGATTGTAAGTTGAATACCTTTAGGAAGTTCTACTAAGTGTGATATCTAAGAACCGCATGACTATTCAATGAAGCTGTAGCTTTGCGCAAAATATCTAAGCATCATCTCGACAAAAAAATCTGTACTATTGTGTAAGGCTAAACTGGAATCATTCTGTAGATAACGCTGTGTTTAAGCACAATACATCTTATATTGAGATCTTGGGATCATCATAAAGAAGGAGCTGAACTTTAGTGAACAATAATAAAGTCTCTAAGGATTCGCAGCAGTTTTCCTGCATGCGCTCAAACCAATTGTCGAAGCACTGCTTTCACTTTTCAATAGTATCTTGAGCGTTTCAACAGTATCTTCTGGCGAAGAAAATCCTTGACCACGCATTTTTTTCTTGATGTGCGGGAATAAAAAGAAGTCATTGGGCTTCAAGTCAAGGCTGTACGGCAAATAACCCATCAATTTGACGTTTTGCCCGGTCAAAAATGCGCTGGTTTGAGCCGATGTGTGAGAGCTCGCATTGTCTTGGTGCACAATGAATCGTCTTCTCTTGTTTGTTTTTCGAATTTCTTTGAAGACTTCAGGCAAACAAATTGTGGTGTACCACTCAGAATTGACCGCCCTACGTTGCTCAAGCGGAACAGTCGCCATATGACCAGTTTTGCCAAAGAAACAGGCGAGCATTTACTTCGAAGTACTTTTTTCCACGAACAACTTCCGTTGGATTTGGCTCGTCTTCGGAGACCCACACGGTCGAATGCTGTTTTGTTTCGAGCTCATCCGCATAGATCCATGATTCGTCACCTGTGACGATCTAATAAACGTCTTTTGAAGCACCGCGATCGTATTTTTTTCAAAATTTCTTTGCACCAAACGACACGATCCTTTTTTTGAGCGATTGTCAAATTGTGTGGGATCCAACGAGAACAAACCTTTTTTACGGCCAGGTGTTTATGCAATATCGAATGTATGCTGGTGGAAGAAATGCCCAAGGATGCCTCTATCTCACGGTATGTCACATGACGATCTTACATTATCATTTTACACACGGCATCAATGTACTCTGGCACAACGGCCGTTTTTGGACGACCTTCACGACCTTCGTCTTTGAGAGAGCGTCGGCCACGATTGAATTCATTAAACCAGTTGTTCACACTGCTATAGGATGGTGCTTCATCGCCATACAAAGATTTAAGTTCGTCGATGCACTCTTGTCGTTAGTCCACGTCGAAAGTTGTGAAAAATGAATGCACGATAATATTCACGAGTAAATTCCATTTTTTGCCAAATTTATTTTTCAAGACACTGTAAACAACACAAATGATGGTCGTACGTTTTGCTAATAAATGTCAAACTTTCCAATGGAAAAGTCAGATGGCGCCAGCGTTGCCTAAATATATGTGACCCGGCCTATGAAAAGGTGGCAGCGTTCAATCCTGTTTTTAAATTTTTCAATTTCATTTATTATCTTGATTCTGGATTTTCAATAACATTCTGTTTTTCTTTCATCTTTCTCTACATTTCTAGTACACTTCTAAGCAAGTGAGGACTTTCTAGTTTTCACCAAGTGAAAGAGCGTCTCAAAAACTATCGAAAACAAAAAATAGGGGAAATTTTTTTTTGAAACATAAGCCAACTTTTCATAGCCCTGGTCACATATATAGAAACCCTCGTATTAGTCTTACAAACTTTAGGCATGAATAAGTTGAAAGCTGCAGTTGAAGAAAAAAAAAATAGTAAAAATCGTCTGTGACACTGAGTAAGTCCACAGGAAGTAGGTCCTTCAGGTTTCCTTGACTACCTCGAACAGGGGCAGAGCACCGAAATTAAATACCTGTTATGTCTGGGAATGCCTAATCGTATCTCCCGTTATTACACCGGGATCCTGTACATCCACTTTCCAAGTTGTTGATGGTAAGCAATAGCGGCACCCATTTTATCAGGAACTTTAACATCACGGCAAGTAATTACCAAAGTTTAGCACTCACTTATACTACTTGTCCATGATCACAGCAAACTCACAACGAAATCTAATGAGTGTAGCCAAAGTTTTCTCAAGGCCCTCGTACATTTTAAGCAGCGCCGCAGCACAATATGTTCTGCGTTTTCTACAAGTATTTGGTGGTGGTCGTGATGATGATGGTGCAGCCGGCAGACAAGTTCAAGGTCTGTAACTTTTCGATTACAAAACAATCGAGAAAAACAATTATAGAGATACCACAGCTACTGCTACACCACTGAAGGCAACAAACATAAATGGAAACGTATGAGTAAAGAAGAACGCACGCCAAGACAACCATGAAACTCGAAAAAAAACAATATGTAGAAGACTATTTCGTTGGACTTGTCATGACAAAATATATTTTAACGCTCACACACAAATGCCGCCATTCAGAATTTTACCCCTCACCTTCTATGACATCGGGCGACCAAGCCCAGCCACTATTGGCTGGGTGGAGGGTCGGTTAACATGTCATTCTTTCAATGTTCAATCGCTTGTTTAGTCTACGATATGTCAAAAATCATTCAAAATTGTTTTTGCCGAGTTTTTCAGCTGCTGCTATACAACGATTCGGATACGTTTTCTTGCTGTTGTTTCTTCGCTACCCCCGCTGCACACTTTCCGGTGTGAATTTTATTTCCGGTCTTATGGTCGAAGGGTTCAATGGAGCGCAGTGTGCTTAAGCGAGAAATGGAAATGTTTTGTTAACACTTAATGTGTTATTTTTATTGACTTTTATTTTTGCTGGAAGTTTAAAAAGAATTGCACAATATTGACGTTATAATGCGGATAAACGAATAAAAGGCAATTATTGAGGGCATATTTTATGTGAACATAAACACGGAGGAGTGTTTTATTTGTACAGCAGCAGATGAGGTCAATTTTAATGATAAATGTCTTTAGCAGCAAATACAATTCGTCCACAGTTTAAGAGAATTTTTGAATTGATATTAAGTATACGCCACGGGGACCAGCTGCCCTATTACCCTGTTCTGCAAAAATTTATTTTTGAGTATGTGAAATGGCCCCATCGATTCGAATTGAGGAAGAGATGTACTCGACGGTACAATATACGAGTATTACGGTTGTCTAGGCTTGTAAGTTGAACTTAAGAGAAGAATAGCTTTAGGATGTTCTACGAGTAATAAGTGCGTGTTACCTAAGAACCGTTTGTCTATTAAATGAAGCTGTAGTTTTGTGCAAAATATCTGGGCATCATCTTGAGAAAAAGACTATAATATAACGTATGGTTCTTAACTGTATTCAAAGCATAGCTGTAAAGCTGAATAAATGGGTGTGTTCTTTAGGAGCCCTAAAATAAACATGGGTTCTAGGCAAGAACATCTGATATGTTCGAAGTCGTTTTTCTATATTTTAAATGATGACAACTTTATGAATAACAGATAAGTTCTCAAAGTCACAGCTAGAAAAATATCTAAAGGTGTGATATCACTCGATCTAGGCGGCCAACTCACCTGTCCAAAACATGAAATACCTGCTTTTCGAAATAACCTCTCAATAGATCCATTGTTTGTATGCACGCACAGAAAAGATATGGTTACAATATGGTCACCGCAACAATAATATGTTCTCTACAATAAAAGCATGATCGTCGCAACCATAGTTTTGTTTTTTGAATTTAATTTTGACAAAAGTACGATTGCGGTAGTATAAATATTGTTGAAATGTAACAATAGTATTATTGCCAAATTTAGAAATGAAAATATGGTTGTAGAAACCATATAAACATAGTTGGTGCAACAAAAGTATTGTATTGTCTTGAATGAAGTGTTCAATAAAAAAATGGCCTCAAATTTGGCTATGAAACTAAGTGTAATGAGATTTTAAATAGCTTGCTTGATAAAAATCTCTACTTTTGAATAACATTACCCAATCCTAATAAATAATTTTGGGCATCATAGTATGGTTGAGTGAATCATATTATGGTTGTAAGTATATTAGTATAGTTGAGTGGGAATCATACTATGGTTGTGGGGATCATAGTATGGTTGCGTGCTAATCGAATTATGATTGTGAGGATCATACTACGGTTGTATGAGAAACATACTATGGTTGTGAGGATCATAACATGGTTGTGGAGATAATAGTATGGTTGAGTGCGAATCATACTATTGTTGTGAGGATCATAGTATGGTTGTGTAGATCATAGTATGGTTGAGTGTGAATCATACTATGGTTGTGGGGATCATAGTATGTTTATGTGTGAATCATACTATTATTGTGAGGATCATAAAATTGTTGTGCCACAACCATATAGCCAACAATAGTATGAACCTCTTCGAATATTTTCACCCCAACCATACTTTTTTTCTGCGTGTGGCAAGTGGCAACGTCCTGTTGAAACCAAGTGTCGTCAAGATTACGGCTTCAATTGCAGGTAGCATAGAGATTGATATAATGGCGCGATAGCTAGCAGCATTCACGGTTACGTTCCCGCCATCATCATTTTTGAAAAAATAGGCACCGATGATCCCACCAGCTTATAAACCGCACCAAACCGTGGTTTTATCTGGCTATAATGGCACCTCTTCTTGCTCTTTGCCGTTGAGCCAGAAATGGACCTCATCACTGAACATAATTTTGGTCGAAATCAGCGGATCGTTCCGTTTCTCACCGAACGCTCATATCCATAATACAGTTGCCAACATTTAAAGTAAATTATTTTCAAAAAATAAATGCCATAAAATGCCAATATGTGACGAGCAAAATAGAAAGGAACCTATGGGTAAAAACCAGTTTTGTTCAGGAGAGCCATTTTAAAGATTAGGTCCCTTTCTATTTACGCTTAGAACCGTCGACTTCACTTTCATAAAACGCGCATATCTCTGGGAGGGAACAATTTTGGGGCATGGGATCGGTCTCATTTGATACACATCAAAAAAAGAAAAAAAAATTAAAATTGATTTTTTTACCCTCAGGTCCCTTTCTCTATGCGCTCTCACATATAGATTCCACACTTGATTTAAATTTTTATATTTTTTTTGTTCTGAAAAACCACCTCTGGATGGATCACCCTATATATACACTATTCTACGGTAAAGGGTATAAAAACGAGCAACATCTCTTAATTTATAACAAACGAAACTAAAACAAAATTGCTCCATTAATAAATTTTAAGCAGAATGTCAGTATTTCACGCTTCTCATTAGCATGTTTAAGAAAAATTGCGTCTTAAATAATTGTCAGTACATTTTTTAATTTTCCTTTTAACTTCGCAATATTTAATCAGTTTTTGTTTGGGTGATGCCACTAGCATGCAGTAATTTGCCCACTAATTTATTCAATACTGAATTGACTTTTCTTTAGAAAATGTTCAACCGCAGTCTGAACAACGCCACTTTGTTTAACTTTTGCTGGTAATTTTAGTCGGTAATCGAATTAGTCATTTAATTGTGTGTGCTACAAAAAAATATTAATCATTCTGTAGAGGACAATCTGGAGATACCCACCCTCTGCGAATGAATGAAGTCATTCTAATTGAGTAAGAGACAAAGACCATCACGACCATTACCACTTAAAGGAGATAGATGACATTTGAAATTTCACGCAGAACAATGTCAAAATATTGTATCTGTCTTTTTAGGCAGAGCTCTTGAAATGTCAAGAACATCAAAGAAAGGATTATCATGTGAAATTTCGAAACGAGTAAATCTTCATAAACGAAATAGAAAAAAAGTTCAAAGCATTTTAAACGAATTCAAAGAAACCACATGATGTGCTGTTTTCAAACTCTTGTACTTTTGAAGAAAGCCCCTAACAAAAAAATTAAAACAAAATATATGTTTTTCAGATTAGCCACTCTTGAGATATGGTGCTCTACTAATGACCAAGAACTTTCTGGCTTTATCCCCGAACATTAAATTTTGAAAACTTTTAATACTTTTGCAATAGTTTTTTGTTTTGTTTTTGTTGTCTATTGTCTGTTTTCTAAAGTAACGAGAAAAAAGCCTTGAAATTTCAACACCCCCATTCAAAACAATGCCTCAGAAATAAATTTAAAAGAGAAACAAAACCACCCAAACCCAAAGAAAACAAAACCACACAAAAACTAAGGCAGAGCATATTTTGTAAGATTTTGTTTTTTTTTTAAATTCCATTTGATAGTTTCAAATAATTTCTCTTCGAATACTTGTGATTCAACCGCACAGCCGCAACAAATAAACGGGTTGGTCGGTCGGCTGGGCGGGCAGACAATGTTAGCAGGCAGATAATGTTCATGCTGCCACGCGTTAATCGTTCAAGTAAATAAAGAAAATTAATTATAAAAACAGCAGCAACAACAAAAAAACAACAACAACAGCGAATACTAAAAAAAGATGATCAGCATTCATTCATAGTGGCACAGTGTTTTGAAATCACATGGAAAGTGATCATATTTATCAAATTCTTTTAAATGTTTTAGCTCGTTTGTTTTATATCGGTCTGTTGCTTTAACACTTTGAACAGGAATTAACCGGCTCAAGAGCTCTTTCTTTTAAATTCAAAAGTTGATTATAACTTTCCTCAAGACATTAGAAAAATGGAGAAAAAAATAATATTTCTTTGCGTTATGTATCCCGAAGAACAGACGCAGAAACCTTTTTCCGGACATTGAAATGTGGACGATAGAAACTGTATGTGAAGAACCACCACCAATGCATTGAAAGAGATGTGTAGGGTGGACCATTTACAATTTTAAACTTAAATCAAATTTCTTTTTTTATTGGAAAGGTTGAACTTTGTAATTTAATAATGGAACACCATTCGATGCGTTTTCGCTTCGTCCACACGCAGAGAAAAAATATGGTTAGTATATGGTCACGGCAATAATAATATGTTCTGAATTTAATTTTGACAATGATATGATTGCCGCAATATTCATATTGTTGAAATGTAACAATAGTATTATTGCCAAATTTAGAAATGAAAATATGGTTATAGCAACCATATAAACATGGTTGATGCAACAAAAGTATTGTTGTTCAAAATTTACGTTAACAATAATATGATTACGGCAATCATACCGTATGGTTGCGACTATAAACATAACAAAACAGGTTTTATAGAGCACACATATACGTGTGTGCGTATGTTTTTTTTGTATACCAAAAAAAAACACATGCACACGATACAGTGCATGGTTGTTTTGTCCATTTTAAAAAACAACAATCGGAAGGTCGTTCGAGGGATTTTTATTGTGTTTATTTTGTTTGGTGAAATACTCTACTGCCGATTGGATCTCGTTTTGTTAAAATCTGACTGCACTTAAGTATGTAGCCATTGATCATGGTTTAATCCCATTCGTTACTTGGGGTCTACGGTTGGTGAAGTAGCATTTTCCCCAGCTGGCAAATAAAAGTATTTTCGACTGCCGCTGGAATATATTTTTGTTTCTTGAATGAAATGTTCAATAAAAGCAAGGCCTCAAATTTGGCTATGAACTAATTGTAATGAAATTTAAAATAACTTGCTTGATTAAAATTTTTGAATAACAACATTACCCAATCCTAATAAATAGTTTTGGGGATCATAGTATGATTGAGTGAGTCATACTATGGTTGTACGAATAAAAGCATGGTTGCGTGTGAATCATACTGTGGTTGTGAAGATCATACTATGGTTGTTTGAGAAAAATACTATGGTTGTGAGGATCATAATATGGTTGTGGAGCTAATACTATGGTTGAGTGTGAATCATACTATGGTTGTGAGGATCATAGTATGGTTGTGTGTGAATAATACTATTGTTGTGAGGATCATAATATTGTTGTGGCACAACCATATACCCAACAATAGTATGATCCTCTTCGAATATTGTCACCACAACCATAGTTTTTTTCTGCGTGCAACGGCCTAAAGATTGTTTGAAAGGAGATGAAGAATTTTACAGATAAATCGTGTTTTCAGATGTAGCTCATTTTCATCACGGTGTCTACGTCGATAAATAAAATTGACGCATATGTGACAGCGCATAGAGAAAGGGACCTAAGGGTAAAACAATCATATTTCATTTTTTTTTCTTTTTTTAATGTGGACAACATCTGAGCTTCAAATGACACCGATCCCATGCCCCAAAAGTGTTTCCTCCCAGAGATATGCGCGTTTTACGAACGTGAAGTCGACAATTCTAAGCGCAAATAGAAAGGGACCTAATCTTTAAAATGGCTCTCCTGAACAAAACTTTTCATCAACTTTTCACTTTTTTTTTTGATGTGGACAACATCTGAGCATCGAATGAGACCGATCACATGCCCCAAAAGTGTTCCCTCCCAGAGATATGCGCGTTTTATGAAAATGAAGTCGACCATTCTAAGCGCAAATAGAAAGGGACCTTATCTTAAAATAGCTCTCCTGAACAAAACTAGTTTTTAACCTTAGATCCTTTTCTATTTTGCGCGTCACATATGGACTTTAAAGAACCCACTCGTGACTATTCAGAAGCCAATGCATCCACACCAAGTCACTGTTTGATGTTGATTTTGTGCTGGCGGCATCATTGGGGCATTTTTCTTCGAAAATGAGCAAGGAGCCGCTGTTGCCGTCAACGTTGAGCGTTATCAGGCCAAGCTCGACGAATTTTTGTTTCCAAAAATTTAAAAGAATGACAAACACGAAGGCAGCTTCAAGATGTGAATTGCAACGTGGTTTCAAAATCACACGTACCTTATGGCCAAGCTGTAGCCGATTGAGGACAAATGAGCTTTTGGCTTTAAACAAAAGGTCTACCAGCACCCTCACAGGAGTCCTAACAGGGCACTGCGCTATGGGCGTTATGACCAGGCGAGTCTGCATCTAAAGAGAGGACTCATAAAGGGGTTGCCTGGATGAAGATGAAGCACTCGTAGAATAGAACCTTGCCTACGAGCTAAACTGTTGAGAAAAATATTAAAGTTCTTTTCTGAGTAATTAAACTAGTAATTTGTGTGAAAAACGCGCACACTGATGGCCACAATGAATATTACAAAAAATCCCCTAGGTCTTCATATGGCAACATTTTATGGTTGAGGGGGAATAATCGCCAATATATGTGGATAAAGCAAGAATATTTATGAAAGCTGGAGAAGGACATTCTGAAATATTTATTTGGGATCTTTAAAGAATATATAAGTATTGAACATCGAAATAATTTGGACAAAATCGTTTGTCCGCCGGTCCTTGCTTCTCAACTACCATCTGTCTGCCTTTTCGTCCGTCCAGAATGATCTAGACAAGCCAGTGTTGGTGTGTCTGTCTATCGTTTAGATATACAAGTACAAGTTTTTGAAGAATATATCGAACGTTCAACATCGAAGACGATCTGGACATATGCGATTGTCCGTCTGTCTATCTGCTGGTTAATCTTTCAGTGCGTCCGTCCTATGTCGCTGCGTCCGTTTGTCCGTTCTTCTAAGACGATCTATCCATATCAGGCTATCAGTCAGTCCGTCTATCTACCAGTCTTTTATTGTGTGGGACATTTAATGAATATATCAAACGTCTAACATCCAAGGCTAAGTCTAACATCCAAGGCTAAGTCTAACATCCAAGGCTAAGTCTAACATCCAAGGCTGATGGTTGTCAGTCTGTCTGCTCGTTCTTCTATTCGACGTCTATCTGTCCATCGGTTTATAAATCGAATGCTGAACATCCAAAACGTTCTGGGCATATTCGTCTGTCCGTCGTTCTGCCTGCCGTTCCGTTTGGCCAGGACAATTTAGACATAACCACTTGATCGTTTGTCTGTTTGCCTGTTATTTAAAATTACGTGGACCCCGTGGACGTATGTCCATCCGTCTAGCCAAGACGAATAAGACAAAACCGCCTGTTCGCCTGTCCGTCCGCCCGTCATTTAAAAATATTTATGTGGACCCCTCAAAGAATATATTGAAAGTCTTACATCCAAGCAGAACTAAAAAAATACGATTGATCTTCCGCCTGTTTCTTTATAAGCGTACGTCTTCCTGTACGTCCGTCTGTCTCTATGCCTGTCCGCATGTCTGGCGATTTATCGCTTTAACCCTTTAAGACGATCTACTATACGTATCAGTCTATCCCTGTACATATTAGTCTGTCCGTACGTTGGACCCTAATGTTCCTGTTGCGGTCACTTTTATCCGCCTGTCGGTCCCAACTGTCCCTAAGTCGGTCACTTTCATCTGTCCGTCGGTCCCTACCGTCCCTCTGTCTGTCGCTTTCATTTGCCTGGCGGTCCCTTCCAAACCACCCGTCTGACGATCCCTACTATCCCTCAGTCGGTCACTTTTATCTGTCTGTCGTTCCCTACCGTCCGTCTGTCGGTCACATTCATCCGTCTGTCGTTCCGAACCATCCGTCTGTCGCTCCCTACCGTCAGTCTGTCGGTCACTTTCATCCGTCTGTCGTTTCGAACCATCCGTCTGTCGCTCCCTACCGTTCGTCTGTCGGCCATTCCATCCGTCTGTCGTTCCGAACCAACCGTCTGTCGCTCCCTGCCGTCCGTCTGTCGGTCACTTTCATTTTTTTTGTCGGTCCCTACTGTCCATCTGTCAGTCCCTATCGTCCCTTTGTCGGTCACATTCATCCGTCAGTCGTTCCAAACCATCCGTCTGACGGTCACTTTCTTCCGTCTGTCGGTTCATATGGTCCCTCTATTGGTCACTTCTATACGTTAGTCGGTCACTTCCAACCGTCTGTCGGTCACTTTCATCTATCTGTCGTTCCGAAACATCTGTCTGACGACCCCACCCGCCAGTCTGTCGGTCCATACCGCCCCCCCGTCGGTACCTGTCATCAGTATGTCGATCCTACTATACGCCTGACCTTCCGTCTATACGGATTTCTGTGCATTTTTTCGTCCGTCTAAGACTATTCTGACGTATGAGTCTGTCCATCTGTCCGTCTGTCCATATGACCTTCTATCTGTCCGTCCCCCCGTTGTTTATCCGTATTACCGCCTAAATGCCCTTCCCCCAGTTGTTTATCCGTATTACCGCCTAAATGCCCTTTCCGCAGGCTACAGTAATGAACTTAGACAGTTAAATTTAACATAGGTGTGGGTTATACAGGTCGACCAGTTAGTATTGATAGTTTTCGCAAATGTTACATTTCAAAAGCTGTTAAAGTTACCAATGTCAAAATATTAAGCAAGGTTTGCCATTTCAACACGACTTGTTTCACTTTAGTCGAAAGTGTAGAAATTATTAAAATCTAGAATTTAGCTACAGATTCAGTAGTAAATACGAAACTTGAATTTCGTCTTAGAGTCGGTCGTCATAATGGCTGTAGTACGAGGCAATCCGCGGCACCCTAGTAAATTTTGATCCCGAGTATACACTTTTGGACCCAAAGTCACTAGGCCGACAGAAATAGAGGTCAACCTGACAATAATCCGGGGAGAGTAAAGCTGGATTATTGTGCTAACGCTAGAATTGAATCCCAGAAATAGAGGTGTGAGTTTGCTAATTGAAACTCATAAAATGGAATAGAAATCTTAATTTAGCTTAGAAAGTCATATTCTCGAGCAAGGGCTAAGTTGTAGCTAAAATAAGGTTCGGATTCGTAAGCGAAATGGGCTTAAAACCACGGCACATATAATCAAAAAAAGGATTGGCTAAGTGTAGCTATGTCTCATGCAAAATTTCCGTTCTTCGGGTGAACACACCCCACAATAGTTCGACCAAGTATCACCGCATCTACAAAGTTTGACTATGTAAGGTAGATTATGGCATGGCGGCATCATCGGACTATCTTTAACGTTTTGAACCACTGTCAGCCCCCAAACCGATCGGGAACATGCTGTTCAGTTTCACTTATATTCATTTTAATTTTTCTTGAATGAAATGATCTCAAATTGAAGAAAAAAAACCCAACGCCACTCAAAAGAAACAATAAACGCAAAATGTTTAAAAAAAAAGTTTTTTTTTTGTATTCTATTTTGTTTATTTGTATAATTAACATGTTGAAAACGAGACGAAATGAGTGAACGAACAAACATTTTATACAAAACACACAAAAAACTGAATTTCAAAATTTAGCAACAACACAAAAAAATAAAATAAATAAAGGCAATACGTACCAAAAGAGAGGCCAAATATTTCAATACGAAAATCTTCATTTGAAATTAAACAACCACCTCGCCTTGGCGTCTTTCCCCCGGTGTTATGGAAGAGTTAATTTTTTTTATTAGAATTTCAATGGTGTTCTACACTTTGGATTTTGAAAATTATGTTGAAAGCAAAATAACCTTTAATTCGAACACGTTTTCTGATAAAGACATAATATTGAAAGATAAGCAACTGTCGGACTATAGGAAAATCTTGTGAAATACAAACCAAATACAGGGTGGCCCAAATAAGACCAGCAGATGTGAAACACAAATAACTTTTTTATTTTTTAACATAATTTATTTTTTCTTTTTGCAGATTATAACTGAACTCTTGGAAATTTAAAATGAATACGTACAGTCCACAACAACGCATTTAAATTATCGATTTTTATTATTCTTCTCAACGATCAATTATTCTGACGCAGCGAAATTATCGTCGTTTTTTTTAACGTCAGATCAGCGCCAACATTTTCCATGATTACAAGTTTAGTTCGCCGTTTTGAGGAACTGGGTTCAGTTGCCGACCGTCCAGGAAGAGGTGCTCATCGAAATATTCGTACTGAAAAGAACGTGGAACCTGTGCAGCAGAGTGTCGCAAATGATCCATCTATCTCAACTCGTCGCCGTTCCGCCCAATTGGGTATACTCAGAACAACATTACAGAGAATCTTAAAGTTGGATCTTAAGATGTATCCTTACGAAGTTCAAATTGTGCAACAAGATGGAGCCACTGCGCATACTGCTAGGTAAATTATGCACATGCTGCGTGAAATTTTTTGTGGACGCATAATTTCAAAAAATTCAGATTTCCCTTGGCATCCTCGTTCACCAGATTTAACTGCGCCCGATTTTTTTTTTTTATGGGGATATTTAAAAGACAAAGTGTATGTTAACAAACCACAGACACTTGGACAGCTCAAGCAGAATATTCGAGACGAAATACGGCTCCTGCAACCAGAAACATCACGCCGTGTAATGCAAAACGCGCTAAAAAGAGCCAATGCCTGTATCGAGCAAAATGGAGGTCATTTGTCTGATGTCATATTTCACACATAGTCACGTTTAATTTCCATAAAATGTATTTAGCATATAAAAATAAATCATTTAAACATAACCGTTATTACAAGAGTTATACGTGTTTAACATCACTAGGTCTCATTTGGGCCACCCTGTACAATGTTTGAGTTTAACAGCAAAGGAGAGGTGCAGACGGGCATTATTTTGTAGGGGGATATGGCGTTGAAACATATCAAATTTCTGTTACACATCTTTGGCTGTTCACTCAGCAGCTTTAATAGTTCGTCGTATCGTCTTTGTAACCTACATTGAATAAATACTTCACGGTATTTGAATATCCACGGAGACACTCAGTCTAGTTTTTCATTTAAATACTTTAAAAAGAAGGTCAAAAAAGCTATCGCCAAAAGGCTAGGCGATGACTTATTAGGCTGATCGGTGTCGAAACGACATTTCTGATTCATCTAAGAAAGTTCTATAGGAAGAGGTTTTCGCGATGCCTAATTGAAGTGATCGGCAACGAAACAACATTTCTGATTTTTCTACGAAATTTCTATCGCCAGAGGGTTACGCCGCGACGTCCAATTGAATTGATCGGCGACGAAATAACATTTCTGAGTCATCAACGATACCTTTACCTACCTTTACTCATATTTGTTTTATACACCACACCAATTTCTGTCTGATTGGCAGTTAAGGGTCAAAACGATACTTCGGACAATATGTACCGACAGACAGACTATAGGAACCGACAAAAGGTTTGTAGGAGCTGGTAGGGACCCACAAACAGACAGTAGGGACCGAAAGACGAATGGTTCTCATATTTGTTTTATACATCACACCAATTTCTGTCTGATTGGCAGTTAAGGGTCAAAAAGATACTTTTCCCAACGCGAAAAATTTCAAACTACTCGTATGATGACGACAGACCCTACGACAAAATTTAATATGCGTATTTAAACTGACTCAGAATTTAAATAGTATTTTTTTATAATTTCTATACGTTCGGCAGGCCTGAAACGATGCCTGATGAAATGGCAAACCTTACAGAATATTTCGACGGCTATATAGTAAATGGTAACTTTGATAGCTTTTCAAATACAACAATTGAAAAAACTATATATTCTATCTGGTCGCCCAATACAGAACACACATGTGTCAAGTTTTATCTGTCTAATTTCATAACTGATCGATTTATTTTTAAAATTAGGGTCCAAAAGTATTTCTTTACTTTCAAACTTTTTCCTGATACGATAAATTGCAAGTCATGCTGTCCAACTACCTTACGACGAATTTCATGTTTCAGCAAAATAGGAATTTTTAAAAGGTTGAAACTATGAATGATGAAATGGCAAACCTTACGAAAATTGTTCACAGTTGGATGGCATTGGTAGCTTTAGATAGCTTCTGAAATATAACTATGGAAAAAGCTATCTGGTTGGGTCCGACAAACGAATATGTCTAGATCATCTAGAGGAACGGGCGAAACAAAAACAGGGAAGTGACCAACAGACGAACGACAAATGGTGGGAAGAGACCGACAGACTGGCGGAACCAACTGACAGATAAATGATAGGGACTGAAAGATGAACGGTAGGGACTAACAGGCGGACGGTAGCGATTGGCGGACGGAGAGACAAACGGATGGATATACTAAAGGACTTACTAATATGTTTAGATCGTCTTGAATGGCCAAACGGATACTCCGAAAGACAGGTGGACAAACAGAAAGACGGGCGGCATAGAAGGGCGAGAGACGTTTAGATGGACGAACAATAGTTTTTATTCAGATCGCCATGGATGTTAGAACTTTGATATATTATTTTAGGGTCTTACATAAATAGTTTCTAATAGTGGGCGTAAAGACAGTTATGTCTAGATTGTCCTGGACTCGGATCATACTAAATTGCGCCTGATAAAGCGCTAGGACCTTACATTGAGATGAGCTTCGAATACAAGCTGAGTGACGAAATTGGTCCATTTAATCCAATTTTACCAAGGCTTGTTAAGTATCTCTCACAAGGCACTATGTCACATTTAAGCAAAATCGAATGAATATTTGTATTTCTGAAGCGCTAGGACCGACCTCAAGTCGAGAAGGACCTTTGTATGGGGGTTACATGACACACTGATCGATGTGGTTTTATTTCACAAGGCTTGGTTATAGGTCTCAGTAGCACACTTTTCTAATTTTGAGGAAGATCTTGAGGATTATGGAGTGGCAGGACCTCAAATCGGAAAGGAACATGGGGTATATAGGAAAACATAGACCAAAACAGTAAAAATTCACCGTAAATGAACATCCATAATGTTCCAAAAGAAAATTTGAGCATGATTCGATTGAATTTGTGGCATCTAGAGTGGCAGGACCTATAATAGGGATGGATTTTTAATTAGGAGCTAGTCTTGAATATTTTGGTCCCTTAAATAGTTGTGTACGAAACATAGTAAGAATCTGTTGTTATATCTGCTTACTAGAGTTAGAGATTGTGGAAACGGGGAAGCTATTTGTATAATATCGAAACATGGAGCGATATGGACCGATCTTAAACAATGTGCAAAGTTTCGTCAGAACTAGTTCATATTTGCAAGCTATACTTGTACATTGAAAGAACAGGCGGACGGACAGACAACACTCCATGAAATCAGATAGTTATTCTGAAACCGATCGGTATAATAAACATGAGGTCCATCTTCTTTAGTTTTAGGTGTTACATACATTAACACTATTCCGAATACCCTGTCGGATTTAAGAAATGAATATCGGTACTCTTAAAAACCCACAATTACAGTGCGAGCTTAAAAAATGCGGATTTAAAGAATGCTGCCCATAACGAATCTCTAGGATGTGACAACAAAAGCTATAGGAGAGATATTGGAAATCAGAAAAAGAAAAGATATATATATCTCAAGAAAAGAAAAAGAAATTGTAAGATTTAGAATATTATCCGCCTGGAGCTAGAGTTGAACAGTAGACCAAAACCAGCGGGTATATGTGACGCGCAAAATACAAAGGGACCTAAGGTTAAAAACCAGTTTTGTTCAGGAGAGCCATTTTAAAGATTAGGTCCCTTTCTATTTGCGCTTAGAATCGTCGACTTCACTTTCATAAAACGCGCATATCTCTGGCAGGGAACACTTTTGGGGCATGGGATCGGTTTCATTCGATGCTCAGATGTTGTCCACATCAAAAAAAAAGAAAAAATTAAAATTGATTTTTTTTTACCCTTAGGTCCCTTTCTCTATGCGCTGTCACATGTGTTGTTTGAGATGAACAAGCAATATTGCGAAATTCTGTCAAAAAAAACTAGAAACCCTGGTGACAAATTTGTAAAGTGAGAATAATAATATACTAAACATGTACAAATCATATGTAAATGTTAATTTAACACCATTTTCCTCAGGTTATTTCCCCATTCATTATACACAAATTTGCTTTCAAAACCATTATAAAATTGCACAAAAACTTCATAAAACTTCCAGGAAATATCTCCAAATTTATCCAATGAAATAAAAACTTATATATGTAGGTTGCTTTAATTTCAACTTTATACAAATCGAAAGAAAAACAAACACATTTCGAAATCCGAATAGTTGAAAATCGTGATCACTAAAGTGTAATTTAATATTCTATACCTCTGCTGCAAAATATATTGTAGAAAAATAGAAAAAAAATCAAAAAAAAACAGAGTGTGTTGTTCTTTATTTGCATTTAATGCTATGTGGTGCATCCATACAACGCTTTACGGACTGATTATAGAGTTAGAACTCTTTAAAATTGCTCCAATACACCGGAGGAAAAAATATGGATAAATATAGCTCAAAGGAAAAACCAAATGAGGTGAAATTGATCGCAAAATAAACAGTTACTCAGCCAAATCTTTAAATAAATCCCTATGTATATTCGTAGTAAAATTATTTAAGAAAAAGAGCTGTTTTTTGGTCACTTTTGGCCGATTAATCCGACCCCAATCACAGCCAAAACTTAAAAATCAATCCATATCTAATTTCGTAGTAAAATTTTCTGAAATTTGAGTACCCAGTTTCTCATAGTGACTATTGATCGGTCATTTTGGATCGTTTTAGGACGTCCGGCAACATTGCCATTTTGTAAAGGCATTAAGTAAGTCCCAACCACATTAACTAGTTTAAGTCCACAACAAATTATAATTTGTAAAAAAAATTCCCAATATTTCGATTGAAATCGTCAATCGTCTTCAGGGGTGTCAATGTAAGGAAAGAAATGCTGTCGTTTGTCAGTCTGACTTCTTGTTTTTAACTTGCAACAAACCACAACAAGTTTTTTATTACATGACCTTAGGCCGGTAATAAAGGATAAAATATACGAAAAATCAACTCTCTGCAACATTTGTAAAAAATATTATAAAAAAAAAAAAAAAAAAAAAAAAAAAAAAACTTTCCGAGGTTAAGTGCCTTAAAGGGAAACTTTTTTCGGCCGATTTCACCCATTTAAAATCCTAAACAACCTATAATCCGCCATAATGCAAAACTCATGCTTGTTATAGATACACGGATGGCCGGACACGGAGGGTATAAAAAAACGGTGGACAAAGACGATTGAAGTGTTCGACAAGGTCGTGTTGTTTTTTAGCTAAAAGAGAAGAGGAAACAAAAAAATTAGGTATACCGCTGTACGAGTTGATTTAATATCCACCCTTTTGTTGAACCATAATTTGTGGATTAAATATGTCTTTACTTGGAAAATAAGCATGGTTTTCGGATCTATGAGCTCTTGTGGTCGCTCTTGTGGTCCTCTTGTGGTCCCAAATTAAAGCAAAATCCAAACGAATCCAAATTAACTTTCGTATATTCGATCTCATTAAAGTTTGGGTCGAGCTCATCAGACAGAAGAGGCCCAAAAACCGACTCTTTAGACAAAACAAACGACCAATAGTAAATATGAACCTAAGGGTACGCAATTGTATTCCCGTGATGAAGTAAATGAACAATAAATTAAAGCACAATTCTCGACGAATCCAAATAAACATTCGTATTTTTAGATTTCACTAAAATTGCGATCGAGTTCGTCAGACCGATGAGGCCTTTATAGACAAAACAAAAGCCCAATAGTAAATATGGGTACGCAATTGTCTTTACGCGTAGAATTTTCATTTTTTTTTCATATATGGATGAGATACTCACTCTGAGCCTATTCGAATTGAAACGACTTGTTGGCTGCGCGTTTGGATATTTTCTATGGAATGGATATTTTCTATGGACGTGAATAAGAACGAGACCCTCCACCCCCTAGAGCACGCACACAGAGAAATCGTTCGGAATTACAATAATTCGGTTGGATTAACATTCTCTCTGTTGCAATCGCCAAAAATCCATGGTATTGATGGTTACATGGTTAGACATACCATAAGATGGTAGGTACGATAATATCACGGTACTTACCGTCAAAAAGTCAGTTATAACCGTAAACAGTGTAACTATTAGTTGCCACAAACGGTGGTTACGGCCAGCCAACCAATTATAAAGTGCATGTACTTTAATACCAATAAATGGGTGGGGACAACAGATAAGTTTTTTGTAGTAAGCAAATTCCGTGTTTTAGTTACCCCAACATCAGAATATTTTCTCAATTATAACTTATGGCTTAAGGTCACTACAAAATCAAACAATTAAGTTCTTTGTAGTAACCAAATCATGTTTACTAGATATCCCAACATCAGAATATTTTCACTTTTGGCTTTACCAAAAAAAAAAACAATTGGAAACAACAAAAAGTGTATTTATTTTGTTTTATTTTCTTCTTGTGCTAGACAGTTAGTTTTATTATTTGGACAGACGGTTAATGATTTCAAATCATTCAGTCATATAAGTAAATAAACCAACTATAAATATTTTCCAAAATATTGAAACAGGCTTAACTGTATTTTAGCGACATTACTTAGACTTGAGTTATGGACGACTTTTTTGAAAATACTCCACTGTGTCAAAATATGACCGATATGAAAGAATATGTTTCTTATCAACCTAGTTAGTCAACCCTTCAAGCTTTATTTTAAGGTTTTATGTGTCACATTAAACCTTTATTAGCCGAAAATATTGAGGTTTAAAGTTCTAACTTTCTTAGGTATATTAATAACATTGAATTTTATGACCCACTTTATGAATTTAATATACAAAATTATTTAACTTGAAACCAAGTTTTTAAAATAACTTTAAAATTGATAAACAAAATTATTCCTACTTGATTATATTTGAAGGTTAAAACCAAGTTTTTAAAATAATTGCTCACAAATCCACTTACAGACACAATATTTCAAAATCTTTAAATATAAAAATTAAATTAAAAAATCGTTTTTTATTTCGTCCAAATAATATTAAATAGAATTAAAACAACAGTTGGTCGAGTTAACAAATGTTTATGGTAATGACTACCAAATTCACAGAGTACTTATGATTAACATTCAAAACATGAAAAATTCAGTTCCAATAGTCATCATAACTAGTTAGGGTTACCGATACTTTGTCTTCTCAAACGAAAACGCCAGTTCCCTCTAATCAAAATTGCCATGCACCCAATCAACATTGACTTGTAGCGATAGAATACATGGTTCCTATATGGTCACGGCAATAATAGTATGTTCTTTGCAATAAAAGTATGGTCGTCGCAACCATAGTATTGTTTTTTGAATTTCAATTTGACAATAGTATGATTGCGGCAATATTAATATTGTTGAAATGTAACAAAAGTATTGTTGTCAAATTTAAAAATGAAAATATGGTTGGTGGAATAAAAGTATTGTTTTCATGGCTTTTATGTTAACAATAACATGATTACGGCAATCATACCGGCAAAATAGTACTTTTTTTAATTTGACAATGTTATTTTTACGAATCTTACGCAATAATAGTTAAAATAATGAAATTTTTTCCAAACAAACTACGAATTAGTATAACTAAAAAATATTTTTAATAAATATTTTTTTTATTGTTTAATAAATCACTCCTATTACGACATAACTTACTTAATAAATATCTCTGTTGTGAAATAACAACTTTACCCAATCTTTACAAAAAATGTTGGGGATCATAGTATGATTGTGTGTAAGTCATACTATGGTTGTGAGGATCATACTATGAGTGTACGTTAAACATACTATGGTAATTAGGATCATAATATGGTTGTGGGGATCATAGTATGGTTGAATGTTAAGAATAATATGGTTGTGGGGATCATAGTATGGTTGTGTGTGAATAATTCTATTGTTGTGAGGACCATAATATTGTTATGGGGATCATAGTATGGTTGTGTGTGAACCATACTATTATATATATAACCAAGAATAGTATGATGCTCTTCGAATATTGTTACCCAACCATACTTTTTTTCAGCGTGTACAACCCATAACATTCGGTTGACAATAAATTCGGTTGTGGCAAAAAATCTGATATATGAAATAAAATTTAAAAAAAAAATTTACGTTATCAGTTTAGTTTCCTTTAAAACATGTTTGAAGCTTTGTCAGCCTGACATGACTGTCAATGCTACATTTAAAATTTACTTCATTCTAGAAGGTCTATAAGATTCAGTCTAGCCAATTTAAATACACATTTCTGTACTAACGAATTGTCAACTTATTTGTGTTGAATATGTCTTAAAGTCGATTCAGTCTGCCCAACATTAGAGAGAAGTGTTAATTTTATACTGAAATGTTTTTGAACGAATATTTTTCTTCGAGTGTTGCCCACATATGCAATTCATGGTATGTGGGCATGCAAGCATTTGTTTACTTTACGCTTTAGAGTTGAGTTCCATTAATTCCCTTGAACTACACTCAGGTTACAACAACAACACCAACAACTACAAGAACAAAAGAAGAACTAGCAACAACAGAAGCAGCAACAGCCACCAGGCAACGACAACGCAGCAGCACGGCATACGGCGACTTTAGCAATGGAATCCCTCAGCGGAGACCAGACTGGCGGTGCTGCTGCTTGTGGCGGTGGTGATGGCGATGGTGTTGCCTAAACCATTCGCCAACGAAGCCATGAGCAAACATTAAAATCATCAAAGGCAACAAACGACAAATGAGTGAAAAGTGGAAGGGAAAAAACATGAAAACACACACAGATGTTAACGTACACCAAACAAACAAACGACCAACCGACAGACCTACCGACTGACTGCGCTGAGCCGAGAACATTGGCCATTGTTGAAAATGTCGTTTTAAAAGTATTTAAAAGTTTATTTAGTAAAAGAGCAAAAAAAAGTTCGAAAAACAAAAGCAAACAAAAAAATTTAAAAAAAAAATGAACCGAAACGGCCAAACCTCAACTCGCCAAAATGGGAAATGTATAAATGTGAGCACTTTCATTTCAACCGGCATTTATACAATTTGTTTAAATGCGACAAACGTTGGCCTGGCTGAGGGCTACACAACGACACTGGTGCGAATGGATGTCGCCTGTACTTCAGGCAGACGGGCACATGGAAGTACGGTCGTTTGCATAAATGCGCTGTATGTTGTGTGCTCGGTGTAATGTTATTTGTAACATTTTACAGGCTGAGCAAAAACGAGGCGATATACTTGTTCATATGACGACTGACTGGATGGCCGTACTGTCTGTTGGAAGGTATGTCTGTATGTCGGCCGTTCTCTCCGCCTGTCTGCCCCTACTTATGACCGCAACAAAGGTTTTTAACCCAAAACGACCAAAAGAAAACAACAACTGAAAGAACACATATTCACATCTTTATATGCAAAATTATTTACATCATGTACATGCCGGTCTGTGTATATAACACAACAATACTGGAAAAAGAAGATATATCGCACAAGTTTTGACTACAATACGAGTAGGTTCGGTTCAAATGCAAAAAAAGGGAAAATAAAATCCAAAACAAACAAGAAATTTACAAATAACATTCTGCAGCAGTGGCTTTTTATGTGTTTTGCTTGTGATGCACAGTGGTTTTGAACAAGTATAAAATGCAGTAGTACACAAGAAACAAGTTTAAACGGCGCCAAGTTAGACCGGGGCATAACTACGAATATATGTGTGGACGCCTGTTATATGTAGAATTTAGAGACAGGAAGTCGAAGCCTCATAGAGTTGAACACGGAGTTACCCAAAGTGGAGGATATCTCCGGCACTTTTTAACATCTACCTCTCTAGTTTCCCGCACCACCAGATGATTGTAAAGGGTGGTTAAATTTTAAGGGTCGATGTTGAATGTAAACCACGCCTAAACGTCAATTTGTTTTCTGCATTTTATTTGATATTTCTAAATTTCAGACTAACTCAATTTGAACCATAGAAAGATACATAAGCGAGCAACGTGTTAAAGCTATTCAGGCTTGGATGATCAATTTCCGAAGAAAATCATCTTCAGTGATGAAGCACATTTTCACCTCAGTGGATTCGATAATAAGCAGAGTGGCCGCATTTGGGCGAATGATAATCCAAGAGTGATTGTCGAAAAAACAATGCACCCACAAAGAGTGACTGTTTGGTGCAGTTTATGGGCTGGCGTTATCATCAGGCCGTATTTTTCTAAAATGAGGCCGTTCAGGCAGTTACTGTGAATGGTGTTCGTTATCGTGAGATGCTAACGAACTTTTTATGCCCCGAATTGGAAGATATGGATGTGGACGATATGTGGTTTCAACAGGACGGTGAAATTATAATTTTTGGGGCAGCTTTTTTTAGAAAGCCTTCAATTTTCTCTTGAACAATACTTGTGGAAATATACCAAAGTTAAGAAAAAGTTTAATTGTAATTATTACAATTAAAAGAAAAGGAAATCGTAAAAAAATGTGTCTTTTATTTAGTTTACGACGGAATATCAATAATACCGTGACTTTTCGAATAAAACACAGTTTTTTTTTTTTTTTGAAGAAAAAAATCTTTCATCATAATCTCTTTTAAGCTCAATACACTTAGCACAACGTTTCCTTAATTTTTGTATCCCTTCCAAAAAATAGGATTTTTTAAGGCCAAAAAAAAGTCATTTGTTTGAACAATAATTTCATCGTTGGAGCTGAATCTCTTTTCACCAAGCCATTTCTCTTAGTTTGGAAATAGGAAATAGTCACTGGGGACTAAATCCGGATAATATGGCGGATAAGATACCAATTCGTAAAACAATTCATGCAATTTTGCCACTACGACTGCACACCTAAGCACCCGTGCATTATATAGATGAAAAATGGGATCGTTTTTTTTTTTAATTGTAGTAAAATCGGTCCAATAACTTGGCATAATATTCGCCGTTTATTGTTCCCCTTTTAAAGGTTATCGAAGTGGATTATCCCGCGAGCATCTCAAAAAACTGTTGCCATCACCTAATTGGCCTACCAAGCCACCTTGACCTTCTTCGGAACCGTTTCACCCGGTTTACACTGCTGCTTGGTCTCGGGAGTGCTGTAATGGATACATGTTTCATCCACAGTTACAAAACGCCGCAAAAACTCATTCGAATTTCGGTTAAACAACTCCAAACAATCATTTGAAGTTGTTACACGATTACGTTTGTGGTAAGTTGAGAGCAAACGCGGCATACATCATGCAGACAGCTTTCTCAAACCAAACTGATTATGTAAAATCGAAACCACACTGCCATATGAAATGCGAATGTCATCAACAATCTTACGCAATTTTACTCCTTGATCGGCCAACACCATATCGTGGATTTTTTGTGACATTTTCAGGTGTATTGGCCTCAATTGGCCGTCCAGAACGTTCAGTGTCATTTGTACTTGCGCGACCACAACAAAAGTCAGTAAGCCACTGTTTTTAAATTGAAATCGATGGTTTAGGGTCCCCATAGTGTTTATAATGATTTTCCTTGTTTTAATTTTATCCGCAAAAACTAATGATTAATGATCAATCGAAATTCACTTTTTTACACTTTTAACAAAAATCGACGAGGTTGTATATTTTGAACAGCTGTTAAACACAAACTAAATGACGGAACTCTCTCAAAATTTGACAGTAGTCTATTAACACATGGTACTTGATGGCAGCAGTGTTGCATTTCATATAACTACGAGGGACGTTGGAAAAGTCAGGGAATTATTTATAAGCCCTTGGATTTGTGTAGCCTGAAATTGTATTTAAGTAGAACTATAACAAATTGCCTGAGTTTTGAAAAATACTTAATATTAAGAACGATTTATAATAAATAGCTAATACACCGTATATTTATGTTTGTTCTGGCAATACTCATTCTAAAGTTTAACCCCCTTAATTTTAAAGCTAAGAATATCTAGCCCCATCAATATTTCACCTTTATATATGAAAAAATTCGAGAGAAAATGTCTACGTTCATGTACCATGCTCTATAGATCTCCTAGCAGCAGTTTTACTAAATATGTATCAAATATTGTATTATTTAGCTGTATCAAATATCAAATATGTATCAAATATTGTATTATTTAGCTCAATAAATATTAACAGAAAAGAAAATTTCATTATAAAGTCAATAACACGTCATATTATAAAAAGCACATACTGTGATATAAATAATTTAATTATGGCACCTTATTATGCTAATGATTGTACAGCTTTACAAATTATAGAAACAATATTCTATAATTTGTACAGAAGAGCTAATGTTAAAGCTTTCAATACTCGTAGTAATATAATAGATAACAAGGATATGAGATACGACAAAAGTAAAACTCAAAAGGATCGCCTTGATCGGTCGAATCTTCAAAGTTTTTTGTGGCTGGACTAATTTCTTTCCTTTTTAAAATTTGTGTGACTCTTTTTATTAAAGAAAAATGTAATACTAAAGCAATGTTTTTTCATAATTTTTCATTACAATTGAATAAAAGTATCGATTAATATCGATATATTTTCTAAACATATTTAATTTGTACTTATAAATCAAATTTTTAGTTCATATAAGAAAATGCTTGAGTGTCCGAGATCGGAACAGTACATTCTTGAGAATTAGTATATACTAAAACTATTTGTTTATTTGTGAAATGAATAAATAAACGAAAAAAACAAAAAACAATTATGCTGACATTTTTTTAGCATAAACGTACTCAAAACGTTTTGACGTACGAGATTCATTAGTGTTGTTTACAGTGACTTGAAAAAATCAATTTGGCAAAAACATGGAATTAACTCGTGAATATTTAAATGAATTCAATCGTGGCCGACGCTCGCTCAAAGACGAAAGTCGTGAAGGTCGTCCAAAAACGGCCGTTGTGCCAGAAAACATTGATGCCGTACGTGAACTGATAATGCAAGATCGTCATGTGACATACGGTGAGATAGAGGCATCCTTGGGCATTTTTTCCACCAGCATACATTCGATATTGCATGAACACCTGGCCGTAAAAAAGGTTTGTTCTTGTTGGATCCCGCACAATTTAACAATCGCTCAAAAAAAGGCTCGTGTCGATTGGTGCAAAGAAATTTTGAAAAAAATACGATCGCGGTGCTTCAACAGACGTTTATAAGATCGTCACAGGTGACGAATCATGGATCTATGCGTATGAGCCCGAAACAAAAGAGCAATCGACCGTGTGGGTCTTCGAAGGCGAGAAATCCAACGAAAGTTGGTCGTTGAAGAAGCACTTCGAAGCAAATGGTTGCCCGTTTCTTTGGCAAAACTGGTCATGTGGCCACTGTTCCGCTTGAGCAACGTGGGACGGATGATTCTGAGTGGTACACCGCAATTTTTTTGCCTGAAGTCTTCAGAAAAATTCGAAAAACGAACAAGAGAAGATGAATCGTTGTGCACTATGACAAACCAACGCCTTTTTAACCGGCCAAAACGTCTAATTGATGGGTCATTCGCCGTACAGCCCTGAATTGGCACCCAATGACTTCTTTTTAATCCCACACAACAAGAAAAAAATGCGTGGTCAACGATTTTCGTCGCCAGATGATGCTGTTGAAGCGTTCAAAACCCATGTTTTCGAGGTGTCTCAAACGGAGTGGAAAAAGTGCTTCGACAATTGGTTTGAGCGCATGCAAAAGTGTATAAATCAAGCTGGAGAATACTTTGAAAAACAATAAAACCATTTTTGATGATAAATATTCGAATCTGCATTATTAGGTTAGAAATATATGTATATAGCAGCCCTCGTATACTAACACTATTTGTTTATTTGTGAAATGAATAAATGAACAACAAAAATCGAGCCCGAACAGCGAAAACGACGTAAGAGCCAAAAAGAACATTTTACAGGAGAAGGATTTGTTTTTTTTTTATTTTTTGTTAAATTCATCTGGCGGAATCCGATACTATGGAATTTGTAAATATTAATATTTAATATATAATTTTTAATATTTTAGCTTGAGAGCTTTGTACAATTTTCTATGATTTTTATTAAAAAGCAAGTGTTGCTTAAGTCTTTTTTAAGCTAATTTATGCCACCGTTCCCCGTTTAGTGTCTTTGAAGCCACTGTGCCTTCGCTTCTCTAGGCTTGTGATAGAAAGCAGACCTATGCCAAATCGACGGCATGTATAGAAGCTACGTCCGTATGTCTGCCCATCCATATTTATTAACATTTAACATTACGGCATAAGTGTGGAGTGGAATTAGTGGGAAATATTAGAAATATTAGCACTTCCTTATTTCGTTAAACTTCGTGGCAGCAGAAAGAAACAAAAGACAAAACCAATGTAAATCACAAACGGAGAAGTGGCATGAACTTTTGTCAGATTACCCCGGCCGCTTAGGGCTAGTGCGATTATGATTAATTTATGAGGTTTCAGCAGTAGTTTGACCTTTGTTCGCACCAACTACTGGCATTAATCGGTTACTTTAAAGTGGCATTTCCTTTGGACTTTCAAGCAAATACTCAAACAATTAGAACAGAAATAAGTTTGAAAAGCTAAGACACAGGGAATATTCAAAAAGTTTATATTTATATTGCGAATTTTTTAAATAGATTTTTTTTGAGCGAAATCATAAATTTTCAATAATTTGTGCTTTCATTTTCCACCTTACCAACAACGGCAATAAATCATGCTGCGTTGATTTTCTTTTGCTTTTCCGTGGTGGCTCATTTTAGTTTGAAATATTTCATAATGCAAATAAAATTATGATTTGTTTCGCAATATGCTGAAAGCACAATCAAACGTACAAGAATGTAATTAAAAAACTACATTTTAAATCATTTATTCATTGTTTATGGCTGGCTGAATATGGGCAGCAGCCTAATCCAACAGAAAAAAATGGGGGCCAAAAAACGTAAAACAAAAAAATCAGGTCATTGTGTGAACTCGTTCGTGTATCCCCGTGGAAAATGAAAAACGTAGCACTTTAAATATTACGCCATCGCAAGCATCGCAAAAAACGTTGGTAAATAAAAAGGAAAATTTTACTTTCAAGTTGTTCCATCCATCCTCATTACAAATTCATCATCATTAGCGCCATCGGCGTATCGAAAAAGTATGGTCTCGCTTATTGAATTAAGTTTATTCATTATTGGCAATTCTTTTATTTTTTAGGGGAAAGAGGCTCCTTAGTTTTTTAAGTGCAATAACCAGCCATCATGTGTTACTCAATACGGAGGAATCAGAAATAAAAACTCAAAAAAAATCATTTTGATTCACAACACACCAAACTGATGTTGATTTCACATGAATCAATTTGTTTCTCTAGACAACGACAACGAGACGTCGAGTTATTTCAAATTGCCATAAATTGAATATTGGCTGGCATTTTCACCATTCTCTCCACATCGATCCATTGAAATTTGTTCTAATTTTTTTTTAATATTTTTTTTCATTTCTTATTATGATTGAATTCAGACAATTTACCTAATTTTTTTCTAGTTTGAATTTCAATTTTTATACATTTTGTATTTTTGTTGTAAAAATAACAAAGAAAGACACATTGCTTGTTTTTCTTTTTGTTTTGATAGCAACGAGCGAACATTGATTGCTCACATGCACCATCACTGTTGGTAGGGCACGGATTTGAGTGATAAGGCGGCGATGGGTGATTTAACAGCCGAAAAATCCTTAATCAAAAATATCCAAATTCAAAATACTTTACAAAAACGGGTCAAATTATAGAAGGATAAAACAGGTTCCACTGTTAATTTATTTTTATAGAAAGCCTAGACCTTTAAAAAAAACTATGTAATTTTAAGCATAAACTTCGGAGAAAGTGTTTGTGGTTAATACATGATTTTAAACTTGTCTACGGGGTGGGCCAAAAGTTAGCATGGGGTTAAAAACTTTAGTTACTTTTTCGATTATTAATTTTTTTCTCGAGGGTTGCTATATACTTATATACTTTTGGCCAAGGCAACACTAAGTGTTGCCTCTGGCGCCATCAGACATTTCCATTGGAAAGTTTGACATTTTTTTAGCATAAACGTACTCAGAACGTTTTGACGTACAACCATCATTTGTGTTGTTTACAGCGACTTGAAAAAATCAATTTGTCAAAAAAAATGGAATTAACTCGTGAACATTTTCGTGCGATCATTTTTTACAATTTACGAAATGGACTAAAAGTGCATCGATGAACTTAAATCTTTGTATGGCGATAAGGTACCATCCTATAGCACTGTGAAAAACTGGTTTAATGAATTCAATCTTGGCCGACGCTCGCTCAAAGACGAAGGTCCTCCAAAAACGGCCCTTGTGCCAGAGAACATTGATGCCGTGTGTGAGCTGATAATGCAAGATCGTCATGTGACATACCGTGAGATAGAGGCATCCTTGGGCATTTCTTTCAGCAGCATACATTCGATATTGCATGAACACGTGGCCGTAAAAGAAATTTTGGAAAATACGTGCTTCAAAAAACGTTTATAAGATCGTCATAGGTGACGAACCATAGATTTATGCGTATGAGCCCGAAACAAAACAGCAATCGACCGTCTGGGTCTTCGAAGACGAGCCAAATCCAACGAAAGTTGTTCGTGGAAGAAGCACTTCGAAGCAAATGGTCGCCTGTTTCTTCGGCAAAACTGGTCATCCGATTGAGCAACGTAGGGCGGTCAATTCTGAGTGGTACACCACAATGTGTTTGCCTAAAGTCTTCGAAGAAATTCGAAAAACGAACCAGAGAAGAAGAATCATTGTGCACCATGACAATGCGAGCTCTCACACAGCGGCTCAAAATCAGCGCCTTTTTGACTGGCCAAAACGTCGAATTGATGGGTCATCCTCCGTACAGCCCTGACTTGGTACCCAATGACTTCTTTTTATTTCCGCACATCAAGAAAAAAAATGCGTGCTCACTGATTTTCGTCGCCAGAAGATGCTGTTGAAGCGTTCAAAAGCCTTGTTTTGGAGGTGTCTCAATCGAAGTGGAAAAGTGCTTCGACAATTGGTTTGAGCGCATGCAAAAGTGTATAAATCATGCTGGAGAATACTTTGAAAAACAATAAAACCATTTTTGATGATAAATATTCGCATTTTCATTATTAGGCCAGAAACATATATAGCAGCCCTCGTAATATACAAAATGGATTTTTTCGCACTAAGTATAAAAAATAATGTCACTTAAATGACCTCCGTTTCCAGCTTCGCAATGATGGTCTCGTTTTAGAGCATTTTCCATAACATCCTTCAAAATTTGTGGCTTAGTGTTCGAATTTCTGCAACAATGTTGATCTTGAGCTGAAGGATTGTCTAGGGCTTGTTCACATGTTCTCGCTCCTTCAAATAACCCCAAAGAAAATAGTCGGGTGCTGACAAATCTGGCGATGGTGGTGGCCAGATAATTTCCGAATTTCTGGAAATTATTCGCTGTCCAAAAATTGGACTGAAAAGTGCCATTGAGTCTCAGACAGTATGGACATTGGCTCCGTCCTCCTGAAACCACATCTCAGGTCTGATTTCAAGAGCAGGACGTACAATTTAGGTTACTAGGGTAAAATTGCTAAGTTCTGACCAGTGGTCGGATTTTGTTTTTTTCTCTACCTATTATCTTTCCAAAATTACCAAAACGAAGCCCAGAGGTCCTACCGTTTCAAAGTTATGACTTGGCTGAAATGAAAAATAAATTTGTTGTTCTGTTTTTTGTTCTGTTTTCTGTTGAGGGTAGGATACATCCGAGATAAATCGATGCACACTTGCTGCCAAAATCTTCTATGGTCTATATTAACTAACAAACATTACCATATAGTCACTTCCAGGTCATCAAGATTCGCTTCCAAGCTACTGTTAAGGCTTGAAAGCATGAATCCTGAGAAGAAAATCTGAACCACAATGACAAAATTTTAAATCAACAAAAAATAAACTGTTCCCAAGTACTAGATTTATTTCGCTTTCGCTATTTTTTCGCTTTTTTGGAAATGTCTGTTGTTTCCTTAAAATCCGCCCCCTACTGATCACTTAGTCTCATTGTTTTTTTTTTCAAGCGTGTGTGTTTTGAACCTCGGTATGATTTTTGCATGCATCAATGATTTCTTCGTGTGGTGCCGGGCACGGATCACGAAAAAAATGCATTTCGATTTTCTGTTGTTTGCTTTGTTTGGCGGCTGTGTTTGTTTGACAAACTCTGGTTAAACCCGACATCTGAAAATTGCAATTGTAATATTTTTTTACAATAGAATCGTCAGCCGCTGTCGTTGTCGATGTCGTTGTCTAAGCAGCAGGTACTAATTGGATTATTTGGGTTAACTTCAACACCACTTCTCCAGCGCGCTCATAGAATCGTTGCGGGTGAATGACTGACTGAGTAAACCTCAATGGAGTGTTGTTGTTTTTAAACGGCACTTAAAGAAATTCCCTTTCAAACTAACACTAGACAAAGTTTTCCTAACGAAAAAGTCGACGAAATTTTCTATAAAAAGACAAAATTTCGACGAAATTTTCTATAAAAAGACAAATTTTCTATAGAAATATAAAATTTTGACGAAATTTTCTATAGAAATATAAAATTTCGACGAAATTTTCTATAGAAATATAAAATTTCGACGAAATTTTCTATAGAAATATAAAATTTCGACGAAATTTTCTATAGAAATATAAAATTTCGACGAAATTTTCTATAGAAATATAAAATTTCGACGAAATTTTCTATAGAAATATAAAATTTCGACGAAATTTTCTATAGAAATATAAAATTTCGACGAAATTTTCTATAGAAATATAAAATTTCGACGAAATTTTCTATAGAAATATAAAATTTCGACGAAATTTTCTATAGAAATATAAAATTTCGACGAAATTGTCTATAGCAATATAAAATTTCGACGAAATTTTCTATAGAAATATGAAATTTCGAGGAAATTTTCTAAAGAAATACAAAATTTCGACGAAATTTTCTAAAGAAATACAAAATTACGACGAAATTTTCTAAAGAAATACAAAATTTCGGCGAAATTTTCTATAGAAATAAAAAATTTCGACGAAATTTTCTTTAAAAAACAAAATTTCGACGAAATTTTCTATAGAAATATAAAATTTCGACGAAATTTTCTACAAAAATATAAAATTTGGACGAAATTTTCTATAGAAATATAAAATTTGGACGAAATTTTCCATAGAAATATAAAATTTGGACGAAATTTTCTATAGAAATATAAAATTTGGACGAAATTTTCTATAGAAATATAAAATTTGGACGAAATTTTCTATAGAAATATAAAATTTCGACGAAATTTTCTATAGAAATATAAAATTTCGACGAAATTTTCTATAGAAATATAAAATTTCGACGAAATTTTCTATAGAAATATAAAATTTCGACGAAATTTTCTATAGAAATATAAAATTTCGACGAAATTTTCTATAGAAATATAAAATTTCGACGAAATTTTCTATAGAAATATAAAATTTCGACGAAATTTTCTATAGAAATATAAAATTTCGACGAAATGTTCTATAGAAATATAAAATTTCGACGAAATTTTCTATAGAAATATAAAATTTCGACGAAATTTTCTATAGAAATATAAAATTTCGACGAAATTTTCTATAGAAATATAAAATTTCGACGAAATTTTCTATAGAAATATAAAATTTCGACGAAATTTTCTATAGAAATATAAAATTTCGACGAAATTTTCTATAGAAATATAAAATTTCGACGAAATTTTCTATAGAAATTTAAAATTTCGACGAAATTTTCTATAGAAATATAATATTTGGACGAAATTTTCTATAGAAATATAAAATTTGGGCGAAATTTTCTATAGAAATATAAAATTTGGACGAAATTTTCTATAGAAATATAAAATTTCGACGAAATTTTCTATAGAAATATAAAATTTCGACGAAATTTTCTATAGAAATATAAAATTTCGACGAAATTTTCTATAGAAATATAAAATTTCGACGAAATTTTCTATAGAAATATAAAATTTCGACGAAATTTTCTATAGAAATATAAAATTTCGACGAAATTTTCTATAGAAATATAAAATTTCGACGAAATTTTCTATAGAAATATAAAATTTCGACGAAATTTTCTATAGAAATTTAAAATTTCGACGAAATTTTCTACAAAAATATATAGAAATTTCTTCAATACAAAAAATATTAGTAAAAAATGTTAACAATAACCAAAAAAAAAAATGTTAAAAGTTTTTGTATAAGAATTCATAAAATTTCTCGAAATTTTCTATGAAATTTTTTTAACAAAATTGTTTTAATGGCTCATTAGTTGCTTTAAAAGTGTGTTGAAGTATTCCATTATTTATCTCTTAAATTTATCTCTTCAATTCAAACGGAATTTCTTTTTCCGACATGAATTGTGATTAATTGACGTTTTATTTTGTTTAATTATTGCTGTTTTAATATAAAAGCCTTTTTATGACTCAATAGCGAAACATTCATTTCAGCAGAAACATAAAAAACGTATTTAAATACATTTAATTAAGATTTAAAGTATCATCACACAATTAATGTTTTTGCTTTTATGTGGATTTTTTCTGTGGGTTTACTGGAGAGGAAAAAGCTGAAGAATATGTCGTAATTTATTATTAAATTAACGATGACAACAAAACGAAGCATTTTTAAAATTCCCTCGATTGAATATGAAATTCTTCTTTTAGAGTAGCTTCCTCTCTTGCACTGCTTCTCCCGCTCTACCTCTCGTTTCATTATTAAAATGCTTTTTCTACGCTTTTGGTTGATCTCATTTTTTGGTCTGTGTATTTTAAAAATAATCCATTGAAAATAAAATGTATTAAAAGCGTTAACAATACAAATTTTATAAATTTTCTGTTGTCTCTATCTCTCTAAAAATTTATAGTTTCCGTTGTTTTGTTAAATAAATGTGCTAAACGTTCTACTAAATTTTGTACGATATCTTATTCGGCCAGTCTCTGGGTTCACTGTTCCCATAAATAATACATTTTTAATGGAATGACGTTTCCTGGAGGTGCTTTTCTGCTCGTGCTGCAAAAGCACTCTGACAAATGTTTTAGGCTCTTTTCGCACCTCGCCCCTCCTTACCGCGCTCTTTAGGATCAGCTCACAGTATGACAACATGATCCAAACAGAATTATTCTTATTGGTTCATATTTTAGTTTTGTGTTTTTTAGTTAAACTCAAGACAACAATCTATAAATATTAAAATTGGCATGATACCAATAAATGTATAACAACGACCGACCACACGCACTGTGCCATGCCGTTTGTTGAAAATGAAAACATGGAAATTTGGATTTTTCTCATTCTGTTTCGTTTACCTTAATTTTTGCTTATCCATAAAACATTTTCGAGTGTTTATACCATAAAGTAAGGAAACGAAAACAAAGAACAAGGAAAAATTTAAAAACGAAATTTTAAAATATCCCATTAAATAGATGGAAATTATTTAGGCATTGATAGTAGTACGAGTACAATGTCCTAAAGGAGAAATTATGAAGAAAAACTTTCCCATTCATTTTCTCTATAGGGGCTCCTTGTGACCTAGCAATAACTTCGACCAATAGCATTACCTTTAAGAGGTAATTTATTACACTTTGCATAATTTTAAAACTAATGACCAACTTAAAATGGCTTAAGCTTCACTAGCTCCTATTTTTGTTCTCTCTTAGTGGATCTGCCGCGAGCTCTCTGCATTTCTCGTTCTCTATTCTTCCCCTTCCCCTCTCTCTATTTCTCCCTTTATTTCTTTTCCTGTCTTGCTCTCTTTTTCTTTCTCCCTTTCTTTCTACCTCTTTCTCTCTCTCTCTTTTGTTCAATCTTTCCTTTCGCTCTCTCGTTCTCTCCCTCTTATTCTCTCTTTCCTTTCGCTCTTTCGCTCTCTCGTTCTCTCTCGCTCTCTCGTTCTCTCTCTCGCTCTCTCTTTCTCTATCATTATTTTCCTCACGTTCTCTCCCAGGATCCTACTGTTCCGCTTTCTCTCTCCTTTATCTCATTTCCCATCTTATGTTCTCCTTTTCTCAATCTATATATCCCCTCCCGTTTCCTGTCTTCTTTTCTCTAGAATGTTGTCAGTCTCTTGTTTTTACCGTTTTCTTGTTCTTTCCCTCAGAATTGTCGCAAATCATTAGGTCCCTTCCTTTTTTTTTCCCTTTCCCTCTCGCCCCCATCGTCTTTCCATCTCTACCTGCGGTCTCCATCTCTCTCTGCGGTCTCTCTCTGCGGTCTCTCTCTACGCTCTCTCTCTGCGGTCTCTTTCTACGCTCTCTCTCTCTGCGGTCTCTCTCTACGCTCTCACTCACGCACTATCTCCCTCTATCTGCCCCTCTCTCACGCTCGTTCTCCCTCTTTTACGCTCTTTCTCCCTCTCTCACGCCCTTTCTCCCTTTCTCACGCTCTATCTCCCTCTATCTGTCCCTCTCTCTTCCTCTCTCACGCTATTTCTCCCTCTTTTACACTCTTTCTCCCTCTCTCACGCTCTTTCTCCCTCTCTCACGCCCTTTCTCCCTTTCTCACGCTCTTTCTCTCTCTTTCATCTTTTCATCAACCACTCTCTTGTTCTTAAGTTTTTCACTTCCTTTTTTCTTATTCTTCCTCTCTTTTTTCTCTTGCGTTCACCCGGTCTTCGCTCCCTTCTCGTTCTCTTAACCGACTCCATCTTTTACATCTCTCTATTATCTTTTATCTATCTCTTAACTCTGTCTCTCTCTCCGTTCATTCTACTCCTTCATTATTTTTCTCTTTCTATACTAAATCTCTTAGGGATATGGCGATATATGAAACAACTGATTTTGTCATGAAACGAAACACACCGCGGTGAAGAAGTAGGCAGTGCCGTGTCCCGTAAATAACATCGATCGCTATAATAAACTTGGTATCTATCTCCATTCCTTTAATGTGTTACCAACATCAGCACAAAGTCACAATATCTTGTTACACAGTCCAGTGTAGGGTACGAGTATAACTATAAACTAACAAAAAAAAATAACGATTTTTCTAAGATAAATCCATTATTTTCATATTGATAAATTGTTCTCATACTCAAAACATCAACCGTGACGTCATGTGCAGAGAGAGGCAAAAAGTTGCACACTTCTTTGCGTAAATTTAAGTTCTCGCGATCGTTAAATTAAGTTTTGTCGACCATAAACTTTAGTTCTCTTAACAGTAAAATTTAATTCTCTCAACCGTGGTCATACCTCTAGTTCACTTCCTCAACTTCTTTCTAGTCCAGTCTCTTGATCGCAATCCCATTCACTCTCACTTTCCCTCTCTCGCTTGCGCTCTCGCGAACTTTTACTTTATATCGTTCTCTCTCTACTCTCTCATTTTTTAATAACTTTAAATGAATTGCTTGGAAAAAATAAATACAGCAGACTTTTGATGTGATCGTCTACAAACATCAGGTTAACAGCAGACTGTGACTCTGAGAGAGGCAATACCACGACAACCGGATCTATGGACCGAAGGGACCCGAAGAGCTATTAATCGGCCAGTGGTGTCAGTTCGGCACACAGCTGCCGCAACAACAAAAACTAAAAGAGGAGACAAAAGAGGAAGGAAAGTCCTTTATTCCCCATTTAACATTATCGGTTTGGTAAAGCGACTGGCGTTTGACCAAAGCGTCCATAAATCGAAGAGTTTTAAAATGTGGTCAGTGACAAGAGATATAATATCGGGTACAATGATTAAGCTGAAGTTCGAAGTTCAAAGTTCGACGATGTTTAGGAAAAACTAAAAAAGAAATTTATTAAAAAAGACAAATTCTAATCTAAAAACATGTGTTACATATTTACTAAAAGGGACGCTGCATGACATAGCTCACTGAAAATGAAGGTATGCTTGCAGGCTTTCCTTCCCCACTGCTTTCCACCACAAACGTGACCAAAATACTGCAAAGCCTCCTAGCCCCGATAGTTCGCCCGTCCAACCTTCGGCCTATTGATAAAACAAAATCTACTGATAACTAAAGTTTGAAATATTTTTTTGGAAGCATTTTTGTTTTTTAAAACCACACGAAACTATTTTTTTATGGCCGGGGGTTATCAGTGACGGCGTACTTGCATACATTCTTTGAAATACTCGTACGTTATGAAAAGGGTACTTTTTAGGGGAGAAAAGGCCAATGTTTGTAATCTGTCTCTATTGCTTTTATATGCCATTGCTAATAATTATTATCTATTGGATAATGTCAACATTTGTTGAAATAAAAATATTGACATTAAGAATGTAATTGGGTCACACACACACATGCACATATACGTACACACAGTTCACTCTCATACACATGCACTCAAAATGTTGATAATTGGGTTCAATAGCTTTTAAAGCGCCTGGGTTAAGATGATTGTACGAGATGACCTGCAAACTAATTTCCAATTGAAAGTGTAAATGCGAACGAAATATGGTGTGTGATGTGTTTGGAAATAACACCCAACAACGACTTAATGGCATTGAGTAATTTCTGGAATGTAAGAAATTAGAAGCCAAAGAATGTAGATTTGATCATATTTTGGTCTAAATTCTGAATTTTTACTAGCACCACAAGACAAGGTTTATAGTAAACTTATCAAGTCGAATGCATTACCCTACAATTGTTAGCTCACATCATCCAGGATGCTAAGTTTCTGGATCTTTGTACAAATCAAAGTTGTTCTTATTCTTGTCTAAACGTCTCCTGGCATAAAAAATTGCATTAAGGGCCGACTGTATAATGCCCTTTATCCCTTTGGTATACAAACGATGCCACTGTACGGCATCGTTTGTATACCAAAATGATTCTTCTAGAACTGCAGTGCTACTAATGTGAAGAGAACTTTTTAATTGTGGCTACAAGAAAACATTGAACCATATTTTTTAATCCACTGGCAATTAAATTATTTCTTGTAAATAGCAAGTGCCTCAAGTCGGCTGGTTTTAGCTTCAATTTGTCTAGGGTATGTAAGAGATTTCTCATAACACACATCTTGGGCGTCAGGATCTCAGATTGGGAAAGACCTTTGTATGGGGCAATAAGAGAACATGGATCGACATCGTCCAATATCATCAGAGTACCATGCTGTACGTTATGGGGCTTTAGAGCGGCAGGACCTCAAATCGAGAGCCCCGTTAAAGTCCATCCATTGCATTAGTTTAAGTACAAAAGGTATTCTTAATAAAAAAAATCGTTTTAAAAGACTTGCAGCTATAGACAGGCCTTATGTTACTTATAGTACTTGAGACTTAATGTCGCCTCTAAGATTAATAACTGCCACCGGTAAGGTCCTTACCACCTCTCTATATGGTGTGGTTTAAAATTATTTTGCCTCTATTTAGAAAATTCACATATAATTTTTGTGGGTACTATTAAGATGGGGGTTATACTAAATTTATCATTTCATTTGCAACACCTCGAAATATTAATGGGAGGCCCTATAAAGAATATATGGAGTCCGTATGTCTAAAGGTTTGCTGAAAGCACAATAGCGGATAAATGAGCTAGGACCTAACATACGAGTAATGATGGTTTGTGCGAAAATGGGCGAAATTTGTCCAGAGGGAAACGTTTGACTGAAATGCAATTTTTTGGAAAGGTAAGAGGTAGGGCTATCTTTTAAGAGAAAAAAACAGAAATCCGGCCACTGGTTTAGAACTTAGCAATTTTACTCTAGTACCCTCCGATTACCAATCCGAAAATTTTTAAACCGCTGCCATTTCGCCCCTTGCATTTTCGGGCATGGTCGTAGATGGACATATTTTCATGAAATGAGCCAAGGATTACGCTGATGAAATTTGTCTAGTCGTATATGAATCACCCTGTATATATTATAAATCGTCGAAAAAAAAACTAGGACGATTTATCAGTGGAAAGCAAGCAACAGATCGCACTCCTAAAGCTAGACGGGTTAAATTATACAGAAATGTGTATTAATGCGCTGAAAATGTTGGCATTGACAATGTAACAATTTTCCCTGAGGAATGATTCAAACTCTGAAAAATTCACATTAATTGACGTATTTTTTTTGGGGGTCTTCGCTTATATACCCCCAATTTTAACTTCCATTTTTACTAAATGTTTAAACGCAACAAACCGTTCAGCCTGGAAATATTTGTAGGGTACACTACGTAACAATAAGACAAGGGGGATGATAACGCCCATACAACTCTAAACATAGAAAGACCATATTCCATGAACTTTTGAAGATATGATGGCATTTAGAACATATGAAATTGGCATGGAACGAAACACACCTTTGTAAAAAGAGGACCATGCCTCTTTAAAAAAAACGCCAATTATTGGCCAAGATAATGGACTAACCATAATGGACTAACCAGGGGACGAGTAGGGTCACCGGATTTCCTTCAGGTGATTTCAAGAGCTCCCCTGCTAGATTAAAATACGTCTTGAAAAATCCTATTCATCATCTATGTTTAATGGTAGACATGAAGCGAATTCTTGGTGCAGACATTGAGCTACCCTGCTAGATTAAAATACATCTTGAATAATCCTATTCAAACTTTAAGTAGTCATGTGCCAGGAGGTCGGACCAGAGACTTAAAACTGGTGCCGTAGGACGTCAGGAGCCCCTCAAACTGTTATTCTCGGCTGACCAGTTTGGACACGGCCCTTCGTGGAGTTTCGCGGTGAATGTGAATGTGTGATTGCTTGGCGTGGCATTGCGTATCAACCCGGTGCTACGATCCAAAAGTAGCAAAGGGTCTACATCTTACCACAAGGTAGAGGAAGCCCGCATAGCGGATCCTTACATTGGCTCCTCCAGTTAATCTCAAAGGGCGTTGGTAGTCGCACTATAGCTAAACCCAGTGCTATGAAGTACCGTGGTGCAGGCCATAATAGGGATAATTACATAAAACTGGCATTAATCTGACCATAATAAAATATTACGAGAATACAATAAGTGACTAGGAAATTATTTTAGACTTTTAGGTTTTAACGAGAAAAAACGTCGTTTAGTTCGGACACGCCGAACCTTATATACCCTTCACCGTCCCTACGCTACTTAAGCGCAAACAAATGGTACGTTTTTTGGCCCTTTCGGTCCAAGCGTAGGTTTCTAATCTCAGTCAAAACTTTAAAATTACTCTCTATTTGGATACCTAGCAAAATTTTCTTTAATTTGAATACCTTTACGTCTATATTGACTATTAGTCGTCCTTTTTGACCAGGGGGACGTTTTTTGGGCCTTATGAGCCAAAAAAGTTCAGCAACTATGCCCTTTTTAGAGATATTTTAGTGCGTCCCATTTTAGTGCGTTAACAATTAACCAGCAAATTTTGTAAATTTTAAAGGGAATATTTTTCCCCTGGGTCGATTTCGCCCATTTACCATGCAGTACGCTTTTTGGGCCACATAAATCCAGCAACTAAATCCTTTTCTAGATATTTAGTGCGTCTTAACCAGCAAATTCTCACAAAAGTTTACTTTCTACCAAGGTACTTTAGTCTCTTAAAGGGAAACATTTTCCCTCCTGGGCCGATTTTACCCACTTACCATGCGAGTAAAAACGGCCAGGCTGAACCCTTTATACCCTCCTTTCACGTCCCTACGAAACTTAAATTAAAATTATTATTTGGATACGTAGCTAAATTTTCTTTTAGTACCCATTTGTCCATATTGACTATTAATCGTCCTTTTTGACCATGGAGAACGTTTTTTGGGCCTTGTGAGCCAAAAAAAAGTTCAGCAACTATGCACTTTTTTAGAGATATTTTAGTGCGTCCCAAGTAACAGTTTCCATTTTAACAATTAACCAGCAATTTTTCTAAATTTTAAAGGGAAACTTTTTTCACTTTGGCCGAGTTCGCCTATCTACCATGTGGGACGCTTTTTAGGCCACATGAGCTAAAAAGTCCAGCAACTATGTCCTTTTTTTGATATTTAGTGCGTCTTAACCAGCAAATTCTCACAAAAGTTAACTTTCTACCAAGGTAACTTTAGTCTCTTAAAGGGAAACATTTTTCCTCCTGGGTCGATTTTACCCATTTATCATGCGGTGCGCTTTTTGGGCCACATGAACTAAAAAGTTCAGCAACTATGTCCCTTTCTAGGTATTTTGTGCGTCTTAACTAAACATAAAGTAACAGAACGTGTACTTGTTACCATAGTAGTCCCTTAAAGGAAAACATTTTTCCCCTGGGTCGATTTCGCCCATTTACAATCCCAAATAAATTAAGACCATAAGCCATTATCATTTAAAATTTCAGGATCATAGGTTGATTCGTTCGAACGCTATTGTGCGTTCAACAGGCACACGGACAGACGGACGGACATGTCTAAAACGTCTTAGAATTATACGACGATCAAAACAGAATTGGTGGAAATGATATTGAGCTTTGAAGATTGAACTACGCCTAGTAGAAAGATTAAACGCAAAGGATAATTCTCAGTAATTCAAATGAGACTCCCGTATAAGTCATTTGATTTATAGCTGAAGTAATCGTTGTTGAAGAAAAATCTTGGCGGGTTTAGAAACAGTTGTACAGTCTGCACGGCAACCTTAGCCAATACAGTTCACCAATTTTTTAGGTTGTTTTGAACAATAAAGATCTCAAACGAGACTTAAAAATTGTTCCGAGTGAGTCATATTAATGATAAAAGACTAAATAAATGTAAACAAAAATAAAAAAAAAACTATTTATACAATCAAGAATATAAATACTTTATAGGGTCCAGTTCAATATTTCGTGGTGTTGCAAACGGAATAACAAATTGTATATACCATCCACCCTGCGGCGGAGGGTATAATTAAACAAAACTGCGTGGCAACGTCTTTTCCATTGAAAGGTCACATCTCCTGAACTTATACCCGAAAGATAAAAGAAGTCGGAATATGTTATGTGGGAAACAAAGTAGCACACCTTGATGAGAAAGTGGGAGATGCCAAGCCCGCTTTAAAAGAATTTTCACATTGGACCGGAAGAAGTCGGAATATGTTATGTTGGAATCAAAGTAGCACACCCTGATGAGAAAGTGGGAGACCCTAAGCCCGCTTTAAAAGAATTTTCACATTGGACCGGAATCTTTCATAAAGGGTACATAAGCTTCGACATGGCCGTACCTATTTTGTCCACTTGTTGCCATTTCAAGGGTGAAGGGTATATAAGATTCGGCCTGGCCAAACTTACCAACGTTTCTACTTGATTATTACACAAATTCAAGAAATCTCCCAAAAACACCAACAGGTAGAATATTTTTAAGGTGTCTGACCTGACAAGATACCTTGTAGGATTTTCCCATTTACCGTCACAGGTGTGCGTGCATACGAACTACTGTGTGTGTGCGCGCCGTTGTTTTACTTTTCACCTGTAATGGGTTAAACCGGAATGTGGCCTGTATAAATAATTCCCAAATTAAGAATGTCTTGCATGCGACTTTTGTAGATGAGCGAGTGGCCGGCCAACACTTGTGTGTTCTCCGTCGACACACTTGAATTTCCACCGAAATGGGAATGGAGAAAGAGAGCCGGGGTAGTTTGGCTTGGTCGGTTACGCTCGAAAGAAAAGTTCCCACATAAACAACAAGAAATGGTGGAAAACTGAAAAATGAAAAACAAGTTGCTGCTATCAAAAATAATTATAAAGAGGAGTCAACCATTATAGTTCATATGTACGTATGTATGAGCATATGAAAGGAGAAGATACGAGCGTTAAACATATTCACATTTGTAGTATGGAACGGAGCGTGTTATCATCTATAATTACGATGCAAAGGCGGCTGAGAACCGGAAAATACTAGTACGAGTAGTTGGAAAATATTCGTATTTTAAGAAACACGCACAACGTCTACTTCGACTCCTCTGCGGCTATACACACACATATAGATTTATGCATAAGTATATATTTGTACATAATATACATACATACATGTAGTATGGCTATATACTATAGAAGAAAAACCTCAAGTGAAGAGGTTTTTCTTCAAGAGCTGGAAAACGTTGAGCTCGCTGCTGCCACCGTAAGTCCTTTGGCAAGGATAACCAAAAGATGAAGATGTGTTTTGTGAGGCAATTCAAATTTTTCTGTTTATGCTCTACTTAACAAATACGCTTCATTTCAGACTTTATGCATAATTAATTAAGACTTAATTGATTGTGACGCACACACGCACACCCACATAGCATTTGGAGATTTGTTATGGCCAAAGGGAAATATTGTTGACAACATATTTTTGATTTGATTCCCAAGGAAGATGTAAATATTAGTCGTTGTAGGCATAACTGTTGCAACTCAAGAAATGTGTTCTTAAATAGTAATACTGAATTCGTACAAGGCAAAACTATATACAGTCGAACCTGGATAAGTGGGAACGCAGGGACCCAAGAAAGATGTAAATAGCAGTCGTTGTAGGCAAAACTATTGCAACTCTAGAAATGTGTTCTAAAATTTGACCTCTCAATTCGTACAAGGCAAAACTAAATACAGTCGAACCTGGATAAGTGGGGCCGGAAGGGATCCAAGGAAGATGTAAATAGCAGTCGTTGTAGACAAAACTATTGCAACTCTAGAAATGTGTTCTTAAACTTTAACTCTCAATTCGTACAAGGCAAAACTAAATACAGTCGAACCTGGATAAGTGGGAACGCAAGGGACCCAAGGAAGATGTAAATAGCATTCGTTGTAGGCAAAACTATTGCAACTCCAGAAATGTGTTTTTAAATTTTAACTCTCAATTCGTACAAGGCAAAACTAAATACAGTCGAACCTGGATAAGTGGGAACGCAAGGGACCCAAGGAAGATGTAAATAGCAGTCGTTGTAGGTAAAATTGTTGCAACTCAAGAAATGTGTTCTTAAATTTTAATTCTCAATTCGTACAAGGCAAAACTAAATACAGTCGAACCTGGATAAGTGGCACCGAAAGGGACCCAAGGAAGATGTAAATACCAGTCGTTGTAGGCAAAACTATTGCAACTCAAGAAATGTGTTCTTAAATTTTAACTCTCAATTCGTACAAGGCAAAACTAAATACAGTCGAACCTGGATAAGTGTGAACGCAAGGGACCCAAGGAAGTTGTAAATACCAATCGTTGAGGCAAAACTGTTGCAACTCAAGAAATGTATTCTTAAATTTTAACTCGCAATTCATACAAGGCAAATCTATAAGTATCTACAGGCGAACCTGGATAAGTGGGAATGCAAGGGACCGCATGGTTCTTCTTACTTAAAGAGGTTTACCACAAACACAGTTTCTCACTTATCCAGGTAATTTGATTTTTATCTCACTTAAAAAGGCAAAGCATGCTATTTTTTATAGAAAAAGGGCAGTTTGTGTCATATGTATTCTTAAATTCTGTTTATTGCCATTAAATTTAAACTCAATAGTTCAATTAAAAAGATTACAAACAGAAGAACATGCTTTTTTAAACATAAAAAGTAAAAACCGAGCGCTCGTAACATTGCACTAGGGTTGTTAGTTTTTGTTAGCCAAATTGTTAGGCAAAACTACAAAAAAACAATCGCCAAACTATAACCGCAGTGAAACTATTGCCAATATCTATGCTCCTTAATCTAATGATGGATGGTACAAAAATTCAAAAAAACGAAGTCATTCAATCTTATATGAGCCAAAATATTGTTAATGCCGACTAAAAATTTAGACTTTCGGCATTAAAGAGCTACTTTTTCTCTAAGACCTTTAGAAGTTTAATTAGGGAGTTTTCGTAAAATCCGCCAGGATAATCGCTTAAACACCACAAGTCTTTGATCTCACTATATTAGGTAAGTAATTGCCAAACCTGACAACCCTGCAACGCACTCCGTAAAAATTCCTTAGTAAAAAGCAAAAACAAGAGAGAAAAGAGAAAAAAAACAAAAATCTTACTTCTTAAGGTACAGCATGAAAAGGGAAATCCTACTCATAGAGGTAAACCAGTTAAAGATCCCATTAATAGGAGTAAATTCAACAAAATGAGTCCCACTTGAAGAGGTTCAAACTCAAGCTTAAAGGTTTTTTTTTATTTTTTGTTCGAAGTGTGCAGGGACCGCCAAAACTGTCCCACTGATAGAAGATTCCCACTTATGTAGGTTCGACTGTATCAAGTTCGGCGGGGCCAAAGCTTATACATATATCCTCCCTCATGGATTGCGATTAAATAGGGAAATTTGGTCAATGAGGCCTGGCACAGTCCTCTTTTCCAACATCATATATACCAACTACTATTGCCATACCGTCATAAGAGCTCGAGATTTGTTCAGAGTTGAATGGGCGCAGGAGCCATGTACATTTGTCGAATATTAACAAAACATTGCCTATACAAATGTGCTGATTTCATTCTGGTAGAATTTGATAACGATCGGTTCATTAGGTTGCCCATTAATGCGGCTTTTTAAAGGGGGCGATCCATAATACCATCGCCATATCTCTAACAGTTCATAAGATAGGGTCTTTAAAATTTTCGGTTGTATGCACTGAGAAGGAAAATAATCTTATATAAGGTAAACTTAACCATAAATAAACATGATTCGGAGTCTACGTTATATAAGGTTAATTTGAACATTTTGACTGGTATTTAACAATAATAACAGTTAATTTAACTATTCTATGGTTGAATTTTTTAACCATAAAAATTGTTAATTTTAAAATAATTATTGTTGTTTTAACAATAATGCATTGTTCAGTTTTTAACCATTAAAATTGTTATTATTGAAATAATTATTGTTGTTTAAGCAATGAATTGTTTTTAACCATGAAAATTGTTAATATTTAAATTTCATAGTAAAGTTATTGAAACAATACATGTTCAATTTAACAATGAAATTGTTAATATTTGTCACTTTGCCATTTTGTTAAAAACTTGTCTTCTATTTAAATATAGAAGCAAGAGGAGCAGGTTAACCCCTGTTCATTGTTAATATTATTAACTGAAGATTGCCAAAGAAAACATTTTTATTGTTAAGTTAACTAATTATTGGTTACCTCTTTTAACCAGAAATATAGTTACTGTTATAATTTTAAATATTAAATTAATCTACTAATCAGGTTTTTTTGTTTACATTTGGCCGGCCTTTTTTTCATTAATTTGACTTGAACAGTTTTTATTCTGGTTCGAGACCTTTTTGTTGTTTATTTTTCAGAATCAACTAAAAAATTGGCGAAGAGTATTGGCTACGGTTGCAGACTGTACAGCTGTTTCTACAGCCGCCAAGGTTTTTCTTTAGCAGTCTTTGGCAACGATTACTTCGGCTACAAATCAAATGACTTATACGGGAGTCCCATTATGATTAATGAGAATTACCCATTGCGTATAGTGCAAAAAGCACTCTTCATAGCGCAATGATATTGCTTTTACAGCATTGATTGTACAGCTAGCATTTGCATTTGGTAGTGGTTTTTTAAAAGAGCGAAATAAATTGTCTTATGATCTTTCTCACAATTACAAACGTTCAGAGCAGAGGAAGCAAGGAAAAAGAGTGGGGGATAAGACAGTCGCAATCGTTGCAACTTCTTGTAACTTAATTCTGAACTTTGCATCACAAAAAGCTGATAAACAAAATTCGATACAATAGAGCCGAATGATCTTAAAATTTTTGTTAATGTCAGACAATTTTCTGCCTCTCTCTTGAAAATACCAACCTTATATAATGTTCGGTCAACTATTTTGTATGAACATTTGATCTCATATAACGTTATTTTGTCTTCGTTATCACACATTTACCATGAAAAATTTAACCAGACTCATGGTTAAAAAAATCATTGTATTTTCGGCTGTGTGGGCAGCGACACGCCTCTCGTCTAAGTAACATATCCTACAAACATGAACTGGCCGAACGTAACATCATGTGACAATTTCTTAACGATCATAGTTGATAATGGTGGCGATAAAAAGGTGTTTTTCAATCTGGTCACATTTTTTTCGGAGTTGGAGTCCAAAGTGAGCATACATCAAGTGACAGCTTTCAATGTCATTTATGCTCACTTTGGTTTGCCATTTCATAATGAATACTTACTCCGCAACAACGTTTGCAAATCGTGGTGAATGGGGGCCCAAAACGAGATGGCCACCGATCCTGATTTTTACAAGAAAATTTTGTTCAGCGAAGAAGCTCACTTTTGGTTGAATGGGTACGTTTATAACCAAAATTGTCGCATTTGGAACAATGAAAATCCACAAGCCATTGTTAGGACGCCGTTACATCCTTCTAAAAAAAGGCACTGCTTGGTGTGCTCTATGGGCAGAGGATTGCATTGGTCCATATTTCTTCAAAAATGAAGCCGGCCATAATGTTACATTCAATGGGGAACGCTATAGAGCCATGTGTAATAACTTTTGTCTGAATTGGAGGATGTTGATGTGGACGACCTTCGGTTCCAACAAGACGGCGCTACATGGCATAAAGCATTTTTTGAAGGAAACTTTTGGCGCATAATCTCGCGTTGAGGGCCTGTGGGGTGGCCTCCAAGACCGAGCGATTTACCAACGCTGGACTGTTTTTGAGGGGTTAAGTGAAGTCGCATATCTATGCAGATAAGAACGACACGATTGACGCCTTAGAAGAGAATATTCGGCGCGTTATTTTTTTAATTAGCCAACACTCAGGGGTTTTCCCCTATACATGCTATGCATTGCGTTGGTCGTTGGAAAGCAAGGGATCGAAGGGGGAAAGAGGGAGTAATGTTTATTGACATTCGCCTTGAATTTCTGGATGTCGTAATTGGTGGGAAATACATTTGCCGGAAGTCGATTCCACATACGGACAGTACGGGCGAAAAACGAATTCGATCTGTAGTGTATAGTGCGGTCAACCGGCAAATCGATAACAAATGGGTGTGAATTTCTGAAAAGTCGTGTATCCCTGCCGAACATCCTTACGTCAGGAATAAGGCCACGACTGTCTGAAGAACACACACCATGGAAGTAGCGATAGAACAGCGACACACAACCCACATTCCGACGATGCTCCAGGGAAACAATAGTGTTGGATACCCTACTATTTGCTGACTTAAGGGCCCAAATGCTGCAAAAAGTAGTCGAAAATTGTGTCTCTTGGCTGGAATATATTCGAGCCAGACGCGGCGGCCACTTGGCCGAAATCATTTTAGGGGCAAACCCTTATATTTATAATAAATATAAGTTCTTGGTCATAGCATTTAAATATATGCGTTTTTTGTCTCGAAAACCACACGTCTAAAAAACACCCTTTAGTAAAGTCATTTGCATGAATCTTCAGTGTACCATTTCTACGGGTCAAGGTGGTACCTGTTTCAAATTATCTCATTTACCCGCTACACTTAATAAAGACGAGTCATCTTTTGGAGTCAAGGCAAATTAACGACCAACAGGACTGAAGGGATTTAACAACATTTTCCAAATCTCTTAAGAGATTTAAGTACATTTAATCCCTAATGGCAACCCTTATTTCTAAAATTATAATCCTAAAGAAGCCTTTTTGCTACAAAATCAATATCTTAGACTCCCTGGGAGATGTTTTCGGTTTTGAAAACCAGCCATAGTTAAAAATAAAATTATGCCAAGACAAGTGACGAGTTTACAGTCCCACAAAACGGCGACTTATGACCCTGCTGCAATTAAGGCGAACCAACACAAAGCATTGATGTCAATGGAAAACCCACATTTAAGTATCGAAGTCGCGTTCACCCCAAGCCATTAAAAACCAATGTTAATTATGATCTGTTTATTTATAAACTCTTGTCGCTCGATAGATGAAACGCGCGCACACACACACAATAATAGCTGTGTTTTTGTTGTAATTATCCTCGGGGTATTTTATGTTTTTGTATTTGGCTTTTTACATTTATAACAAAACGACGACCAGAAAGAGGAAAAAAATAGCAGAAATCTCGGCCACTGTCACTTCCTCATTCCGCCGCCCGTCCGTCCCCATATAGTTTTAGGGCTTTTGCTCATACATGCGATGTGTTTTGTAATGAACCATTAATAAAAGCAGATTTAAATCGTTTTGTCTACTACAACAAGTGTTTAATACAATAAAGACATTTTCATCAGCATCATTCACAAAATTCGAAAAATAAAACACAAAATCAGGGGGTAACCATCAGCAGCACCAACACCACCACCACCAGTGCCATCGTCGTCAATAGGATCATTGTCTTTTCATCGGCAGCGCCATCATAGTCATCGTCATGCCATACACTTCATCATCACCATAACCATTAAGCATCATCATCATCGTCGTCATCACCATCATCATCATCACCATTGTTGTTCGATGAGTTTTCTTTTCAACCAGCTGCATACCGCTGGCATGCAGTCGGTCCGGCCATCGGATTTTTCTTTTCTTGTCCATTCAATTTTTCTTTAAAAAAGAAAATTTTATTTATTTTTCTTCACGTTCGTTCTTCACGCTTAACAGAAAGAAACACTAGCAACAATCAAATCGGCAACAACAGCAGCAACGACGACGGAATGGCCTTATTTCGTATTGTTTATCTACGAGGAGGATGAAGATGCGGGGACAGACGGACAGATGACGGGTTAGATAGATGGATGGATGGCTGTATCACCGCATACAAGTTGTCATGGCTCGCACACACTCACACACACACATACTTCAAAAAGTGTGTAGACACGACTCAAGAGTCAGGTGCCATCAGGCCATCAGAACAACAAATACATGAAGTGTCTGCCTATCCGTTCGTCCGTCCATCCGTCTGTACGAGTAGTGTCAGAAGTCGGCCGGTCGGTTTATTAAACGCAGTGCGTTGAAAATCAAAAAGAAAATATGTCACGTTAATTGAGTTTTCCTCAAAAACCATTTTATTGCCACATTAGCGCAGCAAAGGAAAATATGTCTGAGAGTAGTGATAATTCGTGCTAAGTGTCTGATAAATTTCAATAAAATAAAAAAAAAAACTGAGTGCGTTCAACAATAGGGTGAATTTTTCCAATGTCATTTTTTTGCAAGAATAAAACGACTCTCTGGGCCATCTTGTCTCGCTGTTAAAATCCAAACTTAACCCTTCATCATAGGATAAAGGGTAAATTCAGTTTTTTATTCCGTTTGCAACACATCCAAATACTAATCGGAGACCCTATAAAGTAAAAGTTGTTTTTTCTTAGACATGTGGTTTTCAATCTGGCCACACTTGTTTCGGAGTTGCAGTCTTTTTGAAAGCTGTCACTTGATTTATGCTAAGTTTGGTTTGCCATTTCATAATGAAAAGACTTACTTCGGAACAATTTTAGCGTGGTGAATGGGCCCAAAACGTGATGGCCACTGATCCTGATTTTTACCAGAACACTTTGTTCGGCGATGGAGCTCACTTTACGTTGAATGGGTACGTTAATAACCGAAATTGTCGCATTTGGAGTAATGAAAATCCACAAGCCTTTGTTGAGACGCCGTTACATCCTCTATGGGCAGAGGGAATCAATGTTCCATATTTTTTCAAAAATTAAGCCGGCCATAATGTTACATTCAGTGGAGCCATGAATAATAACTTTTTCGTGCCAGAATTGAAGAATGTTGATGCGGACGACCTTTGGTTCTAACAAGTTGGCGCTACATGTCATACACACGTAGAAAAAAAGTATGGTTGGGATAACAATATTCGAAGAGCATTATACTATTGTTGGGTATAAGGTTGTGGTACAACAATATTATGATCCTCACCACAATAGCATGATTCAAATACAATCATACTATGATCCCCACAACAATATTATGATTTACACATAACCCTACTATGATCCTTTCAACCATAGTATGATTCACACTCAACCATACTATGACCTCCACAGCCATAGTATGTTTCACATGCAACCATAGCATGATCCTCACAACCATAGTATGATTCACACGCTACCATGTTATTATCCCTACAACCATAGTATGATCACACACAATTATACTATGATACCTAAAATTATTTATTAGAATTGGGTTAAGTTGTCAACAATAGATTTGAATTATGAAAATTATTTTATACTTTAATTATAAATTAATTATACTTTTTACAACACACACACACGTTGTAAAAAATCTATTGATGGCTCTCGATGTGGGGTCTCTTTAGAAGTGGCCAGAGTGAGTTGAATTTTCGTGGGCAATTGTGTGAAGAAATCTTGAAAAGTAAGGTTTACAACAGTAGTTCTCATTCGTTTGGGGAGAGCCTGGCCTTATAGAGTTCGGTTTTACTTTCAACAATTGCAGCAAGGCTTTCTGAAGAGGGTTGTCACAGACCCGAAATCGTGATAAAAGTAGTGTGCGGCCACGAAAATCAATATCACTTTGCCATTTTGTTAAAAACTTGTTTTCTTTTTAAATGTAGATGCAAGAGGTATTGAGGTTTAATCCCTGTTCAATGTGAATTATTTTAAAGTTCATTAAATTCAAAATAATAGCAGTGATTTAGAAGAAATCTGTTCGAAGAACCGTAAGCGTTTTTATTAAAAAATAGTTTAGTTAAACAAAGCCAAAGCAGTTTGTTTGAAAAAATTTAAATTTTGTTTTAAAAAAACATATTCAAATGAAGAAAAATTACAATCATACAGTATGATTGCCGTAATCATATTATTGTTAACATAAAACCCAAAAAAAAAACAAAAACACCTACCTTATTGATATTGTTGCTACAGCCATATTTTCATTTAAAAATTTGGCAATAATACAATTGTTACGATACATTTCAACAATATTAATATTGCGGCAATCATATTGTTGTCAAAATTAAAATCAACAAACAAAACTATGGTTGTGACGAGCATAATTTTATTTTGCGAGGAACATATCATATTTTTTCTCTGCGTGCGGCCAACGAAACTATCAGTCATTAGTGAAACTATTGGTGAGCACATTATCTCGCGTCGTAGGCCAGTGGCTTGGCCTCCAAAATCGTGCGATTTAACACCGCTGGACTATTTTTTGTGGAGTTATGTAAAGTCGCTTGTCTACGCAGACAAGCCCGACACGATTGACGCCTTGAAAGAGAATATTCGGCGCGTTATGTTGACATACGTCCCCAAATGCAGCAAAAAGTGGTCGAAAATTGGGCGTCTCGACTGGAATTTATTAGAGCCAGCCGTGGCGGTCACTTGTCTCAAATCATCTTTAACACATAATGTTAAACCCTCCTTCTTTATAATAAAGCTAAATTCTTGGCCATAACATTAAATGATATGCGTTTTAGTTCTTCTTGAAACCCACATGTCTGAAAAAACATCCTTTAGTATGGTATTGATAGTATTGGGAGATATGGTTGTTGGTGGTGGATACATGTGTGACAGAACCTAAAACTTTCAGAACCCTATAAACCGTTGTCCCTTTCGAATTCGTGAATTTTATTGTTTTGATAAATCCATATGTCCATTCTTGAGGGGGCCCTAAGGAGTCCATAGATTCGTCTTAAATATAAAAATTAAAGCATATTGGGATTATTGAGGAAATTCCATTGTTTCTGAATAACCATAAGGTGGGTCGATTTAGCAATCGATATTGTGCCATCGATTTTTCTATAACTTTTCGCATTAGGAAAAAAAGTCTCACTACGAAATATCAAAAAACTAAATTTTTGAGTCGCCCAAATTTCAATTTTTTGACATTTTCTCAACTTTTATTTTTAAGGTTTCTTTAGTAGGTAATTTTAATATATTACCTTTCCAAGGTGTCAATTTGACGACTTTGAAATTTTAAGTTAGTGACACCATTATATCCATACCGAACCAGTTCTGTGACCGGTTCTTTTTTCACCCAGCCTCAATTCGCTACATTGAGGGTATTTATGGGAAGACTAAAGACTCTATGCCTACCTTTTCCAAAAAAGAACTCATTAAAAAGTTAATTGATCAAATTTCATAGCAAAAATTTAAAACTTCCTCAGATTTTTTTTAGTCCTTCAAAAGGGAATATATTCCCTTTTTGACCAATTTGGCTGCAAAACGGAAAAAATTGGCGGCAGTGTTGCGAACTGTTTCGAATCACAAATCGTAACGAATAAAAGGTGCCAAATACCACTACATATTGCTACAGAACTTTAAGAAAAAACACTAAAAAAAATTCGGTACGGAACAAATCAAACAAAAAAATTATCTAGATTTTGTTAAATTATTTTGATTTGAGTGAAAATTTAAAAAAAAATAGAATTTTTCAAAACCGTGTGCAAGCGAACGTTAAGTTATTTTTAATGGGATGACAAGAAAATACCTCAAAACTTCGAAGGCAATTGATGGCAAAATCGAAATAAAGGCCCAGGCACACTGAATCTTTTTTTTTTTTTGTAACGCAGCGTAGTTTTCAACTTGCGGCAGTCAGACAACCGGAAATTAAGAAAAACGCAGCGTAACAAAAAAAAACTTCAGTGTTCTCGGGCTCTAATCAAGAAAGTAGTAAAAATCGCCAAAGAATCGATTTTTTAAAAATCGCTATTTTTCGAAAACACGGTTTTTTGATGATGAAAAATCATTACAATTAGAGCAAAAACCACCAGATGAGTGGCGGAGTGTATGTCGATGTTCGAAAAACCTAATTTTTGGCACACTAGGGACCTATAACCTATGGGTTAAAACCTCGATTATCGAATATCAAATGTCGATTGTGTATGCCCGGGCTCTAATCGTTTTTCAGTGAAAATCGCTGCAGGCGGTACAAGAAAGTAGTAAAAATCACCAAAGAAGCGATTTTTTTAAAATCGCTATTTTTCGAAAACACGGTTTTTTGATGATGAAAAATCACTACAATTAGAGCAAAAAACACCCGATCAGTGGCGGAGTGTAACCAACAGAAAAGTAAAATTACAATCTGCTAGGGTAATTCAGTAAATTGGTGGAACATTATTAAGGGGTGGGGAGGGGGGCTGGGGAATTTCAATCTGTTTTTGCTAAAGTTTCCTATTAAATTTTTTAGTCTTAACTTTGTTTACGGTTTTAATTTTATTGGTGATCAAAGAAGTTTTCCACTTTCGCAGTAAGATTTAATCAGTTGTTAGAAAAGAGTGGGGTTTTCCCGCAGCTAACTTGTTTGGCTCGATTTAACGTATTTGGCACTTAGTCATATTGTCAACATGGTCCCCCTGACCGGCGCTATAGGTCCATCTCTTTGCAACACACGCAACGCAGCTAAGCGTCGCATTCGTTTCTCTTGGCTTTGTAGATCAATAACAACGCACAGACACTCGTCACAAAGACACTCGTCGTCTGTCTGGCTTTGCCTCATAATGAGGAGTGATGATGGCCTAAAAGTCTGTATCGCTGCTCCCTCTCGGCTGCAGCAGAAGTGCATCATGCATGGGGGCCATGCTGAGGATGTCTGATTGCCTTTGGCGAAATGGCAGGCTAGCTGGCGGATTGTCGGCAGCTCGAACTGTCTGCTAGTCTGGTTCCCCCACCTACTTTTTTTCTAGCCATCAACTGGCAGTCAGTCTTTATGGCCAAATAGATGCACCATCTACACGAGTGAGTAACCGTAGGCAGACACTCATCCGGGGCATTCCTAGCATTCAGTTAGACACCATTGCACAGATACACACACACGCACACACTTATTAGAGAGACATTTAGTAGAACAATTGGGAATGTTTCTGCCTCTAGGGATGTTTATGCTTCCAAAGGAGGCAACACCACAGTCAAGCTAATTGTAGGAAGGATGGCCAGCAGTGTCCAGGAGGAAGGGGAGGGCAGAGGGATACAATGACCAATCCCTGTTTTTTTTTTGCTCTCAGATTGGTATCTTTAGGTTGGAGTTAAACAATGTTAGTCATGAATTTAATGGGCACGTAATGAAATGTGTACAGAGTATATATGTACCGATGTGAATATATATATATAGGAACTTGTAAACCGTTTGCTTTCTGCCTTTGTTGCAATTTTTTCTCTCGTTGATTTTTTGTTTGCCTGCAATTGTTGCAGTTCTTCTGGTTTTTTTTCTTATGGCGAGAGTAAAAGTCAGCAACAATGACTGCGCCAGGCCCATAAATAAATGGAAATTTATGTGGTGGCTGCCAATGATGAATAAACTTGACCATTTTAAACGGCGATAGACAAAGAGAGACGCAGAGGGAGGGGGAGAGTATGAAAAAAAACTTGTAAAATCTATTAATTTATTTGCAGAATTCAGACAGACATGGCTGCAATAAATGCAGCACAACTATTCAAGGGTTTCATGCTATAAAGAAAAACCAAGTTTTTTGCTATGACAACAAATAGCAATTAGGGCCTGTTAAGCAGGGCCGTATCGGCGGGAGGACTTTTGTGACACGGGGGCGCCTGGGTGTATTTACGCTCGTTTAAAATATATAAGTATGCAAGTCCAGAAACTTTACCACCTGTACAGGGTGGTCCAAAGCCAACTTTCTTTATAAAAAAATTAAAAACAAGAAAAACGTCGTTAAATTCGGGTCAGCGCTTCATCATTAATTCGCTGTTAAAATAGTAAAAGCAACATTAAACATATTCATACTCGAAGTCTCTGTAGACGCTTATTTTGATTTGAAGGACCATATTTTTGGGTCACTAGGGTCATGGGTACAGGCCAAACTATCTGACAGATCTTGAGAATACTTCTATATTTGGGTTTGTAGTGAAATTTGCTGTTATTTGTCCATATATAATAGTATGTGTGTAAAGTTATATACGTACACAACTCTTGAAAACCATCGGTTCTTAAAGGGTTAACCAAAAGTTGATTGTATGAAAAACAAAAGTGTGCGAATTCATAAATGTATCTGGAATAAGATTGACAACTGATTCTAAAAGAGGACGCCCAGAGCTATTCCTGGTATATATTTTTTTGGCCAATATTTTTCGTTTAGTCACAGTGGGACACATTGTGGCAGGTTATACATCCTAGCCGGGAAGCAAATAAAAACTAAACGAATTCTGAAATGGTTCTGGGATTTAATGACAATTGATGCTAAAAGAGCACGTCCAGGTCTAGTTTCTTTCTTCCAAAAATTTTTGTTTAGCCATAGTGAAAGAAATTTTCACAGGTTTCGCCAAGCCAGACAAGAATTCAGAAAAATACGACTTTCAAAATTGACCTAGAAATCAGCATGTCCAGGGCTATTCCTGATATGAATTTCATTGGCCCAAAATTTTTTGTGGGACAAATTCTTTCAGATTTTACCAATCCGGGCAGAAAATCAAAAATATACCAATTCTGAATTTAACCTAAAAAAAAGAGCACAGTGGGCCACAGTAGGAAAAATTCTGTGAGGTTATACCAAACCAGGCAGAAAATCAAAAATATACGAATTCTGAATTTAACCTAAAAAAGAGCACAGTGGGCCACAGTAGGAAACATTCTGTGAGGTAATACCAAACCGGGCAGAAAATCAAATATTTAAGAATTCTAAAATGGATCTGGGATATAATGACAATTTGGTTCTAAAAGATCACGCCCAGGGCTATTCCTGGTATACATTTTATTCGCCTAAACTTTTCAGTTGGCCACAGTGGGAAAAATTCGGTCACTCACACTGTCGAACTGGCGGTTTTCAGAAGTTTCATACGTATATAACTTCACACACATTTAAATAGTGATTGTTTCTTTTGACCATATACTCGTACCACCAAAAAAAAGAACAACCAAGAAAGTGAAAAAGATCTGAAAGTTGTGATCCGCAAGTACTTTCGAATTTGATCATATCCAATGATTTTTACACACACAGGCTTTCCTGATGGACTTTTTTGTAACAACTTTGACATCGATTTCTGAAAATGAACTTTGGATTCTATTTTTCATAACATTTTCCATACTTCAAGGAAGACTTTTGAACCCATGGTGAACCCACCCTAAAATGTTCACATCTATAGTAGACGAAATTACAAACTATTTTGTGAAAAATGTTAAGGAAAAAAATATCCTTTTTCGAAATATTTAAGGATTAAGGATATATCCTTGATTTAGAGTGTTATGTCCTGCAAGGAGAATGTATTTGTTCTTCTGATGTCGCGTTCCCAATATATTAAACATCTAACACAAACTAACGTTTCCGAAAAATGCTCGTCTAGGCCAACTTTGAGATGCTGTAAAATTTGAACTAAGTCGAATCTGAACACAAGTTAGTTGTGATATGGCAGACAGCAACTAGGAGAGTATATGTGCCGAGTTTCATTAATAAAAATTATGGTCCAAACTAATCAAAATCGAATGAATCCATTTTGTTTTACTTTTATTTAAATTACAAAAAGTAACTTGGATTTGGAACACCCTGCCACTGTCAGGTTTGAAAAAACTAGTTTATCTATCCATGCCTGTCAAGCGAACTCTGCAAAAATAACTAAGAAAAAGAAGCAACATCATTTCCATGAGAGCGGTGAAAGTATCAGACAAACACGTAGAGTCGTCGTAAAAATAATTTCCTGCAAACTGAATAAAAGGATGCTTTTAAGCACTTTTCCTCTTTTTTTAATGGAAGCCCATTTTTCACTCACTGAGAGCAAAAAAACTATTCACACACGCATACGGGCTGTTTTTAGTTCATTAGCACATGATTTTTTATTTTTTTTCGGTGGAATTAAAAACGCTGTTTTCTTTCACACACACATTTTTGGGATCTGAAATACGCACAGATTAGTTTTTTCTACTCGGACCATTCATTCCAAATAAAATTCGCCACACTCTCCGACGGAAGAACGGTGGGCAGGTTGCTAGAATGATAGGAACAGCTGCGGACGTAACGTACAAGTAAATCACTCATCGCGCCCCCTCATTTAGCATAAATGTCAAAGAGAGTCTGACAGTAGAGAGACTGACTGTATAAATAATAGCAAATCTTAAGGGCAGGTATCAAATGCGAGGTGCTCATATTTGGTTTTCCGAAAGCTTTCATAAAAATATAGGTCGGCTGGTTGTTTTTAATAGAGAAAAATTGAACGATCGGACAAAAAAGAGAATGATTTTAAAGATTAAACTCCTATAAAAATAATCTTTAGCTCTTGCTAGAAATGGAAGGTAATGACAAAAAAATAAGATTATTTTTATTTTTGTTTTAGGACTCGAGGTTTTGATTCCTAATCTGCCAACAACAAATGGTTTTTCTAGTCTTTAAAAAAGTAATAATTTAAAAAAACACCTTTTTGGGGCATTTTCTTCTAGCCAAGATATTTTTTTTTGCATTCTGTTCTTAAAAAAATCGTTACTGTTAAAGTAGATAAAAAAATCTATAGGTAAAAATTAGCAAAATCTTCTATATTTCTGATCAAGAATAAGTGATTTTAAATCCGTTTAGTTCATAAAATTGTTTAATTTTTCTTTAAAGAAAAATATTTTTTTTTGTATTCTATCTATTCGTCTAAAACTCCCGAAAATGATTTATATTAGTAAAAATGTGTCATTTATAGAGCAAATCAAAAAATAATTATTTTAATCGATTAGTAAAAATGAGCAAAATGTTCTGTAGTTATTATCAAGAACTAGAGACTTTGAACCCGTTTAGTCCATAAAATGGTTTCCTTTTTCTTAATAGAAACATAATTGTTCTGTGTTCTATCTTATCGTCTAAAACAAACAAATCAAAAAAAATATAATTTAAATCTTTTTTTTAAAAAAAAATAATTTCAATCTTTTTTAAAAATAAATAAAGCAAAAATACAAACTGCGCATATTTTTTACGATAAGGAAATAATTTTATTGCAAACTTATTTTTTACAAGAAAAAAAATTGTTTTCTCCAAAAAAAAAAATAGAGAAAAAACCTTAGAAAACAATGCGACCAGTAAAAATTTTGTTTCATTTTTGATGATAATTTTTTGTTTATTTTTATAAAAATTTGTTAAATTTTTTTTTGAAAATTCACAAAATTATAAAAAAATAACATCGCAAGAATATCAAAAAAAACCTTAGAAAAAAATGCGACCAGTAAAAATTTTGTTTTATTTTTAATGATAATTTATTTATGTTTATTTTTATAAAAATTTGTTAATTTTTTTTTTTGAAAATCCAAAATTTTTTTTGAATCAGTTGCATGAGTTAACTAACATTGCAAAGATATCAAAACAAAGTGTTGGCTTTATATTGCATGAACATTTGTCTATGAGAACGCTCTATTCAAAGAGAGTGCCGCGATTCGCAGATCTTACAAGAGAAATCTCGCCGGTAATAAATTTCGCTTAAACGAAGAGATTGTTAGTAAACAGGAGCCTGTTCAGAGGGGGGAAAATATCGACCTGCAAGAATGAAATTGAAATGTTAGAGCAGTACTTAAGATTGTGTTCCTTTTGATGGAGATAAATAAAGTCATTTTGACTTAAAAACGGTAATTTCTTTGTTAGACCCGGACTTTTCTTTATCTATTTTTTTAAACCTACATTTTTTTGTTTAAACCTACGTAAAAAACAATTTTAATAATTTTTTTTAAATAAAAATTCAAGTCAAAATTTTATAGAAAAAAAGCTATAGTTTTTTCTTTTTGTTTTTATTTATTCGGCTATAGCTTACTTTTTCAATCTAGAAAATGTGCAAACACAATAATCTTTTGTTTGAGATAAATTTAGTGCAAAACTTTATGAAATGTTTCCCTCTTGCTCTAAAAATTGTTTTATTTTTAATGGAAATTTTTTCGCACGTACGGTAAAAAGTTTTTTGTAAAGAAATTATATCTTCATCTATTGGAAGTCAAGAAAATTGTTTTCTTTAAAAAAAAGCATTGTTAAATAAAATGAAAGGGCTAAAAATACAAGTAGAAAAAATGGACCTTTTTGGCCTAAACATCCGATGAATTTAATAAATTGATTTCATGTATTTGTACTTTCAAAATCATGTCAACAAAATTATTTTCATCAATAAACAAATGATTTCCGATATTTCTGATTAAGAAGTAGAGGATTTGTTGCACAAATCCAGTACAAGATTGCGTTTTTCTTCAAAAAACCTTATATTTCTAGACAAAACAAAAAATGTTATAAAATCAATTTTTTTATTAAAAAAATATTATTCCTATTAAAAAAAAGTATTTATCGTTAAGAAATCGCGTTGCCTTAAATTAATTAAAAACTAGAGGAAATGGGGGTTATCAAGTAATATTTTTGTTTTTAAATAAAAAGACTAAATTTGTTTCCAATTCAAAAATCCGGAATAAATTTTTTACTAAAATATATTTTTTTCCAAAATACACTTTTTGTATTCTTTCCAATAGAAAGAAAATGTGTCAAAAAAATTATTATAAATATAATTTATCCCTACAAAAAGAAATTGTCTTCTGTATTTATTTCTGCACGTATGGTAAACAATTTTTTAGTACGCAAATTTTTATATGAATACATTTTTTTCATGGAAAAATGCATTGTAAAAAAAAATTTAATGGATAAAAAAATATCTGTTGAAAACATGGACCGTTTTTTCGAAAAAGTCCTTTAAATCTAATTTTTGTCAAAAAACAATATTTTTAAATTACCATAAAATTGTTTTAATTAATTTAGCTTAGTCGGAATTGTATTTTCTTTAATTGAGAACTGGTGCAGTAGAGAAAGGTACAGCAAAAACATAATTTTATTTTTAAATTAAATTAGGGGTTTTCGGTCAAAAAGTAGGCAAAACTATTTTATCACAAAAATTTATTCACTGAATTTTTTTTTAATTTTAAACAAAACCTGAAGTACCTTGAGCTTAAAAGTAGAATAGTAAAAAAGTTTTTGAGAGGGAAAAATATTTCTTGTTTTGAAAAAAATGATATTAAATCTGTAGTTTCCTCGGCTAAAAACTCAAAAAAAAACAAATGTTCATAGTACAGAAAACAGTTTTTGTTTTGCCAAAAAATTGTGTTATTAAAGAAAGGAATATCGAAATGCAGTCAAAAAATTTACTCAACTGAAATTGTTCTCAGAAAAAAAGTTGTTTTGCTTAAACATTATTTTTTCTCAGTAGTTAATTTTGTCGGTTTTTTCCGGTTTGGGGGATTTGAATCTGTTGGTGGCCATACAATACCAATTCTTTTGCGTATGATGACTTTGAAGTAACGCCAATTTAAAAGCGAGTGTCTCATATGTGAACCAGCCATTCATCAATATAAAAACAAATTAATAGCTGCTGGTTGTTGGTAAAAAAACAAATATGCATTTTTCTTCTGGCCAAAAAGATAAGCAGGCCAGGCAATCTACTTGCCACTTGTGAGATGGTGGTACGTGTTGGGCTGGATGCGTATGGATATTTGTCATGTTCATGATTAACACCGTCCGTAAGCACACATTGTTGCCATAAATCAATGAGTCACGACCGGCCGAACACTTCCAGCCGAAGTTTGACATATGCTGGTCCTCTGTAAAGTATTTCAGTTTGGTCGTTTGGAGGCAGGCAGGCAGAGCAAGCGTGTCATCTTAAAACGTCTATCTGACAAACATCAGCAGTAGTCGAGTATTGACAACAAAGAACATATGTAATATGTACATAAATAGTTATATACTCGTATACATAAGTACATAGTATATAAGCAAACAAACAAGTATTTATGTTCGCATAATGTGTGTTCACAGATATGCTGTTGGTTCAAAAAGTTGATAAAAAGGAAATCGAATAAAACAAAACACAATGAAACATCTTTATCATCGTCGTCATCAGCATCATTATCATTGTCAGTAGCATGGCTTTCAACAGCAGCATGAGCCACATTACATGTCGGGAAGCGGCAGACTGCATCTGTTTTGTTGGCATTTGGTTCCTTCTAAAAGCTGTAATTGAAATTTAATGCAAAAAAACCCCCACCAACAATCAAACAAAAGGAATCAAATTGTTTCATACATGACAAACACATGTTTCAGACGTGAATAGAAGGGACGTATGATAATTCCGGTTGTATTCAAATAATAATAGTACATTTTTCTCCTTAGACGTGATAACCGTTTTAGGAAAATGTGGAAAAATAGATTTTCTTTAGAAGTTATAAAATTTCGACGGAATTTTCTTTAGAAAATTATTAAACTCCGACGAAATTTTATTTAGAATGTTATAAAATTTCGACTAAATTTGCTTTAGAAAGTTATAAAAAAAGTTACAAAACATCAGTGAAATTTTCTTATAAAAATACTATAATAATATACAAATAAAAAATTTCGACGAAATTTTCTATATAAAAATAAAAAAAAATCCGTCGAATTTTTCTATACTAATAAAAATAAAAAAAATTTGACGAAATTTTCTATATAAAAATAAAAAAAATTCAACGAAACCAAATTTTCATCGAAATTTTGTATGAAAACAAAATTTCATCGACATTTTCTATGAAAACAAAATTTTGACGAAATTTTCTATAAAAAAATACAAAATTTCTTCGAAATTTTCTGTGAAAACAAAATTTTATCGAATTTTTCTATGAAAACAAAATTTCATCGACTTTTCTACGAAAACAAAATTTCATCAAAATTTTCTATGAAAACAAAATTTCATCGAAATTTTCTATGAAAACTAAATTTCATCGAAATTTTCTATGAAAACAAAATTTCATCGAAATTTTCTATGAAAGCAAAATTTCATCGAAATTTTCTATGAAAACAAAATTTCATCGAAATTTTCTATGAAAACAAAATTTCATCGACATTTTCTATGAAAACAAAATTTCATCAAAATTTTCTATGAAAACAAAATTTCATCGAAATTTTCTATGAAAACAAAATTTCATCGAAATTTTCTATGAAAACAAAATTTCAGCGAAATTTTCTATGAAAACAAAATTTTCTATGAAAACAAAATTTCATCGAAATTTACTAATCAAAATACAAAATTTCGACGAAATTTTCTATAAAAAAAACCAAAATTTCGACGAAATTTTTTATAAAAAAAAATACAAAACTTCGACGAAATTTTTTATAAAAAATACAAAATTTCGAAGAATTTTTTTTTAAAAAAATACAAAATTTCGACGATATTTTGTATAAAAAAATACAAAATTTCGAAATTTTCTCTGAAAACAAAATTTCATCGAAATTTTCTATAAACAAAATTTCATCGAAATTTTCTAGTCAAGCCATTCCCTTTGGAGAGCTCGAGGTAATGCTTATGCCTTTCAAATTTGACCAAGTCTTCAAAACTAAGACCGAATACTTGAAGCACTGCCAGAATAACTCTTTAACTATACCGAATATTAGAACTCCCGTATAGATAAGTACGAATATACGTATCAGACATATGCACATGAAAATTGTTTTATACAAAATGTATGTACATTTAATTTTCTGAGCTCTCCGAGGGCAAAACTGCTGCATCCACTGATGGAGGCAACAACGACAACCAACTTAACATGGATGCAAGCAGAAAATCTGCCCGTCTAGTTCAAAGCATGTGTACGAGTTAGTAGCTGCTGTATCTGTATCTCGTTTCGTTTGAAAGCATCTGTATCTGCTATTCCTTGTTTTCGCATTACTTAACTCTTGCTTTATTTAGGTTTTTTCTTTTTTTTTTGCTGCTGGTCTGCCCCTTCTTGCTGCTTGTGACCCACTGCAGCATTTTATTAAAGTTTATTTTTTTCTGTTCTTCTTTCTTCTCGGCGACTGCTGCCATCAGTAAGTTTTATCTGTATTGCACTTTAAAATGAGCAACTATGGATTCGAGTATTGAAGAAGAATGAATGATTTTTTTCTTCTTTTTTCTGTTGCAAAAACTGGTCTCGCTTCAGTGCGGAGAATACGACAGGATTGAGGATTGCAGCATACGAGGAGGAGTATGAAGAATAGTCAGTATCCTGGGAGAAATATATTGAAACCTTTTGCTATGAAGGCAATGGCACGAAGATATAATGGAGAGAATAAATGGAATTTCAAAGAAACCAATTTGTTGTTGTCGTTGGAAATTATGTCGCAATTGTAAGGGACAAATGGAACAAGCGCAAACCCGTCAGGCTAATAAGGCCTTTCAAGAAGGCAATTTGACAAACCAATGGAAGAAGTTCTTTAAAGCGGCCATATTGACCAAAAGCATTTTAAAGTCGTTTTCGATCTCTTTAATCTTTTTGGCATTAATGCAACGAAACAATTAATAGATGCAATGAAACATTGCATAGATGCCATGAAACATTTCATAGATGCAATGAAATCTCGAAACACAACTAATGCGTGGTTGTAGCGTTATGAAAGTATCGAATAAAAAATGTATAATTTTCTAATATTTCCAAGTGTTATCAGCTAAAAAGTTTAAGCTCAAAATTGCCAATTTTTTTTATAAAATGGTAAACCGAAGTCTCCTCTAACCCCTATAACATTTTCCATATATTCATCAAAAAAAAATAAAGCTAAAAAGTGCCAAAACTGTCTAAGAAACGTTTACAATTTCTGACTTAATACCCTTTAGCTGATTAAGTGCGATATGATATTTCCCTCCTCAACTTTCATGATTTATTGAGAGATTTGAAGAGAAGTGTCATTCTAGAGAATGACAACCATATGATTCATTTGAATCTTTAATTTATGTTCCTAACGGAAATAATAAGCGATTGCCTGACGTATTATAGCGTATTATCTTTTTTTATAAATAAGCTTTGCCCAGGCAAATAGGTGCTAATTTGGGCTCAACAAAAAGAATAGAAGTTATTATAGAAAGCCGATTTTAGTTGCAGAACAGAAAGTCCAGATGATTTCGTATGCAAATGTAAACTCAAGCTAAGTCTAAAGTTTGCCCTAAAATGAATAGAAGCCAAGGTGCTGGTAAATAGTTGCTACTCTGGGCTAAAATAAGAGAAGGAAAATTGTTATACTTATAGACAGCCGATACCGCTTGCAGGCGGTAAATGCTAAATAGATGTTAAGAACTTCGTATGCAAATGAAATCGATAGCTTAATCTACAGCTTGCCTGGTAACAAACAGAAGTCTCGTGCTGGCAAATAGGTGCTACTTTGGCCTAACAAAGAAAATGAAAAAAATTAAGGCAGCCGATACCATTTTTAGAAAAAAATAAAACATACGGTAAGGATTTTATTTGGAAGAGAATGAAATTCGCTAGAAATAACTAGCATCGAAATATATTAAGTGCGTGCTGGCAAATATATCCCAATTTGGGCTAAACAAACAGCCGACGTCATTTTTATACAGTGAACAACAGTTAATAACTATCAGAAATGCGAGAGGATAAAACTCGTTAGCATTGGAATATATAAAGCTTGTGTTGGTAAAAAAAGATCCCACTTTGGGCTAACCAAACTGTCGACGACATTTTCAGACTGTAAAAAATGGATTTAAAAGCGACATCTAGCGTTTGAATTAAAAACAAATAAAACACATTGCTGTCAAATAAACGTGGGAGAAGGCAAAAATGATTAAAGCTATTATATCCAGCCAGTGTCTCGTTAGCATTAGGATATATAAAGCTTGTGTTGATAAAATAGATCCCACTTTGGGCTAACCAAACTGTCGACAACATTTTCAGACTGTAAAAAATGGACTCACTAGCGACATCTAGGGTTTGCATTGAAATAAAAATAAAACACATTGCTGTCAAATAAACGTGGGAGAAGGCAAAAAGGCTTAAAGTTATTATATCCTGCCAGTGTCATTTAGAGCCTATGCATGACGGCGATTTCAGATGCGAGAAAGCTAAATTCGCTAGCGACATATGGAGTGTGAATTGAAACAAATAAAACACATTCCTGGCAAAATGTCGCTACTTTGGGAGAAGCAAAGAGGAATATAATTACTATATCCTGCCAGTGTCATTAACAGACTTTAAAGGACACATGGAATCGATTTCATATGCGAGAAAGCAAAATATGCTAGCGGCTTCTACAGTTGAAAAAGCTTAAGGTGGACGTGACAAATTATATTATACCCTACACATGGATCTGCAGAAAAACTGACTGAAGAAAAGCCATTTGAGCGGGTCGATCGTTATAAACTGAGCCAAATTGCATCGGGAAAGAATATGTGGCTTCTGAAGCTAAAGACATAAAAATGGCGTTCTTCTTTAACTTCAATAGTATCCGAATCTGGCCCAAAAAAATTAGTTTTGCACAAATTTCTTATGATCGTACCGCAAGTTAGACCTGTAGACTCTACACAGAGGACGGACAGACATCGTTTTATCGAATCAGCAAGGGATTCTAAGTCGATTTTTTGGTATTAAAATTTTTTTTATAAAAACCGTCACTAGTGCATTAAGAAAAACGACGCCAAACATTAGAACTTTAAAGATCAACTCACATTTTCACTGGCGATTTTCAGACGCGATAATGCCGACAACTTGTATTAATAATCAGAACAGAAAATACATTTAGTGCTTTGAGCTATAAAAATTCAGATAGCGTTAAAATTATGTTTGTTACATGTGTAAGAAAAATCTCTTAGAGTTCATGATCAGCCTATCACAAGTAGTTCTATGAAAACAATGAAAGAACATCTTATCTTTAACAAGTATTTTCTGTTGTTGAGAAATTAACCTTAATTAACATAATTGATAGTTATTGTTTTTTTTCTTTTTTAAAAAGAACTAAGGAGACAGCGATCGGTAGTAACAATTACAAATATGTATTAGTAGTTTATTAAAAATGCGTATTGTATGGTCTACGCATTTCAATTGACTTCTCATGGTATTTGATTTGTAGTCCAACACCAAATGCGTTTAAGATAACAATCAATGTCTTAAGTCTCAAAAGGGTGTGTGGTTCTGGAATGATAGGAATATAAGGTAGAACAAAAAATGTTTACACACATATTGTCTAAAAATCACTTTTTTGATTTATCAGGCGATTCGAAAAGAAGCGTCAGTCGAGGGAGCTGGAACCATACAACTGTTTAAAAAAAATATTAATGTTGTCCATACCGAAATAGAGAAGAGGTGTTACTTTGGGCTAACAAAAAATCACTGATATTACTATTAAAAACCGATGACATTTGCAGACATTGAATGCTTACTGGTCAGCATTTAGTGAGCCACTGCAAGCTCTAGCGTCACTACAGTTTGCAATGCTTACTTTGAATTAAAAAAAATATTCTTCGTGTTGGGCAATGGGTGTTACTTTGGGCTAGAGAAAGAGAATGAAATTATTATAGGCATACCATGTCATTTGCATAATGTAAAGGCCAAAACTGCTAGCGATATCTAGTGTAAGTTGTAAAAAAGCATAGTTCGTAAAAATTGACGCTACTTTGGGCTAAGCTAAAAGCAATTATCGTGGGCCTCCGGCGTGTGACGGTTTGTGTTTATCAAATTAGTATATTCTGCCAAGATCGATGCTAGATGATTCTATGTGAAGGGTTTGCTAGATGTGAAGGGTTTGCTAGTAATAGCACCTGTTTGCTATACAAAAAGAAGCATTGTTCTGGCAAAGTGTTGCTACTTTGGGCTAAGCAAGACAATTTTAATTATTTCAGCCAGCCGAGGTCATTTTTATGAACGACTAATAGAGAAACTACATGAAGGTCTCTTTTAAAAGCAGATGAAGCAGGATTTGTTGCAGAGAAAAATCTTTCGCAAAACCAGTGAAGTAATTATAGCACGTAAAACAAAGGAATCTGAATTACATCTATTCTCAAATATTCTGAACGAACTTTAGGTTATGTTTTGGCTAGATCAGCTAGAAAAGTGAAGATAAACCTAAAATGTGTGCCACGAGAAGCGCAGGCAAGGAAGGACGGGACTCAGCTGGGAAGTTTTTGATATTTCGAAATGTAATTAAAAGAATTTCAGGCTACATTTCGGTAAATAAACTTTGTCCAAAGTTGATCTAATACTAGTTTAGACCTTCCAACAAAAAAGATTATATTTTATACTTTTCAAAGAAGAAGATTTTAATAACTTCAGAATTCCATTTCATCTCTAGAAATAAAGTTTTTTTCGGATGGACCTTTCTCAACGTTTTTTAACAGATAATAGTTTCTTTGAGCTTTAGCCTAGGTGGGTCAATCGAGTGGTTTAGAATGCTTAAGCTAAAAATAAGTTAGACGGCAACAACCAGATAAAGCGCTGGCAAAGAAGACCAATATTTCAACTGAAAGCATTTGAAAGCAATTATAAAAAATGTATTTTAGTCTCAACTTACATTGATGAATATAATGTTTCTAACGTTTTGCCAAAGTAGTGCTATTCCTTTAAGAAGGGGGGACTTTCAAAAGAAATTTCTTAACGCCTGGGAACAAATTATTCTCTGAAGGTTTGTCAAACGAAAGGCTTGAAATATGTTAGAAGGCTAGACATATGCTAAACGTCTACAACCAGATAAAGCGCTGACAAAGAAGACCAATACTCCAAATGAAAGCACTTGGAATAATGGAACTGGTGTTCGAAAAATATATTTTAGTCTCAACTTACTTTAGTGAATATACTGTTTCTAACGTTTTGCCAAAGTTGTTCTAAACCTTTAAAAAAAAGAGGAGGTCGACAAAATCCAATTTCATTGCGGGAGCAATGTAACGTTTTGCCAAAGTTGTACTATGTGCGTCAAGATAAATTCGAATTTAACTAGCGGAGACACCAACCACCAGTACTAACAGAGGTCTGCTAAGCCCGTAGCAGAGGTCTGTTAAGAGGTTAACATATCCCCGTAAAATAGTGAAAAATTCATAAAAACACATTTCTTTACGTGTTTTAACAAAATAAAAATAAATCAAAATAAAAACTAGACGTTTACTTTACGAAGCCAAAATAAAAATTACTAAAATAAATTTCAAAATATATAATTATTGAGGTTTTCTGACCTATAATCATCTGGAGGGCAGTAGTGCGTCCGACTGACGCCACATGGAACATTCTGGGCGTATAACATGGATATCACAGGAAAGCCTTTGGCGAGTACTTTCTGATCCCATTATTACATTTATCAAAAATCATACCGAAATATGGAATTTTTTGGATTTTCTGTTCCAAAATCAACCATAATATGGAGGGCAGTAAGTAGTGCGTCCGAGTGACGCCACATGGAACATTCTGGGCGTATAACATGGATATCACAGGAAAGCCCTTGGCAAGTACTTTCTGATCCCATTATTACATTTATCAAAAATCATACCGAAATATGGAATTTTTTGGATTTTCTGTTCCAAAATCAACCATAATATGGAGGGCAGTAAGTAGTGCGTCCAAGTGACGCCACATGGAACATTCTGGGCGTATTACATGGATATCACAGGAAAGCCCTTGGCGAGTACTTTCTGATCCCATTATTACATTTATCAAAAATCATACCGAAATATGGAATTTTTTGGATTTTCTGTTCCAAAATCAACCATAATATGGAGGGCAGTAAGTAGTGCGTCCGAGTGACGCCACATGGAACATTCTGGGCGTATTACATGGATATCACAGGAAAGCCCTTGGCGAGTACTTTCTGATCCCATTATTACATTTATCAAAAATCATACCGAAATATGGAATTTTTTGGATTTTCTGTTCCAAAATCAACCATAATATGGAGGGCAGTAAGTAGTGCGTCCGAGTGACGCCACATGGAACATTCTGGGCGTATAACATGGATATCACAGGAAAGCCCTTGGCGAGTACTTTCTGATCCCATTATTACATTTATCAAAAATCATACCGAAATATGGAATTTTTTGGATTTTCTGTTCCAAAATCAACCATAATATGGAGGGCAGTAAGTAGTGCGTCCGAGTGACGCCACATGGAACATTCTGGGCGTATTACATGGATATCACAGGAAAGCCCTTGGCGAGTACTTTCTGATCCCATTATTACATTTATCAAAAATCATACCGAAATATGGAATTTTTTGGATTTTCTGTTCCAAAATCAACCATAATATGGAGGGCAGTAAGTAGTGCGTCCGAGTGACTCCACATGGACCATTCTGGGCGTATAACATGGATATCACAGGAAAGCCCTTGGCGAGTACTTTCTGATCCCATTATTACATTTATCAAAAATCATACCGAAATATGGAATTTTTTGGATTTTCTGTTCCAAAATCAACCATAATATGGAGGGCAGTAAGTAGTGCGTCCGAGTGACGCCACATGGAACATTCTGGGCGTATAACATGGATATCACAGGAAAGCCCTTGGCGAGTACTTTCTACTCCCATTATTACATTTATCGAAAATCATACAGAAATATGGAATTTTTTGGATTTTCTGTTCCAAAATCAAGCATAATATGGAGGGTAGTAAGTAGTGCGTCCGAGTGACGCCACATAGAACATACATATGACGACATGCACATATGACCAAAATTGTCCGGATTTTATTTTCATCATATTTCTGCTGTCAATTTTCATACAGTCTGTAAGGAAATCGGTAAGAATTGCGATTTTATTGAATAAACACACACCGCTTTTTATTCGTGACACTCTAATGTACGCAATGCCAGTATATACATGTGTACATTTGTAAGTATGAAAGTAGTTATGCATACATACATACAGTGCCGCACATAAGTATTGGCACTCAAGCCATTTTTTTTGTTATCAATACATATTGAAATTTTTCTGTTGGTGTAAAAATTAAAAAAAAAAATCTATTATAATGGAATGATTTTTAAAAATTCTAATTTTTTTTTTTTTTTAAAGCATATTAATAAAAAAGGACAAGTTTTGGCGCACAAAAGTATTGACACACTTAATTATATTACTATATAAACTAGTTGTATCACTTATCTAATTATTAGTGGGCATTCCCTTCTGTTTAATAACTGCTTCTAGGCGTTTTAGCATTGAATGCACTAATTTTTTCGTTGTTTCTTCCCACAGATTCTGCCATTCTTCCAATATGGCGCTTTTTGTTGTGTTTTGTTTGAAACTGCACGCTTTTTCACTCTTCTGTCCAACTCTTCCCATAAATGTTCAATTGGATTGAGGTCTGGAGACTGTGGGGGATGTAGCAGAACATGTGCCGTGTTAGCCACATTTTCGCTATATAAGACGCATTCTTGAGATCATTATCATGTTGAAAGGTAAATGACGAAGGCAGATTCAGCTTTTCCGCACTTTTCTTGACGTTTTCTTCCAAAATGTTGAGATAAATTGTTTTGTCCATAATGCCATCTACAAATACAGGCTCGCCAACGCCTCCAGCATGTTTCATAGTTGGCGCAAGGTTTTGTTTATCGTATGCAGTGTTCGGTTTTCGCCATGTTAAAAAATGTTAAACTTGCTTTCATCGGAGAAGATTACTTGGTCCCAGAAACTTAATGGTTTACTTTTATACTCCTTGGCATATGCTAATCATTTAGTTTGGTTAACTGGTGATATTAGTGGCTTGCGTCTAGCAACACATGCATTGTAGTTAGCTTCACGATGCACTCTTCTTATTGTCATGACAAGTACGTCTTTCCCAAAATCGTCTTTGACCTCAGCGGCAATCTGGGTTGAAGTGGCTTTCGGATCAAATTTGACTTTTCGAACAACTTGCTGGCATTCGCGGACGACCTGAGCGCTTTTTGTTTTCAAAATTCTCAGCGCCTTAAAATCGATTTATGATGCTGCGAATGGTAAATCTACTCCTATCCATCATTTCACCAATCTCTGCATACGATTTACCTTGATTGTGCCAATAAATGATAATTTTACGCTGCGATTCCGTGGTTTCTTAAAGTTTTCGACCCATTTTAATCTCAAATTATTTTTTACGCGAATTCTATTAAATTTTCTTGCCAAAATCAACTCGGCTGTGTTAACGGCAAATAGACACTCTTGTTTTGCTTTAATATGTTGCCAGTTGGCAATATTTTTTAGAGGTTGCCATATAATTACATAATTGTTCCAATAGTTTTGTGCGCCAAAAATGTGCCATTTTTAATTAATACGAGTTAAATATAATTAAAAAATATAAATAAAAAAAAACCCAAATTAGCTGTAAAATTGTTTCATTTGAATAGAAATAATTTTTTTTGTAATTTTTACACCAACGAAAAAATGTCAATATGGGTACCAATAAGAATATGGCTGATGTGCCAAAACTTATGTGCGTCACTGTATCTTGTTACGGTATTTTTGTTTTATTTGCTACTTGTTGATCGATGCACAAAAGTCTCAAACAAACAAGAGGCCTCATGGACGCTTCAAGCTTGTATGTATGTACATTAGGGTGGGGCGATTTGAACATCTTAATGGGCGCTTCGCGTTTCAGATTCTTGGAATCCAATACTAACACACAAATTGTAGCCAAGACAATAGTTAAGAACTCTCTAGTACATCGCAAAAGCGTTGGAACGCTCCTTTAGACAGTTTTGGCCTTGTGAAAGTGCACATTTTTCGTGAAAATATTGATAAATTACCATTTTCAGTTGTTCATAGCGCAAAATCATAAAAATGTTAATTTTCTTAATTTTATTCTATTTTTTTTTATTCTGTTTTACTCTATTTATTTTATTTCTATGGTTTGGCTAATGGTTTGGCTGTTATAGGCCAAAATATCCAAAAAAAACGTAACAAAAAGTCGTGAATTTTCTATATTTTCGACTTTTTGACCATGAAACCGAAGTTTTTTCTAAGTAATATGTTCAGAAAAATTGTAGCCCGAGACAATAGCTACAACTTTACTTTTGAAAATAAGTCAAAATTTGAAATAGTTTACGAAATATGAGCCCAAGAAAATTTGCAATTATTCTAAAAAAATTAAGTCTGAGAAAAAACTACGGTGAAAATCGGGAGGCTCGATTTTCACCGTAGACGTATGGTCTAGTGGACTTTTTTGCTCGGTACAATCCCAAGAATCTGAAACGCGAAACGCCCATTAAGATTTTTTTCCTTCCATACTAATCGCCCCACCCTAATGTACATACATATGTATGTATGTATGTATGTACATACATATGTATGTATGTATGTAACTCAGATGGAGTTTTGTCAAAAGCAAGGATTCGTTTTAAATTCCCCTATGAACGACCAAACAAATTTATCAATCGGCAGAATGTTCAATGCGCCCATAAAATAATTGATTTTGAAACAGAAAATACCAAAAATTCCATATTTCGGTATTATTTTTGATAAATGTAATTATGGAATCGGAAAGTACTCGCCAAGGGCTTTTCTGTGATATCCATGTTATACGCCCAGAATGTTCCATGTGGCGTCAGTCGGACGCACTACTGCCCTCCAGATGATTATAGGTCAGAAAACCTCAATAATTATATATTTTGAAATTTATTTTAGTAATTTTTATTTTGGCTTCGTAAAGTAAACGTCTAGTTTTTATTTTGATTTATTTTTATTTTGTTAAAACACGTAAAGAAATGTGTTTTTATGAATTTTTCACTATTTTACGGGGATATGTTAACCTCTTAACAGACCTCTGCTACGGGCTTAGCAGACCTCTATTAGTACTGGTGGTTGGTGTCTCCGCTAGTTAAATTCGAATTTATCTTGACGCACATAGTTGTACTAAACCTTTAAAAAAAGAGGAGGTCGACAAAATCCAATTTTATTGCGGGAGCAATGTAATCTCTTAAGGTCTGGAAAAAAAAACTATTCTCTGAAGGCTTACCAATCGAAGGGACCAGAATGTTTAGGCTAGAGCTTAAGACAAGCATTATCAGGAAAAGCACTAACATAGCAGACCAAGACTTCTATGGATAATTACATTCCTGGGAATTACAGACTAAAAACAACAGAGATATGATCGAAACTCTTGCATAAATTTTGTTTATCAATTTATCAGAAGCAGCAGAGGCTGCAGGGAGAACACGAGTAAGAAGGCCGAGATAGAACTGGAACTCTAACCACTTCTTCTCGGAAAGCGAAATGTAATTAAACTATCTCTTTTTACATTGAACTGTTCCTCTCGACGATGCGTGTTATGTTTTAGCTATGACACAAAAAATTTTCTTTTTTTCAAGGTATACAAACTTTAAGACAAGGTTTTGAATTTCAAGTTCAACAAATAGATCAGGTTTCTCAGTGGCCTGCTGCCGAGTGCTATCATTTAAAAGACTATTTTATGGTTATCTTTTAAATTCTTTAAAGCAAAACCTTGACCACTTTAAATTTTTACATTTTAAAATATAATTCTTTCAGGGAACACCCTTTTATTCCTATGGTTTAATAGCGCACGATAAAAATTGTTTATAAACAATTGCCATTATTTGCCCAGCCCACGTTTTTATATTTAACCAAGTAAGTGTCATCGGCGTATCCGTAGCTGGAGTTATAAAGACTTCAAACCCAAACGAACATTTCAATTCCTAGAATTGAAAATGCCAAAGAAAAAATATTCACTCAGTCAGCCACACATCCATCGTCCGTCTGTCCATGGAAACATTTTTCATCGGCTACTTCCGCCGGTCTTGTGTTTTCTCGCTACTTTGTTTTGTTTTGTTCGGTGGATGACATAAATTTATGATTGATTAATAATTATTTTTTCGTTTTAAAAAAGCAACAAAAACAGAAATACAAAATAATTAAAACGGCCGGTGTATAGACATCCCTATATGGAATGAGCACGTCCACAATGAATGGGTTGGGATTCTTTTTTTAAATGCATTCATCTTGAATGAATTGTTTTTTTAGGTTGTTTTTCGGTATGAATAAAAACTATGGCGGAATAATTGATATGAAATTTCCTTGGAATTCAGAAATATGGTTAAGTGGCCATTTTTAATATTAACCGGAAAGGTCATATCGTAGCATTTAGGCGATTTTAATACTTATTAAGCGTAGAACCTTGATCATAGATGTAAGAGGGCAGATGACAGAAGACTTAAACGATGGAATGATGAGTCTGAATTAAAATTAAGTTGAAGTTATGTTTTAGCAATATGTGCTAAAGCAACCAAATGTGTAATAAAAAATATTTCTATTTACGGTTTACACTCGAGAATTTGTTTTATTAGAATCTAAGCCTTGATGGCTTAACTTAACACTGGATAATTATCCAGTCTTATTATCGAGGCTAAATACAAGAGGAGTAATCATAATAAACTTTTTAAAATTCAAAGCGAACAAGTTGAAATTTATTTAGTTGTTGATACACCCAGTTCTTAATTTAGGGGGGGAAACCCCCTACTTTACATTCTCTTGGGGATAGCGACATCTGTACACGCAGAGAAAAAACATGGTTACTACATGGTCACGACAATAATAATATGTTCTCCGCAATAAAAGTATGTTCGTCGCAACCATAGCGTTGTTAGCTGAATTTATTTTTGACAATAGTATAATTGCTGCAATATTAATATTGTTGAAATGTAACAATAGTATTATTGCCAAATTTAAAAATGAAAATATGGTTTTAGCAACAATTTAAATATGGTTGATGCGACAAAAGTATTGTGTTTTGCATTTTATGTTAACAATAATATGATTACGGCAATCATACTATATGATTGTAAGTTTTCTTCATTTAAATATGCTTTTAAGAACAAATGTTATTGGTACGGATCTTATGCAATAATAGTACTTTTTTATCGAAATTAAAATTTTTAAACAAGCTGCTTTGGCTTTATTTAACTGAAATATTTTTAATAAAAACGCTTACGTTTATTTCAAGTTATTTTTTCTACTGTGAAATAAATCACTCGTATTATTTTGAATTTAATGTATTTTTGAATAATTTTCATAATTTAAATCTATTGTTGACAACTTAAACCAATTCTAATAAATTATAATGGGGATCATAGTATAATTGTGTGTGATCATACTATGGTTGTAGGGATCATAATATAGTTGTGAGGATCATACTATGGTTGTGGAGATCATAGTATGGTTGAGTGTGAATCATACTATGGTTGTGGGGATCATAGTATGGTTATGTGTGAATCATACTATTGTTGCGAGGATCATAGTATGGTTGTATTTGAATCATACTATTGTTGTGGGGATCATAATATTGTTGTACCACAACCATATACCCAACAATAGTATTATCCTCTTCGAATATTGTCACCACAACCATACTTTTTTTCTGCGTGTCGGTACAAAAGAAACATAAAAATAAAGCTATTTGAAATAGGTTGAGCCATTTTCAATTTTTTTTATGCATGGACATACCTAATGATCTCAAGTAAGAATAATTAGCCAATGCGTTGCGAATTTGAGGAGACTTTCTAAGAAAAATTATTGAAATCTAATGGAACTGGAAAAATATTTCTATAAGCCATCTATTTCTTTCAAGCCAACTATTTGCTTTCCAAAACTACTAAAGTCGTATTAGGTTCGAAGGCCGGGTTTATAAAAAGAACTCATGTTACTCGGTCGGTGTTATCGGCGAGGAAAGGTGGCATTTTTGGTGGCTTTTGTGATCCCAAACATTCCAAAAATGTAGTTCCTTTTTTTAGTTCTAATATCATTTTGTCCCACGTAGATTCTTTTTTTCTATCGTGTTGATGTATTGAATATTTTTAAATATTTTAAATTATTTAATCGACCTTTGTGTGATTTCTTTTAAACTATGTTAGACAGACTTTTAAGGTCATTAGTGAATGCAAATAAATTAAAAGATTAAATTATTTCGGTTTTACAACCGATGTTTCGCTGGATGTTTTCCAGCATCTTTAGGAATGATATTATTATTGAATATTTAATCTTTCTGTTGTAAGTAAAAGCAAAGAAAGTTCATAATATTTAAGTACGAAATACGTAAATACCACAAATATTTAAGCTATGCCCACCTTAAAATGTACTGCTCGACTTAGAATGACCAATTCATTTGATTTTACGATATCTTTCTATCCGTCCATCCGTCCGTCTGCTGTCTTTGTAAAGCTGTTTTCAAACTATAGGTCGCACTGCTGTCCGATCTTCACGAAATTTGCAAAAAAAAAGGTTTTTGTATAGTCTGTTGACTTTCGGATTTAGATATACTTATCTCCCACCCACATGTTTAACTAATTTTATGTCTTTAGCTATAAAAACCACATTACGATCAATCAGCTCAGATAAAAATGGGTCGGTCGCCCCAGTGCAAAGATCTCTACCGATATAACATACAACCGCTCTAGAACATCCATTTTAGTTCTGATTTTAAACAAATTTGGTATGGTATATTTCGATTGACAAACAACTAATTTTGGACCTACTTAAGAACTATAGGCTAATTTTGTCATAAGTCTTTGTAAAAATTGCCTGGGGCCCAAAAAATGACTTTGCAACTACATGGACATACTTATATAGCTTTAAAATAAGTTAAGGGTGGTCCAACTATAATGCACTATGTTTATTGTGAGTCACACCATAACGTCAATTTGTTTGCCCAACTTAATTTGACACTTCTTTGTTTTAGTGTTTGACAAATTCAACCAAGGAGACCTACACAATTGAGCAGCTCTTTAAAATTGTGTTTAAGCCTTTTACGAAAATAAGCGTTCAAATCAAAATGCATTTCGTACACTTCGTGATTTTTATGGTCAGCATAATCGACCAATTGTGTCCACAATCGGGTGAATTGTGCGCAAATTTCGGTCTGTAGGAAATGTTCGCCCAGTTCGTTCTGCCAACGTTCTTTCATCGGGCCGTACTTTATAAAAAATTAGGTCGGCCAAGCAGTTACCGTAAATGATGTTCTCTATCACGAGATGACAACGGACTTCTTGTGACCAAAAATTGAGGATATGGACCTGGACGATATGTGGTTCTAACAGAATGGGGCTACTTGCAGTAAAGCCCACAAAACAATGGCTCTTTAGCGCGAGAAATTTAATGGCCGTATTATCTAACGTCGTGGCGATATTTATTTGTCTGATGATCATGTGGTGATTTGAGACCGTTGGGCTTCTTTCTTTGGGGATATTTAAAAGAAAACGTGTGCGTCAATAAGCCAAGAACAATTCAAAACCTCAATGATGAGGTAATTTGGCAAATAAAAGACATTGAGCCTCCATTGTGTCTCAGAGTCATTTCAAATACAGACTAACAGATAGAGGTATGCCACCGTAGCCGTGGCGACCATTTGGTCGAAAGTTAGTTTCACACATAATTGTCATAGATCCTTTTATGAAATTAAAATAATTCTTAGAAAACACACGCAGAGAAATGATATGGTCACACTATGGTCACCGCAACAGTAATATGTTCTCTACAATAAAAGCATGTTCGTTGCAACCATAGTATTGTTTTTGAATTTCATTTTGACAATAGTATGATTGCGACAATATTGCTATTGTTGAATTGCAACAATAGTATTATTGTCAAATTTAGAAATGAAAATATGGTTGTAGCAACCATATAAACATGGTTGGTGCAACAAAAGTATTTTTGTTCAAAATTTACGTTAACAAAAATTTGATTGCGGTAATCATACAGTATAGGTGCGACTATGAACACAAAAAAAGGGTTTTATAGAGCATACATGTATGTGTGTGCGTATGTTTTTTTGGTATACAAAAAAAACACATACACACGATTCAGTGAATGGTTGCTGTCCATTAAAAAAACAATAACAATCGGATGGTAGTTCGAGGGATTTTTATTGTGTTTACTTTGTTCAGTGAAATACTCTAATACCGACTGGTTCTCGTTTATTTAAAATCTGCCTGCACTTAAGTATATAGCCATTGATCATGGTTTAATCACATTCGTTACTTGGTGTCTACGGATGGTGAAGTAGCATTCACCCCTGCTGGCAACTAAAAGTATTTTTGACCGTTGGAATATATATTTTTGTTTCTTGAATGAAATGTTTAACAAAAACGTGGCCTCAAATCTGGCTATGAACTAAAAGTAATGCAATTTAAAATAACATACTTAATAAAAATCTCTATTTTTGAATAACAACAATAACCAATCCTAATAAATAATTTTGGACACCATAGTATGGTTGAGTGTGAATCATACTATGTTTGTGGGGATCATAGTATGGTTGCGTGTGAATCATACTATGGTTGTGAGGATCATACTATGGTTGTATGAGAAACATACTATGGTTGTGAGGATCGTAATATGGTTATGTGTGAATTATACTATTGTTGTGAAGATCATAATATTGTTGTGTCACAACCATATTCCCAACAATAGTATGATCCTCTTCGAATATTGTCACCCCAACCATACTTTTTTTCTGCGTGCATTTTGTTTATTTACAAATAACATCGTGGGGTTTTGTTGGACCACCATTTATACAGGGTGATTCATTCACGACTGGACGACACATTTCACTAGCGTATTCCTTGGCTCATTTCATAAAAATATGTCCATCTACGACCTTGTCCAAAAATGCAAGGGGTCAAAATGGCAGCGGGGGCAAGGGGCGAAAAGACAGTTTTTTTCTCCTAAAAGCTAGCTCTGGGTAAATTTAGAAATGTTCCAGCGCACAGGAAAGTAATTACTTTTGATTTCGAATATAATTTCATAGGCAAACTGTTAAACTGGAAAGCCGGCCAATGAAGTTTTTTTTTTATTTTATAACACCTCGACAGTCGGGTTTTTCAAAACACGGCTTAAAAAAACCCTAAATGTCGGTATTCTGAAAACCCCGGTGTTTTGGGACACTACTGCCTACTTAATCGAAAAGTCGTAGAGCCTACATAATATACACCCAAAAGATGACTTCAAATATATTTCCTTTGCCGTCTCTACTTAGAATCTGCCTGACATTTCCCAGAATGGCAATGTCGTCGTCGTTGTCTCAAACAATTGGCAATTTTTGTGTATCGATTTTGCTTTAACATTTATGAGTCATTTTTAGGCAAACAGTTTGCAATTAATTAAATGCTAACAATATTATTATATATTATAAGTAGTTAATATAGAAACAAAACAAACAAACAAAAAAACAGTTCCACTTACCATTTGAAGAAAGCATGTTGACAGTAAAAAGTGTCGTCTTGTGCACGATCCCATGACATAATTGTTTAAAACATACGAAAATGTAAAGAAAGTGGCTTTCCTGCGACTTCACACAAAATCAACCCAACCAACAGCAGGTTTTTGGATATTTGCAAAATCAGGTTTTGTTTCTTGTTGTTGTTTTTCCTTTCTGGGCTATTTGGGAAGCCTGCAGCAGGAGGCAGGCAGGAGGCACTTGAGTTGTGAAATCCTCTTTCACTTGAATGCAAATGTAAATGAAACCACCAGCACTCACTCGAAAGTGGATGGATGGATGGGTTGGGATGTATGGACGTTGTTCGTAAGGACGGACGTATGGGCGATCGTTGTTGTTGTTTAATTCAAGGGTATTTCCGGTTTCGTTGAACTCCTTTCTTGTTTCTCTATCGGCCTCTCTCTCTCTCTTCGTTCGCTCGATTATTTCTTATTGTTATCGGCAGAGTGTGAGAGCGGAGCGCATGGTGCAAAACAAGTTTCTTGTTCTTGTCTGGTCGTTGTTTGTTGTAGCACACAACAACTTTTTTTTTTGCAATTTTTATTTTTCTTTAATAAATTATACACACAAAAACACTTTTATTCAGAAGAAAACTAGAAGACAAAGAAAAGATTTTTAAAGAAACCACCAGAGATTAATTGCACTTTTCAATTGGTTTGTCAGAATCACAGTGACAAATTTCATTGAAAATTCTTTTATATGTTTAACACTTTTTCGTTGTTGTAATTGTTGTTTGTGTATTGATTGTGTTGTTGTTGCTGTTGGTAAACCTGTATAGCATGACTCAATTATTTAGTTGTTGATTGACGTACTACGTACGTACATTTTATATTTTCATTCGTTATTTTCGTAAAAAAAACAACAACTCTCGTTGTATTGTGCCATGTCTTGTTGCTGTTCTTTTTGAAGTATGTGTGGCGGTATTTTTATTTTCGGCTCTACATTCAATTACTCATATTTGTAACGGTCTGCGGCGTTGAGGCAAGTGGTGAGAGTTGTGTGTCGTGAGTTGGGAGAGTGATAAAGACGGATGATAATTGTGTGGTTGTTTGGCCAGGTGAGAGACTAAGAGAATACTAGCATAATGACAGTTGGCTTTAAATCATTTACGAACACTCACACACATGGACATAAAGCCAAAGCAGCAGCTCAATATGAAACCAGTGTTGCCACTTGGCGTTTATTACCTATTGTAAAAAAGAAAACCTTTGCAATTGTTGGTCAAGTGCTTTATAATATAGCCCCCCTTTCATATTATTTGTAGAGCTCTGACAAGAGATAGTTTTGTGAAGACAACAAAAATAAACTTACACTTTTTTACTCAGTCACACATATTTTTTGAAAACAGATAATTAGTCGTCATTTGACGTAAGCGCCCAATTCGATCTTGAAACGTTGTAATTTGTGTGAAAAAATCGAAACATATTTGCCAAAATTGGAAAATTTGAAAAAGTTATATTTATTTAAAATTGTGGGACATTTTATTGGAAAATTGTTTTAAAAATGTTATTAAAACAAAATTAGAGCGCTTAACGACATTTTATTAAAATCTAAAAATATAACAAAATAAGAGGCGCTTAGCGACGGATGGGGTCGTTAAGCTGAATGATTTTTCGCATCATATTGAACTTTCGCATTCGCAAAAAACAATTTTGGAATTTTCGTATTCGAAAAAACAATATTACAGTATTCGCTTTCTGAATCGAAAATATGTAAACTGCACAGATACGTTATTTTATAGAAGGGTAAAAAAGCACAAGGCATTTTTTTAAAAAAAAAAATAATTTTAAAATTTTTAAAGAATTCGAAATATATGGTAGATAACTTAATTTTTGTGAATACTATAATAAATATTTTTCTTTTTCATTGAGTCTGGTACAACAATCATCATTTCCTGTCATAATGTGTTAAACTTCTTATACAAAAATTTTTGAAAATTGTATTTGATCGATGTCTGACACAGTACAAAAAATTGTACAATTTTTGTTTTTTTTTCTGGCTTAACCGGGAAAATCATGTTCATTTCTACTGTTTCATACAAAAAAGCATGGTAAAATCACATTTATGAGTAATTTTTTATGCAATTTATGATTTGATCGGTTTAATTTTGAAATGGGTATATCGCACCTTTTGCTGGCTGTTGCAAACATCCGCAAGGGTAAGTGCAGTTTTGCTATCGAGTGATATTTATCGAAGCTTAACCGCAAACACCATCATTGACTAAGCGATTGGGTGGGTCCTTCTTGGATACCACAGCTCTATGTGCTTCGGCTCCACAATTCATGTTGGTTTTCGTGATCCCTTGTTATTTTTTGTGTGTGGGATTCTCCTTTGATAAGAAATTTAGCCAAAATATGTCTATGAGAGTTATTGAATTGCATAGGTGTTTTGTTTTTAAATGGCGGGATGCAAATTTACAGGTAATTGCTCTTTTTAAATCGTGATACTTTTCAAAGCCTCTTAAACTAAGACTGGATAGCTAGAAAGGTAGATAGAGCTTTTCGATAATCAAGCAGCAGACTAAGTACTTCAATGATTTTTTTGTCTTTTTATTTTTAATATTCAATTCATATTAGAGTTTTTTGTATTCCGCGATAATTAAGACTGAATAAAAAATCGTCATAGTTAAGTCATTTGTTTACAAATGTTGAAAGGAGAAGTCTCGAAGTACTAGACTCTTCAAAAATTAGAAAAGTATTTTTTTCAGTCATTTTGATACTAAACTGGATAACTATCGACTTTAAGCCTCTATACAGGCAAAGTACTAAAACGGCTACAACAGATTAACTGTATTTAAGAATAGAATACTGCAGTAGTTTTCCTAGATACTGGATCAAAGATGGCATTTTTTGTTAAAAAATTACTTAATTATTTCTATTTCGTTATTTAAACTTAGTTATCGGGGCTTAGCCAAGAGCACCACTAATTAATGCATTTCTTCTATTTGCATAAACCATTTTGCCACTTGTTCCAACGTTTTTTGCGTTATCAGGCCTTACTTATCGGGACTCCGAAAAACATCTTTAAAGCGGATGTAAGACCGTCCAAAAAACTCTTTTAACTGCGTAAACTTGTAATTTTATTCTTGCAACGTTGTCAGAAAAAGCATTGTCAGACAATAATATTAAAATTTTCTTTTATAACAAAATATAAAACGTGTATTTTTTGTGATTGATACAAAAAATGAAAAACTGAATAAAAATGAAAGAAAATAGAAAAAGCGCGATAAAACTATTTTCAAAAATTCTATTGAGTCTTGCGAATGAACTGAAGATGCTGAGCTGGAAGAGAATATATGTATATGTCTTCAAGAAGGTCACAGTCAATTTGTATACATAACTCCAGTATTTGTATCAAATATTCAGTGTTGAAACAATTTATACCCTTAAGCCCGCTACTAAGTTCGCCAAATGTGCGAAGTATATGCATTTGATTGCAAAGTTTATGCATTTGATGCAAATTGGAAAAATGGAGAAGAAAAAAGTCAGGACAAGGCATTCATGAACAATTTCAAATTGTTTGGAGATACTTCTAGCCGATGATGTTTTTGAAGACCACAATTTTCCCATTTTTTTCTAGACACACAATTGATAAATTCTGTAAAATTCTTGGACAGTTCTGGCAATATGTGAAAACGCATCTTGCAATTGTTGTCAGACACCAATCTGACAATTACAATAAAATTGTAAGATTTTCTTGCAATCGTCGGAACTGACAATTCTCAGTTGCTAAAAATTGTTCATAGTCAGTACCGTCTGTACATAGAAGCTTAATGTTACAAACGAATTTCCCACTTTTGACTGCATTTCTCAATCTAATGGGACATTTTTAACTTTGTGGGTGGCAACACTGCACAAAACCGAAGTAGCATAAATGATCGTAAAATACATCATGAGATTTGAGTTGTGTTAAGTAAACATGATCAGTGTTGTTTTTGTTGCTGCTGAAGATAAGTTTTTGTTGTAGTTGCTTGCGGCTGCGTCTGCAAGTGTGCGTGAGTGTGCTTGTTTTTATGAAAACCCGAAAAAGACGTTATCTTCATTATGTCGTTTGCTTTGTCCGTAATATGCAGTGAATGGACGGACACGACCAACGTTTGTTTGTTTGATGTTCGTTCATGTACATGTGCTCATACTCTCGCGCTCACACACAAACACTACTAATAACACCGTCAAACAAAAAAACAACAACTACAGCAGAACTCTCTACTCCATCAGCCAGGCATAGGGATGTGAGTGAGTGCGAGTACCAACCAATAACTGGAATTGCGTATTTATTGGCAGGGGGGGACAAATCCAGTTTTACGATCATGAAATATTTTACTTCGTTCCTAAAAGACGAATAGCAACGCAGCAACCCACAACAGCCCACCGACTTTTCACAATTTCCACTTGCAATTGCCCTTTTTTTCGTTAAGTGGCACCCCTAACAGGTTTCAATGACCTATACCAATATGAAAATTAGTATAAACGTTGCTGTGAACATAATTCTCTTATAAATTATCAAATATTTGGTGCATCGGTATATTCTATGTAATTTTTTTATTTTCAAAATGAATCACTGCATCTCTCACACGTTGTTTCGAATTCAATTCTACCACTACTTTTTTCGTTTTATTGTTTTCCAAACACCTTTTGCTACACTTTACGTCACACAAATTAGTAGTTTTCTTTTGAATTTCACTTCATGCCTCTATCATTTGTGTGTTTTCGTTTAATAATTTTAGCCGTTGATTACCAAATCATTTTGTTTTCATTCGTTCGGGGTTTTGTTGTTATTATTAATATTTGTCGTTGCCTTCTTATTGTTGTTGTTATCTTTTTGTTTGTTGTTGTTTAACAGTGAGATTTCCCTTGTTCTTCTTTTTATACCGTAGTTTGGTGTTTTACCTTATATTTCATCACTATTTTACTTTTAATCCGTAACAACAAATTATTTTCGTTTTGGAAAACTAAAATTTGTTTCAACACACAAACAACACTTGTTTTAGAGTAGGATTTTCCATAGAAAACACACAAGATATATTTTAATTTTAAAATATTTTTCTTCTTTTTTTCCAAACACAACACACACAAAAAAAATAATCAAAATCTTACAAACGACACTTTTTTTCCGTTGGACTAACCGTGCTAGAACGCGTACAACACCTTACTTCGGCTTTTACTCGTCAAATGCTAGCAAGACCAGTTGTATTTCTGAGATAGCGATACAAATAATACCGCTCGCTCACTTGCCATCATATGGTTGCCCCCACACACACTCACACAAACACGTGAAGATTTTCAGAGATGCCACATGATTAGCCAAGCAAAAGTGTTGTCAATAGCCGTGTTTTATTTGACAGGCCAACAATAGCACTAGTTTGGTGACTTTTACAATGTATATGCCGCTCGGTAAGTTTAGAGTTTTTGAATTTGGCATTTCTTTAGTACTTTTGTCAATTTGCTTATTGTAAACAAAACCAAAGAGGTTTTTTTCTGAAAAAAAAACAAACGTTAAATTAAAACTTACATTAATTCATATGCATATTAAATTAAAGAAATGGAAGCTCATAATCAAAAGGTTACAATTTATTATGACTTTAACAGTTTTTATTCTGGTTCGAGACATTTGTTATTTCTTTTTCAGAATCAACGTAAAAATTGGTGAAATCTACTACTAAAGAGCATGACAGCCAGTTCTTTGTACCGGATTGACCCAAAGCAGCAATGTTCGGCAAAGGCGGTTCCCACTTCACTACGTGTGCCGCTACTACAAGGACCTTAGGAAACTCAATTACCGTCAATGGTTCAATTGTTATTTATGTGGTCTTTGTTGTTAAATTTAACTTTTAATTTCTGTTAAGCTCGTTCGTTTTATTTCGGTCTGTTGCTTTTACACATTAAACAGGGATTAACCGGCTCAAGAAGAAGACAAGTTTTTAACAAAATGGCAACGTGACATTGATTTTCGTGGCTGCACACTGTTTTTGTCATGATTTCGGGTCCGTGACAACCCTCTCCAGAAAGCTTTGCTGCAATTGATGAGAGTAAAACCGAACTCTATAAGGCCAGGCTTTCTTGCACACGTCGCCCTGAGAACTACGACAGGGTTTCTCCTAATGTCCTCAGTTTCACCTTCTTGAGGAGACTAAGATCTTGTTTTCGTAGCTGAAGGTTACTGCAAGGGTGGAGAAAGATCCCATGACAGCCGGTTCTATGCACCGGATCGACCCGAAGCAGAATTTCTTCGGCCAAGGGCTGTCACCCCGGTACTATGTGCCGCTACAACAACAGCAACAAGGACCTTAAGAGACACAGTTAAACTCAAAGATTCGATAAGGGACCATGGAGTTTTTTTTATATGTTTCAGCCTAGCTGTTAAATTGCATTTTTTATATATTCCGCCCGTTTTTTCCGCAAGTGTAGACCAAATTAAAATCCTCATTTGCTATTTTGGATTCCCATTTGTTTTAACTATGGCCAAATCAATTGTTTCACCATTGTACATCAGCTGGCTCCATAAATCTACCTCATATTGTACCATGAACACGAGTATTTCATATGGAGACCAAAATTAAAGGAACTGAAGGTAGTGGTGGGCATTTACTATTCGGGCTGGCCGAAACTTCTCTTCATTTTTGATTTGTGTATAAACCAACGTGACACGGATAGAGATAGTTGATTTCCATTCATTGTTTTACGTTTCTTTTACATAACAAAGTACATACTTATTTAATTTTACGAACATTTTAGGTTCAAAATATATAGTAGTGAAAGTGGACCGTCAAGCAATGTAAATAATAAACACAAGCCTCTAGACGCCTTCTTGTAATGTTTATTCATATTATCGCCGTCGTCAACGTGTTTGATTGTGTGTAGTCCACTTATCGTCGGCGGTGAATTGTCCCAAATCGGCTTTATACAGTTTCGACGGCGCAAGGTTTGAAAATCGATCGGTCTGTTTCTGTTTGACTTATTATAACAGAAGCGAGACAGAGGTGACAATAACAAATGTGTCTAGTGCCATCCCTTTTCCACTTTTAATCGTATAACAAGAAGAAGTTGTTTGTTTTGATTCGCGCATTTCAATTTAAAAACATTTTTTAAAGTCAAGTTTTTCTTTTTTTATGAATAAGTGTTGATCAATTAACGTGTTAGTTGTTTACTCCTGCAAAATTGTTTAATTGATGAAATTCTCATGAATATTAATCGAAGCTGCGAACGATGCCGGCTAACAAACTGAATTATCGCATTAAACTGCTGTCGGGAAACAATGTCGTCCTTATCGAGGCAAATGGTTTTGAATCGGAAATTTTCATGCCACACGTCGCAAATGGACGCCTATCGTTTATGAACATTATACCAAATCGTCGATGTTGTCAGTTAATGGCCCACCATCCCAATGGTGGTGGCAATTCCTTGAAAAGCAGCATCAAGAATGAGACAAGTGCTGAGGCACTAATGCCGCATCCAACAACCACAACAAGATTGTGCCGTATGTCCACCACAGGCAAAGAGAACATTTCCTCGCAGCTAATGCGACCTTTGGCTAACAGCACTCCGGCAATGAGCGGTACAAACAGTACGAACAACATAAGAGTAAAAGCTAGGGACAGTAGCATGTTGATGACGCCCTCTACTTTTGGTAGCGCCGGCCAGTCCACCCTACCAACGCCGGAACCTTTTAGGAAAGCTGCTCCCAGACAGCAGCAACTCATAGAGAACACCCTGCATAATTTGCCCAGATGTATCAAAGTTATGCGTTTGTATCATAACTCACGAGACGGTACGCCCAGTAAGGTGGGCCGCCTTGTGTCCTCCAACAACATGGGCAATGTTACACGTCAGGACTTGCTTGACATTTCCAACTTATCGTGTAGCTTTCGTATATCATCAACGAGTGCATCAAGTGGAAGATCTTTCTTTTCGTCAACACCGTTGAACAAACGAATGCCTGCCCCGACCCTACCCGGCTCGTCGAACAGCAAGTGGCGTAAATGCAAAACGCCCATAAAAACCTACTCAAAGCGGGGTGCTGCGGTAAAAAGCAACGTTTCCATGTCAGCCCTGAAAAGAGCTTCGAAACCTGTGAGGCCCACCTATCTAATCAATCCCACCCAAGCACCCCAGCCCAGTCACAGCGTAGAAGTACGGCGTAGAAAATTAGTAGTGGACGGCAAAGTAAGAATGTCCTCGCGTACAATGAAACGGCATCAACATGAGCAGAATGCCCAATACCAGACAAACCACAAGACGATTGTGAACCCTACGGTGTCGTTTACTGCACTGCAAAAAAAGCGCAAAACTCCAATGAGTGCCTTTGATATGCTCACCAACTCTAATCGTGCTCGAAGTATGACCGCAAAACTCAATGAACTGTTTCGCAGGGGCTGTGTTAATAAAGCCTCCTCCACCTACGGTAAATACAAGCTGCTATGTTCCATTCCCCCTCTGCAAGAAGATGAACAAGTTTTGGAATTGACACAAGCCGAATTGCCAAGCTTTTCCAACGCATCTGCTGGACAGATACCGCAGGTAAAATTGAGTGGCAATGCGGAAATTGTAAGCAGATCAACATCAGCGCCGAAAACTACTAGTGCGCCTTTAGTCTTAAATTCTAATCCAAAAAACCAACGTCCAGTTCTTCACAATGGCCAGAGAAGACCAAAGGTAGTGCAGCAGCCAGTACGTTATGTTCTGCAATGAATCTTTACGTTGTAAGAGCAGAAAAATTAACCAAAATAAGAAGCTATTGGCCGGCTTCGATAAAGTTTAGATGGAAACTCATTAATCATAGATGTAATGAATGGTCGGTTATTACCAATGGAAGTTTTTTAAGTCTAAATCTAGCTGTAAGTTTGTAGTGTATCTTGTCTGTACAAATTTGCCTTTTGTATATCGTCTTTCTGATATACAAAAGTTAATCTTAAGTTAATCTTTATTTTATCTGAAAATTATATATTTTGTGTATTATATTAAAAAAGTTTTTTTTATAAAATGTTGCTGTAGTCCTTAAGCCTTTAGTAGACACTCCTGCACCCATTCACGTTTAGCTTGACACATGTCATCGTTAGTGGAATATTTTTCAGGACAGTGGGTGACGGTGTAATACCACACGCAAACATCCATAAAATGGGGATACTCATCACATGCATGAACGTTGGTGTTGTTGACAAACGAGAACATATCCTCCATGGTAGATTTTTCTGAAACGAAATGGAAGAGAAATTGGGTGAAGAACAATTTGTGTTTCCTCTTTCAATCCTGTTTTTCTATTTCAAATCAGAGGGTAATTGGATTGAAAGATGCCAGTGTTACTTAAACTTAAATGAACGTAGGGCTGGGAACCCTGACAACTATCATCTTATTGAAATTGACTTAAAACGACTTTTCACAGCGAGAAATATGAAAATAATCGCCTCCAAATCATCAGCCACACTGTTTAATGTGAAAGTCGATGACTTCAACATCCCGACTACCAACTACCCCAAAATCCTTGGGGTCACATTGGGCAGCATTTTTCGAGTCTACAGCTACAGTTATCTGCGATAAATTTAAAAGTAGGAACAAGGTTCTCAAGTCGACAGTACTTGGGGAGCCGACAAAGCAACCTTGTTGACCTCTTACAAAGAGATAGGTCGGTCTGTAGCGAACTACGCATCGCCGGTGTGGTCGGCAAACGTGAATACCACGCAGTGGCAGAAAATTCAGACTTGCCAGAATGCCGCCTTCAGTACATCCTTATGTCTTTTGAGGACCATCTTTATTAAGAAGACGAAGGTTCCTACCGTTCGCAGACACAATTTCTTGTTGTCTAAGCAGTATCTGCTTATGTGTCTTCGCAGTTGTCATCCTAACAACCATTTCTTGCCTCCGCCCAGGCAGATTAGGTACGATCTTCATGTTCTAGAGGGAGAGGTCCATTGGTACAAGATAGTCTTAAAATCATCGAAACTATCAGACAGGTATGAACAACATTAAAGCTGATGAAGTCGCAGTAGCAGTATCCAGCTATAGTGTGAATGCCGTGCTAGGGAAATATCCCCCGGAGATTTCACCTGGGAAGAAGATGCTACCTCGGCAGACGCGCGTGGTTGTGGCTCAGCTGAAATCTGGGTGGTACAGCCGCCTCAATTCGTATTGTGCACGAATTGATGCTTGCGTTCCGGACGTTAGTCCCGCCCGCCAGAGACCACGTGACGTGCTGCACCTCTTCAATTGTCCGTCCGAGCCCACTCAGCTGACCCCAAGGTCTTTGTAGGCGCATCCAGTCCAAATGACGTATTTCCTCCACCTGGATATCGAAGCAGATCCCCTATAGACCAACAGGACTTCAAAGCAAAATATATTGTTGTTACAACAATTAAAATTAAAATTTGCTTTGCACTCTCAAGGTCCATGAAAGTAATGGTGAATCAATTAAGCCTTTTAAGATCCCACAAAGAAAAACCGGTAAATGTTTTTATCCTACACCACATTGTGGTACAGGGTCTTATGCTGATGTTTGTAAAATCTTAAAGGAATGGAATGATAGACCCCATGTTAAGCATACCGATCGATTCAGGATCACTATCTGATCCCTTTCATCGATGTCCGTCCGTCTGTTCATCTATCGTTTTAATAAAATTAAAGGGTGAACCTTTTGATGAGGCTTAGTACTTTGTTCAGGTTTGAGCCAAGCACTAACCTTCAAATTTTGCATGGCAAAGGTCCCAATTTCTTGCCGCTTTATAAGCCACAAACCTAACCCGATCGGAATTTATTAAAAATATTGAAATTCCGTCTGTGTGAATTTTGTTTTGAAGTCTTTCGTTGTCGTATTGTAAGTCCAGTTCTCAAAGGATGATCTGCTTCGACATCCAGGTAAAGAAAAGGCCTCATTTAAACTGAATGTGTGCAAAGAGACCTGGGCGTCAGCTGAGTGGGCTTGGCCGGGGCAGCACGTCATGTGGTCCCTAATGGCAGGCAGGACAAACGTCCGGAACGTTGCTCAATACAATTTGAGGCGGCTGCACCATCCAAATCTCAGCTAAGTCAGACAGAACCACGCGCATCTTCAGCGGTAGCGTTGTTGTAGCGGTAACCGTGTGCCGGGGTGACAGCCCTTGGTCGAAGAATTGCTCTTTGGGTTAATCCGGTCCATAGTACCGGCTGTCGTGGGTAGTGTTTTTTCTTCTGGCGAATTTTTCGGGTAATGTTCCCCTTGTACTACGTTCACGCTTTAGCTGGATACTGCTGCGTTGACTTCATCAGCCTGAATGTCGTTCAGAACTGTCCGGTAGTTTCGATGATCTAAAGGCTCTGTTTTTTAGCTGATCCTCTCTCTCTCTCACTAGATCATGAAGATCGTACCTAATCTGTGCGGAGGCATCCTGTCCATAAAATGGTGACTACCGCGAATACACCCAAGCAAATACTGTTTAGACAACAAGAAGTTGTGTTTGCGTCGGTAAGGACCTTCGTCTTCTCGTGAAAAAGTTTTCGATCAGGCTGGGGAGGAACAGTGCCTCAAGCGTCTTTGCTACTGGAGTAAGCAAGGAGATCGGCCTGTATAATTCTCCTGTGCCTGGCTTCAGTAGCGGTGCCACTCTGCCCATTTTCCAGGTATCGGGTACGAAGTGAGTGGCTAGCGACAAATTGAGCACTTTGGTCATGTAATCTACTCCCGGGCTATCCATGTGCTTCTACATCACCATTGAGATTCCGTCCGGACCCAGCGCCTTTGACGACTTTGCGCTGCGGATGACATGGGCAACTTAACCAACGGCAAATTGTGGTGATGCCTTTCGACTCGGAGAGCGCGGATACGACGCAATACTTTCCTTTTCGCCTAAACACTCTCTAGGTGCGATTAGAAATCGATTTGACCGTTGCCCACATCTTACCAATTCCGAAACGTAAGTGGCACAAAACCTACTGATCTCAGAGTTGAGATTCCCTAATTCTAAGGTCAGAAGGGTTGGAGCAACAAATGTCATCAAGCTCGTCTGCGAGTCCCGCTGGCTCTGCTGGAAAATTTGGTCGTACTTCGGGTATTCGACCAGCAGGGATATGGCGAGCGGCTGCAGCGTTGATGATGGCCCGGAACTTTTTCTCGGCTACCCGACCATCTGGCAGAATAGCTAGTTTATTAAAGCTGCGGTTGGTATCTTCTCTAAAGGCATCCCATTTAGCCTCTTGGCCGTCCTGCCGTTGGGCTTGCTGTGTCGTCATCATGGCTTCAGTGCATAGGCAACTCGATTAGTGGACAAGATTGGGATTCAGTACTCTCTTTTAAATCTTAAGCCACTAACCGTACACATATTGTTGCGATTAGAAGAAAACTTAGTCACCGTAGCAATCAGTATTGAGAATGGCCTAATATTCGTTCTAAAATCTATGATATCTACGATAAGCTAAACGTGTATCATGCTATTTTTGCCAGTTTCTTCGCGGCTAGGATCCTAAAAATAAACGCTACCAAATCATCTGTCACACTGTTCACTACATAGACCGTAGAGTTAAGGGTACGATGAGACATTAATTACCCCAAAGTTCTTGTAGTCACGTTCACAAGCCTTTTCATGTTCTCAATACACGGTTGTGTGAGATAATCTGAAAAGTACGAGCTAGATCCTCTGGTCACTCGCCTGGACCTTGTTGATCTCTTATAGATCAGTCTGTGGTGAGCAATGCAGCTTCAGTCTGGACACCGAACACATGCGATATGCAGTGGAGGAACATCCTCGGTTTCACCTACACGAGGAGTAGATGAAAGGATACGATGACACATCAATAAATCAAAAGTTCTTGTTTTCAAGTACGAGCAAGGTCCTCTAGTTACTCGCCTTCAGCACTTGGACCTTGTTGACCTCTTATAGGTCGGTCTGTGGTGAACAATGCGGCGACAGTCTGGACACCAAATACAAGCGAGATGCAGTGGAAGAACATTTAGACTACGTCTTCGGTTTCAACTTCATAAGGAGCAGAGAGATACGATGACACATCAATAACCCCAAAGCTTTTGTTTTCACGTCCGTGGTCTTTTTAAGGATACAAAGACACATTAATTAACCCAAAGTGCTTAGTGTCATTTCGACAGTCTCTTCAATTCCCTAGTACACGTCACGGTTATCTGCCATAATCTGAGAAGTAGGAGCAAGATCCTCTAGTCACTTGCCTGCAGTACCACTTGGACCTTGTTGACCTCTTATAGGTCGGTCTGTGGTGAGCAATGCTCCGGCATTCTGGGCACCAAATACAAGCGAGATGCAGTGGAAGAACATTTAGACTTGCCAGAACTTCGTCCTGGTAATTGAAATAAAATTTATCCTTACGTCTTCGGTTTCACCTACATAAGGAGTAGAGGTAGGGATACGATGACACATCAATTACCCCAAAGTTTTTGTTTTCACGTTCGTGGTCTTTTCAAGAACTCAGCCACGGTTATCTGCGATTATCTGAGAAGTAGGAGCAAGGCCCTCTAGTCACTCGCCTGCAGTACCACTTGGACCTTGTTAACCTTGTATAAGTCGGTCTGTGGTGAGCAATGCAGCGGCAGTCTAGACATCGAATATAAGCGAGACGCAGTGGAGGAACATTCAGACTTGCCAGAACTGCGCCCTGAACACTACGACAGGGTTTCTCCTTATGTCTCATCTACACGAGGAGACGAAGATCTTGCTCGTGCACCATTTAACTACATGTTTTTGCAGCAGTACCAGCAGGGGGGTTTTAGCGAGGGTCATGAAAGACCACGTCAGACGGTTCTATGTAGCGGATTGACCTGAAGCAGCATTCTTCGGTCATGGGCTGTACCCACTGCACTGAGTGTGTCAATACAACAACAAGGACCATAAGTTAACAGTTAACGTCAATGTTCCGATTGTGGTCCATGTGGTCTTAGCTGTTAAATTTTATATTTGTATTTCTTTCACACATCGCCCTGAAAACTACGACAGGGTTTCTCCTCATGTCCTCGATTTCACCTACTTGAGAAGACTAAGATCTTGTTTTCGCCGCAGAACCTGCGGGGGGTAACAGCAAGGGTCGAGAAGGATACCACGACAGCCGCTTCTAAGCACCGGATCGACCCGAAGGAGGAATTCTTCGGCCAAGGGAAGGAATTGTTTGGCAACAAGGACCTTAAGAGACACATTTACCGTCAATGGTTCGATTAGGGTCCCTGGACTTTTTTTTCAAAATTTTTAGTCTGGCTGTTCAATTTAATTTTCAATATCTTCCCCCCATTTTGTTCCGCAACCTTTGACTTACCCAATTTACTACACTTTTCAAAGGCATGCATGTAGACCAAATTGAAATCCTCATTTGGTATTTCGGAATCCAAAAATGTTTTAACTGTGGCCAAATCAATTGTTTCACCATCATAAATCTCAGCTTCCTTGTACATGCAATCGAGTAAACACTTGAAAAAATAAGAACAGAACGAAACCAAACCGCAAAGATCAGTAAAATCCAACAAATAAGGATAAAATCATACTTCCGGTGAAAATGTGCCAGTTTCCAACATGGCATCTATACAATTTTCCGACGTATACAGAGGACGGCCTTTGCAGCAGGTTAAAAATTCCTAAATAAAATACACCCGTACTGCATTAATTAAGAGAATCATTTGAGAGGAAAGAAACCGTAATGCAAACCTCATTTAATAGGACAGGATCATCGACACAGCTATCAGCGCGGCTTAGCAAGACCACGGTACAGAGTAGAACTCCCAAAGTCTGGAGAATTAATCCCTTGAGAAGTTGCTCCATTTTGATTCAATTTGATGCCACTTTCAATTATTTGTTTTTTAAACTTCTCTGAGTTGCTACACTCGAATGAAAGTTTTCAATCGTTTTCGTCAAATTATATATGGTGTAATACTCCTATCGAGTTGTTTTCATTCCAAATGGACCTAAATAGATGCATCAAGTGTTATAAGCTTTGTTTTTAGCATTTGATTAATTGGACTATTTGTACCCGTACATGTAAAGTATTTTTCATGTTGAACATGCACGTTGGAAATTTGTCGATCGTTTTGATAATTTTCTTGATTTTAAATTTAATTGTTTACACGGAGAAAAAAACACAGAACATTATAATTAGATCTTAGTGGGGAGTTACGAGCCATAAAGTAACTAATTGTTTGAAAATGCCCTTCTTTCAGCAGTGGTAATGCTAAAAACTTTAGAATTAAGGACAGTATAAGAATAGAACTGAGAAAGTTTCTATCCCGACCCGTTTAAATTCCACCGGTAATGCTACAGCTGGTATGTGGGTGAATAGAAAATGACTCTTTAATTGAACAAGTAAAAGCGTCGTTAATATCGATCAAGCCGAGTCTTATATCAATTATCATACAGGGTGGCTGATGAAAGACGCTACCAAAAAAAATTAATAACTTTTTTTCTATTCAATGAATCTGGTTATTTTTTTTTATTTTGCAGATTGATTTTAAGATTTAACAAAAATGGATAACTAGGCCACTGAAACAAGAATTTGGATTGTCAATGGTTAATTTTTTATTTTGCAGATTGATTTTTAGATTTAACAAAAAGAGATAACTGGGACACTGAAACAAGAATTTGGATTGTCCGTCGCTTTCACGCACTGGAGTCCGTAGGTTCGGTTCAAAGAGAGTATAGGCGCACGTTTGGAGGCAATCCTCCGAGCAGATGGACCATAATGAGACCTGTTAACAATTTGCCGAACATGGGACAGAAGACCTTACCATCGAAACCCTTCAGTTCGGACGGAGGAAACAATCACTGCTGTGATTGGAGGAAGAATCATGCCACTCTGTTCGAGGACATTGAAGAAACTTCCCTCCCGCCCAGTTTGAAACGTTGGGTCGTAAACTATATGCGTGGGCGCCAGTCATATGTAGAATTTAGAGACCGTCGAAGCCCCGTAGAGTTAAACAAGGAGTTCCACAGGGTGGAGTTTTATCCCCGGCTCTGTTTAACCTCTACCTCTCTAAAATTCCTGCACCACCAGGCGGCGTTGAAATTGTGTCGTACGCTGACGATTGCACAATTCTGGCGTCAGGATCTAAAGTGGATGACATTTGCGAGAAAATCAACTGTTACCTCACTGACTTAGCACGTTTCTTCACTGCGAGGAATATGAATATATCCGCCTCCAAATCATCAGCCACACTGTTTACTGCTTGGACCGCAGAGGTGCGGTTGTCACTCAATGTGAAAGTCGATGACGTCAACATCCCGACCACCAACTACCCCAAAATCCTTGGGCTCCCATTGGACAGCCTTTGTAGATCCTCTGCACATGCTACAGCTATCTGCGATAAACTCAAAAGTAGGAACAAGGTCCTCAAGTCACTTGCCGGCAGTACTTGGGGAGCCGACAAAGAAACCTTGTTGACCTCTTACAAAGCGATAGGTCGGTCTGTAGCAAACTACGCAGCACCTGTATGGTCGGCGAACGTGAGTACGACGCAGTGGAAGAAAATTCAGACTTGCCAGAATGCCGCCCTTAGAACATCAACAGGGTGTCTTCTTCTGTCCTCTGAGGACCATCTACATGAGGAGACGAAGGTCCTTACCGTGCGCAGACACAATTTCCTGTTGTCTAAGCAATACCTGCTAGGGTGTTTTCGCAGCAGTCATCCTAACCACCATCTCTTGAACAGGATGCCTCCACCCGGGCAGATCAGGTACGATCTTCATGATCTAGACAGAGAGGTCCAGCGGTATAAGAGAGAACCTTTAGATCATCGAAACTATCAGGTAGGTTTGAACAACATTCACGCCGATGATGTCGCAGCAGCAGTATCCAGCTACCGTGTGAATGCAGTGCTAGGGGAACATCCCTCGGAAATTTCACCTGAGGAGAAGGAACTACCTCGGCAGACGCGCGTGGTTCTGGCGCAGCTGAGATCTGGATTGTGCAGCCGCCTCAATTCTTACTGGGCACGAATTGATGCTAACGTTCCGGACATCTGTCCCGTCTGCCATCAGGGACCACATGATGTACTGCACCTCTTCAATTGTCCGGCCAAGCCCACTCAGCTGACCCCCAGGTCTCTGTGGACGCATCCAGTTCAAATGGCGCGTTTCCTTCTCCTGGATATCGAAGCAGATCCCCCATAGACGAACAAGACTTCAAAATAAATATATTGTTGTTACAACAACAACAACTGCTGTAGCTGCTGCCATACAAAAAAGTCCAAAAATCCAGTTTCGACAAGAAGCTTAACTGCTTAAATGGGTATAAGCAGACAGTCATTTATACACAAAGATTTGGACTTATGTTCATATTAAATTCAAATGACCAACAAACTGACTTCCCGATTCGCTTGAAGTTTTGCCAGAAGATGCCTCGAATTGTGGAAGAGGACGGAAACATGTTGAACGCTCCTGTCATGTCTGACGAGGCCCATTTCGATTTAAAGGGCAACATAAACAAACAAAATTGTCGAATATGGAGCGCTTTCAACCCACTGAAGCTTCATGAGACGGAATTGCATCCACTTCGTGTCACAGTGTTGTGTGTAGTTTCATCACGCTGCATTGTCGGGCCCTACTTCTTTAAAGAAAACTGTCACACCGTTACGAGAGACCATCAATTGAGATGTTGAAAACTACGCCGAATTAGAATTTCTTTCAACTCTGTGTGGTTTCAGCAAGTTGGTGCAACTCCTCACATAGCCCGTCCTGTTATCACAGAATTGCGACGATAATTTCCCAATAAGCTGATATCAAGAAACTCCACATTCCGTTGGCCCCACAGGTCGCCTGACCTTACTGCACCTGACTTTTTCTTGTGGGGTTATTGCAAACAGGAAGTCTACAAAGCAAAGCCAACAAATTTGAATAAACTAAACCAATCCATTCGAGAAACAATTGCGGCTATTCCTGTCTCAACTCTTTGGTAAGATACCACACATAAATCAAAAAGAAATGGGGGGTTGCATTTAAATTCCATTATTTTTAAAACTTATTAAGCTATCGTTAATACAATTAAATATACTTTATCATGACTAAGAGAAAAATGAATTCCATACACTGAAAAAAAGTGTTTTGAGTTTCTTAATGTAGCAATATTTATCAGCCACCCTGTACTTTATATATGGTCCTTAGAAGTTTCGTTGTTGATGCTAAGGTTTCATTAGATCAATCCTACTCTATGTTGAAACTTAACAAGTAAACAAATTTCAGCCCATATAAAGATTTTAAATTTGTCTTCGTTCTGTCCTCCATTGCCTGAAGATTACTGATTTTATTGAGTGAAAGGGACCACTTTCAATTTTAAACGGCTATTAAAAATACTTACTGATGTTTTTTTCGAATTTCTAGTTTTATAAGAAAGGTTGAGCTTTGTCATTTAAAAATAAAACACCATCCGAAACGATGATTTTATTGAGTGGATGGGACCACTTTTAATTTGAATCATCATTAAAAATACTTACTGATGTTTTTTCGAATTTCTGGTTTTATTAGAAAGGTTGAACTTTGTCATTTAAAAATGAAACACCATCCGAAACGGTTTCGCTTCGCCCAATGGGCTGAAGATTGTTTGGCAGGAGATGAAGATTTTACCGCAAAAACGTGTTTTCAAATGAAGCTCATTTTCTTCTTGGTCAGTAAGCAACATGGCTGCATATGTGACAGCGCGCATAGAGAAAGGGACCTAAGGGTAAAAAAATCCATTTTCATTTTGTTTTTCTTTTTTTGATGTGAAAAACATCTGAGCATCGAATGAGACCGATCCCATGCCCCAAAAGTGTTCCCTCCCAGAGGTATGCGCGTTTTATGAAAGTGAAGTCGACGATTCTAAGCGCAAATAGAAAGGGACCTAATCTTTAAAATGGCACTCCTGAACAAAACTGGTTTTTAACCTTATGTCCCTTTCTATTTTGCGCGTCACATATGGGGTTCAGAGAACCCACCCGTGACTATTGAGAAGCCAATGTTGCCACAACGAGTCACTGTTTGGTGTGGACTTTGGACCATTTTCTTCGAAAATGAGAAAGGAGCCGCCGTTATCGTCAACGGTGATCGTTACCTCGCATGCTCAACGAATTTTTGTTTCCAAAAATTCAAGAGAATGGCATAGACGTCATTTAGTTTCAACAAGACGGGGACACATGTCCACACAGCCAACGCAACCATCGATATTTTACGCACTCTTTTTGAAAATCGAATAATCAGCCGAAATTGTGATGTCAATTGGCCGCCTCGAAGCAGTGGTTTGAGCCCTTTAGATTAATTTTTGTAGGGAGCAGTTAAAGATAAATGTTATGCAAAGCATCCACAGGCGCTTGAAGCGTTAAAAGATGAAATCGAAGTTGTCACTGAAGAGATTCGCTCCGAAGCAATAAAAAATGTACTAAGAAATTGGGTTGATCGGATGAGGTACTGCCGAGCTACTTGTGGTTGTCATTTGAATGATATCGTCATTATTAAATGACAAAGTTAAACCTTTCCAATAAAACAGCCAATTTAAATCGCCCGCCTTGTCTTTACTCCAGATCAGAGGGATAAAATAATATTCAATCCTTACGTCTATCTTCAGTCAAAATGTTTTTATCTCAAAATTTGTCTCCCCTTGTTCAGCTATAGGTCTATCTTCTGCGAGTCCTTCATGACTTATAAAGTAACTCTATATAATTATTTAAAATGTTTAAAGAAACCAGTTTTATTCTTACTAAAACTCTTGCGTTAGAGAACCTATACAACTTTAAGGCTTAGCGAAAAACACCACTACTATTTTCCCAATAGATATTTGTACAAAAATGCAAATTTCAATTAAAAAATTATATTTATTGATAGTTTAACGTAATCTAAACCTAATATTTAATGTAACTAAATGGTGGTCCAACTAAAACGCACGTTCTTCATTGTAAATAAAACCTCAAGTTTTCTTTCTTTTCTTTTATGATACAATATATTGGCGAAATGCTCGCCACGGCTTCGGTGGCATACCCCTATACGATAGCCCATATTTTCCATGATTCTGAGTCATAATGGAGGTTTAATTTCGTTAATGTGCCGAATTATCTTTTCCTTTAGATCTTGAATTGTTCTTGGTGTCAAATCACATGGTTGTTGCGGCCATTGAATTTATCTCTTAAAAGAACCATCGTTGGCTATGTGGCAAGGGACACCATCCTGTTAGGACCACATATCGTCCAGGTCCCTATCTTCAACTTCTGAACACAAGAAGTCCGTTATCAACTCGCAATAGCGAACACCATTCTCGGCAACTTTGGTCGAACTCATTTTCAAAGAAGTACCAAACAGTCAAATTTTGTAGATGCATCGCTCGTCAAGAATCACCCGTGGATTCTCACTTGCCCAAATGCGGCATCTCTGCTTGTAAGAGAATCCACCCAGGTGAAAGTGTGCCTCGTCGCTGAAGAAGATTTTCTTAATAAAGTCTCCATTCACTTCTGTTTGTGCAACCAACAATTCGGCGTATTGACGCCGCTTGAAATGGTCAGTAGGCTTCAGCTCTTGAGTCAGTTGAACTTTAAAAGCGTGTAAATTCAAAATTCGCATCAGTAATCCTTGTGAGATGTTCCATTGTTGGTAACGACGCCGACGAGTCGATGTTGACGAAGTTAACACGGCCATTGAATTTATTGCTTAAAATAACCATCGTTGGCTATGTGGCAAGGGACACCATCCTGTTAGAACCACATATCGTCCAGGTCCCTATCCTCAACTTCTGAACACAAGAAGTCCGTTATCACCTCGCGATAGCGAACACCATTCACGGCAACTTTGGTCGAACTCATTTTCAACGAAGTACGGCCCGACTACCCCGCCATCCCATAAATCGCACCAACCAGTCACTCTTTGTGGATGCATCTCTTGTGGCTGGCTGGCTTTTCATTTGCCCAAATGCGACAATTCTGCTTGTTAACAAATGCACTGAGGTAAAAGTGTGCCTCCTCGGTGAAGATGATTTTCTTGGTAAAGTCACCATTCACTTGTGTCTGTTCAACCAACAATTCGGCGTATTGACGCCGCTTGAAAAGCTCAGTAGGCTTTAACTCTTGAGTCAATTGAACCTTGTAAGCGTGTAAATTCAAATCTTTATTCAAAATTCGCTTCAGTGATGTGAGATGTTCAATTGTTGGTCACGACGACGACGAGTCGAGGTTGACGGCTCTTCTGCCACACTATCGCAAACAAAATCAATGTTTTCCATAGAACAAACTGGTCGAGCATGCGCAGGTGCTTTTACATTTCCTACAGACCCGCTTTGCTGAAATTTGCGCACAAATCTCCCGATAGTGGAAACATTTAGTCGATTATGCTAACCAAAAAAAACACAAAGTGCACGAAATGTATTTTGATTTGACGCCCATTTTCGTAAAAGGCTTCAACAATCTTGAGTGTGTACCTTTCCATGGTTTAATTAGTCAAACACTGAATTTCTGGAATCTATCAGTGATTGTTGAAAAGACGATGCATCCACAAAGATTGACTGTTTGGTGCGGTTTTTAAGCTGGCGGCGTCAGCGGGCCGTACTTCTTTGAAAATGAGGCCAGTCAAACAGTTACCGTGAATGGTGTCCGCTATGGCGAGATGAAAACGGACTTCTTGTGGACAGAAATTGAGGATAAGGATCTGGACGATATGTGATTCCAACACAATGAAATAATGGATCTTTTGCGCAAGAAATGCAATGGCCGTGTTATCTCACTTCGTGGCGATGTTGATTATCCGCCACGATCAAGTGATTTGACACCGTAGGGCTTCTTTCTTGGGGGATATTTAAGAAAAAGGTGTACGTCAATAAGCCAGGAACAATTAAAGAGCAAAAGGATGAGATAATTAGGCACATAAACGACATTAAACCTCCATTATGTCTCAGTCATTGAAAATATGGACCATAGGATAAAGGTATGCCGTCTAAAGGTCCAATTAGTCTTGACGGTGGACGGTTGATTCTGCAACCTGCAGAAGTCTGCCATCTTCATCCGTCAAACTGTAGTTATCTCCCTCTAACATATGCAAAATGCAACCCCAACTGAAATAGCTGATTGCATACCGTCCACCGTCAAGACTAATTGGACCTTAAGGACCATTTAAGGCCCATTTAGTCTCGACGGTTGACGGTGGACGGTTGACGGTAGGCAATCAGCTATTTCAGTTGAGGGTTGCATTTTGCATGTGTTAGAGGGAGATAACTACAGTTTGACGGTTGACGACGGTAGACTTCTGCAGGTTGCAGAATCTACCGTCAACCGTCAACCGTCGAGACTAAATGGGCCTTTAGTCTTGACGGTTGACGGTAGGCAATCAGCTATTTCAGTTGCCTACCGTCCACCGTCAAGACTAAATGGACCTTTAAGCCGTATGCCAAGCATAATTTACACATTAGGGTGGGTCGATTTAGCACTTGATATTGTGCCATCGATTTTTCGATAGCTTTTGTCAAAAGCCAAAAGCTATCGAAAAATCGATGAAACAATATCGACAATTGTCCTTACAAATCGGTCAAACCTATTACACTAAATTGCCATAGAGCCTAAAAATATCAAGATAATTCTCCATAAACTTTTTGTTTTAATTACAATTAACATTGTGCGTTTTTGTTGGACCACCCCTTAGAAGCAACATTTTCGATATTCTAAAATACATAATTGTTTGGACTGTTCATTTACACGAAAAACTATTTATAATAAATAACAACTTTAGCATTAAACTTAACACTTAATATAATCTTTAAGAACAATTTTAATTGCAAAGATTAGAACACATTTTGGATCAGGACTTACAGGTTGAGGGTGGGAACTATTCCGACTACAAGCTAATATACGCTTACAACGAACCTAAAACTAATTCTTGCGGCAGCTGAAACATGCACGAAAGGCACGTTTAAAGGAACGTAAATTATGGATGACTTGTTCCTGGAAAAAAAAATAAACACCATTTCAATTACAACAAAAACTTTTTTAAATGAAATGTTATACGGCATTCGCATATACAAACGAAAACCATTAGACTGTATTTTTATCAGGGGTTCGGCTAAAGATTTCCCCAGGAGATCCCATGAATGTGGTTTTCGATTGCATATGCGAATGAGGAATTTTTTTAAATACCTGCATTAAATTGAAACACATGGCAATTAGGGCCATGCCCAACAACAGATAGACGGCGCACATTATAAAACTCACTCCCACGGTGTCTTTATCGGCTGTAATCTAAAACGAGATTAAAAATACAACTTTTACTTGAGGTTGTGAATAGCCTTTAGTGGAAAAGTGATACTTACTAGACCATCGCCTGGAACCAAATCGCCAAAACCAATACTACTTAACGATATGAAGCAGAAGTAACTGCCATCCAATATCTTCCATTCCTCCCAGCGGGCAAATAATATGGCCCCCCATAATATGTAACTGAAAACAAGGTAAATTATAATAAATAAATTTAATAAAAATTAAGTTTAATTGCTTGTAGGCATAAACATGAGTTTGAAAATAAAATTCCCTTTGGAAATTTTAAATATTTAAAACTGTGACATTTTTGGAAAGTGTGAAGCATTTGCAAAGACGGACACGGCTCTAACGACCTTAAAATTAATAAAATGGATTTGGGCTTAACTCACAAAGGATTTTAATTTAAGTTTGGTCAAATTATATATAATCTCTTACTCAGTCAGGGTGGCTTTAGTCGAAGTAGTTGGAATAGATATGTGGAACTATGTGGAACATTACGACAAATAGTATTAGAAGTGAATTTGTACGAATTTCGCTAAAATAGTTAAAAACAACATACTCGTACATGGATGTACGAAGATGGACCTCAAGGTGAATGAGCGCCAATTATCTTACGCTTGTAACTGCGAAATCAAAACATTGTAAGTCAGTTAGGCGATGAATTTTGGATTAAAAAATTCTTAGGTCACAAGTCACCTGACTTTTAGAGGCTTTATATCTTGGCTTTAAATCTGAAAATTACTTTTCAATATGGTTATACAGGGTGGCTGATGAAAGCCGCTACCAAAAAAAAATATTAAAAACTTGTTTGAATAACTTAAATCTGCTTAATTTTATTTTTTATTTTGCAGATTGATTTTTAGGTTTAACAAAAATAGATAACAGGGACACTAAAACAAGAATTTGGCTTGTCCGCCGCTTTCACGCACTGGAGTCCGTAGACTGGGTTCAAAGAGAGTATTGGCGCACGTTTGGCGGCAATCCTCCGAACAGATGGACCATAATGAGACTAGTTAACAATTTTGCCGAGCATGGGACAGTCAACAGAAGACCTTACGATCGAAACCCTTCAGTTCGGACGGAGGAAACAATGTTGTTGTTGTTGAAGTAGCGGCTCATAGTGTCGGGGTGACAGCCCTTGGCCGAGGAATTCCTTCTTCGGGTCGGTTCGGTGCATAGAACCGGTGGAAACAGTCGTTGCTGTAGCTGCTGCCATACAAAACACGCTTATCTGCTCAAATGGCTATAAGCAGACAGTCATTGCAGTCATTTATTCACAGAAATTTGGACTTATTCCCACATAAAATCAAATGGCAAACAAACTGAACGCAGCAAACTTCCCGATTTGCTTGGAATTTTGCTTCAAATGGTGGAAGAGGATAAAAACACGTAGAACTGTCATGCCTGACGGGGCCCATTTCGATTTAAATGGCAACATAAACAAGCGTTATTGTCGAAGTGCTTTTAAACCACAGAAACTTCATGAGACGGAATGGCATCCACTTCGTGTCACAGTGTGGTGTGCAGTTTCATCGCGCTGCATTGTCGGGACCTATTTCTTCGAAGAAAACGGTCACACCATTACGGTTACTGGAGATCGTTACTTTAGCATGTTGAGAAAGTTTTTCTATTCAGAATTACGCCGAATGAGAATTTCATTCAACTCTGTGTGATTTCAACAAGATGGTGCTACTCCTCACATAGCCCGGCCTGTTATGACAGAATTGCGACGAAAACTTCCCAATAAAAGCTGATATCCAGAAACTCCACATTCCGTTGGCCACCCAGGTCGCCTGACCTTACTGCACCTGACTTTTTCTTGTGGTGGTATTGCATACAGGAAGTCTAAGCAAAGCAAAACCAACAAATTTGAATGAACTAAAGCAATACATTCGAGAAACAATTGCAGCTATTCCTGTCTCAACTCTCCAAGCAGTAATGAACAACTTTTTGGTAAAATGCCGCACAAGCCTCAACGAGCAGGTGGCATTTAAATTCCATTATTTTAAAAACCCATCAAGCTATATTTTATAAAATTGTATGAGCTTTAACATGAATAAGAGAAAAATTAATTCCATACACTGAAAAAATTAGTTTTTGAGTTTTTACATCTAGCAATATTCATCAGCCACCCTACCCTGTATTAGACAAAAAAAGATAGTTTATTTTTTTATAACAGATAAACTTTCTTTAATAAACTGAAGCGTACGTGTAGCGTTTAAAGTATAAAGAAACATTAAGGAAATTGTGCAACCAATGACTAAATCATACGCAAAAATGATTTTATCTCTGCTGTTTCTCTTCTTTTCACACGAAACCCTGATTTTTGTTCCACATATGTAAAAAATACTCAACAGAGTTTTCAGAACAAAATACATATCAAAATTCAAATCTAGTGTGGAATCTTTATTTGTAATTTGAAAGGACATTTTATGGCATAAATTTTTTGAATATAATTTCCTTCAAATATTGGACGCAACTGCGTCTCAGGGTTTCCATTCAGAGGGTCTAATTTTGGATGACTCATTCGAGCATTTCAACCGGTAGGGCATGTCATTAAACAGGCGTAATGTTCGCTTCCAAAATCTGAATCGTAGCTGGTTTGTCAGCATAGACTTTGGACTTTACGTAAACCCAAAGAAAAATGTCTAAAGATGTGATATCACTCAATCTAGGCGGCCAACTCACCTGTCCAAAACTTGAAATTAGCTGCTTTTCGAAATGACCTCTCAATAGATCCATTGTTTAAGTAGCTGTATGGCAAGTGGCAACGTCCTGTTGAAACCAAGTGTCAAAATTACGGGCTTCAATTTCAGGTAGCATAAAGATCGATATCATGGCGCGATAGCGAGCACCATTCACGGTTACGTTCCGGCCATCATCATTTTTAAAAAAAATGTGCACCGATGATTCCGCCAGCTTATAAACCGCACAAAACCGTGGTTTTCTATGGGTATAATGGCATCTCTTGAACCTCTATTTGTTGCTCTTCAGCCCAATTGCGGCAGTTTTGTTTATTGATTTTGCCGTTGAGCCAAAAATGCGCCTCATCACTGAACAACATTTTGGTCGAAAACAGCATTTCTATAATACAGTTGCTAACATTTAAAAGTAATTATTTTCAAAAAATAGATGCCATAAAATGTCCTTTCAAAATACTAATAAAGTTTCCACACTTGATTTGACTTTTTATATTTTTTGTTCTGAAAAAATGCCTCTAGATGGATCACTCTATAGTTACAAAATTACTTCAGACTTGTTTAAAATATACAAAAATAATTAAAGTATTTGCTTTTGCTTCAAGGACTTCATATTTCGAAACATAGCAACTATCCCGAAAAGCCTAGCTATGTCTTAAAGAAGAAGGATATTTACACAAAATATTCAAATTATAATATTTTGTAGGAAACCGCCGAAAATGCTCATCTCTCTCAACACATTTTCCACTGTATTTTCAACTCATTTGTCCAAAAAAAGAAAAATCTTCTCCACGTTTTAGTACAGTTATAGTGTCTAAGTCAAAAATGTTTTGCCTCTACTAAAAAAGGAACTTTTTTGATGTAAAATCCTTTTGGTGGACAGACATGCAATGTAATTAAATTTTGTATGATCCTTCTACCAAATAACTCATGCCCGACACTCTTCTCCTCCTACTCACCTTATCATTATTAGAACACAGACAGTCAACGGAACCGTGATCTCATCCGTACTACCGCGAATTTCCCTTTCAATATCCGTATCTTCATCCTCCTCAAACATTTCCAAGGCTTCTAGGCCACGACTTAAACCGCGACCATCACTGCGAGGACTTCGACTAGAACTCGATGAACTTTCCAACTCGTCGGAATAATAACTGGAATTACTTTCAGATGTACTACTACTGGAACTATATTTACTATGTCTAGCATCTTCCATGGAGGCCAACTGTAAAGAAAAGTAAGCGATTAATAAAAAAATATTTGAAAATAAATTGACAAGTACAAAAACTTACGGCTTTAGACATGGCCAATTGTCTTATCTTACGACGTTCACGCAGTAAACGTCTTTTCGCCACGCCGGGGCAAATGCGGCAGAGGCAAACTTTCGAATAGATCCATTTGAAGGATTTGGCAAGAACATCACCGATATTCGAAAGATATAGTAGAAACAATGGCATGCCGATAATGGCATACAGAATTGTCGCCAATTTGCCCCAATCGGAACGGGGCGAAATGTTGCCATAACCTAAAGTGGTAGAGAGAAGGGAATGCAATTAGATTTTAATTTGAATAGACTTCCTTATTAAAACATTTAACCTAATATAAATTTAATGTATAAACAAGGAGAATTCTTGTTAAAACATTAGTTTTTTTATACCCGTCACCATAGGAACTCGAAAATTTCGTCAGAGACCTCATAAAGTATGTATAAGTATAATTTTAATCGTAAAACTCTTACACGATCCAACCTGTGCTGCCCCCCGCCTTTTACAAAATTAATTAAGTCCTAACGAACAGTTCTAGGGTTAAACATAAGATTAGGGGGGTTTTTCCTAGGAAATTTGCGTCCTGGGATTTCATGGAAATTTCAGTAATTTACGTTTTTGCTTTGCCGGGACTTTAAATGACCGTCAGTGCATAATTTTCGAGTTTTTCAGAATTAATAGAGAAAGGTGTAATTGACTGTTGGAAATAGGAAAATAAAGGGTGGTCCAACCATAATGCATGAGGTTAATTGTGAGCCACACCTCAACGTCAAGTTTTTTGCCCAACTTAATTTGACATTTCATTGTAACGCGTGATCCATTTCGAGGTTTCCTACTTTTTTAAAGAAAAAATCACAGGAAATTCAAATTGATTGGGAAATGGTTATTACCATTTGAAAGAACATTCATTGGCATTTATTTTTTTGAAGATTATGTCTGTCAAATGTTGGCCGCGGCTACGTCTCAGATGGTCCATCCGTTTAGTCGAATTTTCTATGACTCGTTCGATCATTTCGACTGGTAACTGGCGAATGACACGCGCGATGTTTTGCTCCACGGCCTGAATCGAAGCGGGTTTGTCCGCATAAACTTTAGACTTGACATATCCCCACAGGACAAAGTCTAACGGTGTGATATCACACGATCTTGGTGGCAAATCGACCGGCCCAAAACGTGAAATAATCTGCTCACGGAAGTGTTCTCTCAATAAATCCATTGATTGGTGCTATGTGTAGGAAGTGGCGCCGTCTTGTTGAAACCAAATGTCGCCGAGATCACGAGCTTCAATTTCAGGCATCAAATAGTCGGTTATAATACGTTCTCACCGGCATCATTTTTAAAGAAATATGGACCGATGATTCCACCGGCTCACAAGCCAAACCAAACCGTTGTTTTTTCTGAATGAAATGGCAGCTCTTGGTTGCTCTTCGTCCTAAATACGGCAATTTTGCTTGTTTACATACCCATTGAGCCAGAAATCGCTGAACAAAATTTGGCTCGAAATCGCACGAAACACATTCCTCACAGAACGTGAATTTTCGTAATAAAGTTGAACGATTTGTAAACGTTGTTCAGGCGTAGCTCTTTCCATGATGAAATGCCAAACAGTACTCAACAAAAATAACATGACAGCATGACACGACTCACAAGTGATCTGTCAAAAAAAGGCTGTTGAAAAAAGTATCTCTACTTGGATCACCCATTATGAGTGTTTGACAATCTCAATCATGGAGAGGTACACAATTAAGTAGCGCGTTAAGATTGCCTTTTACGCCTTTTACGAAAATGGACGTTCAAATCAAAATACTTTTCGTGATTTTTATATCACCATACTCGACCAAATGTGGTCACTATTGGAAGAACTGTGTGCGAATTTTAGCAAACCGGGTATGTAGGAAATGGAAAACACCTGTCCATGCTCGTCCAGGTCGTTCTGTCATCGGGCCGTATTACTTTGAAAATGAGGTCGGCCAAGAAGTTATCGTGAACGATGTTCGCTATCGCGAGATGATAATGGACTTCTTGTGGGCAGAGCTGAGGATATGGACCTGAACGATATGTGGTTCTAACAGGATTGTGTCACTGGCCACATAGCCAATAAAACAATGGCTCTATTGTGCGAGAAATGCAATGGAAATGTTATCTCACGTAGTGACGATGTTAATTGGCCGCCACGATCATGAGTTTTGACAACGTTGGGCGTCTTTCTTTGGGGATATTTAAAAGGAAAAGTGTACGTCAATAAGCCAAGAACAATTCAAGAGCTAAAGGATGCGATAATTCTGCACATTAACAATTGAGATCGTGCGTTTAAGTTGGTTCACCCTTTATAACTTTATATAATATGTTTTCATGAAAGAGATAATTTTAAACGAAATTGTAAATAAATATATTCTTAACATAAATTTATGCTGTTAATTTGAGTCCAAAACTACCGCAAGTATAGGGTGAACCATCTAGAGGTATTTGTTCAGAACAAAAAAAAAATATAAAAATTCAAATCAAGTGTGGAATATTTATTGGTAATTTGAAAGTACATTTGTTGCCATTTGTTTTTTGAAAATAATTACCGTTCGGTGAGAAACGGGAAGATCCGCTGTTTTCGACCAAAATTTTGTTCAGTGAGTGGTGAGGCCCATTTCAGGCTCAACGGCAAATTCAATAAAAAAAATTGCCGCATTTGGGCTGAAGAGCTACAAGAAGAGGTTCAAGAGGAGCCATTATATTTATTTTGTTCTGAAAAAATACCTCTAGATAGATCACCCTATATTCCTCGAAGGATAAATGAAATAAATTTAAGGATGCGACACTAAAGAAAGGCTGAAAACTTTGAATTTGAATCGGCTGGGAAAAAAAGTAAGATAATTTTTTTAAATTTCAGGTTTAATTGGAAAGTTTTAACTTTGACATTAAATAATAGAACTACGTTACGATACGTTTTCGAATCGCCCAATGCGCAAAAAAATGTTTGACAGAAAATAAATAATTTTTCCGAAAAATCGTGTTTTCAGATAAAGCTCATTTTCATCTTGATGGCTATGTCAATAGCAAAATTGACGCATATAGGGTTTAGAGAACCCACATGTGACTATTAAGAAGCCATTGTATCCACAACGATTCACTGTTTGGTGGGGATTTTTGGCCTGGCGGCATCATTAAGCCGTTTTTCTTCGAAAATAAGCAAGGAGCCGTCGTTACCGTCAACGGTTAGCGTTACCGCGTCATGCTCAACGATTTTTTTTCCCAAAAATTCAAGAGAATGACATGGACGAAATTTTGTTTCAATAAAACGAGGCCACATGTCACACAGCCAATCTTAAGACAGCCGGTGATATGTACCGGATTGACCCGAAGCTGCAATCTCCGACCAAGGTCTGTCATCCCGGCACAACGTATGACGCTACCACAGCCAACGCAATCATCGATATTTTACGCACTGTTTTTGAAAATCGAAATTGTGATGGCTGCCTCGAAGCTATGATTTCAGTTCTTTGGATTATTTTCTATGACAATTGAAGCGTTGATACATGAAATCGAAGTTGCCATTGGAAAGAATAGACCAGAAATAGTCAAAAATTTACTGAAAAATTGGGTTGATCGGACGAAGTACTGCCAAGCCAGTTAGGCAGTCATATAAACGATATTGTGTTCCATTTTAAAATGACAAAGTTCAACTTTTCCAATAAAACCAAAAATGTAAAAACATTTTCAGTACTTTTTTTTACAGCCGATTTAAATTTAAAATATAATATCGCCCACCCTGTACATCATGGCCGTAACTCTGAGTCATTGGAATCGCATATTTCAATATATTCCCAACCAACATCGGATGATCTTACCTATCGTTGTTATGACGGTTAAGGAATATAAGAAAGCCCCCGAAAAACTCCATTGCTTGTCTACGTCATCGCCCACATGTTGTTTCTTCACTACGGCGGTTTGAAATTCGACCAGTATTTCATTTACTCTAAAACAAACAAAGTCCATAAATACATCATCCATCACCAAAAAATCCACCCTACTTACCTCGCCTTAAACTTATGCGAATCATAGAAACTGATATTCTGCGAGGTCTCCATCCATATACGATCTAAGAACTCTATCGTATAGTTGCGTTCGCTGATTTCCCTCAGCGGATCTGTGTCGCGGTTTCGTTGGTATTCGAATATTTCGATGGCCTGGAAGATGAACGCTCCACCGATGGTATAGAATATTACGAGCAATATAATGCCAACATTACTAAACATAAAAGCCGTAAAAGTGCGGCAATGATCTTTAAATCTTTGGAATGGAGGTTTTTCTCTTCTGCGCAATGATGAGCTGCGCCGTGTTGACATTTTTTGTGAGCAGTTCTTCCCGTTTGGACTGCGGTGTCGTTAGTGTCCCTATTTCACGTCTTCGAATTAGTGTTATTTGTATCTTCTTCGATATTTTGTAAAGGGTTTCAGGAGACTTTTCGCATCACCTCCTGATTGAATACTTGTGTTATGTCTCGTTGTCTTTCTGTTGATGGACATTCTTTGTTGCAGTATGGATCATTGGGCGGGAATGGAGTTTATGAAGGAAATCTGAAACTGGTAAGAAGTAAATATATAGAGTACAATATATTTTTCTAGATAAGTTTTATTTGAATTATTGAATCTGCTCCTTAGGAGTCGAATAATAAGTATATGGATCTTAAGTATATTTCAATAATGAATCCTAGTATGGATTTTTAAGTTAAGTGGTTCTCTGCGTGTTGTTGGCATTCTATATAGTATATAACTGCTATATACTATAACATGTCTGATAATTTTAAGCCTGGTTTTGCTTAAACCTCCTGATAAAGGGCCAGAGGACCTTCACAGTCATTTACAGAACGTTCGCTATGTTATGTAGAGTAACTTTAGCTATGTAGGTATATAGGATAACTCTAGATTAGAAGATTGGACGACTTTAAAACGGTTGAGCCGATTTTTCGTGGGCGCGGTACTGTACGAACTGTTGTAGGCCTTAAGATGTTCACATAATTGAGAATTTTAAGCCAAATTTGGGTTAATCCTCGTGAAAAGAGGCGGTGGCCTCTATAGCCAGACATTTCCGTAATTGAGGTGTTGAAGAAATTTTTGTGTTGACTGTTTAATGCCTGTTGGGGGGATAAAAAATTCTACATAGTCTTTTTGGAGTGTGCATTCGCGATTTGCATGTTGCTGGCCTTTAGGAGTTCACATAATCGGTTATTGTAAACAATGTTTGATTTAAACCTCGTGAAATAGGGGCGGAAGCCTCTATAGCCAGACGTTTCCGCAATTTCAGTGTTGTCGAGTTTTGTATTGACTGTTTTAAGGATCACTTATAAGAGCATTTAAACCACGTTAGGCTTAAACCTCGTGATGTAGAATAAAGAATTTTACACCGTCTTTCGGGCTCGCTTGCTGTAATTGTAGAGGCACAGGTGTAGATTTGAAAACCTAGCGTTCATTTCTCCAAAGTCTTGAAGCTCTTGGACTGCCAAATAATTGTCTAGCAAGTATGTTATCGTGTCGTTCGAGCTTCTCTTTGTGCTTTATCTTAATGTTTTGAGTTGTATCTTTTTGAACCAAAGAAGGACTTTTTTGAAGTTGAAGACAATCGGTTCAGATTTAGATATAGCTCGCACACATATGTTCACCCGAAGTTTATGTGTTTAGCTCTAGAAGCCACATCTGACACCCAATCTTGATGAGATTTAGCACGAGTAAGTTGTTTGTTTTTTGGCCAAAGAAGGACGGTTTTAAAGTTGAATAAAATCGGTTTATCGGTTCATCCGATTTTTATGTTTTTAGCTTTCAAAGCCACATTTTACATCGAATCTTGATGAAATTTGGCACAGGTACGTTTTTTTTAACAAAGAGCGGATGCTATAGAAATTTAAGAAAATCCGTTTAGATTTAGGTATAGCCTCCACATATATGTTTAATCCGTTTTACCAAAAGCAATGCAATTATCTTACATATACAAATATTTCATATGAGATAATTTGGCACATTACCGACATTGAACCTCCATTTTGTCTCAGAGTCATTAAAAATATGGGTCATCGGATAAATGTATGTCACTTTAGCGGTGACGAGCATATGAGCGAAATTTTGCTTCACAAATAATTGTCATATAATCCTTCTATCAAATTAATGAAAATGTTTTGTTTTATTTACAAATAACATCGTACGTTTAGTTTTGACCACTCTTTATATTAAAGACGGCTACGCCCGAGTTTAGCTATTTAGTTTTTCTTCTATATTCTTGAGTTTAACTTAATTTTGATTTATCGAATGTCTTTGTAGACTGATAATATTGCAAAATCGTTTTTGTTTTATATAAAGACGATAAATTGTAAAGGCGGGCGATGTGGTTCATCACAAATTCTAGGGGCTAATTAGTACGTAATCACAACAACGCTAGAAAGTCTAAATTGAAGCACAAAAATCACTAAAAACACTAAATTCGCACACTTTAAACACAAAAAAAATCATTCCATTATTCAATTGATTTTTACTCATCTCTGTTTTTCGATTTCTCGATAAAGCTTACATCGCTCATCTCGTACAATTTATCGTCTTTGACAAAAACTAGCGTATGGGGCGATATTCGCTAGTTTTACAGATCTAGGTTACAGAATCACATTTCCCATGTTGGGACTGTTTTTTTTAAATTGAATTGTTGTGGTGAAGTAGATAGATTAATCTTCTGGGATGAACACACAACTGAGAAGGGAATTTTAAAATAAAATAAAAAGGGACCTTTTAATTTTCACTAAAAAAAAATTAAGAAATGTACGCCCGAGCAAAAGAACACGTTTCGCATTATTCCAGACCACTTGACCGTAATTTTGAGCAACTCAAATTGAATGATTGCTTATCACAATTCAAAATCAAAATACATCACTTTATTTGCCCACATGTCGAATAAAAATTATATCCAATCAAAAGAACACATAATAATGATGGATTTAATGAAATCTTTTTCGTGCCGTTAAATTTTTCTACAAATTTGCTAAATAGCTTTCAGTGCTGGAATATTTACAATAACATATGTAGACATTTTTAAACGAAGGTGGAGCGATAATTTTTCAGCAATGTTTACATTGAAAATTTAATACCGATTATCGTGACTGGATAATAACAGGATGGTTCCTGTATAAGTATATATGTATGAACGAAATTGGCACGCACCTCTTGTTAAAAAATTACTTCTATATTACATTTCAGCTATCCTGTCTTAGATAGAGAGGCTTCGCTAAATACACCACTACTGGTAAAAACTATAAAAATATAATAAAATGGTAAACATCGGGGACGTGGGAAATTCATTAATGAAACGCTTGTGTACTTATACAATGTGTCTTATGAATGTAGCAAGTTGTGCTTTTCATTTAGAAAAGTATATAAAGTCACAGACTTATTGCTCCGCCCTCGTGTATTCTAATGTACCTTAATTTTGTTCCATTTTGTTGTTGGCTGATCAACAGATGCGAAAGCTTGAAAGATTGATGAATGCGTACGTGCAGAAGATATCAAATGGCCAATAATTGGTTAAGAAATTAATTGCAATTGCCATCTACTAATTAGGTTCAATTGCTTTTAAAAACATCAAAATATATCGTTTATAAACAAAACAATGCCGAAAAAAATTTTAACGAGACAAGAAATACTATAAATTTCGCACAGAAGACAAACGTTTGGTTCTTAGTATTGAATGTGTAGGTCGTACACGATTAGATCTTTACGGGTATGTTCCAGGTTATACATACATTAGTATTCTAACCGAAAAAATGCATATGCATTCATATTCCTCTCAACATGCCATCAAGACTTTTCTTAAATCAGCGTGTTTGGGTTCCTTAGAATTTGAAAAGCGTGGAGAAAATCCCAGGAATTCGGTCTATTGTTTATTAACTAAGTCTCGGGAATATAAGTATTGATCGAGATTTTCAAAAAATGTTATTCCGTAAGTAACAGATATAATAACTTATTTTATATGCAAAATGTAACGGTTTTTTATTGCTTATAAGAAAAATTTATATAAGAAAGAAACTTGTTGTTTTTCATCTCTTTCATATATCCGTTATCTACTAAACATTTCCCTCAACAGCAAGGAACTTTTCTAAAATCAGCGTTTAGCCTAGGAAAACTCTCTAGATTTGTATGCAAAACCAGCATAATACGAGAAAGTCAACATATACCACCAGTTTCTTTCTTATATCCGATTTTGTTCTTATGGGTATTTATTGTTTATAAGAAAGTAATTTCTTATATGGGTATATATGGATATACGAAATTGTTGTTTTAGGAATATATAACATAAAAATCCAATTTTATACAGTATTCACATATGAACGAAATACATTGGATTTTATAGTCATTCTATACAAATTTTAACAAATTTTTCCCATACATACGGATCATACGAAATTATAGTTTTATTTAAATTGTTTATACAAAGGCATAAGCAAGAAAATAATCGATGTTTTAAAGTTAAAAAATTTGTATTACTCAAAATTAAAAAGGTTCTTAGTATGTATTGCTAATAAATTTGTTTAAAAAAACGATCTTTCTTATAGGACCTATTTTATAAAAGGCACTTGTCAACTGAGTTGCTTGACAAACACTTCTTCTAGTTTTTTTTATGAGAAATATTTTTCCAACTTCCTAGTAAAAAAACAATGTTGTGCAAAACTTTCCTATATTCGCCTATAACAAACTAGTTTGACATTCATTATTACCAAATTCAACAGATATATAAGTACACACAGACGGACATTTCTAGATTGACAATAAAATACAAGTTAGTCCAAATCCAACTTTATTTAAAATCTAGTAAACAAATCTGAAGTCGGGATTGTCGACTGTTTAGACCCTGCACTACAGGGTGTGCTGAAAAGTTTTTTGACCCCTTCGACGAGCTCTAAATTTACCCACATTTTAAAAAATAATCCACAGAGTGGTGCAGGGTATAAGAAATTGTGAAAGGAAAACTTCTTTGCTTTAATATTTCATATTGTATTTTCTTGGAAATATTAGATTCCTTTCATTCAGAAAGTACTCAGCATTCCTGCCACGTTACGTCTTAAAACAGTTATTCGGATGTGTGTGGGGCCTATATCTTAATCTAAACCGATTTTCCTAAATTTTAATAGCGTTTGTCCTTGGTCCAAAAAAATTATTTCTGCCAAATTTCTTGAAGTTCGGAGAACAAGTGGAACCTGTAGTTTCATTACAATCTTTAGATGGACGGACGAACCGGCAGTCATCGGTTAATGAAATCAGCAGGCGATTCTACGCCGATCGGTATATTAAAAGGTGGGTTTAGCTAAAATATTTTTGGAAGTTATAACCATTTGCCTTAAAACTAACTTACCCTGTTCCACAGAGTGGTGCAGGGTATAAACAAAAATATTTATTCGTAAAAGCAACCATTTCCATATTAGGTCTGTCCATGGTACAACAAAGAAGGAAGTTTTATGCTGCCATATGATTTACATTTTTTTTCGTAGAAATTTAAAATTTGCAAAGACAATTCTTAAAGTTTGTTAAGCTAAGTTTAAACCAAATATTCACAGTACTTATTAAGCATTCACAAAAATGTATTGTTGGTATTTTCTTTCAAGAGTCTTATTTGTTGTTGGGCTAGTGAATATACCTCGTTTATTGTACCAAGGGTCTGCTCCTGCACAATTTAACTAGTAAAAGAGGGTTTCAGGAAAGTTCAGAGAATTAAAAAATAGTAAACGGCGTAAAAATAAGGTACAAGGTGACAACTTAATATCGCCGACACGGCTGATAATACGATGACTTCAATCTGCGGTCATAAAGAATTGTTCACCATGGCCTCTGTAGCGATCACCGTTAACAAAATGCCATTTTAGCAGCTTTTTTATAGAAATATGAGCCAATGATGCCACCGCTCTAAAATCCACACCATGCTGTAGCCAGATTCGGCAGTTGAAAATGCACTTCGTAAAAATTATAATTTTTCAAGCTAAATCGTTGACCCTTTTGAGATGCTTGCTCAAAGTCCAAAGACAAAAGCGGATGATCATATGCCTCCAAAATTTGTGCGCACATTATGCGAGGTGTTTTCGCGAAATTCGACTGGCGTGCACTAAACGAAGATGGGGACCGAGAGTGTTGTCTCATTTAGTCAAAAACGTCTTTTCAAAAACGCACTATTTCGGCTACACATCGTTGATTTTAAAAATAAGATCGCATTATTCAATTCGCTCCAGATTTCGAGCGGGACTGTTCTGTCACTGTAAAAATAACATATGATTAAAAACGCTAAATGGACAACACCGTATTTTTTATTGATATAATTTCTAGTCGAGAATGTATTGATCATATGACTGACATTTTATCTGTTTGACTCAAAGGTCATGCACCGAAATTCGATTTTGTGTTTATGTTTTAAACATTTTATGTAATAACTTTTAAATAGATGTAAGTCATTCACACTTCCATTTTCAACTGTATACAAAGGAAATATAAATTATTATGAAAGATGTTAGCATACTTCACTATGCCAGTCTATACAAATAAGATTTATGAAAACTAATGTCTGTGAACTTTTCCACGCTTATCCATGTAGCGCCAGTTGTTTTTCCACTCATCCTCCGACCTGCCCCCTTTTCAAAATTCTATGTTTATATGAATTTTAAGTAAACAACGTTTTCATCATTCTTTGCCCGAAAGGTGTAAAGTAAATAGCACAAAAATATACTCCTGATATGAATAAATTATGAATGCGATGTGGTACTTGCCCCGCATGCTGTTAATTGAAATACCAAACTTAACCGTTAACATTTAAATAATCATAAATTAATTGAGTCTGTTGTGCAGATATGAATATTTGGATACTTTTTGTGTTGTGTAAACATCTAAATTGACATTTCTAAATTTCTTTTAAAATAATGCCATACTTTTTGCTTTTAATTTCTTGTTTTCGAAATTGTTGTTGATAAACAAATGTTCAAAGAGATTTTTATTTGTTTTTTTTTTATAATTTATTACACTTTTACACAATGTATTACAGTTTTACATTTGGGCGTCTGGCTAAAAATTATACACCACTCATCTTTGCGGTGTATTTTTAACTCAAAAAGATGATGTACAAAATAGATTATTTTTATTTTATTACGAGTACAAACCGATCCTGCAATATGAGTGAATTTTGGAACGTAGCCGAAAGATAAAATTAAGAAAACATGAGAAATTGATTTTTTTTTACAAAAACTAGGGCGATTAGCTAGCACCATACGAGTTTAAATTAACTTTAGTATCACTAAAATTTTCCGCAGGTAAATGTACAGATGTCGCCCGTGGCGCAAAAGAATCCAAAACGTACTCCGACGGGGAATATCTACACTGATGCTAAAGCAGGAAAATGGTCATAGTGGTCCCGCTATTGAAACTAGGCAAAGATGTGAGTAAAGAAGAATCATACCGACCGATTCTCCTTCTCCCTCAAGAAACTAAGACACTTGAGGCTCTCCTTATAGATCGATAGGTCGGTCAGTTGTGAACCACGCAGCGGTAATGGGGACGGACCAGTGTTGCCGCTGGATAATTTTTTTTCGACCCAAATATCACTTAAAACCGACCAAAACAGCCAAAAAACGACTGTTTTCGATCAAATCGTTAAAAATATCAATAATTCCCTGACTTTTCCAACTCTGCAATGCAACACTGCTCCCAACAAGTACCATCTGTTAATAGACTGCTGTCAAATTTGAAAGAGTTTCGTCATTTAGTTTGTGTTTAACAGCTGTTCAAAAAATACAAGCTCATGGATTTTGTTAAAAATGGAAAAAAGTTAGGTTCGAGGTTTTTTTTTAATTTTTTTGCGGGAAAAACCGTCAATTAAACCAAGGAAAAGCTGGATAAATACTTATACTATGGGGACTCTGCACCATCGATTTCAATGGTAAAAAAGTGGTTTACTGACTTTCGATGTGGTCGCACAAGTACAAATGACGCTGAACGTTCTGGACGGACAATTGAGGTCAATACACCTGAAAATGTTGAAAAATCTACGATATGGTGTTGGCCGATGCAAGAGTAAAAGTGCGCCAGATTGCTGTTGTCATACGAATTGGTACCTTATCCGCCATATTCTCCGGATTTAGCCCTAGTGACCATTTTCTATTTCCAAACCCAAAGAAATGCCACGGTGAAAAGAAACGCAGTTCCAACGATGAAACTATAGATCAAACAAATGCTTTTTGATGGACCTCGAGAAATCCTATTTTTTGAAAGGGATACAAAAATTGGAGAAACGTTGGACTAAGTGTATTGAGCTAAAAAGCGATTACGTTGAAAAACTGTGTTTTATTCGAAGAGTCACGGAAAGTCGTATATTTTTAAAAGTGGTGTTTTAGGTTAAGCCTCGTCAAAAAGACTGCATAACAAAAAACCGACCAAAATGGCGACACTGATGGGTACACCTAATATGAGCAAGAAGCAGTGGAGGAACTTACAGACTTGCCAGAAAGCCGACCTAAGACAGGGTGTCTTCTTATGTCCACGGAGGGCCACTAATGCACGCAGAGAAAAAATATAGTTACTATATGATCACGGCAATAATAATATGTTCTCCGCAATAAAAGTATGTTCGTCGCAACCATAGTATTGTTAATTGAATTTAACTTTCACAATAGTATGATTGCCGCAATATTAATGTTGTTGAAATGTAACAATAGTATTATTGCCAAATTTATGGTTGTAGCAACAATATAAATATGGTTGGTGCGACAAAAGTATTGTTTTTTGAGTTTTATGATAACAGTAATATGATTAGGGCAATCATACTGTATGATTGTAATTTTGCTTCATTTGAATATGCTTTTTTGAACAATGTTATTGTTGCGGAACTAATTATTGAAATTTTTACATGAAAATTTAAATTTTTCAAACAAACTGCTTCGGCTTTGTTTAACTGAATAATTTTTGATAAAAACGCTTAAGTTTTTTTAAACTGTTTTTTTCTACTGTTAAATAAATCACTCCGATTATTTTGAATTTAATGTAATTTTAAATTTTCATAATTCAATTTTATTGTTGACAACTTAACGCAATTCTAAAATAATTTTGGGGATCATAGTATGGTTATGTGTGAATCATACTACTGTTGTGAGGATCATAGTAAGGTTATGTGTGAATCATACTACTGTTGTGAGGATCATAGTAAGGTTATGTGTGAATCATACTACTGTTGTGAGGATCATAGTGAGGTTGTGAGAATCATAGTATGGTTGTATTTGAATCATACTATAGTTGTGAGTATCATAATATTGTTGTGCCACAACCATATACCCAAAAATAGTACGATCCTCTTCGAATATTGTCAACCCAACCATTATTTTTATTCGGCGTGTATGAGGAGACAACGAAATTACGTGTTTTTATTTCGTTTCTTGGTCCATCGAAAAACATTAAAAAAACGTAAATTTCTTATCAAAATAATCTTCACCGACAAAAATCGAAAGTATACATCAGTAATCACACAACAGTTCAAGAGCTTAAAACCAACATTGTCGAGCAAATATCAACCATTGAAAACAGTTTATTAAGAAACGTGATTAATAACTTTGGTTAATGATTGAGAGCCTGCCGGGCCAGTTGGTTGGGTCACTTAACCGAAAAAAATTTAACTTATAACCGAAACTTATTTCTAATAAACTGAAATAAAAATATTTTTAATAACTGCAAAAAATTCTTTTTTTTTATTAAAATTCAATGAAACCTTAGTTTTGGACACGCTTTATTACATTTATCGTTTTTTGACATACACCCCAAAGCATTTGTCATATGTGTAACGAAAGCAAACATAGATTTCTATGTGTTTGAGTCTTCACATCAGAAAGTATGCGCAATGTTAAAGAATGGAAACATATCGGCAGATTTAAAACCTCAGTGTTTTGATTAGTATTTAATCCCTGCAGACAACAAACGCTAGACAGTTTTGACAAAAGATAAGCTGACCGCAAACACAATCTAATCTACTCTAAACAATAACAAACAAAAAATCCCCCTGTCGTCATTATACGAAACTACATATTGACATATCCAGATTCATTTCCTAAGAAGCACAAAGTTGTGCCTTTCTTGTCGCACCGTGTAGCTGTCATTAGACATTTCAAGATCAAAAGAGAAGACCCAAATTAATCTCACCCACGTCGTATTCCCTGGTGGGACACAGTGTTCTTCAGATACTTGGTGCGGTGATTTACGAATTTATGATTCATTAAAAAATATCGGTGCGTTACTAAGTATACAAGTAGATGGCTAGAAGAGATGTGATTTGAACTAAAAATGGAGGGGCGAACCAACATGATTATGTGCGTGTGATGTCTCATCTCATAATCCGTGTATAAAATTATTTATTTTGACCACCAATGAACTTGAGTCCATACACTACATATTTTATGTTGGCATTAATTAATAACAAATATGAGAATTTTCCGTTTCTCTTAAAACATTTTGTTGTATTTTCATAGGCATAAACCAACTAGAACAAAAAAAAAAACTAAATTCCCTTTTTAGTTTTCATAACTATTTATGTATATTAAACAAACTGGTAAAAACCCCTAAATTCGAGGGTGGCCAGCTATATTATACCCTGCACTTCTGGATGTTCCGAAAAGCAAACTGAAAATATTTTTAAACTAATTTAAACAGAATACTCACGCTACATTTTTTTAAGATTGGATGTGGCTTCTAGAGCTAAACACAGAAAAATCGGATGAAAATATATCTGTGTGAGCCATATATAAATCTGAACCGATTTTCTTCAAGTTCAATAACGTCCTTTCTTTGTCAAAAAACTAAATTGTGCCAAATTTATTAATTATTAAGCTTAGATGTAGTACGTGGCAGCTAAAAAACATAAAATCAGAAAAAAACATATATATAGGAGCTATATTTAAATCTTAACCGATTTTCTTCAATTTTAATAGCATCCTTCTTCGGTCCAAAAAACTATAGTGTGCCAAATTTCATTCAGATTGGAAATAATATAGAGCTTTTAGTGTTAAGAATATAAAATCGGATGAACATATGTGACGCGCAAAATAGAAAGGGTAAAACCAGTTTTGTTCAGGAGAGCCATTTTAAAGATTTAAATACGTGTATCTTTGGTGTACCATCACTTTCATAAAACGCGCATATCTCTGGGAGGGAACACTTTTGGGCATGGAATCGGTCTTATTCGATGCTCAGATGTTGTCCACATCAAAAAAAAGAAGTGAAATTTGATTTTTTACCCTTAGGTCCCTTTCTCTATGCGCTGTCACATAAATATATATGGCTATATATAGTGCTAAGAATAAAAAATCGGATGAACATATATGTATGGGAGCTATCTTAACTGGTTTTCTTCAATTACGTGTTTCCTTGGTCCAAACAACTTACGTGTGCCAAATTTCATTTAGATTGGGTGTAGTACGTGACAGCTAGAGCTTAAAACATCAAATCGGATAAACTTATATGTAGGAGCTATATCTAAATCTTAAACGACTTTCTTCAATTAAAATAGCTTCCTTTATCGGTCCAAAAACTATAATGAGCCAAATTTCATTTTGATTGGATACAATATAGGGCTTCTAAGAATATAAAATCGGATAAACATTGGAGCTACATCCAAATCGGAACCGATTTTAATAGCGTCAGTCCTTGGCCGCAATAACATACTTCTGCAAAATTTCATGAAGATCGGACAACAATTGATATCTGTATAAGTACTTTGATTACAAGCTTTAGATGAACGGCCGGACGGACAGACACACGTATTAAAAAGTATGGTTGAGATAACATTATTCGTAGTGGGGCATTATACATATATTGGTATATGGTTGTGGAACAACAGTATTATGATCCTCACAACAATGGTATTATTCACACACAACCACACTATAATCCCCACAATCACAATATGATCCTCACAACAATGGTATGATTCTCACACAACCATACTATGATTCCCACATCTATAGCATGATTCACACTCAACCATACTATGATCCCGAAAACCATATTATGATCCTCACAACTATAGTATGTTTCACAGGCAACAATAGTATGATTTTTACAACCAAAATATGATTCACACGCAACCATGTTAGGATCCCTACAACCATAGTATGATCCCACTCAATTACACTATGATCCCCAAAATTATTTATTAGGATTGGGTTATGTTATGTTATATCAATAATAGACATTTGGTTTATTTTACAGAAGATAAAATGCATTTAAAAAAAGGTAAACGTTTAATTTATTAAAAATATTTCGTTTAACCAAATCCAAAGCAGTTTGAAAAATTTTAATTTACATATAAAATTTAATATTATTGCATAAAACTCGTAACAATAACATTGTTCTAACAACAATATTCAAATTTAGAAAAATTACAATCATACAGTATGATTGCCGTAACCATATTATTGTTGACATAAAACCCGAACAAAAACAATACTTGTGTCGCGTCATCCATATTGGTGCCATAACCATATTTTCATTTTTAAATTTGGCAATAATACTATTGCTACATTTCAAATATACTTATATTGCCACAATCTAACTATTGTCAAAATGAAATTTAAAAAACAATACTATGTTTGCGACAAACATACTATTATTGTTTCCGTGACCATATAGTAACCATATTTTATCTCTGGGTGCAGACATCCTTAAATCGAAACAGATAATGAATCTGAGTCGACTCACGAAACTTACTGATAATACCCTGTTCCACATAGTGGTGTAGGGTATAAAAAACGTTTTAGAAGACAGGTACACAACGCACGTTTTTTTAAATCCAACAAAAAGTTGAAATTAAAAACAACAACACATTCAATACCAAACATTTTCAATTATGATTTGTTTTGATTAGACGGCAACACAAATAATTCTCTCACTAATTGAATTTAGTTTTGGAACAAAAAAAGAAACGAAAAGAAAAATATACAAATCGAAATAAATCTTACAACAGAGAAGGGGGTTCAATGATAACAAGATCGAAATCGAGCAAACGAAAAAATACTTGTATTTCAAAATTAAAAACATTTTGAATGAAAAACACCAGCCTACATATGGTACAAGATAAATTCCATTTATCTATAAATCTTAATAACTGCCGTTTCATCTTTTTTTTTAGCAGAGAAAGACTAAGAAAAAACGCCGAAAAGAAAATCACTTTTCTTAAATAAAGTAATTGACCCAATTAATAAAATTTATGTTAGACATTTTTACTCAAAACTGAGCGTGAGTGTTGAAATCACTTTTTTTTTGGATTCAGCATGAAATGGCCAAAAAAAAAACATTGAATGAGTTTGACATTATTTTTTTACAGAATATTACGAGAAAAAATATCATAAAATATCAAGCACGTTGTTTTCCGATACTTTTCCAATATTTCGTATTTTTAAATTAAAAATAAACTCTAGTACAACTAAAATTGTATAATGAATTGTGAAAGCATACACAATACATTTGCAAAATACTAATTAATTTTAGTTTAAAAACAAACCAAACCAGACAAAAAAAATGTCAAGCACAAAAAATATCAAATGTCTAAAATAATAAAAGGGGACAGTTGTTCGTTTACTTTTTTTTGGTAAAAGATTAAAAAAAATAAATAAAAAAACATTATTTTGAATGGTTTTATGGTGTATTGAACGTTAAAATATTAGGGGTAATCAGACGTCGACAGATTTCAAGTGACAAAGATTAATGACTAAAATGTAGAAGTAGAATGCCGACAATATTAAAAATTTAATTGTATTTCGCATTCGGTTCAGTGCTGGAAAAATTAAGTTACGATAAAACCGGTTTATTAGCGATTCCCTATATTTGCTCGTCCATGTGCTGCATTTTGATTCTGCTCGAATGTAAAACATTTTCCAATAATTGGTGTGCGCTATTTCGAAATATTGGAGTTTCAAATCGGCTTGAGATACCTTGTGGATCGAGTTAGAAATGGGTTCTCTGTCCTTTATTTGAACATATACAATAAAAAATAGCTACAACGTTAAAATTTGGAAAAACATTGTTCACATTAACTTTAAACTATTAAAATTATACGAAATAAAAACCGATTCCTTTCATTCCTGATTCTCATCTGTGCTTGGAAATGGCAACGCACATTTTTTTATGTTAGAAAAAATATTGCTTCTTGGAAATCGAACGTTTCCGCACATTTTGATATGTGTGTTTTCTCTCGGAATGTAGCACAGTTTTTCACAAAAAATGCTAATCTAAAAAAAGTGCAGATTCAAAAATTCTCGGAATGCAACGGCGGCTGTTTCATTTTACCTTCTAGGTTAAGGTTATATTATCATAAGAAATAGTACATAGTCGTATTTTATTTGATAAGCGAAAAAATCCACTTATAACACCCCGAAAGCGTAAATTTTAAAACGTTATCAAAAAACCTAAAAGTTCTTCGTTTACTGAAAATGTGTTCCAACACATACGCTTTGAAAAAAGTTTGTTTTGAAAATCTTAAATTTGAAGGTCAGAATTTGTTCAACATATGTTTACTCTAAGTAGTTTCGTTTAAATTTGCATAACAGCGATTATCGCACTTATTGATTAATACTCGTATTGATCAGAGATCCTGCAAATTATATATATATATATATATATATATATATATATATATATATATATATATATATATATATATATATATATATATATATATATATATATATATATATATATATATATATATATATATATATATATATATATATATATATATATATATATATATATATATATATATATATATATATATTATTCATAGTCGCAAAATTCTAAGACGATCAAGCCATGTGCGTCAGTCCGTATGTCTTTTGAAAGCACGATAGCGGTCAAAACGAACCCTAGAATTTTGCACGATGGCGCTTATAGCCGGTAGGAAATCGTAAATGGGCCAAATCGGACTAGGGTGAACGCTTTCCTTCAACTTCTTAAGGAAAAGAGTATTCGCGTGTCGGTGAAGGGTACATAAGAGATGGCGCGGGCGATGCTATTATGGTACAGCGAACCATTCGTTTATACTAATGGCATGATGTCCAAATTATTGATTATCAGAACCTCCTGTTGTGGCACCTAATAGTTTTGTATACATAGGTTCGTTGGTACCAAAAATTGGTAATGACTACAAAAAAATGTTGTTCTAATGACCAAAAAAAAATAGAAACAACTGGTGGTTCATTAGAGCTTTTTAGTATTGATTGCCCAAACATAAGAAAACTTTTTTTATATTTTCTTGTATATTTGGTTCTTATGTTGGCCAGCTGTTTAGTTATAAGTACCAAATTTTGTCGTTGTTGCTTCCAATTTCTATCAATGAACAGTTCTATACAAAACTATAAGTTGCCACACATATCGGTTCTTCAACCAACAAACTTAACTTTATTCAATTAATACAAACGAATAGTTAGTTGTCTGAACTGAAATAAAATCAACGCTACCATATAATACTACTTCGAACGAAATTTCCAACAAAGTCTTTTTAGTCTTTTATGTAGTTTGAAAAGATTTCTAACTCACTACTCGAAGAAAATAAGTATGGTTGGGGTGATAATATTTAAAGAGCATTATATATATATTGGTGTGGCATAGCAATAGTATGATCGTCTCAAGAATAGTTTGACTCCCACACAACAATACTACGACACCACAACCATATTATGTATCACATACAACCATAGTTTGATCCTCACAACAATAGTTTGATTTAAACATAACCATACTATTATCCCCACAACCATATGGTGATTTACACTCAACCATACCATGATCCCCACAAACATATTATGATCCCCACAACCATAATATGTTTCACATACAGCTATAGTATGATCCTCACAACAATAGTATAATTCACACACAACCATTATTCCTACAACCTTAGTATGATTTCACTCAACCGTACTATGATCCCGAAAATTATTTTTCATGATTAGGATATTTTGTCATGCAACTATAGATATATTTTTTTTAATAAATTGTTTAAAAGTAAATTGAATACAAAATAATAGGCGCAACATATTTAACAGTAGAAACAATCCGTTTAAAAAAAGTAAGTGTTTAAACTTACAAAAGTTACAATCATACGTTATGATTGCCGTAATTATATTTTTGTTAACATTAAACACGAAGAAAACAATACTCTTGTCGAACCAACTATATAAATATTTATGCTACAACCAAATTATCTTTTCAAATCTGTTAATAATACAATTGTTACATTTCAAAAAATTTAATATTGCCGCAATCATACTATTGTCAAAACTAAATTCATAAAACAATACAATGGTTTCATTGCAGAGAACATCTTATTGTTGTTGTTATTTTTGGCGTGAGTGACAGACAAAATGGTCAAAGTCAAGTGCTCGGATTTGAGAACAAAAGACAAGAAGGAACTCACGAGACAGTTCGATAAGCTGAAGAATGAGCTGCTGATGTGGCAAAAGTCACTAGTGGTCCATCCATCAAAACTTTCTATATGCACCAGAAACGGAAGGAGAACTTGCGCAAAGTCTATAAAAATAAAAAATACAAACCCTTGGACTTGAGAAAAAAAGAGGACTTGTGCAATCCCCAAGGCTTTGTCTCCAAGAGACGCCAACAGAAAGACCCTTCAGGATATTCCGAAGAGGTCTATTTATCCTTAAAGGAAGTTTGCCGTTAAAGCATAGACATTCAACTTTATGAGTATAATGTGTTTACAGTAAAAATAGTTGGAGTTAACTATAGTAACCATATCTTTTCTTTAAGTGTACTTAGGCAGAATATTTAATAAGTATACGTTTTTACTTGTTTTCTCTATGTGCATATCTCAAAACCTGATCATCGATATGGCGACTCGTGAGCTAGATATCGTTTGAAGAAACTTTATTTTCTCTATTATTTAGCTAAAAAAAAACTTTTTTCTACATATTCATAATATTTATGATGTTTCCCCGCGTATGTTTTTTTGTTGCTTTTTTACTAAAATATTACTCGTATATATACAAATTTTTCTTAATATTTATGATACTTCGGACTACTTTTTTTTAATTATGTGTCATTCGATGACTACCGAATTTTGATGTTGTCAAAATACATTAATATTCTTGTCCATCCGACCATCCATCCATCTGAATGATGTAGATGAGTTTCTATAGAATTCGACCCAGATGTACGAGTATTATCCACATGATTGTTAAAAGGAGATCATTTTATGGTTTTTGTTATTCTTGTTTTTTTTATTTCGATATTTTAATTGTACGCATATATTTCGTTTTATTATTATGATCCATTACATTTTTATAATCCGTTTATCTGCTGCTACACTTCATTGAACCAAAAAATAAAACAAAACAAAAAAAAGTATCACAGCACTGGCAACAACAGATCATCGACCAACACCATCATCAACACCACCACCACCAACCGACCGACCAACCGACCATATTGGCCAACATTAATAAAAATATGACGTGATGGTTTTTTGTTTAGACAAAATAAATATATTGTTTAATTAACAGACAGTAGAGAAAAAAAACAAGTTAGACGAAATTAAGCTTGTGCACTTTTACCAAAAAAAAAAACGCGAAAAAATATAAATAAATATTTGCAGATGAAAAGACAGACAGACATACATACTACAGAAACCATATGTTTTATGAATACGAGTACCTATAGCTCACAGTGGTTTGGTATTTCAAAAACCGAGTAAAAATCTATTTTTACTGTCCTCAATTTAGACATTTGACGTAGTACATGTCAAACACAAATTTTCTGGTATTTAATGGAAATACATTATATTTAAAATACTCGTATACCGGTATGTGATTGAAATTGATCGATGTCGATTTGGTTCTTAAATTTTAGGAGATTTATTTAATTTTTTATGCAATATGTCAATATGAAGTTGTCGCTTGAAATCTCAAACCAAACGATTTTGGGTGATTTTCCGCATATATCAGATAAAGTTTATTTAATGCTATATATTCGTTTCCCCTTCACAGATTAAAACAAACTAAAAGCTTCGATAAGTTCGACGAGGCCAAATCCTGTATGCCCACCACCTCGAATTCATTATTTAAGTGGCGCGGTTTTTAATCCCCTTGGGTTAATGAGTCTGACACCGACATTAAACAACCCTTCAAAGTAAAACCATTTTTGGATTCGTATTAAAATCGGCTTAAATTTGAGTATCAATATGGACGTATTTAACAGTGGCCCTTCTTTTGACCATAAACGACGTTTTTTTTGGCCCTTTCAGTTGATGAGTCCGACCCTTATCTCAGCAAAAACTTTAAAATACGAGGGCGGTTCGGAAACTTCTTAGCCTAGCACAAAAAGCGCGGTATAAACAGAAAAAAGTTAAGTATTTTGGAAACTTCCATCTCTGCTATGAACACATGTCGATCTGGCAACTCCTTCATATAGAAACAGGTGTTCACAAAAGACGCATCCGCGATTGTTTCACAATGGAAAAATTAGAAATGCGTGGTGTCATTAAATATTTACATAAAAAAAGGTTTATCGGGACAAGAAATTCATAATGATATGGTGAATGTGTTAGGTGAAAGTGCTCCTACATATGCAACAGTAAAAAATTGGGTTGCTGAATTTAAACGTGGTCGTACAAGCATTGAAGATGAACCACGTAGAGGACGTCCAAAAACAGCAACAACAACAGAAATTGTAGCCAAAGTGCATGATATGGTATTAAATGATCGACGAATAAAAGTGCGTGAAATAGCTAATATCATGGGCATCTCAAATGATCGAGTCCGTTTAATTTTGCATGAAGAACTACAGATGAAAAAGCTTTCTGCAAGATGGGTGTCGGAGTCGACCAAAAACGCATAAGAATGAACATTTCTCACGCTTGTTTGGATCGTTTTCAGCGAAATAAAATGGATTTTAAGCGTCGTTTCATAACTGTTGATGAGACATGGATCCACCACTATACTCCAGAGACAAAAGTACAATCCAAACAATGGACTGAAGCTGGAGGAAGTGCCCCAAAGAAGGCAAAAACAATTCAATCGGCTGGTAAGGTTATGGCAACGGTTTTTTGGGACTTCAAAGGTATTTAATTGATTGAATATCTGCAAAAGAGTAAAACAATAAATTCAGAGTACTATTGCAACCTTTTAGATCAATTAAATGTACAAATTCGAGAAAAACGTCCTGGCTTACAACACAAAAAAATATTTTTTCATCAAGACAACGCACCAGCGCACAAGAGTGTTTTAACAATGGCTAAAATCAACGAATTAAAGTACGAGTTGCTCGACCACCCACCTTATTCTCCTGATTTAGCTCCCAGTGACTTTTACCTGTTCCCAAATCTAAAAAAATGCCTTGCTGGCAAGCGTTTTACCTCAAATGAAGATGCAATTACAGTTGTAAACCACTATTTTGAAGACCTTGAGGAAAACTATTTTAATCAAGGGATAGAATTGCTAGATAAGCGTTGGACTAAGTGTATTGAAGTTTCAGGAGATTATATTAAAAAATAAAAATATTTTTGAAAAACTAACTATTATCTTTCATCGATAGGCTAAGAACTTTCCGAACCGCCCTACTACTATTGAAAACATTAGAAAAATATTTAGTGAAGTGACTAAAGATAGACGAATAAAGCTTAGAGAACTTGCTCATGTTGTTAAAATACACGAAAAACAAGTTTGGAGTATTTTACATGATGAACTCCACATGAAAAAGTTATCCGCAAGAAGGGTGCCGCATTTGTTGACTTTGCCCCAAAAAATCGTCCGTTGGACCAATTCCGAGGAGCTTTTATCAGCGTAATCCAATAGAGTTCTTGCGCCGATTCATAACTTTTGATGAAACATGGATCCATCACTACATCCCAGAAGTGGTCCCAAGAAGGCGAAAACTGTTAAGTCAGCAGGAAAAGTAATGGCCACAGTATTTTGGGATGCAAGGGGTATAATATTTATTGAATTTCTTGAGAAAGGAAAAACTATAAATAGTGAATATTATTGTGCTTTATTGGATCGGTTGAGTGAAGAAATCAAGATAAAACGACCGCATTTAGAAAAAAAAAGTTATTTTTCATCAAGATAATGCTCCTTCACACACTGCATTTTTAACTCAACAAAAACTGGCCGAATTACGATTTGAAATTGCTCCGCATCCACCAGATGGTCCAGATTTAGCTCCTTCTGATTATTTCTTGTTTCCAAATTTAAAAAAAATTCTCGGTGGCAAAAAAATTTTGTCCAATAGCGAGGTTATTGCTGAAACTAAGGCATATTTTGAAGGTCTTGAAAAATCTTATTTTTCGGATGGAATTAAAAAACTTGAAAAACGTTTGATGAAGTGTATTGAGTTGGAAGGAGATTATGTTGAAAAATAAATAATAATAATCCAAAAAAAACGGTTCTTTTTATGTAAGGCCAGTTACTTTTGCGGTCGCCCTCGTATGAAGTTGTCGTCTCAAACCAAACGATGTTGAGTGATTTCCATCACATTTACATAAAGTTTATTAAATTCTAGATATTCGTTCTCCTTCATAAATAAAAACAAACTAAAAGCTTCGTTAAGCTTCAAGTAAGGCGGTTTTTAATTACTTCGGTTTATGATTCTGACACGATATTAAACAAACCTTCAAATCATATTTGGATTCGTATTAAAACCGGCATAAATTTGAGTATCCATATGGCAGTATTTAACGGTGGTCCACTCTTTTGACCATAAACGTCGTTTTTGTTGGCCCTTTTCAGTTGATGAGTCCGACCCTTATCTCAGCAAAAACTTTAAAATATATCCATATTTGGATTTGTTTTTAATTTGCATTAATTTGAATACTTATGTACTTATAACAATGGTACAATAAACAAGGTATAGTCACTAGCCCAACAACAACGAAAATAGTTCGCTTGATTGCCAAAGTCACTTGAAAGAGAATTTCAAGATAACATTTTTGTGAATGTTTGAGGATAATTGAGAATGTTGGCTAAAGAATTTGTCCTCTACGAACGTCATTGTCAAACTTCAAAATTGACAAATTAAATTACTACGAGAAAAAAATAAAATCAGCTGTTAGCATAATAACTCTACCTTCTTTAATGTACCATGCTTTTGACATTTGTTGTGTTTATTGTTTATGACAAAATACTTTTGACCATCTGATGAATAAAACCAAGCATTGCAGGTAAAAACGGTTCAAGATCGGCGAGGTCGACTGGCGGATGGCCTACATACCTCAGAAGACCCGCACATCTGTCCGGAATGTCCGGAGCAAAGTCGGACTCATGTGATTTTAAGCCTTCCAGAGTGTCAGCATCTCCAGAGGGACCTTTGTATGGGAGCTCTCTGCGATGTGACTGTCGTACAAGTAAACAAAGGTTCACATTTGGGTAAGAACATCTATTTTTTTTCAATTAGTCTAGAACTGAAAAAAACGTCAGTCGGACAAGTCTGTCAGCATGGTAGGAATTGTTTCAGTGAGTCGCTTATGTATCTCTTTTCGGCAATAATACTACGTATATGCAAATTAAATGCAAGATTCGTACATGTGACGCGCAAAATAGAAAGGGACCTAAGGTTAAAAATCAGTTTTGTTTAGGAGAGCCATTTTAAAGATTAGGTCCCTTTCTATTTGCGCTTAGAACCGTCGACTTCACTTTCATAAAACGCGCATATCTCTGGGAGGGAACACTTTTGGGACATGGGATCGGTCTCATTCGATGCTCAGATGTTGTCCACATCAAAAAAAGAAAAAAATGAAAAATTGATTTTTTTTTACCCTTAGGTCGGCAGCACACATAAATGGTATTGAAAAGTCGCCCACACCAACGACGAAACGTCTACCAGACGGTGATGTGTTTGATTTACTTCGCAGACTTACTTTTCCTTGCCTCTACGACAAACAACAGCAAACCCGTTCTTATTAGCTTGTGGAGTAATTCCTCTTTCAAAAGTAATAACAACAAATGATCACAACAAATCAAAAACTCAAAAAAACACCTATTTTTGTTTCAAGAAAATTGAATGCGCAAACGAATTTTAAGTTAAAGCTGAATATGATTTATTATTTAAAGTTTAAAGTAAAGTTGAATTTTAACCTTAATATTTCCACTACATCCGGGTTAAAGTGATATACATCAAATGAATGGTCATATTTTGTAGGTTATTTAAAAATAATGGGTATAAAAAGCTGTATTCAAATCGCCCCTCGTGGTCGATTTTGGTTTCATTCTAAACATAACTCTTTAATATTTCTTTAAATATTATTAATTTTTTTTTGTTAAAGAGCGATAAGGCCCCTTTATCTTGAAAATATTTTGATTTTATTTTTGACGATTTGTACTAAAATGATAATAGCAGAAATTTAGTCGAACATTTTAACCCACAACCGATCATTTTTAAACACATTTGTCCAATTTTATTTAAATAAGGACATGCTCCAACTCAAACTAAAACGACATTTTCGTAGAACATAAAACCACTCAAACACCGGTCGAAGAATAATTTTTACACTTTTTCGAAAAAATGTTCAAAAGCCAACTCAAATCTTAGAGACAAGATGTTAAAATGTTCTACGAAAATAAACTCCATACGATTTCTCTAAAGACATCTTATGACGAAAATTCGTTAGAACGAAGGAATATTTATTACTTTTTAACTTATTTCATACAGTATAGAGCTGCAAAATGAAAATTTTCTAGGCCCATAAAAAATAACTGGAACCTACCAGGCCGTCCGCTGTTGCCACAGCAAACTAAACTTGCTTTAGTTACTACAAAGAAATTATCTGTTGTCACCGTCAATTATTGGCAGCAAAGTAACATGCACTTCTTAATAAGTTGGTTGTCGCAATAGCTTAACTGAATTCGGTTTGTAAAACCGACTTTTTGGTTGTAAGTATCGTAATACTATTGCAGCTACCATCGTATGGTATGTCGAACTATGAAAACATCAATATCTTAGAATGTTGGTGATTGCAACAAAAAGTAAGTGTTCCCAACCGAATATTTGAAGTTCGGGCCGATTTACAACAGATATTTTCTCTGATATATTCCCTCTCTCACAGAATGGAATTGGCTAATGCAGTTTAGTGCAGCTACTTAAAAGTTTGTCGGCATACACGAGGGTTTTGATTATACACTTGAATCTGCTACTAGGGTTTCCTTCTACACTTTACGAGGGCTGATATAAATATTTCTGGCCTAATAATGAAACTGCGAATATTTATCATCAAAAATGGTTTTATTGTTTTTCAAAATATTCTCCAGCATCATTTATAAACTTTTGCATGCGATCAAATGCGAAGCACTTTTTTCCCTTCGATTGCGACACCTCCAAAACATGGTTTTTGAACGCTTCAACAGCATCATCTGGCGACGAAAATCGTTGACCACACATTTTTTTCTTAATGTGCGGGAATAAAAAGAAGTCATTGGGTGCCAAGTCAGGGTTGTACGGCAGATGACCCATCAATTCGACGTTTTGGCCGGTCAAAAAGGCGCTGGTTTGAGCTGATGGCGCATTGTCATGGTGCACAATGATTCGTCTTCAGTTGTTCGTTTTTCGAATTTCTCCAAAGACTCCAGGCAATCAAATTGTGGTGTACCACTCAGAACTGACCATCGTACGTTGCTCAAGCCGAACAGTCGCCACATGACTAGTTTTTTCGATGAAACAGGCGTCCATTTGCTTCGAAGTGCTTCTTCCACAAACAACTTTCGTTGGATTTGGCTCGTCTTCGAAGACCCACACGGTCGATTGCCGTTTTTGTTTCAGGCTCATGCGCATAAATCCATGATTCGTTACCTGTGACGGTCTTATAAACGTCTTTTGAAGCACTGCGATCGTATATTTTCAGAATTTCTGTGCATCAATCGACACGAGCCTTTTTTGGGCGATTGTCAAATTGTGCGGGATCCAACGAGAACAACAAACCTTTATCGAATGTATGCTGGTGGAAGAAATGCCCAACAATGCCTCTATCTCACGGTATGTCACATGACGATCTTGCATTGTCCATTCACGCACGGCATCAATGTTCTCTGGCACAACGGCCGTTTTTGGACGACCTTCGTCTCTGAGTGAGCATCGGCCACGATGAATTCATTAAACAGTTTTTCACATTGCTATAGGATGATGCTTCGTCGCCATACAAAGATTTAAGTTCAACGATGCACTCTTGCCGTGATAATCCACGTCGAAAGTTGTAAAAAATGATCGCACGAAAATGTTCAAGAGTTAATTTTATTTTTATGCCAAATTAATTTTTTCAAGCCACTGTAAACAACACAAATGATGGTCGTACGTCAAAACGTTTTGAGTACGTTTATGCTACAAAATGTCAAACTTTGCAATGAAAGTGTCAGATGGAGCCAGGCAACACTTAGTGTTGTCTAGGCCAATATATATAGAGCAACCCTCGTATCAGGTGGTGTAACAATTTTTTTTCTGAATAGTAATTATTCCGTAGATAGACTGAACGTCCCTGGTGTACCGGATTTGATATGACAGTCTTATACATCTAATTACCCCCTTGTTCATTTAAACTTACAACAGGTTTATAGAACATTTTTAAAAGAAAATTTGAATTTTAAATCCTTCCGTAAATTATATTATAAATTATATTATCTTAATTTTTTAAGTAATTAAAATCAACAATTATATTTCGTAAATCAAAAGACGTTTCATCCCAATAAAAGTAATCCTTTTTATTTTCTAAACAAACATAATGTGGAATTAATGTCACTATCGTTTAAAATAGAATTCTGTGACTGACCTGTATATTTATTAAAACATTCCACCACTCCTTATAAAAACACTTTACATATATCGCAATTAAGTAAAATTTTAATCCCGGACAACTACTGTACACCAAAAAACACTGTTAAATTGTTCGAATAAATTTTGAAGCAATATGAGAGTTTTCTCAACAAAACAAAAAACGAACCACTGTGCATGGATCGATCACTAGACTATTGGCTCGTCGCTTGGGCAAATTACCAAAGACGTCATACAACAATGGAAAACTAAAGTAAACGTATGTGCATTGTACAAATATACGTTATCAGATGTACCGCACGTTTCATTTCTTTGATGGAGACGCAATCAAAGCGAAATTCTTTCTTTTCGTCATCACATTTAGAAAAGCATTTGCACCATCGTATTTTTCTTAATTACCGTCTCAGTGTGTGGGGTGATGCACTCTTTACTTTTTACTTTACGACATTCAGATTTTCATTTGTAGCTGCATTCAAGAAACACAATTATTATTGCTGTTTTCTTTTTATTTTTTTTTTTTGATTTCTTAATAATATTTTTTTATTGTCGAACGAAAGTCCATCCGAAAAAAAACACCAAAAATGTTACAAACGGAATATTGAGGAAACAACACTATTTTCCGTGTGAAAAACAACAGCACAAATTAATGAAGAATGAACGAATTTATTTTTAAACTCATCGCCGTTTTTATTCATCATCATTTTTTTCCTTTTTTCTCTTTTTTCACATGCACTCACGTCGTTTTTAGTTCATTTGGCTAAATTTTCATAGTCACATTTGCCGCCGCGCGTTTTGGAAATACGAATACTAAAGAAAATTTCGCTTTTCACCGTTCGCCAGAATAACCGCTACTGAATGTTCGATTTGGATTTTCTCCTCAGTGGACCTCGAAACCAAAAACTTGAACGCAATACTCTGTAGTACGAGTACTCTTCTCTGTGTTGCTACTCTACTCATCATCATAATTAGAGCGTCGTTGTGGCCTATGGGGCATCGGCATTGGCTCCTCATACTCACACGCGATGTGCATTGACGGTTTGGTTGCGACGTCATTTCGATCATCTTATGGATTTTGTGTATGCCAAGGAAAAGAAAAGTATACAATTCTATTGTGTCTAAAATTTTGGAAAATCCATTGCATAGACGTTGTGCAAAGAATGGAAATTCGAAAAGCGGAAAACACTTGTTGAACATTTAGTGTGGACGTCATGGAAGATTCGGCAGCAACGACTATGCCGAACAAATAAGAATTTTTTATCAGTCCAACTATTTTTTTAAAATTCTTGTCACAAAAAATATGGCATATTGTTAGGGGAAGAATATTGCCAACATGATTTGTAGGACAGTTTGAGTCTTAAATGGAAATCTATAGAACAGTTCTGAGTCTTAAATTTTTAATTACAATAAAAAAAAATTAAAAACGGTGTTAATTTCGACCAGACTTTAGTTTATAAACCCTCACCACCTGATAACCCATTGCTAAAAATTATCATGTTTATGGTCCCCATGATCCAGATGCATGAACCCCGACCAAAGTCAAATCTTAAAAACAACACCCATAGATATTTGGATTCGTAGTGAAATTTGCAGTTGCCATATGTCCATATTAATAAGGGCCATTTGTTTGGATCCCAAGTTTCTATTAGTTCGATCAATTAATTGCTTACTTTACGTCTTAAGCTTTTTGCCCACATTATTTGGCATTTCTTTGTTTCAGTGTTTGACAAATTCAACCATGCAGAGGTACACAATTGAGCAGCGTGTTAAGATCGCTAAAGCCCTTTTACGAAAATGGTTGTTCAAATCAAAATGAGTTTCGTGCACTTCATGATTTTATTGGTCAGCATAATCGACCAATTGCGTCCACAATCAATAGAATTGTGCGCATATTTCAGCAAACCAAATCTGTAGGAAATGTGAAAGCACCTGTGTATGCTCGTCCAGTTTGTTCTGTCATCGGGCCGTTCTTCTTCGAAAATATGGTCGGCCAAGCAGTTAAAGCGAAATGACAACGGACTTCTTGTGGCCAGAAATTAAGGATATGGACCTGGACGATATGAGGTTCAAACATGATGGTTCCACTTGCCACACAGCCAAAGAAACAATGGCTCTTTTCCGCGAGAAATTCAATGGCCGTGTTATGTTAAATGGCAGCCGTGGCGATGTTAAATGGCAGCCACGATCATGTGACTTCTTTTTTGGGGGATATTTAAAAGAAAAAATCTACAAAAAAGTCTCATAAAGAAAAAACGGATATAAGAACATCTTCTATAAGAAAACCCGCATATAAGAAAGATTTACAAAACACCGCTTCATTTTCCTTCGTTTTGAAGGAAAAATATTTTAGATAAGAAAAATGTTAACTAAAAAAAAACGAATTATACAGGATTGCCCAAATACGATTGAAGTGTTCACCAAAAAGGTTACCAAAAATTTCAATTGTGGCTCTTGCTGTATGCCGCGCGTCTTGTTCAGTATTATGAGGTCTTGTTAAGTATTATGCAGGCAATTATTATATTTTCCGACAGCAAGGCTGCCGTTGGATCCTAGGAGAATGTGTAAACCACTTCGAAATTGTTCAAGAATGCCGAATGTCTCTGGATGATAGCAAGACATTTGTCGGTAACCCTTGTACTCGTATGGGTTCCTGGTCGATAATTGTACAGGTTTTGGACGGAAAGCCAACCTACGTACAAACAATATTTTTCCAAATTCTATGATTCCCCTAAAAGTCCAACATATAGAAGTTGGTGTCATTTGTTTCTTCAATTTATAGAGAAATTTAAGTTATGGAACTTCAAGTAATACAGGGTGGCGCAAAACTACCGCTGTAGTTTAAATGTTAAATAACTTTTTAAATTTATTTATATTTTTATTTCAGAATTTTGTGAAGCAAACTTGGGGAATTCGAAATGGAAAACTACACAACAGAACAGCGCTCAGCAATTGTTGAATTTCATTTTAAAAACCAAGAGTCCATAGTTTTGGCGCAGCGTGCTTATCGTCGCTTTTTAATGAGCGTTCTTGACCTTCAGAATTTATAATAAACAGCTTGATTGTGAATTTTCGACAACGTGGTACAGTAAAACGCCTTCCATGTACCGGACGACCACGTAGGGTCCACAGGACAGTCTAGAAACAAGAAGATGTTCGCCACAACTGGGGCTTTCGCGGAGGTGTACTGGAAAGAGCATGAATGTGCGCAGCCGTAAATGACCACCACTTGCCGGATGTAATTTTTCATACTTAAAAAATATTCCCCATTAATATACCATATAACAAAAAATAACAATAATAATTAACCAATAAATAAAAAAGTTATTAAGCATTCAAACCCCAACGACAGTTTTGGGACTCCCTGTAGAAGAACAATCTAGGGAAATTTGCCTCCTTTAAGCTAAGACTTAAAGTTAAGACTTAAACATGATTTATGGAAGTTCCACTGTATGTATATATAGATATATATGTACATATATAACATTTTGGAAATATAGTCGCCGTAGCTAGATTGGCTAAAAGTCCAATTTTCGCCAACCTTTTTATTTTATCGCTTTAGTAAGCGCAATGCTATCTTTCAAGGCGTCCAAAGTTTTCAACTTGTTCTCAAGAACCAGTGACTATGCATAACCCTAAAAAGAACTATAGCTCTCTACGTTAGGTACAGCGTGGGCCATTTACAATTTTAAACTTGAATCAGCTGTAAAAAAAATTTACTGATAATTTGTTTTAATTTCTGGTTTTATTGGAAAGGTTAAACTTTGTCATTAATAAAATGAAAACCATCCGATGCGTTTTCGCTTCGCCCAATGGGCTGACGTTTGTTTGACAGGAGATAAGAATTTTACCGAAAAATCGTATTTCAGATGTAGTGAGTATAAGAATCTTATTGTGCACAGCTGAGAATCTTATTGTGCACAACTACTTTAAACGACGTTCGCTGTTTATTTTGAATCGGATGTTGAGGAAATATTTCTGCATTAAAATATCGAGACAGTTTGCACTGGCCTTACCTATGAATCTACCAAACATTATTTATAGACATGTGTACTTACTTCCTTGCATAAGTTGGCTTTACAACCAGTGGTTGGTTTTGTTTCGGTTTAAAGGGTGTCCTCTTCAGCTCCTTCTTGAAAATATGGCAATTCTATGCGATGTGTAAGTCATTCTTCTTCTTATAATTTTTAAATTATAAAACGGAGATCACTTTTTGTTGTTCTGCCCTTTGAACTGAAAAAAGGTTTTATGAGTTAAGGATGACTTTGATTTCTTGAAAACTAAAGATCTAACCTTCCTATTCTGGCAGTTGTCATCTAAGTTACATATAAGGATTTCCCATTAGAGTTTATTTTAGTTAAGCATCGTTGCCTTGACTTATGGATTACACAATTTGGTTCACTTACTTATCTTTTGATGCGTCAGGTCTATTGCAGTTGCTTACTTCACAACCAGATCCATGCATTCACCAAGAATCACATTTTTATGCATATTGGATCATATTTTTCTTTTAAAGGCGCAGGTTAAGCTGTGACCGGTACTGGAGCAAAATATTGCGAACTGACATCCTAAATTGGATTATATTGATGTAGAAGCGAAAGTATTAAGTTATGAATGAACCACTATATACTCGTTTCGTTATAATCTTATAAACCTGAAATCATGATATAAATTCATATATACTTACTTATTTAGGCTGGCTCCCTACCACTTGTTGGTCCGGGACTGCTCATTAAATGATTTAGAAGCACTTCGGTCCTAGCCATGCTTCCTCCACTTTCTAATCCCAAGGATCTTCGCATCATCCTCTACTTGGTCTCTCCACCGGAGTCTCGGTCTTCCGTGTCTGCAATTTCCGTGGTAATTATCGTCTTACGCCTTTCTGGATGGAGCTTTTGTTTCCATTTGACTAACATGCCCAGCGCAATCGTTGTATTTTGATGCGCTTAACTACATTCCTGTCGGGGTGAATCTCGTAAAGATCTCGGTGCAAGGATCTTCGCATCATCCTCTACTTGGTCTCTCCACCGGAGTCTCGGTCTTCCGTGTCTGCACTTTCCGTGGTAATTATCGGCTTGCGCCTTTCTGGATGGTGCCTTTGTTTCCATTTGACTAACATGCCCAGCGCAATCGTTGTATTTTGATGCGCTTAACTACATTCATGTCGGGGTAAATCTCGAAAAGATCACGGTGCGTCCAATGCATATACTTCACGCAGCTGGGGCCGTAGATTTTATGAAGAATTTTTCTCTCAGACTGCCAATACACTTTCATTCGCTTTTGGAAGCACCCATGTTTCGGCCCCGACAAAAAAACACAGGAAGTATCAGTGCATTGTAAAGTACAATCTTTGTTATTTGAGAGAGGGCTCTGTTCTTATTCTGTTTATTAAGACCAAAGTACCATCCTTCGTTTATTTCAGTGCTGACATCGTTCTTTTGGTTTATGGCGGATCCGTGGTATACAAATTCCTCTACTTCTTCGACGTTGCAACTGCCTGCCGAAACAATCTCGACTTTCTTTCGGCGCGGCGCATCTGTAGCAGTTGCCAGCATCATTTTGGTCTTGCCCTTATTTACCATCATACCCATCTTAGACGACTCTAAATGAATCTTTGAAAAAGTTCCAGTGTCATCTTCATACGCGAGAAGAATGTGGCCTTGGTGTTTATTGGGCCCGATTTGTTAACTTTTGCGTTTTCTAGGATTTTCTCCATTGAGGCAGGCGTTAAAGAAGTTACACGATAACATGTCACTCTGTCTGAGACCTCCCGTGGTAGTGAATGCTTCGAAGAGGTCACTTCCAATATAAACAGAAAATTAGGTGCCACTCAGAGTCATTCTACAAAGGCGTACAAGTTTTGATGGTATCCCATAGATACCAAATCAAATAATTTATCTCTTATCGGAGTGACGTAAGCAGCCTTTTAGACGACGAGGAGGTAGTAATCATCATTTTGCTGCTCGTGGGTATTTTCCAGAATTTGACGAAGTGTAATGATTTGATCGATTGTTGACTTATTCAGCGTAAAGTCGCTTTGATACGGTTGGATCAGATCGGCTAGTTTGGTCTTCAATCTTTCACACAGTACAGTTGATAGTATTTTAAACGCGATGGATCGCAGACTTATTCCGTGGTAGTTGGCGCAAACGGTTTTGTCTCCCTTTTTGTGAAGTGGGCACAGTACGCTGAGGTTCCCATTTATTTTGCTTGCGTCTAGCATGTCTACTTCGGACTTATACAGCACCGTCGGAATTCTGTCGTCTTCTGCGGTTTTGTTGTTCTTGATCCGAAATATTGCTGTTTTTACCACTTCCCGAGTCGGGGGCAGCGTGTGGCTGTCATCAAGATCTTCAGCTGATAATAAGTTGGATATACATATGTATATATTAATAATTAAATGAGACTCTGTCCTTAATATAAGTAAAAGATATTTTACTATTGAACAGCGATTAACCGGTTTGAGACCTCTTGCTTATAAATTTTAATAGAAGACAAGTTTTTAACAAAATGGCACTCTGCGCACTGCATTTATTGCGACTTAGTATCTGTAACGACCTTCATCAAAAAGCTTCGCAGCAATTGTTGAAAGAAAAACTGATACAGGTTCTCAGCAAACGTATGAGAACTACTGTTGTAAATGTCATTTTCAAATTTTCTTCAAACATTTGCCCACAAAAATACAATTCACCTTTACCACCGCTACAGAGACTCCACATTTAGAGCCTTCTATAGATTTTCTTTTACAACGTGTGTTCTGAAAAGAAGTCTCGAGCCGGTTAATCACTGTACAATGTCTTCAAGTAAAAGACCAAAATAAACAAAGGAGCTAAACATATTTCAAAATTATTTAAAATACTGGGAAACTACTGAATAATTAAAGTATCATTTTTTGTGATTGAAAGATGCAGCACTTTTAAAAAAAATGTCTCCAAAATTTTCATAAGGACTCAAATGGGAACTTTCCCAAATTTTAAAAAAACCGAAAATGGTTTAGCTTTTAGCGCTGGAAATTTGGAAACTTTCATTTAAATCGGAGGTAACACCCTGACTATACTTTATCGCTTTACATGGAATAAGTCATAATCGTTTCCTATTTCAAAAGACTACTTACGTTGAATCATTTTTTTTTTCATTTATTTTATCGGAAATTATTGAAAACATTATCTAAGGAACAAATAAATTTTATTATAGTTTTGTAGTCCTATTTAAAAAAACAAATTTGCAATGATTTAAATTGTACTAACTAATTACTTAAATAAAATCGAAAAGGTATTTGTGTCCATGAATAAAGTAACACTAAATATGTCCATGCCACTTTGATTCGAACAAACCCAATGTTTATGTAATTTATGCGTGTTTTAGTTTTTGTATTCTTATAAAATATTTGATAAAAGTCCTAATTAAGCATAAATGTTTTGGCTCAGCATAGGCGTATGCATAGTATAATCCCAAAGATTTGGAATTTGATTTTGATTGTATTGCCAATGAACACGATGATTATTGTTAGTTAGAAGATCACTGATATTTGTAATTTGAACATTTGTTTCCACTTATACTCGGTATTAGTTCTTCTCCCAGTATTAATGTTTAACTTAGAATCTATGTCAGCTATTTCACTTTCGAGCGAAAACCTTTGGACACCAATGGTGCCACCTCCGATGGATCTCTGCCGCGCGTCTCCGGCAGATAGAACTTCGTGAGGACGAAAAGTAGAGCACAGGTGATGGAAAATGGCAAGAAGACAAATGCTCCCCAAGCATTTTGAAGCGGTGGAAAAGCCATACCAATTATGAAATTACAACCCCATGAGGCTAAACTACCCATAGACATGGCAACGGACCGGGGTGCCACTTCGAAGAGCTCTAAAATAGATGAGATCAAAGAAAATGACAAACTTTTTATTAGTTGCTCAATTAATTTTTACGATTCAATTAAGATGTTGAATATACGCGGCATGTGTAATTAGCAGAATGTCTGAACGTATATGAATATGAAGAAATGCATTTCAAAATATAAAAATTATGATCATAAACTGTGAATGAATGGCATAATGATAAAACTGAACATTGTTTTGTGCATTTTTACTACTAGTAATAATTGAATGAAGTAGACTATAAAAGTAAAGAAGAGTAAAATAAATGTCAACAAGTCCAAAAAAAATATTGTAACAAATTTGAAAAATTATGAAAAAAATAAAATTTTTAATAAACTCGTCGCGGCATATATTAACACTCTGCATGTGTATATTAAAATAGTCAACTCGTTGGAAACATTCCGAAATGTTGATTTACTCGTAAGATCCTCTAAAGTACGTGTATTATTGATCTCGTAAATTTGTAAGATTATCTAGCCATGTCCGTCCTAGCCATTGATGGTGCTACTATCACAAAGAAAATTTGGAATCAAATTTGGTAAAACATTTGGAAACTAGCCATGTCCGTCCTAACCATAGATGTTGAACGCCGCTGTCACAATGAAAATATAAAATCAAACTCGGAAAAACATTCGGCATTTTTATATTGTATTACCGGTGATATTTCTAGTAGAAACGCCATGTTAAGATTTTTATGCACAACATAATCCCGCTCGAAATTTTGACAGAAAGTCAATGACATACATATATCAATAAAACCTAATAAACAGCATATCGATTGAACAACGCTGGAATATAATGCAAACTTATATTTAAAGTCAACGCTCTGCAGATGGGCCGGTGTGGTGTGATGGTAGTGTGTACGACTATCCTGCCATTAAACCCCGGTTCAACTCCGGGTAGGAACATCTTACAATTTTCAGCGGCGTGTTTCCAACTCGTAGATGCCGGCGACATAACGATTTAAAGATTTATATCTATGCCATGTAAAAACTTTTCTATAAAAAGCATTAGAGCCGCTGTTAAATCGTAGGTCGCGGTCAGTGAGTATAAGAATTATATTGTGCACAGCTCACTTGTTCCTGGGATGTTGTGGGAATTAAGTAAGCAATGCTTGGTAGCCTAAAAAGTGCAACTAAAGAGTGATTTTTTTGAGGTTAGGATTTTCATGCATTAGTATTTGACAGATCACGTGGGATTTCAGACATGGTGTCAAAGAGAAAGATGCTCAGTATGCTTTGACATTTCATCATGAATAGACTTACTAACGAGCAACGCTTGCAAATCATTGAATTTTATTACCAAAATCAGTGTTCGGTTCGAAATGTGTTTATCGACAAATTTTGTTCAGCGATGAGGCTCATTTCTGGTTGAATGGCTACGTAAATAAACAAAATTGCCGCATTTGGAGTGAAGAGCAACCAGAAGCCGTTCAAGAACTGCCCATGCATCCCGAAAAATGCACTGTTTGGTGTGGTTTGTACGCTGGTGGAATCATTGGACCGTATTTTTTCAAAGATGCTGTTGGACGCAACGTTACGGTGAATGGCGATCGCTATCGTTCGATGCTAACAAACTTTTTGTTGCCAAAAATGGAAGAACTGAACTTGGTTGACATGTGGTTTCAACAAGATGGCGCTACATGCCACACAGCTCGCGATTCTATGGCCATTTTGAGGGAAAACTTCGGAGAACAATTCATCTCAAGAAATGGACCGGTAAGTTGGCCACCAAGATCATGCGATTTGACGCCTTTAGACTATTTTTTGTGGGGCTACGTCAAGTCTAAAGTCTACAGAAATAAGCCAGCAACTATTCCAGCTTTGGAAGACAACATTTCCGAAGAAATTCGGGCTATTCCGGCCGAAATGCTCGAAAAAGTTGCCCAAAATTGGACTTTCCGAGTGGACCACCTAAGATGCAGCCGCGGTCAACATTTAAATGAAATTATCTTCAAAAAGTAAATGTCATGGACCAATCTAACGTTTCAAATAAAGAACCGATGAGATTTTGCAAATTTTATGCGTTTTTTTTAAAAAAAAAGTTATCAAGCTCTTAAAAAATCACCCTTTATTAAAAAGAAGTTATGGCGTGTTTGTGAATCGCACTTACAGCCCCCGTCAGGGTATGTCGTGTACTGAAGAGAATTTGGCTGCCGTAGCCGAGAGTGTACGACTCAGTCCTGGAACATCGACTCACCATAAATCTTAACAGCTCAACTTTTCACGCCCCTGTCTGGTGAGATTTTGCATAAAGATCTCGGCATTATTCATTATTCGCTAACAATATATAAATGACTCAGAAATGAAGGTGGATGGTCGTGTAGACCATCCTCATTATTATCGCTTCTCAGATTAGGCGGCTCGAAATGAACAACGGTCTTTTCTTTTGAAGTGCATTTTCAACTCTACAACCAAATTGTGGCATCTGTTCATTGGATAACTCGCAAATGGTGGTCGAGAAACCAATGTATCCATGGTGTGCCAGTTTGGTGCGGATTTAAAACGAGGACCCATTTTTTAACAAATGTTGCTGGTAACGCCATTTGAGTTAACGGTGTGCGCTACATAGGCATGATACACTAATTTTTGTATCCGCAGATTGAAGACATGGAATTGGATGTTGTTTCGTTTTTAGAAGGATGGCTCGCCATGCCACACAGACAATGCCACACTCAATGCACCACCTCGGAGCTCATATTTAACGCCGTTCGACCTTTATGGGGATTATCAACAAGAGAGAGAAAACTTCATCAACAACTCAGACCCTTAAGATGAATATCAAGCAAGCCATTTCTGAAATAAGAGCCAGAACTGGGTCTTGACAAATTGGGTTGACAGGACTGCAAAGCCAGCCGAGGCTGAAATGAGAACCAGAACTGGGCTCTCACAGCCAGAACTGGATCTTGACAAATTGGGTTGACAGGACTGCAAAGCCAGCCGTGGCAGACACAAGGTATAAAGTTGTGTTCCATTATAAATGCGTGGTGGATCGACCATTTTAAAGAAATCAACGACATAGATATCAAGCATGCCATTTCTAAAATGAGAGCCAGAACTGGGTCTTGACAAATTGGGTTGACAGGACTGCAAAGCCAGCCGAGGCAGACATAAGGTATAAAATTGTGTTCCATTTTAAATGCGTGGTGGATGGACCATTTTAAAGATATGCTGCATTGTTAAGAGAGTTTAACAATGATATTCTCGATTCACCCAGCAACTTGAATTCAGCGCAATTTGCTTAATGATTCAAACATGTCTCCATTGAACGTTTGCTGATTGAACAGTTATAAACAGATTTAAATTAAAACCACATACAATCATATTCAGCATTGAAGCATTTGTTGAAATAAAGAAATTAAAAAATGCTCTATTTGGATGACCGTATTTACTGTTAACCGATTAGGTGGGTCGGACAGCTACCTTCAATGCGAAGCGCTATGGTCGTGTGAAAAGACTTTTGTAAGAATTAATCTTTTGGTCATGTGGTCCCTGAAGGCATGCGAGTCCTTGACGTTGACATCGCCCAATACGAATAGAGGCGGCTGCAACATCTAGATCTCAGCTAAGCCAGATCCATGCGCTTCTATCAAGGAAGCGACTTTTCCTCTACTACGAGTACTACTGAATCGACTGTAAAAAAAGTACTGATACTTTTTGCAATTTTCTGGTTTTATTGAAAAGTTCAAGCTTTCACTTAATAATGAAACACAATATAATTCATATGACTACCACAACTGGCTCGACAGCACCTTAACCATTCAAACCAATTTTTCAGTACATTTTTGATTGCATCGGGTCGAATCTCTTCAATGGCAACTTCTATTTCATGTTTCAACGGTTTAATTGTTTCTAAGTGCTATGTGTAACATTTATTCTTAGTGGCTCCCCACAGAAAATAATCCAAAGGGCTGAAAACACAGCTCCGAGGCGTCCAATTGACATAACAATTTCGGCTGATTATTCGATTTATAAAAACAGTACGTAAAATATCGATGGTGGCGTTGGCTGTGTGACATCTCTTGTTGAAACCAAATGTCGGCCATGCCATTCTCTTGAATTTTTGGAAACAAAAATTCTTTGAGCGTGGCTCGGTAGCGCTCACCGTTGACGGTAACGGCGGCTCCTTGCTCATTTTCGAAGAGAAATGTCCCAATAATGCCGCTAGCCTAAAATCCACACCAAACAGTGACTTGTTGTGGTTAAATTGGCTTCTCGATAGTCACGTGTAGGTTCTCTGAACCCCATATGCGGAAATTTTTCTTATTGACATAGCCCCAGAAAACACAATTTTTCGGTAAAATTCGTCATATCCTGCTGATTGTGTTCTATTATTAAATTAAAATTTATTAAAATTTAAAAGTTCAACCTATTCAATTAAACCAGAAATTTTAAAAAAATAATCAGAATTTTTTTAATGCCGATTCAAAGCTAAGATTTTAAATGCCCCACCCTATACCTTATCATCGTCAATGTTGTTATGTTTTCTGCTTGATTGTAGGGAAGAGGCTCTATCTAAAAGCGCTGGGCCACTCTTTCTCTAGGCCATGAAGGACATGCCTGATGCACTTGGGTTGAGGCATCTGTCCATGAGATGAAGTTAGAGATGACTACTGCCTCACGCAAGCAGATACTGCCAAGGCAACAAAAAATTGTTTCTGCCCACGGAAAGAACCTTCGTCTTCTCACGTAGGTGGTCCTTAAATAACATGAGGAGACACCCTACGTCATACTCACGATCGCCGACAACACCAGCACTGCGTAGTTCTCTATAGGCCCACCTATTGCTCGAGGACAAGGATTATTTATCAGCTTCCCAAGTACTCCCGGCGAGTGAATTAAGCACCATGTTCCTACTTTTCATCTTATTTAAGTGATTGCGACTTAAAAGTCAATCCTAAACTACTTGAAAATGGTATTACATCCCATATCACGAAGACTGTAGACTGTGGACGAAACACACAAATTAATTTCCACAACTCCACCCTGAAATGAACACTATCAACAAAAAAAGCCACTTCCGACATTAGACGCTACTGTTTCCGTATCAGATATCCACTTCCATACTTAATTCAATTAGCATCAACTGATATGAAACATAAAGCACACAACAAATGCATGCAGCCTGAATCTCATAAAGTGAAGAGCAGATATGGAATAGCACGTGAGAGAATCCAAGCGTGTATAAACAAATAAATGTTGTTAATTGAATTGATATGGCATTGTTTACACTTCGCCAGTAAACAATACAAAGTAAAAAAAAGAAACAAGTAAGAAAAGCGTTAAGTCGGACCAGACCGACTCGTTTATACTCTTCACTATGAAGTGAATTTTACATGATGATCGTGTTCATGCGGCGTCTGCTTTAAATATGATTTGAAATAAATTTGAAACGTTGCTAATTGTGAAAAGTTCGAATCAATAAATAATAAATCATTCGACCCGAAACAAAGGTACTTAATTCCACTAGTATTTGGTACCAAAGTAAAAACAGGCCGGTTAAGAAATACGATTCATTGGCGGGTTTTGAAGTGTTTCGAGTGGATCTAGAAAATAGAAACACATCTATAGTAATCGTGGAGAACCAGATGTAATGTTGTAAATAATGATATTAAAAGGGACATATACAACAATGTCGTTATACAGGGTGGCTCACGAATCTTGCTACAAAAACAAGACGTAATAACTATTTTTGTGTAACCAATCGGTTTATTCCTTATTTTATTTGGAAGGCTAGTCTTTAGATTTATAAAAATGAGTGCTTGGGATACCGAAAAGAGGATTTGGATAGTACAGCGGTACCATGCTTAGAAATCCTGCATTTTCGTCCAAAGGGAATTCAGTCGGGAGTTTGGCGAAACTTTACCGAGTAGGTAGACCATTATGGGCCCGGTAAACATGTCTGCCAAATCTGGAAGCATCGCATGAACACCGATCGAGATCCCTACGTTCAAGACATCATCGCGTTTTGACTCGGCACTTGTAGGCACAAATTGTAGTTAGCAGACGTTCATTACAACAGATTATTCATGATGATTTAAACTTGTTTCTGTACAAAGTCCAAAATACCAACAAGTTAAACCCTCTGGATCTACCTAATCGAATAGAATTTGTCAAAAAACTATTGAAATGATAAATTGCTTGTTAATACGAGTATCTTATGTGACCCATTTTGATCTAAACGGCAATGTAAACAAGAAAAATTGTCATATATGGAGTGAATCTAGTCCGCAAATACTCCATTAAACGAAATTGCCCCCAGAACGAGATACTGTGTGGTGCACAGTTTCATCAAGCTGCTTTGTGGGCCCGTACTTCTTTAAAGAAAATGTTGTGACAATGACTGTCAATGGGAATCGTTATTTAAAGATGTTCAAGGATTTTTTACCCAGAACTGCGCCGAAAACGTGTCCAATTCAACAGCATTTGGTTCCAGCAAGATGAAGCAATTGCACATATGGCCAGACCGGTTATGGCAGAGCTCCAACAAAAATTGCCTAAACAAATTAATATCCCCAGAAATTCGACTTTCCTCTGGCTCCCAAGGTCGCCGGACTTGAGTGCAACAGACTTTTTTATAGGGGTAATGTCAAGCTAGAGGTGTTCAATACGAAACCAAGGAATTTGACTGAATTGAAGCAGTCCATTAAAACAACAATTAAAGCTATCCCAACTTCAAGCCTTTAGGGCGCAGTAAATAATTTACTGACCAGGTGTTGCATATGCGTGGATGAGCATGGAGACCATCTACGTTCTATCACCTTCAAACACAAAAAGTTATACAAAATTAAATTTTCTATACAATAAAGAAAATACATAGATTAAAAAAAGGAATTTGAATTTCTTATTGTAGCACAATTGGTGCTCCACATTGTATTTCTAAATTCTCATTCAAATTAGTTGGAAGCGTTTTAAAAACAGAAGGTAAGTCCTTTGGTTCGTCTGTAACGTCAATCGCTTTGGTAATTTCAAAAAACAAAGTATCACAACTATCGAGTGGTATCATCACACACGTAGACCTAGGTTCAAACACTAGAAGGAATTTATTAAATTTGTTTAGCCGCGGGTATTCCACCTTCATTCCAGAGACTTTACGAATAAGAGACTAATCTCTCCGCTATAAAATAAACTTCTCTTAAAAATGCACTAGCCGTTCGAAGACGACATTAAATAGAAGGTCCCCTTTCAGTTTCCATTTGTTTTCTTATAAGATGTTGAGGAATTTAGTAAAATAACTTTAGAGTAGTTAAAACATTTCCTTTTGAGTAAAATACATATGAAAAGAAAGGCAATAGAAATGCATATGTGACAGCGCATAGAGAAAGGGACCTAAGGGTAAAAAAATCAATTTTTTTCTTTTCTTTTTTTGATGGACAACATCTGAGCATCGAATGAGACCGATCCCATGCCCAAAAGTGTTCCCTCCCAGAGATATGCGTGTTTTATGAAAGTGAAGTCGACGATTCTAATCGCAAATAGAAAGGGACCTAATCATTAAAATGGCTCTCCTGAAAAAAACTTTTCATCAACTTTTCACTTTTTTTTTTGATGTGAACAACATCTGAGCATCGAATGAGACCGATCCCATGCCCTAAAAGTGTTCCCTCCCAGAGATATGCGCGTTTTATGAAAGTAAAGTCGACGATTCTAAGCGCAAATATAAAGGGACCTAATCTTTAAAATGGCTCTCCTGAACAAAAATGGTTTTTAACCTTAGGTCCCTTTCTACTTTGCGCGTCACATATACATATAGTTCAAAGGGTCGCCCTGAAATATTTCAAAATGTTACAAACGTAGGAACAAAACTAATATACCCACGCCAAACAATGGTGAAGGCCATAATATAAAAAAAAAAATAATTGAGCTCAAGGCGCAAATGAAGATGTGTCGAGGTTAACTAAACTAATTGCATTAAGAATAGAAGGGAGTGCAGCATCTCTTATTTACTTTGAAGATTTATTGCGTCTATCAATTGCTTCAAAGTGAAACGTTTAAATTGATTTTAATTAAAGCACAATTCATGTTCTTCTCAACGCCAGATTGTTTATACACAGCAAAAAAATGAGATGAGTGCAGATTTGGTAGTGATTGAAATGTGTATATAAAGTGATGCTGGTTCTCGCAGTACTTACCCGTGCCAATGAAGTACGGTATTGGTCCAAGACCGAATTGATAAAAGAATATATAGCCCATGATGCAGACGATGCAAGCTATAGGGAACCAGCTAGCTGTTTCCTAGGAAGATATGGAGAAAAAATAAGATATAAGCTGGAAATATTATTCAAAATAAAAAATGAACTGGCGTATATCGACGCATTGGAGGAGATTCTTTACACCAAATTTAATAAAATTCAACATAGGTGAGGATAATACTTGGTAATTTCATACATGACTATTTAAACTATGTAAGGATAAGAAGAGACGACTAGGAGTCGTATATTATATTAATATCCTAATATAGTTTTCGACAAAACATAGAAAAAGCTTAAGGCAGTTTCAGTCACAATCTCAGCATTACTTCAACAATGCGCCAAAATTACTGGGATAGAAAATCGCTACATAAAAAGGAAAAAGTACAAAAAGTGCGTCAATTGAAATCATGGGGACCATTATCGATCTCACAACACCCAATTCTATGTACTGGATTGAAGCGAAGCACTAATTTATCCGTTAAGAACTGACACCCCGCCCCATTGTGCAACTAAAACAACAAAACCGTGAGTCATTAGAATTTCGCCACAGGCTGAATTAAACATGATCCTACTCATACCAGATGGAATTTATAAAAGGTAAGATAGTTAAAAGCAATTTATATTCAATGTGTAGCCCTTCTTCAAAGGACATACGAATTTGATATCAGAATTCTGTATTCAGAGACAGTGTAGAGTCTATATAGGACAGTCTGAGGATAGAAGTTGTAAACCTGCCAATCCTTGAGATCCCAAGCAGGGTCTTGTGGAAAGGAATAGATAACCTGCACAAGGGGTGCGCCCTTTACATAAACAGTTCTAAAATAAAAGCAGGGTCTACAACGAATAGGTTCACATTATGAGATCTTTAGGGCGTATGTTTAAGGGAAAGTGCCTGATTTTTAGCGGCTACGGAGGCTTTTTCATGTAGCTCTGAACAAAAAGGAAAAAGAATTACATTTTATTTCGGGCGGATTTGAAGACCGTAACAAGTCGCTCCCAATGTAGTAGATAGGTACAGGCAGGCTTTAAGCTCCCTTACTAGGCGTCTGCCACGTTTAAGGAAATGAGTTAGCCGATAAAATAGCTAGACTTAGACCAGCAGTGAATATGGAGGAGGCAGATCAGTTAAATAAAACAATTTCTTTGGGACGCTGAATTTTAAAACGAATATCTCAGAACTGGGTTGCTAGAAAAGAATGCGCTGTATCGAAAGCCAGGGTTAGATATTGCAAGAACAAATATAATGATAAGAACAGGCAGGAGCGGTCTAAAACTCGTATTTGGAGCCAAAACTCAAGGCTGCTAAATTAGGGCGGAAAAAACATGATGAAACGAACAACCGATCTCCAGTTTTCTGCAAAATGTGTGAGTGCGTGGATGACAAAAAAGGGTGGAGCAAGTTCTTTGTTCAAGTCAACAGCGCTAGAAAAGTGTCCTTGATGAATAGGGTGACATTGCTAAGTTCAGATTTCACGGTTAGGTTACAAAGACTTTTAACGGTGTCTTGCCTTTAAAGTTTGTACGCGGCCCAACCTCTCGGTGACCATAGATGGTTTATTGTGAGTATCCTTTGTCTATGATAGAAATTATGCTATAAGTTTTGTAGGAAGCTGTACTTGAGCCACGACAAGCCATTTAAAAAACTCAGCAGATTTACTATCTTACAGGAAGATAACTCTTTCAGATCTTCAAGAAAGTACTTCCCCTGGTAACTACGCCGTCTCTTTTGGAGGGACATCTATACAAAAGGTGTTTCAGTGTCTTAATCTCCTTCTTAACATCGCACAGGCGGCAGTATTCAACCACCTGCCATTTTCTATTTATCTCTCTAATATTTCAATGTCCCGTCAGGGTCCCACGAACCCTCTGACATCACTTTTTTTATTTTCAAGCAGGGTTTGTCTAGTTTAGCCCACAGGGCCCAAACAACCCTATATTTATCGGTCCTAGTTTATGCTAGGTTGAACTTGGTACGAAAATAAGCCAGTTAGGGGAACAGATTACAGAGTTGTCAGCATCCTTAGACGAGCCAAGACGTGCCAGTTTATCTGCCATCTCGTTTCCTTCAACATTACTGTGTCCGGGAAGCAAACAAAGTTTAACAGTCCGGTTGGTTAAGGAGCTTAGTGACGTTTTGCAACTCTTAACCAGTTTGGGTGTTATTAAGAGTGGCTGTATATCATTCTAAGCTGCCTGACTACAGACACATAAGTTATTATCTCTGTTATTTAGCAGGTTAATTTGTCGAAGAAATTGTGTTGCTTTGTCTATCGCTAGTATCGCCGCATGGGAACATTAGAAAATTAATTAGAAAATACTTTATCTTCAAACCAGCTGCTGTCCCCACTTCCTTCTTTGACCCATCGGTGTAGACTAAGATACCTTGCAATAGTTTCCTCAAATCCCACACCGCTCAATCCGGGAAAGAAACATTTTTGTAAAGTCAAGAACTGCTACTAGGTAATCCGACCCTTCATATGAAGAGACCGCACTGCAAGTACAACCAATTGCTCTATGTAACCTAGAGTGTCTAGTTAGTGAGAACTGTCTCTGTGTCGCAGTGCAGACTCTAAGATAAAATACCTTTTTTTAGAGACATAGCTGAATAAGTGGGGGTTCTTCAAAGAATTACCTATCGCTCTAAGTAACCTTGAGTGTCCATTTCGTGACTGCGACCGAAGATGCGCCTCTCTTAGTCTCAATGCAGAATCCAAGCTACAATTTGTTTAATTAACATAGCTGAAGGAATGAGGGTTCTTTAAAAAGAACAAAAAAATATACAGCGAACTATAAATCATATTCTCCTATTCATTCTTCTTCTTATCACGTAAATTTTATACAGGAAAATCACAATACGAGTTGAGGTTCATTTTTACACCACTCTACCTCTCCTACTAAAAATAGAACGGTCTACCCGTTTCAAAAAGCTATTTAGTCTATTCTCGACACGATTGCGAAAAGCATGTTGGTTTACATACACCAATATTGTCCAATTTCCGGTTTACCTATTGGGCTTGCATAACCTACTGTCGAAATGTGAATTAATCAAAAGGTGGCTTCTAGAGCGTGAAAATCTAAAATCGGAAAGAACATTTCTTATGCAGCTATACCAAACCAAGGAAAAATATTTTCCAATTTTACCAGGGTTGGTATTTGGTCGATCATAAGATACCACGTGAAATTTATTAAAGATCAGGATAAATATGTTGCTGCTAGAGCATCAGGACCTAAAGTAACTAAAGATGCCTGAATTTACATGTATGCTAGTCGTGCTCCCTAACAATCACGCCACGACGGGCCATTTAGTTATAATTCAGTTTCATGGAAAATATATATAACTACCATCAATTTTTGAACTAAACCTCGAGTTTGGTACAGAATGCAAATATGAAGAAGTTGGACTATATAGATTTATGGTTTCATAAAGCCTACATGCATATAGCCCAGGGATCCAAGTTTTTGTAACTACCATCAATTTCTGAACTAAACCTCGAGTTTGGTACAACATGCAAATATGAAGAAATTGGACTTTATAGATTAATGGTTTCAAAAAGCCTATATGCAAACAGCCCCTTGATCCAAAAAATCACATTGAAACATTCTATCGAAATAAAGAAAATGGTGATTCACTTTAAACTTTTTTTTAATTTTACATAAATGGTGGTCCAACCATAATGCACGATGTTAATTGTGAGTCGCACCTTAACGTCAAGTTACTTAATGTGACATTTCTTTGTTTCAGTGTTTGACAAATTTAACCATGAAGAGGTACACATTTGAGCAGGGCATTAATATTATTGAAGCCGTTCAAATCAAAATGCATTTGGTGCACTTTGTTTTGGTCAGCATAATCGATCAAATGTTTCCAAAATAGAGATAATTGTGCTATGTTTGTATGACAGTTTGACTAAAATAAGGACAAATACGGTTTGGTATTTGGAAGATAATAACATGGCAAGTAAAATTTAATCGAGATCGAAATTAATATATGAATTCCAGAGCATTAGACCTTTAATAGGAAGAAATATTTGTCTGAAAGCTACGCCAAACCAAAGACCGGAATTGACATTTGTATGATCATAATTAAAATAATATGTGGCTTCTAGAGCGTCAGAACTAAAAATGATAGTTTCATAAAAATCTTATGCGATTTTCTTCTATTCCAATAGAGTGCGTTTTTTGAATCTAAGAACTGATCCGAATTTCATTGAGTGCAGACAATACGACCTGTAGTTTTTGTACAATCTTCAGATGGTCAGACGTACAGCTTGTGAATATTACTATACAAGTAGTTAGTGTGGGCTATAACTAGGACTGCCCTTCGCTTTACTCAAAGAATCACCCACCCCTTGAAAACAATTATTGCACATGTCTAAGGCATCAACATCCCTATACGCCAGTTCATAAATGCCTCACAAATTACTTACAATGTAATATAAAATAAACGCTATGGTGAACAGGAAACAGGCACATACGGAGCATGAGAACAGCATTAAGGGACGACGATTTACTTTTGCCATTAGCAGCGGTCCGAGGAAAGAAGTGGCCAAGTTTAGGCAGCCAGCACCCAAATTAGCCCATTCAGCATCGACCGTAGAAAGACCAGCTTTTTCGAAAATCGATACAGAATAATAGAAGATCTTCAAAGAAACATTAATTTTATTAGGATTCTACAATTAATCACCAGTCCTTACTTACCGCATTAATACCCGACAACTGTTGACCGCCATGAAAGCTGCAAACAATAATCAAGGGCAGCAACAACGCTGGATCTCTTAAAACTGAGCAAAAGCTTCTAGTTTGTACTTTAGTATTAGCCTCAATTTCCATTTCTTCAATCTCCTGGTTAATGATCTCCCCGGCATCGACACCTCTCAGACGTGACAACTCTCGCTTGGCACCCTCCCGATCACCTTTGACAATATACAAATACTTAGGGCTTTCCGGATAGACGTACGATGGCAAATAACAGATGAGGACCAATACTAGGTAAAAACTAAGAGCATAATGCCAGAGATCAGCGGTGCCGAAAATGTCGCGTAAACTGAAAACCTGGCCGACAACCACACCGCCCGTTACACCAACAGCACAGAATACACCCAGAGTGCCGCGCAACGCAAGCGGGGCAATTTCGGAGAGATACATGGGCAGGGTGGCCGTAGTAAGGCCAGAGGCCAAGCCCACCAGTAGGCGTCCGAGTATAAGCATTTCCACAGAATTAGCCATGCGACAGAAGAAAAACATGACAGCACCCAGGGAAAACAACAAGCCGCTGATAAGAAAGCATCCCTTTCTGGAAAAAAAGAAATGAAAATACAAGTAATTAGTAATAATGAAAAGTGGAAAATTTTGATTTACGTAAAGCAACGATGTTTACATTGTTATATGAATGATAACAGCGAGGCGCAATTGCATAGCTGTCGTTCAAGGTGAGATGACGAGATTGCTGGTTTAGAAAGGTCATCTAATGAGGAATTGAAAAAAGTGAATGTTTATATAAAGTACTCATATTATAGAATTGAGAAAACATTTTAAAACGTAAATAATGCTTTTATATTATAAGAGATGGTTTCATGATGGTAGTTTTCCCCTGAAGGAACAAACGGGGAACATCTTTCAAATCAGCGAAATATAAGTGCAAGATAAAATTATTTACTCACTGACTGGGAAATACTGTTTTATGCCAGTTAGGAACTGATAATAAAATGTAAAGATAATCTCTTACATGGTTTAGAGATAAACGTCTTACTCTTAAAAATTCCGGCATCTACGAGTTTGAGATTCCACCACCAAAAAATGTTAGGAGTTCCTTTTAAGATTTGAACCTGAATTTACATGTGTGCACCCTAACAATCACGCCACAGCGGGCCATTTAGTTATAATTCAGTTTCATGGAAAATGTTTGTAACTACCATCAATTTCTGAACTAAACCTCGAGTTTGGTACAACATGCAAATATGAAGAAATTGGACTTTATAGATTTATGGTTTCATAAAGCCTACATGCATAGAGCCCAGGGATCCAAAACTCGAGATTGGTACATCATGCAAATATGATCTATATACTATACTTATATAGATTAATGGTTTTAAAAAGCCTATATGCAAACAGCCCCTTGATCCAAAAAATCACATTGAAACATTCTATCGAAATAATGAAAATGGTGATTCACTTTTAACTTTTTTTTTTAATTTTACATAAACGGTGGTCCAACCATAATGCACGATGTTAATTGTGAGTCACACCTTAACTTCAAGTTACTTAATGTGACATTTCTTTGTTTCAGTGTTTGACAAATTTAACCATGAAGAGGTACACAATTGAGCAGGGCATTAATATTATTGAAGCCTTTTATAAAAAAGGGGCGTTCAAATCAAAATGCATTTCGTGCACTTTGTTTTGGTCAGCATAATCGATCAAATGTTTCCAAAACAGAGATAATTATGCGCATATTTCATCAAATCAGGTCTGTAGGAGTACTTCGTCATCGAGCCGTACTTCTTCGAAAATAAGTTCGACCATGCTGTAACCGTGAATGGTGACCGCTATCGCGAAATGATATTGGACTTCTTGCGGGTCCAGGGTATGGACCAGGACGATATGTAGTTCCAAACGGATGGTGCCACTTGCCACACAGCCAACGAAACAATGGCTCTTTTGCGCAAGAAATTTAATGGTCGTGATATCTCACGTGGCGATGTTAATTGGCCGCCACAATCATGTGATTTGACACCGTTGGACTTCTTTCTTTGGGAGTCATTAACGGAAAGATTTTAGTCAATAAGCCAAGAACAATTCAAAAGCTAAAGGATGAAATAATTCGGCACATTACCGACAATAAACCTCAACTATGTATCAGTCATTGAAAATATGGACCATCGGATAGAGGTACGCCACCGAAGCCATAACGAGCCATAGCGCACATATTTGTCATATCATCCTACTATCATAATAAAAATATTAAGATAGTTCTGTGAAAACTTTTTGTTTTATTTACAATTAACTCGTGCGTTTTAGTTGTACCACCCTTTACAAATTCGGCTCATAACAGTTGTGGTACATACGAGGGTTGCTATTTATATTTCGGGTCCTGACAATACTAGTGTTCCCAGATGCAAACACGTCATTGGAACTATGATTGGAAAATTTGACATTTTTTAGTATAACTTCACTCAGAATGTTTTGTCATTTGAGGACGAATTGTTTTGTTTACAGTGTGTTGAAAAGTTCATCTCAGCCACAAAATGGAATTATTCCGTGAACATTTTCGTGCGATAATGTTTTACGATTTTCGGCGTGGGTTACCGAGACAAGGGTGTTTAAATCAAATTGTTTCGACTTTTGGGGATGAAGCTCCATTAAAAACCACTGTTAATCACTGGTACCAACAGTTCAATCTCGGGCGCCGTTCGCTCCAGGATGAATTTCGTAAAGAACGTCCAACTTCAGTCACTTTGCCAGAAACCATCGATGCTGTGCGTGTATTGATTAAGCAAGACCGACATGTGACATACCGTGAGATTGAGACATCCTTGGGCATTAGTATGACAAGCATCAATAAAATATTGCATGTTCATTTGGCCGTGAAAAAATTGTTCTCGTTGGATCCCTCATAATTTGACGAATGCTCAAAAAAACCTTGTATGGATTGGTGCAAAGCGAAGTTGAAAAAGTAAAACTGCGGCAGCTCAAAGGAAGTGTAAATATTGTCACAGGTGACGAATCGTGGATCTATGCATATGAACCCGAATCAAAACAGCAATCGATCGCAGGGTCCTTCAAGGCGAGCCAAATCCAACAAAAGTTGTTCGTGGAAGAAGCACATCGAAGCAAATGATTGCGTTTTTTTCGGTATAACCGGCCATGTTGCCACAGTGCCTTTAGTGAAACGTAGGAGGTCAATTCTGGTGGTTTACAACCATCTGTTTTCCAACAGTGTTTGAAGAAATGAGGAAAGATAATAAGAGAAGACGGATTATTTTGCATCACGACAATGCGAGCTCTCACACATCAGCCGATACGATGAGCTATTTGACCACTCAAGATGTCGAATTGATGGGCCATCCACCGTGCAGCCCTGATTTGGCACCCAATGACTTCTTCTTATTCCCGAGCATCAAGAAAAAAATGCGTGGTCAACGTTTTTAATCGCCCGAAGCAGCTGTTGAACCGTTCAAAATTCAAGTTTTGGAGGTGTCTCAATCTGAGTGGAAAAAGTGCTTCGAAAATTGGTTTGTGCGCATGCAAAAGTGTATTGATCTTAAAGGAGAATATTTTGAAAAACAATAAAACCATTTTCAATGATAAATGATTGGGTTTTTATTTCCGGACCCGAAATATGAATAGCAACCCTCGTACAGACCCCCTTTCTTCGAAATCATTCACAACACGATAAATGGTGCGTTTTGTTGCCAATTTTTTTGAGTTCAGTTCGTCAAAATACACCAGGGAACATTATATGTATACCTTGAACAAAATTACTGTAGCCTAGTGTTACAAATGAAACTGTTTCCAAATGGAAATATCAAATATAGAATTTATTTTTAACTGATTTTAAGACAAACCCAAATCAAACTACCATAGTTCTACGCTGGATTAAGTATGGGTGAATTACGCCTCTTATCAAATTTACCACTGTGGTCCTTTTCTGGGATAGCAATGGGGAGGTTGTTCTGAATTCTTAAACTTATACTCGTAACATTCCGCTTCGTTTATCACAAAACAAACTTTATTGAAAGGGTTCTTATGTTCTAGCTTAGCACACTAACTGGGCTAGCTAACGCTTCTAAAAGATGGATAGATGTCTTGTACTAGTAATAATATTGCATAAGCGTATCTTTGTAGCGTATTTCTCAAGTCCCTATTTCTAGTTTTATATCTCAACTTATTATTTAAACTATGGCATGTGTAACTTAAATGCTATTGTCTACACACTTGATATTATCTCAAACTCTAACGCTATATGTTGATAACGATTTGCTGTCAACTATACATACCTTCCGAATTTGTTAGCTGCCCCAGCACCACCCAAGGAACCAATAGCGCCGCCCACTAAAAATATAGAGACAATAGAAGCCCAAAGTAGGTCTAAACTGGAATCACTTAGACTGGCATCGTAACGTTCCAAAAGGCTTTCTCTACACCAGGCTTTGATATGCTGTAAGATCAACAAACCAATTGTGCGTTTATGAATAAAAATGTCCAAGCGGGAATTGTGGTTTATGTATAACTGAATGGAATTGAAAAACTTACATGAGCCGGACTATTGATATCACCTATACAATAACCAACAGGTACAGCGGAGCCAAAAGTTGTCGCATAGCCAACCAGGGTGAGGAGTTTACCCCAACGAGGTTTCTAAAAGAGAAACAAAATGTATGAGATTTATTAAACATAATAAGTAAAGGGATGAAAAAAGTTTGTTAGCTTCTCCCTCAATAGCATTCTCGAATTTATACTTTAATGTCAAATTAATGATCAAATGTAATAGAACGATGTAAGGACTCTCATTAAAATAATTTTGAAGCTTATTTTTACGCTAGCGATATTCAGTTTTTTTTGCATTTTTTTTTATTTAATTTTCTAAATAAAAAACTTTGCAAGAAATATGTGTGCAAATTTGAGTAGAATACTATAAATTTGAAACTTCTTTTTACTTTAGAAATATTTAGTTTTTAAACTTTTTTGCATTTTTTTATTTAATTTTCTGGTAGAAAAACCTTTTAAGAATATTGTGTGAAAAATAAATTTAAACTATATAACATTTTTTTATTTAATTTTCTGAATTAAAAACCTTTCAAGAATATTGTGTGAAAGATCAATTGAAGCAAAACTCTCCAGAATACAGCTGCTCGCTTTAGTATTCCAAACTTTTAAGCGCTTTTCCCATAGCTCACGTTTTCAAAATCGGTGCCCCTCTGGAGTTCAAAACTACTGCATCAAACCTTTTGAAGTTTTGAACACTATATCTGCACACAATTTAAATGTAGCGCTGGAGAGTTTTTTTAAGTGTTTTAATATTTGTTGTAAAATTTTGATGTAAAATACATCGAATTTTTCACTTCAAAGTGTTCCCAAAAAGTGAATAAATAAAAAAATTCGAAAACCCACCAAGCGTTACATGGAGAAAGCTTTCACTGCATGAAATTTGTTTAATTCAGATTATCCGGCACCAAATTATGAGAGGGCATCGCAGTTCTACTTTTTTTCCAAATGCTTTTGAATACTTATAATTGCTGCCATTGCCATATTTTTTTATATTTTTTCACTGAAGTTTGTGACAATTCTTTTCGAATGTTTAACTCTAATGTACCATTGGTTTTAAAAAAAGATTTTAATTGTAAAGCTTACAAATTCGCAACAATTTACATTTTTTTTACACGAAATACGTTATAAAAAAAACTTGGATAAAAAAGCTTTAAGCAACAGCCTTTTAACTGATTCTAAAGGGTGGTTAAATTTTAAGGGCATATGTTGATTTTGAATATAGAACTAATTTTTAGGAATTTATTGTCATTTCTTTTTATTATAATTATATTGTTATGGTTCAATTATGTACGGAACAAAATATCGACCAAATGGCCGCCGCGAGCACGGCGGCACACCTCCATCCGATAGTCAAAATTTTCGATGACACTGAGGCATAATTGAAGTTCTATGCCGTTAATGTGCCGAATTATCTCATCCTTTAGCTCTTGAATTGTTGCTGACTTATCGACGTACACCTTTTCGAATCCACTGAGGTGAAAATGTGCCTCATCACTCAAGATGATTTTCATCGAAAATTGATCATCAATTGATCTACCTATATACGAGTATAATAACATTAATGCCTTGCTCGTGGTACAAATTGAGTTAGTCTGAAATTGAGAAATATCAAATGAAATACAGAAAAAAACTTGATGTTTAGGTGTGGTTTACATTCAACATCGGAGAAGTTTTTACCTAGCTTAGAAATAAATATCTAACTCGTAAATTCGCCGGCAATTACGAGATGGAAACCCGCCGCTGAAAATAGTTAGATGTTATTTCCCGGATTTGAACCTGGGTTTACTGGCATGATAGACGGGCACACTCCCATTACACCGGTAATTAATGGTGATAACAGTTCAAATAACTGATCTGACGACACGAATTTTTGCACTTTTTGAAGCCCAGCTTAAATCGCTTAAAAGAGCAATGTGTTGTCCAAATTTAATGTCAAAGAGTCCAAGGTAATCATTGCTAATTCATCAGCCTTTGTATCATATGAGGGTTAATATTAATATTTCGGGTTGCCATTTGCACTGGAATTATATTTGACATTTTTTAGCGCGAATTGTGGATGAAAAATTCATCTTGATAGAATGGAATTAACCCGTGTACATGTTCGTATGATGATTTTTTTAAGATTTACGGCGTGGATTGTCAAAACAAAATAGTCTCAATCAACTTGTTCCGACATTTTAAATCCATCTTCTATGATTGGTTGAGGCATGCTTTCTTTAGTTGGATCTTTGACTGCTAAGGAATCTGTTAACAGGTTTTTATTTTTATCGCTACCTAACTAAAGGTGTTTGGAATTTCAGAATTTGCTACTTCAGTCTTAAATATTCCCGTAAACCTCAATTTCAAAGTGTAATCTTACCAAATCCGCTGTCTTTCGAAAATAACAAAATTAACATTGACTTATATTTCTATCAACTGCAAAATAATCACTATCTTTAAATGTTTGTAGGTTCCTTTAGATTGGCACATTCTATAATGCATTCCATACGAGTACAATAGATAGCAATGAAAAGAAAATTGAACCGATATAAAAATTGTTTTAATAGAAAAAAAACCAGAATAGCATTTCTTTTTTCTTTCTTTCTTTTTTTCTTTCTTTCTTTCCTTTTGTGTTTTTTAGAATTGACTACTTTTGTAAAATGATCCAACGTAATTATACGCAATTCAATCAATCGTATAAAAATATTGATGTGGTTTGGGTAATTGTATAGTAAAGGCTGGTTACTAAGATCGATGTTTTCTGTGAAATGTTGTGAGAAAAAAGCTGTGAGAAGAACCATACTGAGTTAGACGTTGTTAAAATTTTCATAATGAATACTTTACAGCGACGGACTTAAGTATTCACACAGTGGGAATCTAAATGTTAACTCCTTCATAATTTTCAAACGAGTCATTAGCACCATGGTACAATAAAGAAGGTAAAGTTATGATAACAGCTGATTTCAATTTTTTTTCGTAGTAAGGGTTGCTATACATATTTCTGGCCAAGGCAACACTAAGTGTTGCCTGGCGTCATCTGCCATTTCCATTAGAAAGTTTGACATTTTTAAGCATAAACGTATTTAGAACGTTTTGACGTTCGACCATCATTTGTGTTGTTTACAATGACATGAAAAAACCAATTTGGCAAAAAAAACTGGAATTAACTCGTGAACATTTTCGTGCAATCGTTTTTAAGAACTTTTGACGTGGATTATCACGACAAGAGTGCATCGATGAAGTTAAATCTTTGTATGGCGATGAAGCACCATCCTATAGCACTGTGAAAAACCGGTTTAATGAATTCAATCGTGGCCGACGCTCGCTCTAAGACGAAGGTCGTCCAAAAACGGCTGTTGTGCCACAGAACATTGATGCCGTGCGTGAACTGATAATGCAAGATCGTCATGTGACATACCGTGACATAGAGGCATCCTTGGGCATTTCTTGCACCAGCATACATTCAATATTGAATGAACACCTGGCCATAAAAAAGGTTTGTTCTATTTGGATCCCGCACAATTTGACAATCGCTCAAAAAAAGGCTCGTGTCGATTGGTGCAAAGAAATTTGGAAAAAAAAATACGATCGCGGTGCTTCAAAAGACGTTTATAAGATCGTCACAGGTTGCGAATCATGGATCTAATTGTATGAACTCGAAACAAAATAGCAATCGACCGTGTGGGTCTTCAAGACGAGTCAAATCCAACGGTCAATTCTGAGTGGTACACCACAATTTGTTAGCCTGAAGTATTCGGAGAAATTCGAAAAACAAACAAGAGAAGACGAATCATTGTGCACCATTGTCACACGTCGGCTCAAACCAGCGCCTTTTTGACCGGCCAAAACGTCGAATTGATGACTTCCAATGACTTCCTTTTATTCCTGCACATCAAGAAAAAAATGCGTGGTCAACGATTTTCGTCGCCAGAAGATGCTGTTGAAGCGTTCAAAAACCATGTTTTGGAGGTGTCCCAATCGGAGTGGAAAAAGTGCTTCGACAATTGGTTTGAGCGCATGCAAAAGAGTGTAAATCATGCTGGAGAATACTTTGAAAAACAATAAAACCATTTTTGATGATAAATATTTGCATTTTCATTATTAGGCCCGAAATATGTATAGCAGCCCTCGTAGGAAACTTGTTTTCATCGACAGTAAAATGAATAAAACTATATAAATAAATATCTTAAAGGGAAACCTTTTGCAAAGCGCCGAGAAGTTGAGTCTTGGAGAAAGTTTCTACTTTCAATAGGACAACAATCCCACACGCACCGCCTACGACGTACGAATGTGGATTACAAAGTACATCAAGATCCCCGGATTCTGCCGACTCCTCCGCAATCTCCTGACATGAATCCCAAAGAACATCTATGGAACAAATAGAGCAGGCGAGTAGAAGAGAACCATATTACTAGCAAGTCTCATCTTAAAGAAATCCTGTAGCAAGAATGGCAAAGTATTGGGGACAATGTCACAAAAACTTTAGTTTAATTCAATGCCTAGATTGAAAGAAGACAATGAAAAGAAAGGTTACTCAACAAAGTATTAAATGTTTGTAAAACATTTTTTTGTTTAAAGTTATGCAAGTTTATTTTTTTTAATAATTTATAAATCCAAAGAATAATTTTAAATCTTACATACGAAATGCTACAGAAATTTGAGTTTTATCACAAGGATATTTCAGCAATTGGAGATACATGGTTATTTTTATTTGAAGAAATTAATTTCATTATGATTGTTTAGAAGGTAGCAAGGATAGGAAAAACCTTATTCTGTGCTTTTCTACATTAGGGCTCAAGCATAAGAAAGGCGCTTTCAATTAAATACTTAAGCTTTTTTTTTACATACCATACATCATTTATGATATTTAGATAAATCTTATATAATTATTGTGTATAATTATAACTTAGTTTAAAAACGCACATGACTATCGGTCTTTTATTTAAACAAAATATTAAACGCTTAACATAAATTCTTCTACTGTGTGAATACTTTTGTACATCACTGTAAATAACTATTATTCTGCATGGAAAAGTGTTCAAAAAGGTTCATAACCGTTGTTTTTCAAATAAATTTAATAAAATAATTTGTTAAAACAAAAATGGAAATTACAAACAATAAAATGAATGAGGAAAACAAAAAAAAAATTAAATATGAACTTGTTTTTAACATTGCCAGCAGTTTCATGTAAATTGAAGTCAAAAGACGCAAAAGCAAACAATTAAATATAGTAAACAAAACTAATCTGTTAATGCCACTTTCAGCAAAGGAAAAAAAGATTCTTGCAGAAAATGTTCATGTGTTGCAAAGTTAATTAATTCTTTAAGCTGCACAATAGACAAAATTGAACAGTTTCCAAAAGAAAAATCACAAAATCTTAACTAAAAACCTAAAGAGAATGTTTTGCTATCTTGAACGCGAAAGAATTTAATTTAATTGAAGTAATATCAAAACAATTACTGTATACAAAATCTTTTGTTTAATTCATTACTTTTGTAAAGAATAAATCATTTTAAATAGTGCCGGATAGTCGCAACTACATAAAAAAAAACATTAACGAGATATTTCATGTACTAAATGGTGGCATTATTTTTGCATAAATTAGAAAGAATGTAAGAACCAACTTACATACACTATATATTTATAAAGCTTGTGCATAGCTTTATTAGGAGAAATGTGGCATTGAAATGGGACGCAGCAGAATTAGTAAGCTATGTTATGCGCAATTAGAATAACAATTATCCAATCATTACCAACTTAGCAAGTAATTTCAAAGTAATGGCAAGTTATAAAGTGTCATACATATGGTGGCTTGAAACCACACGCCTTCCATTCTTAACGAGTCAAACTATTGTGGTTGCCAACCATTATATTATGAGTTTGTTGTCCAATATATACGTGAATTTTGGAAATTTATGAAAGGGCTTACTTTACCTATACAGTGCATTTTTAACAGTTTTTGTACTAGATGACTTTGAGTTTAACGATCCTTAATGCGACCTTTCAATGTAAATAATTGGTCCTAATGAAAATGAATCGCTAAAATACCCTTGTTTATAAAATGGTTCAAGGATTCTTTAGTATGTTGTTATTCTTCAAAGAAACTTCTTCGCAATAATATATACTTTTTCAAAGCTAATTACACTGTGGAACATTTTTGGGGTTATATTCTGGGGGGTGAGAAATTCCAAGTCATTAAAAAATAAAAATATTTTTGAAAAACTAACTATTCTCTTTCATTGATAGGCTAAGAACTTTCCGAACCACCCTCGTAAAGTCACATAACCTATAAACAAAATGCGACATAGATCATAGAAATCGATTAACGCGTTCTGCTTTTATTTACAATTAAGTAACTTCACTTAATTGTAAATAAAAGCAGAACGCGTTAATCGATTTCTATGATCTATATCGCATTTTGTTTATAGGTTATGTGACTTTACGTGAAAGTTATAAGACTCTACACGTTTTTCCGTTTGGGATTTATATGTTAAAAAAAAAAATAAAAAAAATTTCTTCATAAATTTATTTCTAATTGCAAAAATGTTGATTTGGTAGAGAAACAGTATATTAATGGATTAAAGAAAATGTAATTATTAATTTTTCTCAATTTATTTCAGCAAAATCGAACTAGTCGTTCTCGAGTTATGTCAAACTACGTTTTTGCCAACATTTTACAACTAAGCGAAAAAACATCAAGATAAGGAAAAAATGTAAAAGGTCATAAAAAAAAACTGGCACATACGAACGCAAAACCCTTTGAGGGTTTTAATATACCGACCTAGTACCATCACCCTGACTTGGAATTTCTCACCCCCCAGATTGGCTGTTGTACTGTGTTATCTAAGCTTTCCAAACACCATATTTCCTTATCAATATGTATGTCCAAACTTTGGAGACGGATACTTTGGAAACTACGGACCACCCCAAAACACTTTTCGTAATAATACTGGAATTCATTTTGTAATGTAATTTATTTTTCTAAAATACAAATAATTGCACTGTCCTGCAAAAAACCTCCCTTGGACGAAACACAATTAGTCATACAAAATTAAATTGAATTTTCTATACAATAAAAAAGAAATAAAATTTATTGATTAAAAAAGAAAGTTTTTTGAATTTTTTATTGTAAAAATATTCGTGCGCCACCCTGTACAAAAATAAATAAAATAGAACTAGCTTATAAACTCGTTTTATCGGCTGCTGTATCTTAATTAGTTTTGCACCGATTCATGTCCGATTTTTACACAATATTTTCGAAAGTTATCCATTTAGAAATTCAAATATCTACTGTAAATATAGTTGGGAGACATACATATACGTGACGCGCAAAATAGAAAGGGGCCTAAGATTAAAAACCAGTTTTGTTCAGGAGAGCCATTTTAAAGATTAGGTCCCTTTCTATTTGCGCTTAGAATCGTCGAATTCTCTTTCATAAAACGCGCATATCTCTGGGAGTTCCCTCCCATGGGATCGGCCTCAATCGATGCTCAGATGTTGTTCACATCAAAAAAGAAAAAAAATGAAAATTGATTTTTTTTACCCTAAGGTCCCTTTCTCTATACTTTTCTCACATATAACATTTCATTTCTAATATATTATTAAAAATAATTTTACAACATTAACTTTTATAATATATTAACTCTTTCAAAATCGAGAAAATTAATAATAATTAAAATACATTTAATAAACCCTGATACACAAGGTACAATAAATTAAATTTTCTTTTATAATAAAATTTTTTCAATTTATTTCCTCGTACATAATTTTTTCCTTAGTCTCCATGGCCATACGCTGAAGATTTTAATTTAGATTTTTTAACGTAAAAATCTAAATTTCAATCTGTTCTGCAAAAATTAATCCCTCTTTTAGACAAAACCAACTGATTTTAATATAAAATGATATCCTGAACACGAATTGAGCGCCATTACGTATAGTTTTAGAGATATCGTGAAAAAGATTTATATGAAAGATGAATTACTTAGCAATTAATATTGCAATTTTTCAAGTAAATCGTATAAGAATTGGTGAAGTTTTGGGCAAATTTATGAAAAGTCAGAATAATATAATTTCTTGAATTATATTGAAAACTATATTTGATGGGACAAAACGGAAACTCAATTCGAATCAGGTGATCATTTTATATAAAGATCAGTTGGTTATGTCTAAAGCAGGGCTTAATTTTTGCAGAAGTGTTATCACTGATAAAATTTAGATTTTTACCTTAAAAAATCTAAATTAAAATCTTTGGCATATGGTCATGAAACTAATAAATAATAATAGACATTTAATTTATTTGAATTTCTGAATGGAAAACCTTCGAGAATATTTTGTAAAAATCGGACATGAATCGGTGCAAAAGACAGCAGTCGATAAAAGGAGCTTATAAGCAAGTTCAATTCTATTTATTTTTGTACAGGATGGCGCACGAATTTTTCTACAATTAAAAATTCAAATAACCTTGTTTTTAATCAATGTACTTATATTTTATTGTATAGAAAATTCAATTTAATTTTGTATGACTAATAGTGTTTGAAGAAGATAGACCGTAAATGACCTCTATGCTATCCACGCATGGAGGATGAAGGGTTGAGGATGCGATCGCTTTAATAATTGTTTTAATGGGCTGCTTTAACTCCGTCAAATTCCTTGGTTCCGTTTTGTACACCTCTTGCTTGACATAACCCCATAAAAAAGTCGGTTACGGTGACCTTGGTTGCCAGTGAAAAGTAGTTTCTAAATATTAGTTTCTTTGGGAATTTTCGTTGGAGCTCTGACATAAGCGGTCTGGCTATATGTGCAGTTGCTCCATGTCGAAATGCTATTGAAACCGATATGTCTTTTGCGCAGTTCTGGGTAAAAACTCATTCAACATCTTTAAATAACAATGCCTATTGACAGTCACTGTAACACCGTTTCTCCAAATAAGTATGGCCCTGCAATGCAGCTAGATTAAACTTCGCATCACACAGTAGCTTGTTCTGCGGGCAGTTCCGTTTCATGGAGTTTTTGCGGATTAGATTTGTGGATCCATATACGGCAATTTGCTTGTTTACATTGCCATTTAGATCAAAAAGGGTCTCGTCAGAGTAAACAAGCAATAAAAAAATAATAAAATAATAATAATAAATAATAATAATAATAAAAAAGATTACTCGTATCTAACGAAAAAAGTGTGATTTTTGATATTTTTTAGATGATCCAACGCTAAGATATGACAAGTAAAGGGTGTTTTTTATTGAGGTATAGAACTTCGAATTGAAATAAAACACAAGAAAATCGTTTTAATGTCCATCAATTTGGCTTTATTGGAAGGGTAATTTTATGCCATTAATGTATAAATATGATTTCGGGCATGTGGCCGCCGCGGCTGGCTCGAATAAAGCCAATTCTACAGGTCCAATTTTCAACCACTTTTTCGAGCATATGGGGCCGTATGTTGGCAATAACGCCACGAATGTTGGCTTCCAAGTCCCCTAACGTGTTTCTGGTTTATTGGCGTAGACGTAGACACATATCCCCAAAGAAAATAATCCAATGGTCCATGTTAACCGATCCATGGTTAACCGAATTAATTGCTCTGATGGACGATTATGTCGACTATAAAATGGACGGAGCTTGCGGTGAACTTCGCGAACTGAACCATTACTTTCGAAATAAATTTGCACGATTTGCAAGCGTTGTTCTTTTGTCAACCTGTTCATGATGAAATGGCAAACCAAACTAAATATTAATCACTTGACAGCTGACAAAATGGCCGCCAGTTAAAAACAAATGGCCGTCAGTAAAAAACACCCCTTATAAAAATTCTACTTTCTTACTGAATGCTTCCGAAAAATTGCTGACACTGCCTTTTTTTAATGTACAAACACACTGTAGGTGTCGTACATGTTCTTAGCTTTTTTAACTAAGAACATGTACGACACCGAGATGATTTTTCCAAAAAAAAAAAATACCAACCACCACTTTAGGGCGGGCCTCCGCTGTGTTATGTTTAGTCTGCAGAGACTAGCATACAAATGAGCCTAGATTTAACTCCGAATAAGAGCATCTAACAAATTTTCCGCGGCGGCTTTCGTAATGTAATTTACGTTGTAATGCCGGCGACTTTTCGTAAAAGCTATGTAAAAAATGCTCTACAGCATACTAGAAACAGCCGCTCAGAGCCGGCCTTAAACAGTAGGTGCCGGTCAGTGGGCATAATAATTACATCTATCGTTCACAGATGATTTGAGAGAAGTTTCCGCTTGTTCTTAGGGGCTCAAGTAGTCATTTAACTCACATATTGTCACAGTGAATGGGCGGGATCATTTTTTCGATTCTACGCACTTAATTAGCCTCATTGTGTTGACTTTCGTATTCCCTACATCATTCTGAAGGAAATGGCATATTTTCGTTTTTTTTAACAGTTTTCCCCATAATCTTTAAAGCCTAAAGGGTCCCTCATTTTCTGTCATAAAATTCTTACATTTTCCAAATTTGTTAAAGGGTTCTTCTGGGGCTACTTAGGACCATGTTTGCAATGTTTTTTCACATTTTGCATTCTAATATACACACAGTGTTTTTTGAGTTTTTGGGTTCAAAAGTGATGAAATAGTTCGGAACAGTGTCCACTTTCTTATTCTCAGTAAAATAAAAGTCTTTATTTTTTTGCCACACTTCCGGTATATTAAGTTTTAAGCCAAATTATAGCATGCAACAGATTTAAGATTAGGAGCAGGATGTTGAGCGAAAAATAAGAACAAAACCGCAAAAAAAACTCAGTCAAGTTCATTACACTCAATACGTCAACAAATTTTACAAATTCTTTTATTATTCTTAATCCCGAAATTTATGTGAGTCATTATTCCAAATTCCACGACAAATAATGAAACAAGTGTTGGTTGCATAAATTATTTTTAGTTTTTGTTATCTAGTGTATTAAAAACCAAAAACAAACACAATGCAGACACACACATACAGTGGGTCACAGTGAAAATGTTCTACTAGTGACCAAACAATTTATTGTGTAGTCATAGAAATCTATATCTGTAGTCAACAATTTTTTGCCAAATTTGTTTATTTATAATATTAAAATAATAATACAAAAATGTGACAATTTAATAAAATTTTCAGGCGAAATCAGATAATCAGGCGAAATTAGATAATCAGGCGAAATCAGAAAATTCATGTTACAGTAAAAAAGGGTCCATTGAAGCTTATGTATTAACTAAATAAAACACATAAAACATTTACATATATGTATATACATATTACATTACATATATATTAGAGCGCCCATAAAATAAAAAAAATGTATTTTTTCCGCTCCCCGCTCATTTTCTAGTATATTGGGCATCAAAAATAATATCCGTGCAAAAATTTTTTCAATCGGATGGAAACCGGCCCATTCGTCACGACTTTTAGCCCTAAAAATGGAGTAAACTAATTGCAAGCTTTGATGCGCTACAACTCGTAAGCCTTTCGGAAAATACACCTAAAGCATTTGTGTTGCAAATATACAGGCAAACATTTTTCTCTTACAGAATTTTGGACCTAGCTATGACCCTTCATTGTGTTTTCAGAGGTCAAACTTCAAATTTAAGTCAAAATCTTTTTAAAACGTAAATAAGCAATTAAATTTATAAACCTTTGAAAAAATTTTTGACTCAAATTTGAAGTTTGACCTCCGAAAACCCCATGAAGGGTCAAAGCTAGATCAAAAATTGTTTAATAGAAAATGTATTGCCTTTATATTTGCAGCACAAATGCAAAGTCGTCTGGCTTACGAGTTATAGCTCATCAAAGCTTGCACGGATATTATTTTTGATGCCCAATATACTAGAAAATAAGCGGGGAACGGAAAGAATAACACTTTTCAATTTTTCTATGTATTTCATGGGCGCTCAAATATATATAATGCAGACAAATAACTAATAAAAGTCATTTTGGAATGGATTTCACCAAAATTTTGTTATACTCCGATCTCATTTTATCCCACTTCTTTAAAATGCATTTTTTAGATTTTGTACATTTATGTTTCCATCTTTAAATTTTCATTTTTCTACAGATATATATGTTTAAATGTATTTAAAACTGATGATTGTATTACTCTGGGGATCTGATTCAGCAGTTATTCTTCAATAATACCAGTCACATGCTTTGGATCATTCTCCAGAAACCAACTAAACGTGTTTTGTATACTAAGTTTTGCAGCAGCTTCTTTAAGATTAATTTTCAAAACTGTTAATAATTTTAATTTTTCCCATCATACTTTCAATCATTTATACCACTCCTTTAGAAGGCCATTTTTCAATAGTTTTTGTTTAAAACGTTTCGTTTTTATCTTTAAATTTTCATTTTCAGCTATACTTTTACGGGTTTTTATTACCCATGTAAAACTGTCAGACGCCGATGCTTAGGTTTCATCCCCTAATAGCCGACACAAAACGGTTTAATTTATTACGAGTATTATCTGCGAATTACGGCTTCATCCATAGACATGTTTTTTAGGCATAGCTGTGAGCAAACAGCTATAAAACTTTTTCATTATCATATCTTACAAAAGGAATTATAGCTGCAATTATTGTCATATAGTTGCTATTTGTAACGACACACGTAGTGCCGTCGGACCTGAGGTCTCCTGGACCAGAGCACGCTTGTTCATAATTTTTCCAGAAGGCGTGGCATGTTTTTGTTATTTTTCATGTCACGCACTAAACTGCTCTTTTCCCTTATTTTTCTGAAATTATATTAAATTTTAAACGTTTGGAACTAATCAAGTTAAGAACCAATTTAAAAAAATGGCCCTGTAGGGCACTAAAAACGAATTAATTAAAAAAAGTGGCAACCCATATTTTCAGAGTTCGCTCTATGGGCTCTTGAAAAGTTCCAAGAAGATCCGAAGTTTTCGAGCCAAATTTTGTTCAGCGATGAGGCCCATTTCTGGCTCAAATGTATGTAAACAAGCAAAATTGCCGCATTTGGCACGAAGAGCAACCAGAAGAGGTTCAAGAGCTTCTTTAAGAAAAAACAACGGTTTTGTGTGGTTTGTGGCCCGGTGGAATCGTCGGTCCATATCTCTTCAAAAATGATGCCGGTGAGAACGTAACCGTCAATGGCTACCGTTATGGTTCCATGATAACCGACTATTTGATGCCTGAAATTAAAGCTAGTGATCTCGGCGACATTTGTTTCCACAAGACGGCGCCACTTCCCACACTTCGCATCAATCAATGGATTTACTGAAGAGAACACTTCGGTGAGCAGGTAATTTCACGTGTTGTGCCGGTCGATTGGCCATTAAGATCGTGTGATATCACACCGTTAGACTTTTACTGTGGGGATAGTCTAAAGTTTATGAGGGCAAACCCGCTTCGATTCATGCCTTGGAGCAAAACATCACGCGTGTCATTCGCCAGTTACCAGTCGAAATGTTTGAACGAGTCATCGAAAATTGGAACATTTGATAGACATAATCTTCAAAAAATAAATGCCAAAGAATGTTCTTTCAAATGATAATAAACATTCCCCATTCAATTTGAATTTTCTGTGTTTTTTTCTTTAAAAAATTAGGGAAGCTCGAAATGGAACACGCGATATATATAAGTATATATCACTGAAATGGTTTTGCAATAGGATTTCCAACGATATCCATATTGCTTACAACATAAGAAAAAAATTCACAGATGTGGCTCAATTAGATCTGAATCACACGTCTGAACTTTCGAGGTCCATATCTCGGAAACTATGAAAGACCGCCGAGTATTTATTTTAAATTTTCTGCTTAGAACCAAAAGTTTCATTGATTGTGCAAACTTGGTGTCCGTCCGAGTGTTGTTACTAAACTAGATTTTAGCTAAACATTTTTACATATTTACTCTACTAATGAAGCATCTTCCTTGATTATTTTTACTGTGACCCACTGTACATGCATATGCAAACACATACATATCTATGGACAATGAACCTGTAATTTAGAAAGTACCAAAGTACGACCACACACTTTCAATCAAGTCTAAGTAAACAAACCTGCAATCCGCTGTAATTGGTCGAAACTGCATCGGTGATACCACCATTTTGATGTTGACCGCCACCATTACTGACAATTTCGGCTTTGGCAATTTTCGGATATAATTGATGAGACTCTTCGTTTTGTCTTAATTCCATTGTTGGCGTTGTGTTCTTGCTTTTGACTATACTTAGTATATTTATTTACGGTTATATCGTATGAAAAAGTAGGAACACATCCAATTCACTTGTATTTTATATTTTACTACGAGCACCGACCGACCATCCGAACAGCTGTTTAATGACAACAACAAAAACGCCTTTGTTTTTACTGTTCACTTTTTGTACTTGTACTTGAAACGAAACAAACAATTTTAATATGCGTACTTTATTTGTCGGAACCTTGAATATATCGCTTTTATTTTGATCTTGTCATAATTATTATACAATGATTTGAATTAATGCACTATTTTGGGATTGTACGCACGATATAATTGCCGTTCACTTGAAATAGATTCAAACCGTCCGAATGCCGACTGATGTTAATGCTAGTTCGTTTCAAAACAATGAAGCAAAATGTGCGGAAGCGCGCAAGAAATAAAGCTGCAGCCCGAATCAACAATCGTCAACCGACTGACTGGCTAATCTTTTTTTATTTTGTTCTTTCGTCAGGGATGGAACACGTGTGCCCTGGGTACTTTTATCTGTACTCAATTAACAGCCGCACGCTAGTAATTTCTATTATTCAAATTAAACACAATTGTAGGCGCTAATCAAAAAATCCCTATCAAAGCTGGATAGCGTTCGGACAAGCAAAACACGACAACTGCGAAAAAAGGCAAGCGGGTGGTCCAACCATAACGCACAATGTTATTTGTGAGTCACACCTTAACGTCAAGTTTTTTGCCCAACTTCATTTGACATTTCTTTGTTTTAGAGTTTGATAAATTCAAGCACGAAATTGAGCAGCGTATTAAGATTATTAAAATCTTTTACGAAAATGGGCATTTAAATCAAAACAAAATGCATTTTGAGCACTTCGTGATTTTTTTGGTAAGTATAATCGACCAAATATGTCCACAGTGAATTTGTTAACAAGCAGAATTAACGCATTTAGATAAATGAGACAATTGTTAAAAAGCCGATAGATCCACAAAGAGTGACTGCTTGGTATGGTTTATGGGCTGGCGGCGTTGTCGGGCCGTGCTTCTTAGAAAATGAGGTCGGCCAAGCATTTACCGTGAATTGTGTTCGCTATCGCGAGATGATAACGGACCTTTTGTGGACAAAAATTAAGAATATTGACCTGGACAATATGTAGTTCCAACAGGATGATGTCATTTGACACAGAGCCAACGAAACAAAGGCTCTTTTCCGCGAGAAGTTCAATGGGCGTGTTATCTCACGTCGTGCTGATGTTAATTGGCCGTCACGTGATTTGCCACCGTTTGACTTGTTTTGGGGAAATTTCAAAGAAAAAGTGTCAATAAGCCAAGAATAATTCAAAATCTAAAGGTACATTTCGGCACATTAAAGACATTGAACCTATATTATGACTCAGAGTCATTAGAAATTTGGACCACCGGATAGAGGTATTGCACCAAAGCCGTGGCGAGCATTTCGCTGATATTTTGTTTCACACATAATTGTCATATTTCCTTCTATTATGTGAAAACTTCTTTTTTTTTACAATTAACATCGTGCGTTTAAGTTGGACCACCGTTTATTATCATTTTAAATTTTCAAGCTCTTAAAAAACAAACTTTATATGCATATATGATGTATACATAATTTTTTTGAGAATACAAAAAAGCACTACGGGCAGTCGTTAGTCGCTTTAATGCTGATACTAAGTTCGTTTACAAGAAAAATTTTAGTATTTCCTTTGCTAAAATAACATTACCAGATTAGAGTTGTCTACCACGTTTTAAGACTCGGACACACTGAACCGAATTTAGTTGGATTTTTGCGAGGACGCTGCCGATTTAAACAGCTAAAATCGGTTTCAGGAAACTGGCGCTAATATCTGCTGAGCCGTTGTTATATAGTAATTGTAAGAGAAAATGTGTTAAACATTAAATACTTTATGTCTGTGGTGAATTTAAAAACTTGTAACTGGCTTAATTCGCTACTTACATTGCCAAAACGTCTTAATGTAATCTAACAAGTTAAATAATTTTTAATTTTCATTATATATATTTTCTGGTGGTTGTAAAAAGTACTTTTTTTCGATTGAAAAACTGCAGATGTTCAAAATTTAAAAGAAACCTAGCCGCAGCCACCAATCAAAAACATCCGTGACGCTGCCGACGAAACAACACTGTCGGCCTCAAACTCTGTGTAAAAGTTGACAGCTGAGCACGGCGCGCATTTTGGTAGAGAGAACTGTAAAACATGTGCTATCATTCCATGCTACACTTTAAACTCGTTAAAGAAGAAGCAGCCTTATTTATGTTGACGTATTCCCTACGTATCACAGAAATCCAATTATTTTTTAAAAAAATTGTGAGAAAAAGGAGACGTTATTTCAATATAAATAAAACGAACGATTATATAAAATAAAAACGACATAATTTCAACCAAAATATGACAGTAATTTAGCAAAACCTACAGAACAGTATTAATTACATCGCTAACGGATTGAAGAAGTTAAAACGAAAGTTTTCGAAAAGAGCAAAGGACAAGGATGCATAACGTGGAAAATTTTATATCCTTATTGGAAACGACAGCGGTTGTCACAACAGTATTGCAATACCTATCGGGAGCGTAAGTAGAATAAATATGCTGTGGGTTCGGTGCCGGGCCAATGGAAAATTATAATTGATTATCACTTTCCTTTTTTTAGCTTAATATGCCGTAAATATATTGGCAAAAAGAGTACCGGCGAATCGTCAGGCTTCCCATTTATATGCGGTTTCTTATCGTAAGTATGCCAGTGCCAAGGTTTTTATGCTGTTCTTCGTAATCATAATTTTGCTTCTTTGCTAATTAACAGCTGCAGTTATTGGATTCTCTATGGCATGCTCAGCGTTGAACATAGCGTAGTGTTGGTCAACTGTATTGGCGTAACCTTATTCTTGATTTACACTTTGATATACTATGTGTTCACGGTCAATAAGAATGCCTATGTTAAACAGTTCCTGTTTGTGCTTACGGCTCTATTTGGCATTGTCTGCTATGTCAACACTATACCGGACCAGATACAGGCGCAGAATTTTATGGGTGAGTGTTAAGGGGAAAAGGTAGATCCATGTCGTACTTGTTCAACAAAAGGTCAAAAACTCGAAAATTTTAGATTTCCAGTGGAGGTTAATAATTGTACACGCTTAAGTACTTGAAGTACTCTAAAACATATGATGAATAATCTCAGATATGATGTCGCGAGATCGAGAATCAGTAAGATTCATTTCACTTGGCGGTTACTGTATCAATGAAGTAAGACCCAATGAAGGCTCTAATCCGATATCCTTACCGGACACGTTTCGTTAAAGATAGTTTGGTGGACATTCTGACACCCAGGCAGTGTAAAGTCAAAAAGTCCGTTGACGTTTTGACACTTTAAAAAATGACACAACGTGCGTAAAAGCGATGTCTTGTCCACTGGTGCATTGCATTTTTTAAAGAAATCACTGGAAAAATTCAAGTATTTTTCTAATCTTAGTAAAAGCGCTACCGACAACGTCCAAAAGTTTGCTTTGTCAAGTTCCAAAAATAAATGCTATTCGGTTCCATATTTATATAGCGTGCTTTTTGAAGACCTTGAGAACTTCAAACGTTAATATAGGGTGAGCCATTTAAAATTTGAATCGGCTGTAAAGAAAAAGAACTGATATATTTTTTTTTATCAAATTTCTTGTCTTATTCAAAAGGTTAAACTGTGTCATTTAATAATGGAACACAATCCGTTGCGTTTTCGCTTCGCCCAATGGACTGAAGGCTGTTTGGTAGGAGTTGAAGTATTTTACCGAAAAATCGTGTTTTCTGATGAAGCTCATTTTGATCTTGGTGGCTATTTTAATAAGCAAAATTGCCGCAAATGGGTTTAAGAGAACCCAGACGTGACAATTGAGAAGCCCATGCATCCACAACGAGTCACTGTTTGGTGTAGATTTTGGGCCGGCGGTATCATTTGTGGATTTTTCTACGAAAATGAGCAAAGAGCGGGCGTTGCCGCGCTACGAACTTATTTTTGTTTCCAAAATTTCAAGAGAATGACATGGACGACATTTGGTTTCAACAAGACGGATTGACATGTCACACAGCCAAAGCAACCATTAATATTTTACTATTTTTCGAAAAGCCTCGCAGCTGGGATTTGAGCCCTTTGGTTTTTTTCTGTTGAACGATAAAGGATGAAGTTAACGTAAAGCATCCAGAGACAATTGATACATTGAAACATAAAATCGAAGATGCCATTGAAGAGTTTCGACCCGAATCAATCGAAAATGTACTAACAAATTGGGTTGATCGGATGAGATACTGCCGAGCCAGTTGTGGTAGCCATATGAATGATATTTTGTTCCATTGTTAAATGAAAAAGCTCAATCTTTCAAATAAAACCAGAAATTTAAAACTATTATCAGTGCATTTTATAAAGCCGACTCAAATCTAAAATGTTAAAACGCCTACCCTGTACAAGACAGAAGTATTGTTGAAATGATTTCGTTTTATTACAATATGGCAGACAATTTTATGGCATTTATTTTTTTAAGATTTTCTGCTTTTGTCCGCCGGTGCTATAAGTTGCATAGCTCATTCGGTCAGTCTTATTTTTGACTACTTTTTCAATAAATCTGGCCTTATGGCTTCAATAGTGGCTTAAATTTTGGCTACTTATGCTTCAAGAGTTGCTGGTTTGCCGACATATAAGTAAACCAATGACTAAACATAGCCCCATAAAAACAATTCCTGGGGCTTTTTATCGCACGAACGAGGTAGCCAGTAAACAGGAAATAAAGTTGTCACCGTATGGCAAGTTTCGCCGTCTCGTTGTAACCAAATGTCGTTGATGTTTAACTACTTAATTAATTCTCACAACATCCCATTAAGGAACAAGGGGCAACTTCTCTTAAACCAGTGAGCTGTGCAGGATTCAATTCTTTTACTCACTGACTGGGACCTACTGTTTTACGTCTGCTTCGAACGGTTTATGAATTTTATACAGAAGTTTGTACATGGCTTATTTCTAAATCTCTTACTCGTAAAGTCGCCGGAGGTGGAAAGCTGTCGTTAAAAACTGTCAGATGTTTCGACCCGGATTTGATCGTAGGTTTACTGGCATGATAGTCGTGCACACTCTCATTACATCACGGCGACACATCGTAGACGTTTAGCTGATTGATTTTTGGATGCAAAAATTCAGTCAGCATGGCTCGATAGCGCTCTCCATTAACCGTAACGACAGTTCCTTGCTCATTTCGTAAGAAATAATGGCCGATGATGCCGCCATCATGTATCCCACACCAATCAGTGAGTTCAAACGGATGTAATGGTGAGGATAGTCTTCGCTCCATAGCCATTTAAACAGAAATGAGCTTCATCACTAAACACAGTTCTTTAGTAAAAATACTTTATGAACTTCGGAACAGATTTAATATTTTCTACAACTTTTTATTGGTTTGTTTTAATTCGGGGAGTGGAATTGATATGATTTACCAAACATTCTCAGAAGAGGCTTACAGTCCGAGTAATTAGAGCCGAATGCCTTCAACGCTGATGGGAGTTTCCATTTGTATTGTAACGACCGTTTAAACGATACAAGATGGCTTGCCAAAGCTTACTAAACTGAAATTTTAGCACAGTTTTACATAATCATCTGCCACACCGTAGTTGTTGCTATCTATAGTTCTTATGCAGCTTAAAAACACCCTTTACTAATGAAAATTCCCATCAGAGTGAAAGACCTTCGGCTCTAATGACTTGGACTGTAAGCCCCTTCTTAGATGATCTCACTCGAATATTTGGTAAATCATATGAATTCTACTTCCTAAATTAAAAAAAGTCAATAAAACACTAAAAACGAATATAGCTTTTATTTATTCCGAGTGGTCGGGATGTCCATAGGCCTTGTGACACTAATGGACGTGATGGCATGCCAACGTTTTGCTTTTCGACGTAAAATCAAGGTAAAAACGAGTTTCGGCGTTTAGTTGTAGATGCAAATAGACTGTCTCAACCATTGTGCAGCTTTCTATTTAAAGGTTGATAATGAAATCTAGAATTAACAATTGCCATGCATGAAAACGAAATCCAAAATTTCAACTCTAACTGGGAATATCCGTGAGCTAAGCACTTTAAATTAAAAATTCCTGTAATAGTCTAACTTTCTTTTAATGACTTTTCTTACTTAAGAAACTATTCGCAGTACATGTCCATTAGGTTGTAGTTCATGTGTCAACTGAATTTTGATCTTTAGAGTTACGCTGTAAAGGACTTCGAGAAATTTGCTATTCTTTTTTACAAAACAACGAATAGATTTTTATAGTCTTTCAGCAACATTTAGACGCACTGCTTGGGCTTACCAATTGATCTAGTTTTTCTGAATGTGCAATTGATCACATCAATGTTGACCAACTTTATTCATTCAGCAATACTCCGACGCACTGATTGCATACACCAATTGATATAGTTTTCCTAAATTTGCAATTGATCATCTTACAGCAGACGTAGTTTAATCAATGTTCCAACAGTAATTTATACGAACTGTTGTTTCAACATTTTTATTAGTTTGGAAATATTATTTCAATTTAATATACAAATCAAACGAAAACTTTGCAATTTTAGGCGTCAATGGGAAAGGAAAGGATATAGACTCTAAGTGTATTATATCGATTGGCCCATCACCACCTAAATCGATTTAAACATGTCTGTACTTTCGTCCTTCTACTAAAAGTGAGCTTTATCGCTGAACAAAATGTTCTTGTAAAAATCAGAATCGGTGGCCATATCTTTTTGGGCACATTCACCAAGATTTGCAAACGTTGTTCCGCAGTAAGTCGATTCATTATGAAATGGCAAACTAAACATAAATCAAGTGACAGCTGTCAGAAAGACCGATTTCGAAAAAAGCGTGACCAGATTAAAAACCACACGTCTTAAAATAACACCCTTTTTATACCGATCTTGATGAAAAATTACATTGTGATTTCGGTCCGATTTCGTTAAATATAGACACATGAAAATTTTGATTTTTTGATTTGTAGCGTTTTATTGTACGTAAAACAACCCTCGTTATAGAAAAACTGGATCAGCCTTTATTTTAATATGATATACAAATGAAATAATACAAATGAAATCCTTATCTTGCACTAAATAAGAGACAGAGAATACGTTTTGATTTGTTTCCATTAATAGGAAAAATATATTTTTTGAATTTAAAGTGATTTCCTTTACTAATCTGGTGTAAAATTCCATATGTGACAGCGCATAGAGAAAAAAATCAATTTTCATTTTTTTTCTTTTTTTGATGTGAACAACATCTGAGCATCGAATGAGACCGATCACATGCCCCAAAAGTGTTCCCTCCCAGAGATATGCGCGTTTTATGAAAGTGAAGTCGACGATTCTAAGCGCAAATAGAAAGGGACCTAATCTTTAAAATGGCTCTTCTGAACAAAACTCGTTTTTAACCTTAGGTCCCTTTCTATTTTGCGCGTCACATATAGGTTTTTCCTGAATTCTAAACCTACAGCTCCCAAACCCACATAATACATCCAATTTTGATTAAAGTTCGCAAAGATTATTACAAATGACCAACACATATCTCTGGGGAAATCTGTCTGTATCGGTCCAAGTTTTCTAATAGTTCCCAAACAAAGGTCCCTCCCGAATTGAGGTCCAGAAGCACTAGAAACCACAAATTACTTTCGTTACGTCCAAATTTTACATGGTACGTTATAAGCGCCTACTAATTAACTATGACGAAACTGTTCTAATGGTTCATAATTCCATAAAGGTGTATATGTTCTATAGGTTCATATGTCCATTTTACATCCGATTCCTACAAAATTTTAAATGGAGCGTAACAAGCGGCCAACACTCATGTTCTCTAACATTTGATCTTTTTTTCGAATAGCAACTTTAAAAGCGACAATTTTACCCCATTGTGTTCATTTTTGTATGACACGCTGTGAGCGACATATAATCAACTCTAATATTAAGTTCGACCTTGCTCGTGCTTAATCCTCAAAATAGCAGAGTGACTAAAGGTATCTCATAGTCGGTCACGCCCGACTTTAACTTTTTTTACTTGTTTATATTTAAAACTTTTAAATTTAGCCCATGCCTTACAGTCAATTCAATTGAAACCTCATTACATATTTTCTGCAAATGAAAAGGAAATACACAGAGAACAGTTTTATTTTGTGTTGTGGACAACATCTGAGCTTCGAATGAGACCGATCCCATGCCCCAAAAGAGTTCCCTCCCAGAGATATGCGCGTTTTATGAAAGTGAAGTCGACGATTCTAAGCGCAAATAGAAAGTGACATAATCTTTAAAATGGCTCTCCTGAGCCATTTAGGTCCCTTTCTATTTTGCGCGTCACATAAACTTATATCTTACATAAAGTTTATGGGCAGAGTATTTTAAACTCAGTTCCGTCCGATATTAGGACATTCTTATGAATTTACATTTGCGTTTGATTAAACTATCCTTTACAAGACTATTTTTTATTATTTCCATCTATCTTATATTCTGCTCTTCTTTCTAATTTACAGGCCTTGTTTGCTGTGTCGTCACCGTATGCTTCTTTGCAGCGCCACTAACCAATCTTTTACATGTGATACGAGTTAAGAACTCCGAGAGTCTGCCTTTTCCCTTAATAGTCATGTCATTCTTAGTGTCCATACAGTGGCTCATCTATGGCATCATAATATCGGATACATTTATACAGGTATAGTATTTTTCTTCAATATTTTGAATACAATTTTTTCTGCTAAAATTAAATTTTGTTACTACAGGGTGGGCGATTTAAAATTTTAAATTTAAATCGGCTGTAAAAAAAATACTACTAATTTTTTTCAAATTTCTGGTTTTATTGAAAAGGTTGAACATTATCGTTTAATAATGGAACACAATATCATTCAAATGGCAACCACAACTGGCTCGGCAATACCTTATCCGATCAAACCAATTTTTCAGTACATTTTCGATTTTTTCGGAATCTCTTCAATGGCAACTTTAATTTCATGTTTCAGCGTTTCAATTGTCTCTGGCCCGACAGACAATAATGGCTCACCACAGACAATAATCCAAAGGGCTCAAATCGCAGCTCCGAGGGGGCCAATTCGCTTTACAATTTCGGCTGATTCTACGATTTCCACAAACAGTGCGTAAAATATTGATGTTTGCCTTGACTGTGTGACCAAATGTTGAAACCAAATGTCGACCATGTCATTCTCTTGGGTTTTTGCAAACAAAAATTCGTTGAGCATGGCGAGGTAATGCTCACCGCTGACGGTAACGGCGGCCCCTTGCTCATTTTCGAAGAAAAATGGCCCAATGATGCTGTCAGCCCAAAATCCACACCGAACAGTGACTCGTTGTGGATGCATTGTCCTCCCAATAGTCACATGTGGGTTTTCTGGAGCCCATATGATGCAATAATGCTTATTGACATAGACACCGCCATGAAAATCAGCTTTATCTAAAAACATGATTTTTCGTTAACATTTTTCATCTCCTGCCAAACAATCTTCAGCCCTTAGGGCGAAGCGAAAACGCATCGAATGGTGTTCCATTATTAAACGAGAAAGTTAAACCTTTTAAATAAAACCAGAAATTTGAAAAAGTTATCAGTACTTTTTTATACAGCGGATTTAAATTTTAAATTGCCCACCCGGCCAATAAGCTCGGTTACTTACTTTACTTTAGTCTTACAACATCCCATTAAGCAACAAACGGGAACTTCTCTGAAATCAGTGAGCTGTGCACGATTCAATCCTCGCTGACCGGTCGCCGGTTCCGAGCAGCTAATGAATTTTATGGAGAAGTTTTTACATGGTTTAGAGATAAACCACTTTCTCGTAAAGTCACTGGCATTTCCAAGGTGAACAAATCCGCTGAATATTGCTAAATGTTTTTACCCGCTGTTGAACCTGGGTTAACTGGTATGATAGTCGTATACACTTCCATTACACCACGATGGCCAACACATAGACTCGGTTACTGTTTGCAAGGGCTGCTATATATATTTCTGATCTGATAATGAAAATGCGATATTTATCATCAAAAATGGTTTTATTGTTTTTCAAAGTATTCTCCAGCATGATTTATACACTTTTGCATGCTCTCAAACCAATTGTCGTAGAACTTTTTCTACTCCGATTGAGACACCTCCAAAACATGGTTTTTGAACGCTACAACAGCATCTTCTGGCGACGGAAATCGTTGACCACGCATTTTTTTCTTGATGTGTGGGAATAAAAAGAAGTCATTCGGTGCCAAGTCAGGGCTGTACGGCGTATGGCCTATCAATTCAACGTTTTGGCCGGTCAAAAAGGCGCTGGTTTGAGCCGATGTGTGAGAGCTCGCATTGTCATGGCGCACAATGCCTCGTTTTTTGTTTGTTCGTTTTTCGAATTTCTCCGAAGACTCTGGCAACAAATTGTGGTGTACCATTCAGAATTGACCTCCTACGTTGCTTAATCGGAACATTCGCCACATGACCGACCAGTTTTGCCGAAGAAACAGGCGACCATTTGCTTCGGAGTGCTTTTTCCACGAAAAACTTTCGTTGGATTTAACTCGTCTTCGAAGACCCACAAGATTGATTGCTGTTTTGTTGCGGGCTCATACGCATAGATCCATGATTCGTCACCTGTGGCGATCTTATAAACGTCTTTTTATGCACCGCATTCGTATCTTTTTCAAAATTTCTTTGCACCAACCGACACGGTTCTTTTTTTGAGTGATTGTCCAATTTCACCAGCGTATTCCTTGACTTATTTCATGAAAATATGTCCATCTACGAACATGCCCGAAATGGCAGCGGTTTGAAAATTTTCGAATTGGTGGTCGGAGGGTTGTAAGTAAAAAGGTTCTGAACCAGTGGTCGGTTTTTTTCTCTTAAAAAATAGTCAAACTTTGGAAGGGTAGAACCTCTGGGCTTCGTTTATGTATTTTTGGAAACAATCCGACCACTGGTTCAGAACTTAGCAATTATACCCTTGTACCCTTCGACCACCAAACCGAAAATTTTCAAGCCGCTGCCATTTCGCCCCATTGCATTTTCGGGTCGTAGATTCACATATTTTCATGACATGAGCCAAGGAATAAGCTGGTGAAATTTTACTAGTCGTGGATGAATCAAAAATCCCTTGGCTACTCGAAAAATACCCGCCATGAATTTCGACCTATTTTAAGCTATCAGATATTTCTAAAGACACATCTCACATTACACATCTGCCTGTCGGGCGTGTGAGGTTGGTGCTTCCGATCATGTTTGGATCGATGTTGTTCGGGGCTGTCCGCAGGGTTCCACCTGTGGTCCATTTATTTGGAACCTCATGATGGACCCGTTGTTGCGGCAACTCAGTCTAGAGTGTAAGGTGTGTGCCTATGCCGATGACTTACTCATCCTGGTTGAATCCCAGTCTCGTTCTGCGATGGAACAGCTGGTCTCCAGGATGATGGACATAGTAAGTGCTTGGGGTTCGCGAGTTGGTGTCGAGGTGGCAAGGGACAAGTCTGTGACAATGTTGCTGAAAGGCGCAATGTCACAGAACCGGCATCCCATTGCTAGGTTAGATGGAGTGGGCCTTTCGTACAAGACGCAAGTCAAGTACTTGGGCATAACGATGGGAGAAAGGATGAGTTTCTCTGCTTGCGGGAGAAGTTGACCAGCGTGGTAGGGTAGGTACGCAGGATTCTAAGGACAGATTGGGGTCTTAGTAGACGTGCAGTACGCGTTATGTACGGTGGTCAGTTTGTTACCTGTGCGACATATGGATCATCGGTCTGGTATGAGACAGCCAGATACAGTCATCGGCTGTCGGTTTGCGAAAGTCACTCTCTTGTCAGAGAGTTGTCTTGCTTGCGTGTCTACCTGAGTGTCGCACGGTCTCTACTGAGGCCCTGCAGGTGCTGTTAGGGGTAGCTCCGCTTGACCATGAGGTAATACGTTGCGGTATTACTTTCAAGATCATGAGAGAATTAGCAATGCTGCCTAATGATTGGGTGATAGAGGGGGTGGAGAGTAAAGCGCTTCTGCGTGAGTGTGTCACATCTAGCTGGCAGTCTAAATGGGATGTCAGCGAGACCGGTCGATTGACGCACAGGTATATTCGGGATGTTAGGTTTGTCGCGAGTAACCCGGATTTTGGTTTCGGCCTTTATTTGGGTTTCTTGTTAACCGGGCACGGCTCTCTTAATGCTTTCTTGCATAAGAGAGCCTTGAGCGATAGTCAGGCATGCAGTTGCGGGGCGCCAGTCGAGAACTGGCTGCATGTTCTGTGCGAGTGCCATCTCTATGAGGACATACGTGACCTAGACGCCATGGGCGTTGTTTTCTCTGACGGTCAGTGGGACGTCAGTGTGGTGCTCTCCACTAGCGCATGTCAAGCTAGGATTAGTCAGTTAGCCTGTCAGGCCTTCTCTAGGCGCCGTGATGTTGTTGTTTAGTTTCGTGTCCGCTGTAACCGGCGGTCGTTCCTCTTGACCTGAAGCTTGCTGCTACGGAGGGCTACTAGTCCCCTGGTTACATGGAACTGAAACTGGGAGTAACTTTGGTTACGGAACCTGACCGGAGGTAAACTGGTACCACAGGTGACTGGGGCTTATGGAGTTTTCTCAAGACTCCACCAAGTCATTATAGGCCCTCGGGTCTTGTTGGGGGTACGGTCGGGCCTAGCCTTAAGACATGGGTGCCGTTCACTGCCGTCGAGCGGAAGAGGTAGAGATAGACCTCGGTCTGAGCGGTGAGGAAACCATGTCCATGTACAGCATGGTTTTAGACCGTAACATCTATATGTGGACACTTGTGTCTGCATATATACTATCTCATGATCGTGCCTTTAACAGGGGGTGACCAGTCCCGCGATGTATGGCTCGCAAACTGGTAGTAGCTCGGCTACGAAGTCTGACCGGAGACTAAAGTCTGGTACCACGGGTAGTCAGGAGCCCCCAGAACTGTTGTTCTGGCCTGACTTGTTGGTGCGGCCCTTCGGGGAGTATCGTGGTGGCAGTGGTTTACACCCAAATCGCGGGGAGAGCTTCGGCTCGGTGTGGAGTTGCATTGCAACCGGGTGCTGTGACCCATAGAACAGCAGAGGTGTTAGATAGGCCTCGGCCCCTGACCAAGGGGGAAGTTGTGTCCATATAACACGCTTCGAATTGGTACCGGCGGGATTGGCCTTAAGGGGCGCTGGCCGTCGCTTAGTAATGGCTCCAGTGCGATGGCGCACCATGGTTGAAGCTATCACAGCGAGAATCCTGTAAAACACTCGGACGCTGCTGTTCCTTAGAATTAGGTTACTATCTAACTGCTTGTTCAAATCTTCTTCTTCTCCGATCTTCATTTGACCTCATGGTTTCTTTTTGGGCTTTTTGAAAGTTTATCGTATTACCCTATACAGACGTTCCTTCGTCTCATAAACTCGTTTAATATTTTGTGTCTAATGTTTTTTTTTTTATTTTTTTCTTGCAGATTCCCAACTTTTTAGGCTGTCTTTTATCGCTAATGCAATTATGTTTATTTGTGTGCTATCCTCCAAAAAGTTTTGCTGGCCAAGGCTATAAATTAGTTGACCAATCTGTGGTATATTAAAAATATTAAACTGAACTCAATATACAAACAAACTAAAAAAAATAATATAATTATGTAAAACAAAATTATAACAAAAGAAACAAGACTTGATGCTATTATTAAAAAAAAAAAACATAATTTGTGAAGAGATTTATAATGTTGATAATATTTTGTGCTCGCTATCGATGCCAACAAACAATTTTAACGAAAAAAACAATTAAGAAAAAAACGAAACGATCTAATTATAATTTAAAATTAAAACTTATACTTATACAAACACACTCACCTCAAATGCTGCTGCCGTAGGGCTTGCAGCGGTCATTATTATATTGCCCGATTGGAGACTTACTTAAAACCCACAATTTATTGTACAATTCCTTATTTGTTTTCCCAAAAAAATCATTCACTTCTTGCTACTTTTTCATTTTTTATTTAACAACACTTTGTCGATTAAATTAAAAAAAAACAGAACTTTATTTCACTTCTTATCACAAAACAGAAAAAACCGATTCGAAATTCTATGCTTTCGTTATCACAAATCAATTGTACAGTAAGATCGTATGGGCCATTGGGTAGCGATTTTATTATTTAGCTTGTAAGAAGACGAGAGTTAGAAGATAAATAAACATATTTCGATTATATTTTGAACAGAAAACTGTCACGACTTTGAATTGTACTCGTATGTGTGTACGTGTGTCACCTCCTTTAAATTTGGGGAATTTCATCCAACACCTTTGAGAGTTGAAATGCAAATATTCAATAAGCACGTTTAAATTGTTTCGTTTCGTGAAACTGCAATAAACTGTTGCGACCTGTGTGCAAGTTCGGAATAAATATTACAGTGGGAGGCAAAATTGATGCCTATTATTTTGCATGAAGAATAATATCATATTAATGGTTTTTAACAAAAAGTGCTAATTTTTATCTAACACAGAGCAACACACATTTTCGGGCATACGTTATGGGCATTTGAGTTTGAGATAGTAAAAGCCTTTTTTCCTGGAAAGCTTATTTTACATGTTTTTTAATAGCTAAAACTTCGTTCGTTTCACCGAGAGATTCAAAAATGTGCTAAAAATCTACTTTGAACCTAAAAATGTAAAATGTGATAACTCAAAAACGTAAGGCAAATTGGCTAAACGTATAAGGCTAAAAATCAAGTTTTGGGATGTGTGGACCGTTAACAATTTTAAATTTAAATCGGCTAAAAAAAAATTATGATAATCTTTTCAAATTTCTGGTTTAATTGCAAAGGTTGTACTTTGTCATTTAATAATGGAATTATATATCTACCACAACTGGCTCGACAGTACCTCATTGAATCAGTACATTTTCGATTGTTTCGGTTCGAATCTCTCAATGGCAACTTCGAGTTCATATTTAACGCTTCAATTATCTTTAGGTGTTTTGCGTAACATATATCCTTAGTGGCTCCCCACAGAAAATAATCCAAAGGGTTCAAACCGCAGCTTCGAGGCCGCTAATTGACAACACAATTTCGACTGATCATTCGGTTTATAAAAAACAGCGCGTAAAATATCGATGGATGCGTTGGCTGTGTGACATGTGGCCCCGACTCGTTGAAACCAAATGTCGTCCATGTTATTTTCTTGAATTTTTGGAATCAAAAATTTGTTGACATGGCGCGGGAAAGAAAAATGGCCCAATGGTACCGCCAGCCCAAAATTCACACCAAACAGTGACTCGTTGTATAAGCATTGGATTCTAAAAAGTCAAGTGTGGGTTCTCTGAACCCCGAGATGACAATGAGCCTGAACTGAAAACACGATTTTTCGGTAAAATTCTTCATCTCCAGCCAAACAATCTTCAGTCCATTGGGCAAAGCAAAAACGCTTCGGATGGTGTTCCATTATTAAATGGCATAGTTCGGCCTCTGTAATAAAAGCAGAAACTTAAAAATAAATATCAGTACTTTTTTGTACAGCCGATTCAAATTTAAAATTTTAAATGGCCCAATTTTTACTTTCAGCCGCCATTGACAAAACTTATGCCCGAGACGATACGGCCCGATTTAAGAACGAACCGGGCGAGCATGCACAGGTGTTTTTATTGTTCCTACAGACCCGGTTCGAGAAATTTGCCTACAATTCCCCGATTGTAGACACATTTGGTCGATTATGCTGACCACGAATGCATTTTGATTTGATTGTCCATTTTCGCAAAAGACTTCAGCAATCTTAACGCGCTGCACAATTGTATACTTGTACCTCTCCATGTTTGATTTTGTCAAACACTGAAACAAAGAAATATCAAATTAAGTTGGGCAAAAAACTTGACGTAAAGGTGTGACTCACAACTAAGATCGTGCATTATGGTTGTACCACCCTTTAGCAAATGGTTTGATAAGTTTTGTTGCACACTGTTTAGTACGACTAATCATTTTGTCATAATCGTCAACGATAAAGTTTAATAAAAGTAATTCTGTTTATACCGACGTACTTTCATATCAATGCCTGGCTAAATTTTTTATAAACAAATCGGAAAAGCACAATACAAATATTTTGGTCAAGAGATGATATCACAAATATGCATGCTAGTCGTGTTTGACTTAATAAGCGAAAAAATCCGTTAAAAAAAACTTCTAAAGCTGTAATTAAATTTATTTACTAGAAATGTTTTTAAAAATAGTTTGTCGTAAATATGTATGTTTATTTTGGAGAAAGCATTTTATAATCATAGTTTTATACCTATTGTAATTGAAAGAATTCCAGTAAATTATTTTATTCAATGAACTTTAAATACTAATTCTTCATTAGACGACTGAAAGCAAGTACTGGTCTCTTAAACCAGTACTTGCTTGCTATGATTTTCTTGATTTATACAACATTTTTCAAACCAAACGTTATATTCAAAAATTTTCAAAAGAAACTATTTTTGACGAGTAATTCCAAAACATTTTCAGTAAAATAAAAATTTAATGTTATTTAAAAACGGTTTTAAACTATCGCCTCAGTGGTAAGAGTTTTTTTAGCTTGTTTCATAAAACACGACTAATATTGGTTTTGACATTTATTGTTTAATACGATAATTTGCCAATATCAAGTGCGCAACACACTTGCAGTATTATTGTTAATGTCAGTGGAGAGATTCACTTGTTGTTTTCGGGCACGATCAGTTACTGTTTATTACATTTATTACCGCATTTTTTGTTATTGGCATTAAATTTTAATACTTATAATTACACAGTACAACATTTTTCAGGCGATTGATTCGGAACTCAATTCTGATAGTTGTTTGTGAAAGTAGCCCCAAAACAAGAACTTCTGCATCATTCGTTTGCTCAAGGTACATCAAATAATAATTTAATAATTAATTTGAAGTTAGTAAGTATCGTATAGGGGAATTTGTCACGTTTTAGGTTCTTTTGTTTGTCATTTAAAAAAATTAAAAATTATAATTCCTTTAATCTGTTCATACAACGTTTCGCTACATAAGCAACAGTTTCGCAGCTATAAATAAAAATATTTTTTGCCTATTTTTCAGTTATTGTTAGGCTTGAGGTCATAAGCAAAAAACAGATGTTGGTGTTTTTATAATTTATTTAATTTTAAATAACCCAATATTTCGAACTGACATCGTCGTTCATCATCAGGGGTAATCAATTTAAATAATTGTTTTACTTCTGTCCTGTTGTACTTTTAATATTCGACTTAAGTATTAGAACTACAACAGGACAGAAGTAAAACAATTATTTAAATTGATTACTCCTGATGATGAACGACGAAGTCTGTTCGAAATATTGGGTTATTTAAAATTAAATAAATTATAAAAACACCATCTGTTTTTTTGCTTATGACCTCAAGCCTAACAATAACTGAAAAATAAACAACAAAAGGTCAACTATACAAATACTAAAATATTATTTGCCTTAGAAATTAAAGTTTTTTTTTAATTCATAAAAAATACAAAACGGTAAAAAGTGTCAAGTCTTATTACTTTCACGTAAAGTCACATAACCTATGAAAAAAATGAGACATAGATAATAAAAATCGATTTACGCGTTACGCTTTTATGCACAATTAAGTAAAGGTATGTATTTCAAAAATATGCTCGAGATATGTACAAAATTCTTTGGAAAAAACGTTGACGAATTTTGGTGCTACTTTCACAAACAATTATCTTAATTAAGTCCCGAAGTCATGTCTTGTACTGTTTTATACTTATCAGGTCCTGCAGATTAAAACTGGCTCCAAACGGTCAATGATTTTAAAGCAATTCGGTTTTGCAATTTTTGTTTTCATTATTGCCTGATCTAATATTTCATGATTTAATCGGTTTGATTTCCTCGAGAAGTCAAAAAATACATGGGGAAATAAAAAAGTTGTTTCTTCAATTATTTATAATTAAAACAAAATGTTATTATAAATAAAATAAACCTGTACCCATTTACACTAGTCAACTTGCCGCAACTGGCAGTTTGTGGAAGAGAGTGGTAAGGTTAATGGAAAGTGAAAAAACTTGCAACTGCGTACTGTCAATTTCTTTTGTATTTTTCATGGTGTGAAGTTGGCTGCAGATAATTTTAGTATTATATCACACAAAAATCAGAACGAAAAAATCACAGAATGTCAGAAAAGGCTAAAAAAAAATGTTTGCTCGTTTGTTTTATTTTGGTCTTTTGCTTTTACCCATTGAACAGGGATTAACCGGTTCAAAACCTCTAGTATTTATATATTCAAATATAAAGACACGTTTTTAACAAAAAGGCAAAGTAATATTAAAGTGATATTCGGGTACGTGCCGTCCTACATCAGAGCGCTTCGCAGCATTTGTTGAAAGCAAAAACCGAACTATTTAAGACCAGGCTCTCGCCCAACGAAAGAAAACTAGTGCTGCGTTTCCGAATTGACTTGTGTAAACACAATTTCAAAAGGAATTCATAAAAATTGAAGCAAGTAAAGCTGCCTTATGTAAATACAAACCTTACAAATGCTGAAAACAACATAGCTAATGTTAGATTTTAGTACAAAGTTTGCATAAGGCTGGACACGCTTTATAAACGCACTGTTATCTCTACACAGCATTGACTTTGGAAATATGTTTGCAGTATTTTCCAACGTTCTTCAATCATAAATCCACTCATGGAGATATGATACTGATTTTCTGTCGAGATTTCAAGCAGATATAAGTTGTCGTTGTCCAAATAACATATGATAAAAAAAATCATTTATGGACCACCCGTTATTTGTAAATTACCAATACTCCATCGAAACTATCGGGTGATCTATCATTTCAAAATAATAAAAAAATACAAAAATTTAAATCAAGTGTGGAATCTTTAATGTTTATTCGAAAGGACATTTTATGCCATTTATTTTTTGAATATAATTTTTTTAACGTATGGCCACAGCAACGACCAGGGTGTCCATTCTAAAGGGTTCAATTTTGAATGAATCATTCGAGCATTTCGACCGGTATGGCGTTAATGACACGCGTAATGTTGACTTCCAAAACCTGAATCGTAGCTGGTTTGTCAGCATAGACTCTGGACTTTACATAGCCCCAAAGAAAAAAAGTATAAAGGTGTTATATCACACGATCTAGGCGGCCAACTAACCGGCCCAAAACGAGAAATTAGCTAGTCTTCGAAATTACCTCTAAATAGATCCATTGTTTGAGCAGCTGTATGGCAAGTGGCACTGTCATGTTGAAATCAAATTTCGTCAAGATTACGGTCTTCAATTTGAGGTAGCAAAAAGTTCAATATCATGGCGCGAGAGTGGGCACTATTCACGGTTACGTTACGGCCATCATCTTTTTGGAAAAATATGGACCCATGATTTTACTAGGCCATAAACTGCACCAAACCATGGTTTTCTCTGGGTATAATGACACCTTTTGGACCTCTTCTGTTTGCTCTTCAGCCCCAATGTGGCTATTTTGTTTATTGACGTTGCTGTTGAACAAAATCACTGAACAAAATTTTGGCCGAAGCCAGTTTCTTACCGATCGCTCATTTCCATTATGCAGTTGCACAATTAGGATACGTTTTGCGGAGTAAGTCTTTCCATGATGAAATGTCAAACATCGCTGAAAACAAATAAAAAATAAAATTTACGAGGGCGACCGCAAAAGTAACTGGCCTAACATAAAAAGAACCGTTTTTAGGAATTATTATTATTTATTTTTCAACATAATCTCCTTCCAACTCAATACACTTCATCAAACGTTTTTCAAGTTTTTTATTTCCATCCGAAAAATAAGTTTTTTCAAGACCTTCAAAATATGCCTCAGTTTCAGCAATAACCTCGCTATTGGACGAAAATTTTTTGCCACCGAGAATTTTTTTTTAAATTTGGAAACAAGAAATAATCAGAAGGAGCTAAATCTGGACTATATGTTGGATGCACAGCAATTTCAAATCGCATTTCGGCCAGTTTTTGTTGAGTTAAAAATGCAGTGTGTGAAGGAGCATTATCTTGGTGAAAAAGAACTTTTTTTTCTAAATGCGGTCGTTTTATCTTGATTTCTTCACTCAACCGATCCAATAATGCACAATAATATTCAATATTTATAGTTTTTCCTTTCTCAAGATAATCAATAAATATTATACCCCTTGCATCCCAAAATACTGTGGCCATTACTTTTCCTGCTGACTTAACAGTTTTCGCCTTCTTGGGACCACTTTTACCAGCTTCTATCCATTGTTTTGTCTGTTCTTTGCATTCTGGGATGTAGTGATGGATCCATGTTTCATCAACAGTTATGAATCGGCGCAAGAACTCTATTGGATTACGCTGATAAATCGCTAAAAGCTCCTCGGAACTGGTCCAACGGACGATTTTTTGGGGCAAAGTCAACAAACGCGGCACATATCTTGCGGATAGCTTTTTCATGTGGAGTTCATCATGTAAAATACTCCAAACTTGTTTTTCGTGCATTTTAACAATATCAGCAAGTTCTCTGAGCTTTATTCGTCTATCTTTAGTCACTTCATTAAATATTTTTCTAATGTTTTCAATAGTAGTAGCAGTTTTCGGTCTTCCAGAGCGTTGTTCATCTTCCGTACTTGAACGACCCATTTTAAATTGTTGAACCCAGGATTTCACGGTGGAGTATGATGGTGCATTATCATCATGAACAGAATCCAATTCAACTTTGATTAATTGTGGCGTATAACCTTTTATATAAAAGTGTTAATTTACCGCATTATTTTACATTTTTCAAAAATTATAAAACTTGTTTACTTCAATCACCTGTAACAAAGAAAATAATCATTAAATATTTCGGAAATTTTGACAGATGGCTTATAAAAGATTGCTTTAAAAAAACAAAACAAAAAAAGTTGCTAGTAAAACAGAAAATGTGCCAGGCCAGTTAGTTTTGCGGTCGCCCTCGTAATACAACTAGCGCGTAATCTGTAAAAAAAAGCCTATTGAAAAAATATCTCTCGATATATACATTATTTCCATTTCAGCATACTTTTATAAGCGAAAATTCCGTTTGAGGTAAGTTATTTAATAAATTCGCAGATAACATATGTACGTCAAACTTTTATTTAGTTGAGCGCTTGTAGTGCAAATACCAACTGCAAAAACCAAGTACTTGACTCTTAAATACCGAATACTTTTCCAAAACAATCTCACAGATTCACTCATTCATCACACACAATATTCATTCATCCGGAGGATTGGAGGCTGGTTCTCTGTACCGCTTAACACTTGGAAAAATATCAAACAATTTGCAATTATAAAAAAAGAAATTTAATTAAAATAATAGAAACAACATGGTCGACTTAACCGGCAGCTCATCACCATTTCAACAAAGCATCTCCAATGCCGTCTTCTATGTACCTGCTCTGGTCGTGTTCGGTCTTGCTGGTGAGTTGGAAGTTTTTCTTTTCTATAACTTCAGTTTCTTTGATGATGTGGAACGGAAGGCAATAGCAAAATGTAGAAAGCCTTTCTCCACACTGATAAAAGTTCTGTTATTACCGTTAGATAGAAACGACAAATTGGAAAATGTTTATGAAAAACACAGCATTGCATGTCTGCTAGAGAATACAAATTAGATTTCTGTGTTTTGTTTATTTTGTATTTTGATACATTTTGTGATTTTTTGTTGTTGATTTTTGTTGTTCTTTTCATGTTATGATTTTAATGAATGCAGAATTTCCACAATCTCTGTAATGTCGCTTCTAAACTGGGTTCCATTCATTGTTTTCGCATTAAAAAGTGGTCTACAGTTCAGATGTAGGTCGAACGTTTTATTTTTTTAATAACCTGCCTGCACCACACTGTGGGTCTAAAATCTAGTTTAAGCACTACTCTCGGATTGACTCCAAATTTCTCGCATCGATAAATATTTATATTAGAAAAAATAAATACTTTTTTCGGCGGCGATCCATATTTTCCGTGTTACTGGCTCCTAAAGTTTGACAAAAAATTGTTGTTTTATTTTTCTCAATTTAATGAAGAAAAGCTCTTCTTAAGAATGCCTATCGTTTTAACCCATTACGAGGCGAAAGATAAACAATTATTTTCAAAAAATCGCGCAAGGTGGTTTTAGGTATAAAATTTCCCAACCAATTTTTTGAAAAGAATCCACTGTGCCAAATTGTAAACTAAAAATGAAAAAATTATTTTACAAAAATCGTGCGATTTTAATTTTTCGCCTGCAGCTCTTTTTCTTTAGGAACAAAGTATTGCAATACACAAATTGAATGTAGATGTTGACTAGAGCACCCATAAAACAAAAAGTGATATTTTTTCCGCTCCCCGCTATTTTCTGATATATTGGGCATCAAAAATAATATCCGTGCAAAAATTTGTTCAATCGGATGGAAACCGGCCATTCCGTCACGACTTTTATCCCTAAAAATGGAGTAAAACTACTTACAAGCTTTGATGAGCTATAACTCGTAAGCCAGACGACTTTAGGAAAATAGCCCTAAAAAGTAGCTGTGATATTACACGTTCTAGGCGGCCAACTCACCGGTCCAAAACGTGTAATCGGCTGGTCTTCGTAACGACCTCTTAATAGACCTATTGCTTGAGCAGCTGTATGGCAAAGGGAGCCGTCCTGTTAAATCCAAATACCAAGATTACGGGCTTTAATTTCAGGAAGCAAAAAGTCCGATATCAAGGCGCGACAGCGAGCTCGATTCACGGTTACGTTCCGACCATCATCATTTTTAAAAAAAATATGGACCGATTATTTCACCAGCCCATAAACCGCACCAGACCGTGGTTTTCTCTGGGTATAATGGCACCTCCTAAACCTCTTATGGTTGCTCTTCAGCCAAAATGCGGCAATTATGTTTATTGACGTTGAGCCAGAAATGGGCCTCATCACTGAACAAAATTGTGGTCGAAAACAGTTTCTCACCGAACGCTCATTTTCATTATATAGTTGCACAATTTTGAGACGTTTTTTCGGTGTAAGTCTTTCCATGATGAAATAGCAAACATTACTGAAAAGGAAAAAAATAAAGTTGAACACATCTCACGCGAAATCTGTGAAAAAAGGCTATTGAAAAAAAAACCTTAAGATGGATCACCCCAGACACAAGTGCCTATATATGGCTGCTACGGTCTAAAACCATGCTGTACATGGCTTCCTCAACCACTGAGAGCGAGGACTATCAATACCCTTTTCGTTCGACCGACCTACTCCCCAACAATACCCGAGAGGGTATAATGACTTGGTGAAGTCTTGAGAGACCTCATTATACCCAGTCACCCGGTACCAGATTACATCCGGTCAGGTTTTGTAACCAAAGTTACTCCAACTTTCAGCCACAAGTAATTAGAGGACTGGTAACCCCCTGTAGTAGCAGATGTCGTTAATGTGGCGAATTATTTCATACTTAAGCTCTTGAATTGTTCTTGGCCTATTGACGTACACTTTGTGTTTTAAATATTCTCAAAGAAAGAAGGCCAACGGTGTCAAATCACATGATCGTGGCGGCCAATTTAAGCCACGACGTGAGATAACACGGCCATTGAATTTCTCGTTGGCTGTGTGGCAAGTGACACCATCCTGTTGTATCCCCCCCATTTCGTTCAGGTCAATATCCTCAAGTTCTGGCCACAAGACGTCCGTTATCATTTCGCGATAGCTAATACCATGCACGGTAACTGGTTGGCCGATCTCATTTTCGAAGAAGTAAGGCCCGATGACAGAACAATGGCAGAACGAACTTGGCGAGCGTTTCACATTTTCTACAGACCCGTTTTGCTAAAATTTTCTTACAATTTTCCCGAATGTGGACACATTTGTTAAATTATGCTGACCAAAAAATCACGTGGTGTACGAAATTGCTCAATTGTGTACCTCTCCATGGTTGAGTTTGTCAAACACTGTAATAAAAAAAATGTCAAACTTTGTTGGGCAAAAACCCCGACGTTAAGTTGTGTCTCACAATTACCACCCTTAAGTCTTAAGCTACTTGGAATTAGTCGGAATCGGTCTAGAGGAAAAACGTTTTTTTAAGGTACTAAAAGTACCTTTGAGGAATATAGACTTTTTGAAAATTTTCTCAACATTCATTTTTTTTGTTGACAAATCATGGCTCAACTTGGCATCGTTAGTGAAGACAAACTTAACTGATAGTTTTTGGATCGTTGGGATTTTGTGGTCCAAAAAACGGACCCTATGTTTCTTAAAACTATTTACTAAAACACATGGACATATGGTGACTCATAGAAAAACAAAATTCCTTATACTTTATTCTTGGCCAAGTGGATCCTTCACAGCAACTCAATTATAATGACACTGTGCGCAGTCGGCCAAGAGGACCCTGTGCTGCATTCTAATAAAGAAAAGGCGCTGCGGATTTAAGTAGCAACTACTAAAGTGGGCCAACTAATCGTTAAACTAGCGAACTTATTTTAAATATTGATGACATTCAGGCTGACTTAAAACAACAGAGTCGTGCAAAGTAGACCCTTGCAGATGGATTTTATTTTAATTTCTCAATTACGTCTGAAACAAAACTTCTTTTAAACACCTTTAATGAAAACGTTCTTAACGTAAATTTAGCGTTTAACGTAAATTTATTTTTTAATATTTGAACTATATTTGAACTAGGGTGGGCCATTAAAAATTTTAAATTTGAATCGGTTGTAAAAAAAGTACTGATAATTTGAATTTGTGAGGTCATTTGGCCGCCCCCAGAGCTGTGATTTGAGCCCTTTGGATTATTTTCAAATTTCTGCTTTTATTGAAAAGGTTGAACTTTGTCATTTAATAATGGAACACCATCCGATGTGTTTTCGCTGAAGATTGTTCGGCTGGAGATGACGAATTTGACCAAAAATCATATTTTCAGATGAAGCTTATTTTCATCTCGGGGTTTAGAAAACTCAGACGTAACTATTGAAATGTTTCTTCGAAAATGAACAAGGAGCCGTTGTTACCGTCAACGGTATGCGTTACCGCGCCATGCTCAACGAATCTTTGTTTCCAAAAATTCAAGAATATGACAAGGACGACATTTGGTTTCAACAAGACGGGGTCCCTGTCACCACACATCCAACGCAACCATAGATATTTTACGCACTGTTTTTGAAATTCGAATAATCAGCTGAAATTGTGAGGTCAATTGTCCACCTAGGAGCTGTGATTTGAGCCCTTTGGATTATTTTCTGTGTGAAGTCATTAAGGATAAATGTGACACAAAGCATCCAGACCCAGTTGAAGCGTTAAAACATGAAATCGAAGTGGACGTTGAAAAGATTCGACCCGAAACAATTGAAAATTAACAGAAAAATTGGGTTGAGCGGGTGAGGTACTGCCGAGCCAGTTGTGGTAGTCATGTTACTTTATTAAATGACAAAATTTAACCTTTTTATTAAACAAGAAATTTGAACAAATTACACTAGATTACAAATTATGATTTTTTTCCTGGTACAGAGTTCTAAATATTTCTATCCTATAGATTTTGGCTTCCTAAACACGAAATGAATCTTGATTAGTTTTCAAGATAGATATATTTTATGAGATGTCTCAAAATTGGGCAACAAATAATAGAGTAACACGTTGTTTAGTGCGGAGATATTTTTCAGAACAAAAAAATATAAAAATTCAAATTAAGTGTGGAATCTTTATTGGTAATTTTAAAGGACATTTTATGGCATTTATTTTTTGAAAATAATTACCTTAAATGTTGGCAACTGCATTATGGATATGAGCGTTCGGTGAGAAGCGGGAAGATCCGCTGTTTTCGACCAAAATTTTGTTCAGTGATTAGGCTCATTTCTGGCTCAACGGAAAAGTCAATAAACAAAATTGCCGTATTTGGGCTGAAGAGCAACAAGAAGAGCTTTAAGAGGTGCCATTATACCTAGAGAAAACCACGGTTTGGTGCGATTTATAGGCTGGTGAAACCATCGGTGCATATGTTTTCAAAAATGATGAGGGTCGACACGTAACCCTGAATGGTGCTCGCTATCGCGCCATGATATCGGACTTTTTGCTACCTGAAATTGTAGACCGTAATCTTGACGACACTTGGTTTCAACAGGAAGGTGCCACTTGCCACACAGCTGCTTAAACAATTGATCTATTGAGAGGTCATTTCGAAAAGCAGCTAATTTTACGTTTTGGACGGGTGAGTTGGCCGCCTAGATCGAGTGATATCACACCTTTATACATTTTTTTGGGGGTTACGTAAAGCCCAAAGTCTTTGCTGACAAACCAGCTACGATTCAGGTTTTGGAAGCCAACATTACGCGTGTCATTAAAGCCATACAGCTCGAAAAGCTCAAACGAGTCATCCAAAATTGGACACTCAGAATGGAAACCCTGAGGCGTAGTTGCGGCCAACATTTGAAGAAAATTATATTCAAAAAATAAATGCCATAAAAAGTCCTTTCAAATTTCCAATAAAGATTCCACACTAGATTTGAATTTATAAACTTATATTATTTTTTTGTTCTGAAAAAATACCTCTAGATGGAACACACATTAGTAAAGAAGTAAATAAAATGCTGAAAATCGAAAAATTTAGCAGGACGTGCAACTCTACCATTTGTTGTCCCATTTTTATAAACAATAGCTTGTTTTGCTCGAGAAAGTCCAAACTTTATGCTTAATTTATTTATATATTTTTATATTATTGTTTATTAACAATTTTTCCCATTTTAAAATCGCGATTTTTGCACTTAAAATTCATTTTTTTAAATTTTAAATTCCTCCAACGTCAAAACTATTGATCTGATTTTAATACCTTGTATGAAAGAGTTTTAAAAAAGGTAATTTCATTTAATTTGAGATCGGTAATAGTTTGATAAAATCGGTAGCAGCGTTTGGGAATTATGATCCAAAAAGCTGAGACATCTCATAAAAAAATCGTAAAAAAATTCCAAAAATTCTATCTTGAAAACTAAACAGAGGAACTTTTTTTAAAATTTATTTTCGTGTTTAGGAGGCCTAGATCAATAGGAAAACAATATTTAGAACTCTGGGCCAGGAAAAAAATCATAATTTGTAAACTAGTGATAGTACTTTTTTTACATCCGATTTAAATTGAAAATGTAAAATCGACCACCCTTAAGAACTCGAAATCTGGAAAACATTTTTTCAAACGATTTGACTATTGCTGAAACTTGTTTTGTTTTAAAGTATCCAGTGCGAATATCATAGCAAGTACTTGTAGTGTTAATGGAGTCTAAATGCCAACTGCTGCTAAGCTCTCGTAACTGTGGATTTTAAATTCTCAATATTTCTAGCTGGCAGTTTTCCTTGTCTTCCCTTAAAACAAACATATATTTGTTTTGTATTTCTTTAGATAACGCTCAATAATAATACTTTTGTTTTTGCATTACTTATTAATAATCTTATCGAATGTATTAGAGTATATACTATAACAAAATAATACAACTAACTATTTGTTTGTGTGTTTTGAATGATAAGCCACCTGCCTTTTGTTTGACACTACCACCACCGCCACCTTTCTCCTGCTCGTTGGGTCGTTGGATCGTAGTATGAATAAGTATGATTTCGTTGTCGCTATAAAATAATTGTCTTCCAAATTTGCTGACGTTGTCATCTTGCAATCAAAATTTCTCAAGAAAACGCTAAACACAAAGTGTCCACACTTTGATTTTTTTTCAACGTGGACGACAACGTCGAATCAATCGAATCCGTGAACGAACGAACGGTAGTTCAGTCGTTGAAAGTGTATAGCAAACGTAGCATTTGATTAAAATTAAGAACGAATTACAATTTGGTATGTTGTAGTACATTTATGAAAAAGTCGTGTAAAAAAATACTCCATCGGCTTTAAACAAAAAAATAATAAAAAAAAACCTTAAAAAGTGTCACTCCAAGAAAATCGGTGTTTGTTACATTTCTAGAGTGTGTGTGGTTCTGTTTTAATTTAGATAATTTGAACATGTTTTTAATGGATTTGAAACAATTGTCTTGTACACTTTTGTTGATAAGAGTAATATTACTTTGTTATCGTTTGCCAACCTAAACCTAATGATTTTTTGTTTGTTTTAAAACATTTTTATGTCACCATAACTAGCCACGTATACTTGAAATGATATTTCCTAATACTGCATGTTTTTTAACGATTTTTCATAATAGATTAATATTTTTACTTTTATTTGAGAGAGTATGTATTAATGTATGCATATATGTAGTTGGATAAATTGTTTAAATCATAAACGAAAATACTTGGCGTGAAAATTACACTGTTATACGGAATTCACTTATACGAACGAAATCTACCGGATCTCATTTTAATCTAATTTCTGCTGCCAATTTCTATACAAATTGTTGTTGTTGTTGTAGCGGCAACTGTGTGCCAGGGTGACAGCCCTTGGCCGAAGAATTGCTCTTCGGGTCAATCCAGTCTACAGAACCGGCCGTCGTGGGATTGTCCATACAAATTGTAATAGATTTTGGCGTTAAATCCGGTAAATGTAGATTTCGTTTGTATATGCGAATGGGACACTATACGGAACACATCATCGAAATCCACTGGATTTCATTTTTTGGAGTTCGGCTGTCAATTTTTAAACATTTTTTTTAAGATTTCAACTCGAAATCCGGTAAAAGCGGATTCCGTTTTTTATGCGAATGAGGCGAAACATAAAGGGGACTTCTCTTGCTAATCAACTGGAATTTATTTTCAATAGATTTCGGCTTTCCATACAAATTGTGAAAGATTTCAACACGAAATCCGGAGAAAACGGATTTCAGTTTTATATGCGAATAAGACATAAAAGGGACTTCTCTTGTAAATTGATATTATCTCCTCTTTCAATTAAATTTTTTATTTTAATTTAAATTTTAAAATATTAATACAGGGTGGACCAAAAGTTACCATGTTCGTTTATAAATTTTTTCTCAGATTATATAATATACAAAATGGCAATATTTTTACACTAAGTATGAAAAATAATTCACTTAAATGAACTCCGTTTTCAGCTTTACAAGAATGGGCTCGTTTTAGAGCATTTTCAATAACATCTTTCAAAATTTGTGGCTGTAGCGTTCGAATTTCTGCAACAATGTTGGCCTATAAAGATTGACAAAGACAATTGTTGAAGTTTGCGTGGTTAAAATTCTTCAAATACTTTTTTTCTTTGATTAGTTGTTTTTCATTCGACCTTTTTTGTAAAAGCTCGAGCTTTATTTCAACATTCTTCAATTACTTTAAAAAAATCTTCAAAAACTAACAAACATTCATAACAATAATCAGACATTCGCAAAAATTTAATTTTGGCATTTTCTTTTAAGTGGCTTTGTCAATATTGCGAACTACTTATTAGTTGTTTGGCTAATGTCTATACCTTATTTTTTGTACCATGGACATGGCTTTAGCATACCAGTCAAATTTTTTAATTCTAAACAAGATAATTAAGAGGTTTTTAGTAAAAAAAAATATGGAAATGTTAGATAAAAACTTGCTTTAGTATTAATTTAAATTAAATTACTAAAACGAACGCGCATAATCTGAAGATTGACATAAAATTTTAAAATATAAAATGGAGAAGCACTTTTTGAGCCTTCATTTGCTGGTAGCCTTTTTTACATCATATCATCGTCTGGCGACGAACCAAAAAATCCATTTTACTTCAATTTGCGAGAAAAGGAAAAAAGAGGTAACTTTTAAAAAAATCAAGTCCAACTTAATGAGTTTCAAACTCCTGCTTAAAGATTTTTTTTTTTAATTTTTGTTTGAATTGTGCAGGGACCGCCAAAATTGTCCCACTTGTAGCGATTTCCCACTTATCCAGGTTCGAAGGGACGGCGGTTCCTCAATACCATATGTGTGCTGCCTACAATGTCTTCATTCATTTAGCGATTCGTATATATAAATCATAGGCTTTTTTGGCATAAAAAGAGTATTAAGCTGAAGAGTAAGGCCACGGGTGACTCACTTTTTCAAAAAAATTAGCGTATTTTTTAACTTGTCAAATAAAAGTCCGCTTATAAGCTCTTTAGTTCCGCTTGTGATTGCCAATTTCCCAATGCTAGCCGGTGACATATTCAAACTTGATATTCAGACACATTAGTTTATAAAAAAATATTCATTAAATATTTTTGATTTGGTTTCTTTACCAGAGTTTCAGTATTTCCTGTCATTACTCAAATGTTTCTCTATTTAGTGAGCCTGTTGTTTAAGCTTAACATCCGCTTTCTTCCTCATTTTTCCTTGGTTTACTTTTTCCGCATTATTACTGAATTAAAAATTAAAATCAAATAAACACTCGGATTTTTTTTTAACAAAACTTGATTTGTTTTATTTAAAAAAAGTTTACCTTTTATATTTCCGTTGTAATTTGCATGTGTAACAGTGTAATTTTTGAAGTTGTTCGTACCAAATAATTTATACTTAACGTTTCTTATATTTATCCAAGTAACTAATGTATAAGCAGAAGTTAAATGAGAATAACCTATTTTTAAATAACTACAAAAAATATTCCAAAATGTTGTTATGATTTCTTTTGTCTTTTTGTGCTGCTCAAAACCAAAAAATAAAACCTACTAAATGTTGTAAAAATGTTATGACCCACAATACTAACTGAGAAGGAAATGCAGTTAATTGAACTTCATACGAAATAACAACAAAGTTTGTACAGTTCTGTTTGTTGCATACGAACAAAAAAAATTGAAAAACCAGTTAAAAAAATATTTACCAAAAATTTTTAAGAAAATACGAAAAAAACACCACAACCACAGATACACTCATCAAAACTTAAAAAACACACACACCAACAAACAAACTCATCTTTCAAAAGCCAATTGAAAAACGCATTTTCTTACAAAATAATTTTCCCAAAACAAAACATTAAACAAAACTCTCTTCAGTTCAATAACGCTTCAAATTGTGTATTTTGAAATCCTTCCACCTCAATAAAGATCACATTGTTTTGTACTACAACACTATAGCCACCAATACAACAACAGCAAAGATAAAACTTAACAAGCTTCACAATGGCCGACGATCCAATTAATCAACAACAATTCGCCGAGGATGTCTTAGCTGCCTCCGAGGCGGGCGAGGGTGGCGGCTTTGCTGGCAGCAATTTTGGCGATCCCAATGCCAACTTTCAAATGCCCAGTGTCGACGAGGTATGGAAACTCATCGAACAAATGGAAGGCATTAGTGACGAGGAGCGCGCTAGCATCCGTGAGAATTTATATAATCCTCAAGATGGATCGGCCGAGGACTTTATGAAACGTTATGCTCAACCGGCCATTGGTCATACGTCATGGGATTATATTATATTCATAACTATGATCACTATACTCCTCATGATATTTGGTAAGATTTATTGAAAAAAATAACGAAAATATTATAATTTTAGAATAGAATTACTAACGCGGGACTATAATAACAAATTTAAACTGCATATCGAGCCCTCACCGCGAAAACTCGCTTTTTAATGAAATTCGCTATAAAATTGTACAACGCTCTTAAGCTTTAATATTTAAAATTAAATATTAATATTTTTAAAGATATGGCAAATTCAATTGTATTGGAATCCTCCAGATGAATTAGTATTTTTCGCGACTAGAGCTCGATAGTAGATCGTCGTGCGATAGCAAGTGTGGGGCACTCGGTTACAAACGCGGGATGTTTAAAGAACATGTTGCATTTGTGAGAAGGGCTGCCTAGGGTTACATAGCCGAGGCAACATTTCGACTTATTTAAAAAAATACTTAAAAGTAGACTTTTGAACTTTTTAAAGAAAAAAGGCGATCAAGCGACTTTTTCATGATACACATTGTTGTCATTTCGTTTGCAACACCTTGATATATTGACTGGATACTCTAAAAATATTATAATATAGGTTCATTATTATAATATAAAGTTCAAAAGTCTACTTTTAAGTATTTTTTTAAATAAGTCGAAATGTTGCCTCGGCTATGTAACCCTAGGCAGCCCTTCCCCTAGAGGTATTTTTTTAGAACAAAAAAATATAAAAATTCAAAGCAAGTGTGGAATCTTTATTGGTAGTTTAAAGGACATTTTTATGGCCATTTTTTTTAATATAATTTCCTTTAAATGTTGGCTGCAACTACGCCTCAGGAATCTTTATTGGTAATTTGAAAGGACATTTTTATGGCTATTTTTTAATATAATTTCCTTTAAATGTTGGCCGCAACTACGCCTCAGGGTTTCCATTCTGAGGGTCCAATTTTGGATGACTAGTTCGAGCATTTCGACCGGTATAGCTTTAATGACACGCGTAATGTTGGCTTCCAAAACCTGAATCGTTGCTGATTTGTTAGCATAGACTTTGGACTTTACGTAACCCCAAAGAAAAATGTATAAAAATGTGATATCACTCGATCTAGGCGTTGAAATTAGCTGCTTTTCGAAATGACCATTGACAATGATGCATTGTTTGAGCAGCTGTATGGAAAGTGGCACCGTCATGTTGAAACCAAGTGTCATCAAGATTACGGGCTTCAATTTCAGGTAGCAAAAAGATCGATATAAAGGCGCGATAGTGAGCACCATTTACGGTTACGTTCCGGCCATCATCATTTTTGAAAAAATATGCACCGATGATTCCACTAGCTTATGAACCGCACCAAACCCTTGTTTTCTCTATGTATAATGGCACCTCTTTAATCTCTTTTTGTTGCTCTTCAGCCCAAATGCGGCAATTTTGTTTATTGACTTTGCCGTTGAGCCAGAAATGGGCCTCATCACTGAACAAAATTTTGGTCGAAAACAGCGGATCTTCCCGTTTCTCACGGAACGCTCATTTCCATAATGCAGTTGCCAACATTTGAAGGTAATTATTTACAAAAAATAAATGCCATAAAATGTACTTTTAAATTCCAATAAAGATTCCACGCTTGATTTGAATTTTTATATTTTTTTTGTTCTGAAAAAATATCTCCAGAGAATAGACTCTAAGACGATTTAGCCCTGTTCGTCCGCGTGTCTGTTGAAACCACGAAAGCGGTCAAAGAAATTAACCAAGAATCTTAAAAATGTGCATGATAAATGTCAAAAGCTTTTTGCGATTGTAAACAGGCAAAATCGGCCAAGGAGGAAAATGTCCATTTTTACGGGACTAAAGTATAAATCATAAATTCTAGTGAACGGCGGGCAATGGTTAAATACCTTAAAAAAGGGCATAGTTGCTGGACGTTTTGGTTCCTGTGACCCAAAAATAATTGAATACACATATGAATGGTTGTAGTCAATACGGACATACATATCACTGATGGAAAACATGGTACAATTGTACCATTTGTGGTTGAGTTGAAGAACCCTTGGTACTCGCAATGCAGTTTTAGTACTATATAATTCATCAGAATATTTGTTTTTTCAAAATTTGTATAGAACAAAAATTTATTGATGTCAATCTCTCAGCTAGACTCACTACCGAAACGTATCAAAATTAAACTCTACGGTCCATGCAGTTGGATTAGAAAGAGACATTTTTAAGTTTCGACCCGTGGTATTGTGTTTGTCCACAAAAAAATTGGCCAATATACTTATAACTCTGATGGAACATCTTTTAGTATCTGTTTCGTAAAAGATATAGGTATCAGTCAAATTGGACATAAACTGCATGAAATATGTTGGCTCCTTTACAAAAAGGTATATAAGGTTGCCGGTCTAAACCTGAATTTACTTGTGTGATAATCGACAACATATATCGAGGGTGGATGCGAAAAAACAATGGCAAAACGTTACGGCAGGATTCAATCTACCTATTTTTAATGTAAGATTAAGCCGTAGAAATTATAAACTCTGTCTATGAAATTTCTCCAGTGGTTGCAAGGAAGGTTACTGAAGCTTCTTGGAATTATCGGAATAGAAAAATCTTAGTTATCGGCTGCCCAAGTTGAAGTAGCATCTCAAAATTTCTCAAAAAAAAAATCGTTTGATAAGATGAGTTTAATTTGAGACTATATCCGCAAATTTCGATAGATCGAGATCAAGGTTTGAAGAAGATATCTTAAATGTTTCCCTTTAGTGTTCTGATTAATTAATTATATTAAATATGTACCAGGTTACAATGAAGTATGATCAGATGTTGGTACTGACCCTTCCAGATATGGGAGGCTCCTGAGGACATTGTTTCTAATAGTAGTTCTAAGTAGTCTGTCCGAGCTTAACATTAAAACACAGGTTACAATGAAGTATGATCAGATGTTGGTACTGACCCTTCCAGATATGGGAGGCTCCTGAGCACAGTGTTTCTAATAGTAGTTCTAAGTAGTCTGTCCGAGCTTAACATTAAAACACAATAAGAATAGAAACAATAAGTAATGAATATCGGCACCTTCTGATTTTATACTTAGTCTACCGAACGAAAAGACTAATTTTGGTACAATCACGTTAGTTTTGGTACAATTATGTGGTCATTTTGGTACAATTTTATCTTTTGTACATTCCATCCCTGATACATATGTGTAAGATATGGGGTCCTAACTGCCTAAAAATGGGTACATGGTCCAGATTCAAACTAGTCCAATTAAAAAAGGTGGTCTAAAGCGTTTCTATGTAAAATCGGGAGGGATTGGGCTATATCAACTATATTGGGCTATATGTACAAAGGCACTAACATATTTCCTAATTTTATCTGAGATGGTAAAAATGAACTGTGCCAAATTCATCAAGATTTGATTTAATATGTAACTTCTAAAGCTAAAGACATGAAATCGGTTGAACGTACATATATGTGGATCTATATCTAAATCTGAACCTATTTCCTTCAATGTAAATAAAGCAAATCCTTGGTCCAAATACTAACTTGTGCTAAATGTGCAATGTGTTGCTTCTAGAGCTAAAAATGTAGAACCGGCTTAACATGTGTGTGGGAGCTATATCTAAATCGGAACCGATTTTTTTTTTATTTCCGAAGCGTCCGACCATGGTTCAAAAAAATACTTCTGCCAAATTTCATGAACAACAATTGCGAAATGTAGTTTGATTATAAGCTTTGGATCTACAGCAGACGGACGGACAGTCGAAAAGACAGACATCGTTTAAGGGGATCAGCTCGTGATTCTGAGACCAGTTCACAGAAAGATAAATCGGCTTGTGATACTGAGGCGATTAGGACACTTAAATGTGGCTCGAATAATTGTCATAAAACTAATGGTGTTTTCGTTTGAACAAAAAAATGTTAATTATTCCCGCATGTTGCACAGAACCCGCATTTTTATGTTCGTTTGTTAAAAAAAAATGCAACCCAAAGAAAATATATTGATTTCGTTTCTCAAAGTGTTGCGTGTGAAAATGTATTTTCTGCCCTCACTCCAGTCTACGGTGTAGAAAGTTACACGATAAAACAGCGGCTGCATACAGTGTTGTATTTTCAAAACACACAAATCAAATTGAACGCGTACATTCAAAATAGAAGCAAAAACGGCGTCGCAGTAGTCTAGGTTGAGACTTTGTTTACAAATAGTATGTTGTTTTAGTTCTACTTTAAAATTTGAACTTAATCATGTTCGACTATTGGCAGTAAAAGTGTGCCGTTTTGACAGGGTAGAAGGAACATTTTTAAAATGTTGCTCTAGTAACAGGTTACATTATTTATGAGAAACGAAATCACCATAACTTTTAATGCCCTGTTCCACAGTGGGGTGCATAGTAAAAATATTGGTTCAGCCGGTAGCAAAAAGTCAAACGCAAAATTGGATCACGACTATTTAAATTTTTGCAAGAAAAAGTAGATTATTCCACTAATCGATAATCGAATTTAAGAGTCCTAGGACTGCCAACCAAATATCCACGTTTTTTTAATACACATCATAATCCTCATTTTGCAAATACATTTTAAATTTGAATCGACTGTAAAAAACAAGTACTGATAATTTTTTAATATTTCTGGTTTTATTGGAACCATGAATGACTACCACGACTGAATCGGCAGTACCTCATCCGATCAACCCAACTTTTCACCACATTTTTGATTGTTTCGACTCGAATCTCTTCAAGGGCAACTTCGATTTTATGTTTTAACGCTTAAGTTGTCTCTGAATGTTTTCGTAACATTTATCCTTAATGGCTTCCCACAGAAAATAATGCAAAGGGCTCAAATCACTGCTCCGAAACGGCCAATTGACATCACAATTTCGGCTGATTATACGATTTTCAAAAACAGTGTATAAAAAATCGATGGTTGCGTTGGTTGTGTGACGTGTGGCCTCGTCTTGTTGAACCCAAATGTCGTCCATGTCATTTGTTGAGCTTTGCTTGGTAAAGCTCACCGTTACCAGTAACGGCGGCTCCTTGCTCATTTTCAAAGAAAAATGGCCCAATTATGCCGCCAGCCTAAAATTCAAACCAAACAATGACAGTGTGGATTCTTCTCAATTGTAACGTGTGTGTTCTTTGAACCCCATAGGCGGCAATTTTGCTTATTGGCATAGCCACCGAGATGAAAATGAGCTTCATCTGAAATCACTGATTTTTTTGCTAAAATTATTTATCTCCTGCCAAAAAATCTACAGTCCATTGGGAGAAGCGAAAACTCATTGGATGGTCAAGAGGCTTCAGTTCTTGGACCGATTAAACTTTGTAAGCCTTCATACCGAGGTCGTTATGCAAAATTCTTCTCAAAAAAGTGCGAGAAATGTTCACTTCCTGAAAACGACGACGAGTTGATGGATGCTCTTGGACATTTTCAGCGGAGGCAGCAATATTTTCGATTGAACGCACTGGACGAGAACGTACTCCGCATTGGTTTGTCCAATAACGATAAATTTTTATGAACTTGCTTTACAAATTGACGCTGAACTGCAAGCCGATCTCTTCTTGAAAAATTTCCACATAAATTTCGTATAGTTTGCGTTAAAGACTCATTACTTTGGAAGTAAGTTTTTAATAATTCCCAATTTTGTTCAAGCGTATAGCGTCCCATTTTGCAAATGTCAAACATAAACCTGAAAATAAAAATAAAAATGAATGTTATTCACCCTTTCGAAGTCAAAGTAATCGGTAGTTAAATGGCCCACCCTTCGTCTTTTTTTGACATAATTCACGGGTTTTTTTAAATCGTCGTTTTCGGCTTTTGTTGCACTGATTGTCGTTTGGTCAATTTTCGTCAACATTGGCGTCCATGTTTGTGAGACGGTGGGCAAAACTGTCTTGAAATGCATTAGAAGAATGGAATCGATTTTATGTTTTCGGTTCCGATTGGAATGGGTAGATAATATATCTTGCACACATCAATGATTTGAGATAAGTTCCTGTAGATCCTTAGGCCGCTATTTAGTGACGTGCGTACAATTTTGAGAATTCGGTCTTACTGATTAAAAATTGTTTTTTTTTAATCTTGCAAGAAATATTGTTTTATGCGTAATATTCCTTCTGCTACAGAATGGTGAATTAATTATGTTCTTGGCAAATTTCATCAAAAATCGAATTATACAAAAGAATTCTTATTGAAACTTCGACCATTATATTCATAAAAACTTTTAAAAAGTATAGTTAACCTTGTTTAATTTATTTATATTTTTCTGGATTTCTGGCTCGAGGTCATGTACAAAATTAATAGATGGTGGTTTGAAATTTATTTTGTTTCCAATATTTCGATTGTCAGAGAATACAAATTTAATTAAGAAAATATGTGAACTGTTCGCTTTAACATTGTATTGCGACGGATGATCGTGGAGGACGATCAAAATATTGGATACAAAAAATATAATAAACAAAATAAATTAAAAACCTAATTTTTTTCAATATGGCCCAGAGTAAATAGGTTAATGTTCTGCCGATAACAAAATATCGATAAAATAAACTATACTCGTAAAAATATTTACTAAGCGGCAAGTATCGAATTATTACATGAAATCTACAGAATTTTGTTTATCCTATTCCATACAAGAACTGCGGCCTTTATAAGTGGAGCCAAGACATGGAGATTTCTTAAAGATAGTTTTTTCGTTTTAAAACCTTTCATTTTAACGATTTTAGGAACTTTAAGTCATGAACTCAAGAGCATCTACCACTAAAATATATAAAATATTTATATTTTTAATTTATTCGGTAAAGCACGTTTTAGTAAATAAAGGGTGGTTCAACTTAAACGCACGATTGAAAATTAAACAAAAAGTTTTTAGAGAGTTATCTTAATATAGAAGGATCAATGAAAATGATGTGTAATGACAATATATCGGGCAAATGGCATACCTTTATCCGATGGTCCATATTTTCAATGACTAAGACATAATGGAGGTTCAATGTCGCTAATGAGCCGATTTATCTCATCCTTAAGCTCTTGAATTGTTCTTGGCTTAGTGACGTACACTTTTTTTTAAATATCTCCAAAGAAAAAAGTCCAACGGTGTCAAATCACATGAAACATGGACCAATATTGTCCAACGTACCATAAGAAATTGGAGCACGATCAAACAAAATGTACTTAGTAGGGGCATACGGTTACACAAGTTTAATGCTGTAAAAAAAGTACTGAATATTTTTGGACCAAATATTTGTTAATATATTTATTGATGTATATTGTATCCAAAAAGAATCTACTTATTCGAAATGACCGCCTTTTGCCTGAGGGCCGTTCTTTAGAGGAAATGAACGCTGGCAAATTGTTTCGAAGCCAGGCCTGGGACGTTTTAGCCTTATGGGCCGGCGCAGAATCCTGCTGGAAAGTCCATGGCTGGTTTTGGAACAGGGAATGGTTAAGAGGCATGACAACAGCTTCCAAAATGGTTTCTTAGTAAACTTTGGGCGATGTTTTGGCTCCTTGTTAACAGAAATGCAGGTCAGTGACCCCATCGTAAGAGACACCCCACCAAACCATGACTGAAGCTGGGTGATGACCCTTTTCCACCCTTGGCATCAGTTCAGATGCTTCCTTAGATGACCGCGCATACACTCTATCATTTGGCTTGTTAAAATTTTCCTAAACGGTAAAAATTTTTTCATCGGTGAACAAAATTTTCTGTTATCAGCGTGCTTCACCAAAAGACGTTTGCATTTTTCAATTCTATTTTTTTAAAGCTGCAGTCAATAAATGTCCGTTACGTCGTTTGAAAGCCCCAAGTCTTTTTTAATGATTCGACTCATGGACTTTTGCGTGATATTCATCTCACGGGCCATGATTTTCTGTTTTCGAAGCGGATTTCTGTGAATTCTTGATTTAACGCCTTTGATTACATGCGGTGTTCGAACAGAGCGTGGGCGGCCCGACCGGTGGCGGTCTTTTACATCTCCAGTCTCCTCAAACAGTTGTATACATCGGTAGACGAACATGCGGCTAATCCCTAGTGGCCGGAGCGTTTTGAAAATATCGCCTTTTTTCATTTCACACTTGAAAAGCGCTATTACAGCGATACGGTTCTCATTATCTGACCACTCCATGATGAAAGTTGGAACAATTTTAAAATCCCGTTACAGACTAACGCTATTGAGGTTAGCTTTCAAAACCCATATGACATTAACGGGGTATGTTCAGTTATTCTATTGAAATGGGTGTGTTCAATGTCGTAACAGTATTTATGTCCCTACTAAATGTAACTTTACCGGCTAAACCTTAATCGGGAGGGACCTTTGAGCGGGGCTATTCAAAAACATGGCCCGACAATTTCATCACAGTTGTTTTATGTGACTTGTAAAGTTCTGTACAAAACTTGGCAATACTGGTAAACGGCTTATAAAACTGCAGAATGTAAAAACCAAGAAAATTATTGGATTGGTGATTTCAAAACTAAACCAATTATAATAGGGTAATGGCGTGACGGACTTAGCTCAATGGAATTAAATTGTAATTCTGAATAGAATAGGGTCTATCTCGTTGAATTTTAGGTGTTGCAAATATCATCACATCACTACGTCATAATACCCGTTACCACAGAGGGGCGTAGAATACAAAATAATTGGTACCGTTCCGACCCGAAAACAATTTTTTAAAAAAAAATTTGTACCCATTAGCCAATCTCATTTATCATCCCTGTCGTAAAGTTATAAAAGATCAAAATTCCCCAAGATACGAGAAATACAATTTTAAAAATTTTCCCGGGATTTTGCTCTGGATACAAACCCTACCTGCTACTTACTTCGTTAGCGCTTTACTCGCTTGCTAACCGAGTTCTGTAACCTCACTCGAACTTGTTTAAGGGACATTCTTCTCGTTGTCTGAGAAAAAGCAAATTTACATTTATTTATTTTCCGGACCGGATCCAAATTTTAAATTATTTCAGCCAAATAGAATTTTCGTCCTAAACCGAAGTTTAATATTCGGTCGGTCAACAATTATTTTATTGAGAACAAAAGCTTATGCTTTCTCTTGAACCAAGATTACTCAAGTGCGCAAACAATAGTTCGATTTCATTTCGACCACAAACTAATGATCAATTTTAAGCCGGAGCTATGGAAATTATCTCAAAATGCATTAACCCCTGAACTCAAAAAATCACTCGTACATGTGTTCAACCAAAAACAGACAATACCACAACCGGATCTAGAATAAACAATTATCAGCAAAAGATGTTTGCTTGTCCATGTCAGTCCCCTACCCCACACACATCCCCCAAAACATTGTGTGTGTGCACGCATTAACACACGTTTTTTTCTGGTGGTTCGGTTCTTGTAATTAACACCGAAGTATTTTATTTGTTTTTATCGTCATCGATGGCGATAAGAACTTTATGAGGCCCTCATAGCAGACCTATGGAGGCATTTATTTGCCTAAAACAACAACCCTACCAACAAGCGACAGCAATATTTACAAGAACTGAGAACTACACTGAACTGAACCGACTGCCGACAGACAGATAAGATTCAAGGCAGCGAAAACAAAAGCTCGTTTTGTTTTTCTAACCAAACATGCTGGCAGCGCGCTACACAAGCTGACCGAAACTGAGAGAAGTCGTCTAAAGCACTAAGCTTTTTAGTAGGCTGATCCGAAGCATTGCATGAAAACGTTAGCGGAGAGTTTGAGACGATACCAAATCTACAAAAAAAAGAATAAAAAAGACTGTGTGTAAAACTAAACTAAAGAAAGCAACCAGAAGTACAAAGCGACCTGCCGCAAAATGTCCAGCTCCCATGAGGATAACCTGATAGAACAATTGAAGAAATCGGTAAAGGCCATAATCGACAAAACGGGCTCGAGTAAATTTGCCCACGACTTAATGGACAAGATTCATTCGATGCAAGAACGTTTGGAAACGTTGTCCAGCTCCGAAAAGTCAAAATTCATTGATGAAATGAAAGAATCATTTCGGGCCACCATCGAGAAAGTCGAAAGTAAACTCGCGCAACACGCTCAATTTGAAAAAGCCTATAATTATTCGATATTTGCGGCATTCGTATTTTTAATTTTATTCATATTCGGTGGGTTTCCAAATACTTTTTACTTACTATTACTGCTATTACTACCTGCTTCCCTCTCCCTCTGTCTACTACACTTCTCGCTCACCAGCATAGCTAGACAACTTGTTGTTAGTTGTAGCTTTAACATAAAACAACAATAGTCGTGTTTTTATTATCAAGCGAAAAAAGTTCGCTTTAAACGCCGCTAAGGCAAACATTTCAAAACGTTTTCCAAAATCTATAAATGGGTTTTAGTTACTTTGGGTTTAGTTTATTTTACTTTACGAGGGTTGCTATATATATTCCTGGCCTAATAATGACAATGCGAATATTTAAGATCAAAAATGGTTTTATAGTTTTCCAAAGTATTCTCCAGCATGATTAAGACACTTTTGCATGCTTTCGAACCAATTGTCGAAGCACTTTTTCCACTCCGGCGATTTCTGGCGGCAAAAATCGTTGACCACGCATTTTTTTCTTGATGTGCGGGAATAAAAAGAAGTCATTGGGTGCCAAGTCAGGGATGTACGGCGGATGACCCATCGATCGACGTTTTGGCCGATCAAAAAGGCGCTGGTTTGAGCCGATGTGTGAGAGCTCGCATTGTCATGGTGCACAATGATTCGTCTTCTCTTGTTCGTTTTTCGAATTTCTTGAAAGACTTCAGGCAAACAAATTGTGGTGTACCACTCAGAATTGATGTCCTACGTTGCTCAAGCGGAACAGTCGCCACATGACCAGTTTTGCCTAAGAAACAGGCGACCATTTTCTTCGAAGTGCTTCTTCCACGAACAACTTTCGTTGGATTTGGCTCGTCTTCGAAGACCCACATGGTCGATTGCTGTTTTGTTTCGGGCTCATACGTATAGATCCATGATTCGTCACCTGTGACGATCTTATAAACGTCTTTTGAAGCACCGCGATCGTATTATTTTTAAAATTTCTTTGCACCAATCGACACGAGCCTTTTTTGAGCGATTGCGGTCGATTACTGTTTTGTTTCGGGCTCATACGCATAGATCGATGATTCGTCACCTGTGACGATCTTATAAACGTCTTTTGAAGCACCGCGATCGTATTTTTTCAAAATTTCTTTGCACCAATCGACACGAGCCTTTTTTGAGTGATTGTGAAATTGTGCGGAATACAACGAGAACAAATTTTATTTACGACCAGGTGTAAATGCAATACCGAATGTATGCTGGTGGAATAAATGCCCAAAGATGACTGTATCTCACGGTATGCCACAGGACGATCTTGCATTATCAGTTCACGCACGGCATCAATGTTCTCTGGCACAACGGCCGTTTTTGGTCGTTCTTTGTCTTTGAGCGAGCGTTGGCCACGATTGAATTCATTAAACAAGTTAAACAAGACTTCAGGCAAACAAATTGTGGTGTACCACTCAGAATTGATGTCCTACGTTGCTCAAGCGGAACAGTCGCGACATGACCAGTTTTGCCTAAGAAACAGGCGACCATTTTCTTCGAAGTGCTTCTTCCACGAACAACTTTCGTTGGATTTGGCTCGTCTTCGAAGACCCACATGGTCGATTGCTGTTTTGTTTCGGGCTCATACGTATAGATCCATGATTCGTCACCTGTGACGATCTTATAAACGTCTTTTGAAGCACCGCGATCGTATTATTTTTAAAATTTCTTTGCACCAATCGACACGAGCCTTTTTTGAGCGATTGCGGTCGATTACTGTTTTGTTTCGGGCTCATACGCATAGATCGATGATTCGTCACCTGTGACGATCTTATAAACGTCTTTTGAAGCACCGCGATCGTATTTTTTCAAAATTTCTTTGCACCAATCGACACGAGCCTTTTTTGAGTGATTGTGAAATTGTGCGGAATACAACGAGAACAAATTTTATTTACGACCAGGTGTAAATGCAATACCGAATGTATGCTGGTGAAATAAATGCCCAATGATGACTGTATCTCACGGTATGCCACAGGACGATCTTGCATTATCAGTTCACGCACGGCATCAATGTTCTCTGGCACAACGGCCGTTTTTGGTCGTTCTTTGTCTTTGAGCGAGCGTTGGCCACGATTGAATTCATTAAACAAGTTTTTCACAGTGCTGTAGGATGGTGCTTCATGGCCATACAAAGATTTAAGTTCATCGATGCACTCTTGTAATCAACGTCGAAAGTTGTGAAAAATGATCGCACGAAAATGTTCACGAGTTAATTCCATTTTTTTTGCCAAATTCATTTTTTCAAGTCACTGTAAACAACACAAATGATGGTCGCACGTCAAACGTTCTGAGTACGTTTATGCTAAAAAATGTCAAACTTTCCAATGGAAATGTCAGATAGCGCCAGGCAACACTTAGTGTTGCCTTGGCTAGAAATATATATGTGACAGCGCATAGAGAAAGGGACCTAAGGGTAAAAAAAATCAATTTTCATTTTTTTTCTTTTTAATCTTTAATATGGCTCTCCTGAACAAAACTTTTCATCAACTTTTCACTTTTTTTTGATGTGGACATCTGATCATCGAATGAGACCGATCCCATGCCCCAAAAGCGTTCCCTCCCAGAGATATGCGCGTTTTATGAAATGAAGTCGACGATTCTAAGCGCAAATAGAAAGGGACCTAATCTTTAAAATGGCTCTCCTGCACAAAACTGGTTTTTAACCTTAGGTCCCTTTCTTTTTTGCGCGTCATTTATAGCAACCCTCGTATATTAAAAAAATAAAATACCTTTAAGTTCTTACTGGCGATCTGAATTGTAGGCGTTTTATGCGGAATTTTTCTCTTGTTAAATAAAACATGCCTAAGTTTGTTTCCACTTTTTATTCTCCCATATTATTTTTTTGTATTTATGCCTGCTACATGTGATTCAAGAGCTCACTCTGTGTGTTTTTTTTTTACTTTCAGCTCTCTTCGGTTATAAATTGTACAAGTCTCTGATGTCCAAGGAATTGAAGAAACAAGAAAAGCTCAAACAGAAACAATCCAAGAAGAGTAAAAAGGTCAATTAAAAACCGTTTGACTTCTCATTCATTTCCCATCCGCCCCCCGCTTACGTAGGGCGTTGGAGGTGAGGCGGTGCGATGCGAGGCTTTCAATTTTCTAAAAGCCAGAGATTACCCATTAAGTTTGAAGTGTAATTAGTAAATAATTGCTTACATAAATCAAAGAAAGACACAATAGAAAATACTTTACCTTAAACACACATACAAATATACTTTTTTGTAAACATTTAGCAGCGTACATATACATATTAGTTTTTATCTTCTTCTTCCACTAGTTTTTCGTGTGAGTACTTTTGTTTTGTTTTAAAATGTAAAAAAGTAGAGGCAAATAAATAAATGACAATTTTATTAGACATTTTTTAAAAAAAATCTTTTTCATTTTGTGAAAATCAAAATCATATTGAGCCTTTGCTGCGAAAAAGACGTAAGCGCCACTCGTTTTTAATGGAATTCGATAGAAAATTGTACAACCCTCTTAAGCTTAAATATTATAAAATAAATATTAATATTTACAAAGATATAGCAATTACAATTACAATATCGGAATCCTCCAAATAAAATAGACAAATTCAACCATACCAATATTATCATAATAAAAAGAAATGACAAAAATTTCCTAAATAATTTGTGTTTTATTCAAAATCAACATCGGCCCTTAAAATGTAACCACACTTTATGTTTATATCCGTTTGTTTTAAATTTAACTAATATCCGAAAAAATGCCATTCCAAAGTTAAGAGAAAGGTCCAATTAGTCTTGACGATGGACGGTTAATTCTGCAACCTGCAGAAGTCTAACGTCGTCAACCGTCAAACTATAGTTATCTCCCTCTAACACATGCAAAATGCAACCCCCAACTGAAATAGCTGATTGTCAACCATCAAGACTAAATGGACCTTAAAGGGGAATTGAGAGAAAGCGCTTAGTATTTTTTTTTCTCCTAGAAATTAGGAATTTGCGGTATTTGACTCGTATATACAGGGTGGGCCATTTATAAAATTTTAAATTTGAATCGGCTGTAACTTTCGCATTTAATAATGGTCACCAAAAGGCTCGGTAGTACCTCATCGGATCAACCCAATTTTTCAGTAAATTTTCGATTGTTTCATGTGTGACCCCCTCTTGTTGAAACCAAATGTCGTCCACGTCATTCTCTTGAATTTTTGGAAACAAAAAATCGTTGAACATGACGCGGTAACGCTCACCGTTGACGAAACCGGCGGCTCCTTGCTCATTTTCGAAGAAAAATGACCCAATGATGCCGCCAGCCCAAAATCCACACCAAACAGTGACTCGTTGTGGATGCAGTGAATTCTCAATAATCACCTGTGGGATCTCTGAACCTTCATCCGAAAATACGATTTTTTGGTAAAAATTCTTCATCTGCTGCCAAACACTCTTCAGCTCATTCGGCGAAGCGAAAACGCATCGGATGGTGTTCCATTATTAAACGGCGGAGTTCAACCGATGCAACAAAACCAGAAAATGGATTTTCAACCGCCAAATTCATTCGAATCTTAATTTGTTTAAGGTCGTTAACAAATGACAGAAAAGTGCAAGTGTTTAGAACTGTTTCGTTGGAAAATAAAAAAATGTAACAACTCGCAACAGGCAAGCAAAACTTTCATTTTGATGTAATGATGAATTCTAAAGTGGTATCACCACTAAAACATTATAGTGCCACAGTATGGTGTAGGGTACAAAGAGTTGGGAGCATCGCAGAACGAAAAGGTGACTCTTCAGAAAAGTTCAAATCCATGATTCTCTTTTAAAATTACCAAAATCTCTATAAAAAAAAACGTAGTTTGTTTTTTTATAATAATTCTTTTTTTGACAAAAGTTCAGTCAGTTTAGTTTAAAAATTTTCGAAAGTTGTGCCAATTATGTAGAAGCACTTTTACTTCGTTCCGAAAGTATTCCATGGTACGATTTAATATTCGGATCGAGTTTAACTTTCGAGTTGATTTAAATTTCAAAGCAAGACACATGTTAGGGGCCCAGTGTATCCAACTATTTAATAAAACGGGGCTTGGAGTTTTGGACACCCGACTCCGGGTGTTGGAACGACTCCAGCTTCTGACTTTGAAAAAATAAATTTAAATGTTTTAAAGGAAATTATAGATTAGGAACCGCTATGGTATATCCATTCTACTGTAAAATATTGAACAATAAGATTCCTTTAAACCCCAAAACTTAAGCCGGGGAGTACAACGGGAAGTTCCAAACGCAGTCCGTTTTAAAGCAGTCTGACAAAAGGGAATCCATAAAGCAATGTGAACAGTTTGTGTACTGTTGAAGTGAGGCCGATAATGCCAAATTGGGTTATCATTTTGCGGAAGGCAAAACATAATGTTAAATTCTAGATGCGTAACAAAGAATTGCTAAATCGCGTTCTAAATTTAATGTTACATATGCTGTCTCTGAATATTAAAAGGATGCAGCTGCAGCACCGAAGTAAGATTAAGAAAACGTCCATAAGTGTAATCCACAACACGATGCCTGATATCCTAGCCGGACAGGGAGACATGATAGTCTGTATTTACATTGGCAATTATAATTGCCGCAATTGTTTGTGTTTTCCTGTTTAACTTGCCCTTTGTGTTTACACACAGGCAACTGTATTTGACCATATATAATTTATATAATTGCACTAAAATAAATTGTGCGCACTAAGAACGTGTAAATAAACAGAAATGCCAAATTATTGTGCATCATTCTTCGCTTTTAAAATTGCGACTGAAAAGAGCAAGATGAATTGCCAGTATGGGCAAGTTTTTTTCCTGTTTCATTCATTTTACATCTATTTCACTCTCGCGAAAACTAAAATAAATTTTGCGCACTACGAACGAGTAAATACATAGAAATGCCAAATTATTGCGCATCAAACTTCGCTTTTAAAATTGCGACAGAAAAGAGCAAGATGAATTGCCAGTACGGACAATTTTTTTTCCCTGTTTCATTCATTTTACCTCACTCTCACGAAAACTAATATAAATTTTTCGCTTTTAAAATTGCGACTGAAAAGAGGCAAAGTATTTTAGCAAATGAGGCACAGTATTTCAGGAAAGCTTTTAAGAAAAAAATTATGTCAACAAATATCCTGAGGACTGCAAGTTTGCCAATATGCTTAAGTGATAATTGCTAAGTGGTCACATAATTTGTAAGAAAAAAAATAAATATGTATTAAAAACAACTAATTGAGTTATAACCCAATGCGAAATGAAATTTTAAATTTTTTAGAAAAATATGTTTGTAATAAAAACTTTTTGCAAGTTCGGTCCACACTATAGTAGAACTATTCGATAGAGGATACTAAACTAACATTTTTATTTAAGTTACTCGGAAAGTTAGTTTACCAAGCGAATTAATTTTAAGTTACTAATGAATCGATAAAGATGTTACCAGACTTATTTTTTAAGCCACAGTCATATATGACACACCCTGCTACCATAAAGATAATGGAAACATATGGAAAAAAATTAACAAATGCGAAAAAATTTGTTTTATACAAAAAAAGGTCGGAAAACACACATATGTAAGCCCAAAAAAATGCCAGCACATTCAGAATCACCAAAAATACAAAAGTACTTAGTAGGGACACAAATACTGTTACACACGTAAAATAAAAAGTACTGAATGTTTTTGGACCAAATATTTTTAAATATATTTATTGATGTATATTGTATCCAAAAAAAATCTACTCATTCGAAATGTCCGCCTTTTGCCTTTACATACACCTTAAGTCGCACTGGCCAATCGTCAATAGCTGCAAAAACCTCGTCCATTGGAAAATTAGCCACAGCTCGAACCAAGGCAGTCTTAAGAGATCCAATGTTGGGGTATCTTTTGTGAAAAACCTTGTTCTCTAAAACCGTCCACAATTTGTAATCCAATGGGTTCAAATCTGGACTGCCTGAGGGCCATTCTTCAGAGGAATGAATGCTGGCAAATTGTTTCGAAGCCAGGCCTGGGACGTTTTATCCTTATGGGCCGGCGCAGAATCCTGCTGGAAAGTCCATGTCTGGTTTTGGAACAGGGAATTGTTAAGAGGCTTCACAACATCTTCCAAACGGTTTCTTGGTAAACTTTGGCCGATGTTTTGACTCCTTGTTCGCAGAAATGCAGGTCAGTGACCCCATCGTAATAGACAACCCACCAAACCATGATTGAAGCTGGGTGATGACCCTTTTCCACCCTTGGCATCAGTTCAGATGCATCCTTAGATGACCGCGCATACACTATCATTTTGCTAGCTAAATTTTTCCTGAACGGTAAAAATGTTTTCATCGATGGACAAAATTTTTCTGTGCAAGTTATCAGCGTACTTCACCAAGACGTTTGCATTTTTCAAATCTATTTTTATTAACGCTGCAGTCAATAAATGTCCGGTACGTCGTTTGAAAGCCCCAAGTCGCAAGTCTTTTTAATGGATCGACTCATGGACTTTTGCGTGATATTTATCTCACGGGCCATATTTTCTGTTTTCGGAGCGGATTTCTTTGAGTTCTTGATTTAACGGCTTTGATTACATGCGGCGTTCGAACACAGCGTGGGCGGCCAGCCCTCAAACAGTTTTATGCATCGGTAGACGAACATGCGGCTAATCCCTAGTGGCCGAAGCGTTTTGAAAATATCCCTTTTTCCTTTCACACTTCAAAAGCGCTATTACAGCGATACGGATCTCATTATCTGACCTCTCCATGATGAAAGTTGAAACAATTTTAAAATCCCGTTACAGACTAACGCTATTGAGGTTAGCTTTCAAAACCCATATGATGTTAACGGGGTATGTTCAGTTCTACTATTGAAATGGGTGTGTTCAATGTTGTAACAGTATTTATGTCCCTACTAAGTATCTATGAAAATGGGAGAAACTACAGATAAAAGTCGCCGCTGTGAAAAATAAGAAAACCATGCAGTTGGTTAAGATGTTACCAGACTTATTTTTTAAACGATATCTTATATGATACACCTTGCCACCATAAAGATAATGGAAACAAATGGGAAAGAAATAAAAATTTAACAAATAGCGAAAAAAAAATTGTTTCTTAAAAGGACGGAGAACAAATAAGCACAAAAACAATGTCAGCTCATTCAGAATCACCAGAAACTACGAGAAAGGGAGAAACTACCGATAAAAGCAAAGGCACCGCAATGAAAAATAAGAAAAACACGCCCGTTGGTTGGGCTGCAGTTACTCCGATATTAGGGCAATAAAGAGAACCATTATTATTTACAATTATACAGTGTACATAACAAAAAAACCCAAAGTTTAAAGATTTAGGCACACTGAAGCATTTTTTTTCTTACGCTGCTTAATTTTTGACATCCGCCAGTCTAAATATTATTGAAATAAACGTCTAAAAGACAAAAAGAATGTTTGGCAGGGTTCATGGTACAATTAAAAAGGTAGTGTAATGCAGTCAGTTGATTTACAGGTTTTTCTCGTATAGTTTTAAACTTTTTAAATTTGAAATTTGACAGAGACAATACTAGAAGTTTGTAAAGCAAAATTTCTATATCAAACATTCACAATAAACAGCAAACATTCACAAAAATTTATTTTCGGAATTTTCTTTAAATTGGCTTTGACATTATAGCGAACTGTATATTTGTGTTTGGCCAGTGACATGGCCAACAGCTGATTTTAAATTTTTTCTTGTACTAATTTGAATTGTCAATTTGAAATTTGCAATGACGTTTGTTGAAATTTGTAAAAAAAAAAAACTCAGTATCCCAGTAAACCAAATTTGCCGACAATGTCTGATATCAGAAAATTATGAACAATATCTGAACTCTATCGAGAATTCTTATTGAAATCGTTACGAATTCTGTTCGATTTGTCTGAGAATTTATTTTTTGAGAGAAGTAGTTCAAATATTTATCGTTACGAACTCGGTAAGAAATCAGAACATTTTGGCGATTGTCGTACAGAATTTTGACCGAATTCTGAACGTTTGGTTTGCTGGGCATCCAACATTCTCAATTATCAACAAACATTCACAAAAAATTATTTTTGGCATTCTCTTTTAATTGACTTTGACAATTTAGCGAACTATTTTGCTTGTTGTTGGACTAGTGACTATACCTTGTTTATTGTACCATGGCCAGTGACTATCCTTGTTTATTGTACCATTGCAGGGTTTTTCTATGCCGACCGACAATACAATGTCATTAACGTTTATTTAATTGTCCACATACTTAATATTGTGCTGGAAATTAAGGAAACGGCAGCGTAAGGAATAAAAGCTTCAGTATGCCCAGGCTCTAAATTTTCTTAAAAAAATGGCATTCATTTCCCTATTAAATAGGTTTTTCATTTTTATATCAATATAAAACTTGTGTTTTCAGTTGCTTTGCGCCTCCATATCTGCCTCATCACCTCCGCCTTCTTCCTCCTCCAGCTCGGTCACAATTTCGTCTTCTGCACTATCAGCATCTTCCTGCTCGTAATGTACTTCATACTCAGCACTACTTTCCAGTTCGCCATTATCATCTAATATTATTTCCATATCACCATTGTCATCTACCATCATAAGCAGTGGCTTGTTTGGCAGATCATTTTTAATTTTAGTTTTACGCCTCTTAGTTTTTTTTTCGGCACCCTTCTTTTCTTCCGAGGTTTTTGAAGGATGTTTACTTTCGATATGCTTCTTAAGCAGAAAATGCGTAATGAAGGAGGCATTGCAGCCGTCGTCACAGTATTCGTAACAAATAAAACTAGGGAGGAAGACGAAATTAAATGATTTTCTTTAAATTGTCTAAGACTTACTCTTTATCCGCCTTGTGCCGCTTCATGTGTAGGGTTAACAGCTGTTTGCGTGCAAAACCTTTTGAGCACGACGTGCATTTGAAAGGTAAATCTTCGGTGTGTTTGGCCACATGATGAATGTCCAGTGATTTGGGATAGTTGGTTACAAAGTTACACAGCTCGCATTTATAAGACGTTTCAGGATGAACCTGAAATAAGAGAATGAAAGCAAATTTGAGAAATCGTACTACGTACTGGAATACGGGGATAACAACTTTAAAGAAGATTCATGGAAAACCAGTGGACAATTCAAAAGTTCGGCTGGCTTTTATGCTCTCTACCACGGATAGCGTTGTACAGGGTGAAGTGCGGTAATTTGCTTTTTTTGCACTGCATGCTGTGGCGGGACTGTTGGTCGAAGAGAGTGGAGAGTGTGCGTGACTTATGGTGGCTGACGGGAGATTTGTATTCGTCTGCCTTTTAGTTGCCATTATGCATTGGACACATGAGGAGAGCTTATTTGGCGTTGAAGCGTATTTTTTAAATGCGCACTCGATCATTGCAGTGCAGCGTGCTTTTTGTTTATGATTCTCGCTGTTCCTCCAAATATGCGGTACTGGAGCGAAACAAACCCCAGAGAACTTCACTAGAGAACTCTGCATTCGGACCGCATCACTGTGTGGTGCGCCATATCACGCGTAGGCACCATTGGCCCTTAATTTTTCCAGAATAAACGTCTTGCTGTAACTGTGAACTCCGAATGGTACTTGACTATGATACAGGACTATTTTCAGCCGGCTCTTGAGACAATGCAATCAGAGGATACATGGTTCCAACAGCATGGTGCCACTGCACACACAGCGAGTGTTACCATGAAATGTTTGAGGCAAATGTTTCCTGGACGGCTTACCTCTTTGAGGGGTAATGTGAACTGGCCGGCACGCTCACTAGACTTAGCCCCATGCGATTTTTTCTTTTGGGGTCCCAACACCTTGGAATACCTAATTAACAATCTTGAGGCTGAAATTGGCAGAATACCAGTCAACATGCTTGTTGAAGTTCATGAAAACTTCAGAAAACGTATGCAGCTGTGTTCGACGTTTGCCAGATACACTATTTAAAACCGTGTAATTGAAAAATTCCCTAAATTCGCGCTCCACCCTGTAGTATTGTATTGCCAGTATTGGGGAATGTTGTTGTTGTTGGTGGGTCCATGTTTGGCAGAACTACACTTTTTGGGTTCTTTGAACCTTTGTGCTATTCAAATTCATAAAGCAAATTTTTATTGATTTGGAGAGCCCATATGTCTATTGATGACTGGGGTCCCTAGGGAGCCCATATATTCGGTCCTAAACTTTAGACAAATCTTAAAAGTTATTGCATATTGAAATGAGCGAGGAAATTCCACTTTTGCTTAGTAACCATAATTCGATGTTCGAAAGGATCTCATTTTACGGCGCTGTAGGGACCTTTGTCCTGTGGGCCTATGCCTTAAAAATAGTCGATTCGTAAACTTTTTGTTATTTTCAGATTCGTGACGAAATTTTTTGTAGTTTTTTAATAAAGGGTTTTCCAATAGGGACATAACAATTTCGTATCTTTATGTCAACGCACCCTCAAACATTTTAATGATCTTTCAGTGTCAAAACGTAAGTCGAAGTCAACATTTTTATCATAGAAAAGTTCACTTACGAGCAACGTTTGGAACTAATTAAAAAATACTACCAAAATTCTGAGTCGGTGGTCGCAACTTCAAGAGCGCTTACTCCAATTTTCATCTTCAGCGACGAGGCTCATTTCTGGTTGAGTGGTTTTGTCAATAAACAAAATTTGCGTTATTGGACAGCAATAAACCAACATGTGCTTTAAGAGATACAATTGCATCCATAAGAAATAAATGAGTTGGTGTTGTGTTGTGCCGGAGATGTGGTGACTGGGCCGTATTTTTTCGTCGATGAAACAATTGTCATGTTACCGCCAATGGAGAGCGCTATCGTGCCGGGTTAGAAAATTAGTTTTGGCCAGAACTGGATGAGCTGGACATCGCCGATATGTGGTTTCAACAAGACGGTGCCACTAGCCACACAGCACGTGTTACCATCGATTTTCTGAAAGGCAAGTTCGGTGTAAGTAAGTGTAGTGTTATCTCGAGAAATGGTCCGGTCAAATGACCCCCTCTTTCGTGCGATTTCGTGGATTTCTTTTTATTGGGCTACATCAGGTCATTGGTCTATTCCAACAAGGCAATCACTTTAGACGAGCTCAGATACAACATACAACGACATATCTTTCTATGTTTGAGTTTCCAGAAATTGAGTTAGTCTGAAATTGAGAAATATCAAACAAAATGCAAAAAAAAACTTGACGATTAGGTGTGGTTCATAATCAACATCGACTCTTAAAATTTAACCACCCTTTATAAAAGGTGGTCGATATAACATCCGCTTGGTCCGACTTTTCCGCCAAACTTTTGCCTAATCCAGATTTAGGAGTTTCAACGCTTTAAAGTTTTTACTAGAAAAGTTTTTACGTCCTTCTTTTGAAAACAGACCTGAGATGTGGTTTCAGCAGGAGACACAATGGGACAATTAGTTCGTATTTTTGGAGAGCGAATAATTTCCAGAAATTCTGGAATTATTTGGCCAGCGTGATCGCCAGATTTGTCAGCACCCCACTATTTTCTTTGGGGTTATATGTGAACAAGCCCGAGACAATCCTTCAACTTAAGGCCAACATTGTTGCGGAAATTCGAACGCTACAGCCACAAATTTTGAAAGGAAAACTGCTCCAAAACGAGCTAAGCTGAAAACAGGGGTCATTTAAGTGACATTAATTTTTATACTTAGTGTAAAAAAATTCCATTTTGTATAATAAATAATCTGTGAAAAAAAATTAATAAAATTATAAACGTTTTTAACCCCATGGTAACTTTTGGCCCATCCTGTACAAAATTAACCTTTACTGGATGACCAAAATAATCCATTGTGATTCCCATGCTCTGGGATCTCTGGACATTGCTGTCTGTAGCGGTTTATACTCGAACAGATATGGAGACCATCCTCAACTCATCCTTGTTGTTGTTTTTGTAGTGGCAGCTGTGTGCCGGGGTGACAGCCCTTGGCCGAAGAATTGCTGCTTCAGGTCAATCCGATCCATAGAATTGGCTGTCTTGGGATTGTTAACTCATCCTAGTGTATTCTGCAAAATTCTGTAGACCTGTTATCCCATCTTTAAACCTTAGACTTTAATTACGAAAATAAAAACTACTATGGCTTATGCGACCGTCTAAATTTCGGTTAACAAAATCGTGATTTTTTATAGCAGAAGCCGAAAATGTTGGTTAATCAAAATATATCCGAAACTCAATACTGGAATTTCTGGTTGTTTCACCTTTTTCTATTTAGATGCTAGGTTTTTTGTAGGCTTACTTACATTTTTCTCGTGCGCTTGCATTTCACTTTTGTAATAGTATCCCTTTTTACAGTGGCTGCAAAAGTAACGCTTCGCTCTTTTGTGGACTAATTGCTCGTGTGAAGTTAAATTGCGACGATTTTTAAAAACTTTACGGCACTTGGAACACTGAATCGACACATGTATGTGCTCTATGTGTTTGTTTAAATCTTTCTCATTTTTATACGATTTTTGGCAATGCGGACATTTGAGATTGTCTGTAATAAAACAAAAAAAAAATAGAAATATCAAAATAAAACTCACAAGATTTAAAAAAAAAAACATTGAACTAAACAATCAAATTTGAATATTACAGAGAAGTCTTTTCTTTTTATATCAAACGACCAAAGATCCTTTGTAATACTTTTAACCACATTTAAGGGCAACTACTTACTATTATTATGCATCCGAGCCACATGTATGGCCAATGACATTTTCGTGCCACAAACTTTTTCGCAAAATTGACATTTGAGTGGATCTTTCGATACTTCGGGGTTCTTGTGTCGCTTCTTATGATAGTACAAAGAAGACCACAGCGGATAGGCATCACGACAGTCACCGACATTACACATGTACAATCGGGCAATCGGAAATACATCCAGCCATTCATCGTAGTCCCTATGACATGTCAGATGATTACGCATATGTTTCAGAGTCTTATACTGGCTGCGACATATCGGGCAGTAGAAGATTTTCTCGTTGTGTCTGGGCGACTTCCGATGGTGCTGCAAATACAGAGCGGAAAAGAAATCTAAGGAGCAGCATTCACAGGTAAATGCAACAGAGAGTATTTTTTCAATTATTTCGCCAGTAAGGGCCAACGAGGCTTCGTCTGTTTCCAAATGGTCCTAAGGGGAAGAATAAACACATTAATTTAAAAAAAAAGTAAATTTAAAAGTTTTTGTCTTCGTACCTGTATAATTTCTGCGCTATTCGATACAAGTCCACAAACTGAACATATAAAGGCAGGTACCTTTGCCTCAGGCATGTGAGCCTTTATGTGACTGCGATAGCTTGACTGACTAACAAACTCCTTATAACAGTATTCACATTGTAGGGATTTCATCTCATGGTTATGATAAGCATCCTATTTGGTGGATAAGAGTAGAAAATTGGAAAAACAAAAACATACATTTTGAATAAATGAAAAGAATAGCAAAGTCGTTTAGTTTTGTCAGTTTGAATCTTCTTTAGCCGTTAACCAAGGATTTGCTATTAAAAGTATCTTTTTTTAGCGAACCTTGGTTACATGAGTTCAACCCAAATATCTGCATAAACTTTTAAATAAATTCACATTTGGATTCTTAGTAAAACAGGCTTTCATTTAAGATCTCATTTGTCCATATTTACTATTGTTCGCTTGTTTTGAAAGTACGGGCGGCTTTTTGGATCCTTATAATCCACAATTCCGAGACCAAATTTAAGGTCTACAGTGGCGAGCACATGTGGATACATCATGGCCAAATTTGGCTTTGTGTAGCTGCAAACCCATTACAAATAGAGCAATCGAAAAATATTTTGTATTTAAACACTTTATTAATCCTAAAACAGATAACATACAAATTTTCTCCAAAAATTCAAAGAAAAACTTAAATTTAAAAACTTTTAATGAAAAATCCCATGTATCCACTTATACACGTTTTAATTTTTTTTGTCCAGCAACACTATACGGTTTGCTATATATATTTCACTAAGTGTTACCTGGCGCCTTCTGACATTTCCATTGGAAAGTTTGACATTTTTTAGCATAAACGTACTCAGAACGTTTTGACGTACGACCATCATTTGTGTTGTTTACAGTGACTTGAAAAAATCAATTTGGCAAAAAAAAAATGGAATTAACTCGTGAACATTTTCGTGCGATCATTTTTCACAACTTTCGACGTGGATTACCACGACAAGAGTATATCGATGAACTTAAATCTTTGTATGGCGATGAAGCACCATCCTTTAGCACTGTGAAAAACTGGTTGATTAAATTAAATCGTGGCCGACGCTCGCTCAAAGACGAAGGTCCAAAAACGGCCGTTGTGCCAGAGAACATTGATGCCGTGCGTTAACTGATAATGCAAGATCGTCATGTGACATACCGTGAGATAAAGACAATGTTGGGCATTTCTTCTCGTTGGATCCCACACAATTTGACAATCGTTCAAAACAAGGCTCGTGTCGATTGGTGCAAATAAATTTTGAAAATATACGATCGCGGTGCTTTAAAAAACGTTTATAAGATCGTCACAGGTGACGAATCATGGATCTATGCGTATGTGTGGGTCTTCGAAGACGATCCAACAAAAGTTGTTCTTGGAAGAAGCACTTCGAAGCAAATGGTCGCCTGTTTCTTCGACAAAACTGGTCATGTGGCGACTGTTCCGCTTGAGCAACGTAGGACGGTTAATTCTGAGTGGAACACCACAATTTGTTTACCTTAAGTCTTCGGAGAAACTCGAAAAACGAACAAGAGAAGACGAATCATTGTGCACCATGACAATGCGAGCTCTCACACATCGGCTCAAACCAGCGCCTTTTTGACCGGCCAAAACGTCGAATTGATGGGTCATCCGCCGTACAGTTCTGACTTGGCACCCAATGACTTCTTTTTATTCCCGCACATCAAGAAAAAATGCGTAGCCAACGATTTTCGTCGTCAGATGATGCCATTGAAGCGTTCAATAAACATGTTTCGGAAGTGTCTCAATCGGAGTGGAAAAAGTGCTTCGGCAATTGGTTGAGCGCATGCAAAAGTGTATAAATCATGCTGGAGAATACTTTAAAAACAATGAAACCATTTTGTTGATAAATATTCGCATTTTCATTATTTGGCCAGAAATATATATATATATAGCAGCCCTCGTTTTAAACACATATGCATGCTTGCAATTGTATTGAAATGTAACTAACTTAACTCCATGTCGACAAGTAAACGTATCTTAGGAACATAAGGCGCAACAAGAACGAAAAAGTACACCAACTATGACCCTTTTCAGGTATTCAGAACGTCCCAACTAAAAGTTTGAGTAAAGCGATCAATTTCGTTCCACGAAGATTTGGTACTGACATGCCTCCAAGAATTCGAGCGAAAAAGAACTGCCATATGATACAGGGTTTTCCATTAAGGACATAACAATTTAATATATTATTATAACACAGAATATTACAGACATAGAGTTCAAATTTATTCCAGGTGTAGTGCAAATTTTACATTTTAAGAATGAAATTCGATTTCGGTCATATGACCACCACGAGCCCGTGTACAGCGATCTTTTCTTTGGACCCAATTTACCACCACTCTTGCACTCTCGACCGGAACGCTGGCAAAAGACCAATGACTTGATGTGGTCCCATAAAAAGAAATTCAATGGCGTTAAATCGCATGAACGAGGTGGCCATTCGACCGGACCATTTCTCCAGATAACACGTTCACCGAATTTGCCTTTCAGTAAATCGATTGTAAAGCGTGCTGTGTGGCTAGCGGCACCGTCTTGTTGAAACCACATATCAGCGATGTCAAGCTCATCTAATTCTGGCCGTCCATTGACGTTAACAAAAAGATCGCAAAACAATACGGTCGACGATCGACGAAACAATACAGCAAAATAACACCTCCGGCATGAAAACCACACCACACAGTAATTTTTTGCGGATGCAATTTTGTCTCTTTAAGCTTATGTGGGTTTGTTGTTGTCCAATAACGCATATGTTGTTTTTTGACAAAACCACTCAGAAATTAGTTTCATCGCTGAAGGTGATTTTTCGATGAAATTCTGGTTTTTCGTGAAACTTTGCCAGATCCCAATCGGAGAAGTTTCGGCGATTCAAATGATCAAGTGGCTTTTGTTCTTGAATCAGTTTAAACTTAATAGAATGAAGGCCAATTTCTTTTCGCAAAATACGCCACAGTGTGGTTTGAGAGATGCTCAATTCCTAAGAACGACGTGGAATCCTCTGATTTGGCTGATTTTGAACGGATACACTTACGGCTGCGATATTTCCGTCGCTTCGAGCGGTACGGCTTCTCTTTGGCGCAGGAACATCCAAAAGTTAAAATTTGGATCTAAATTTATCCACTATTGCACTCACAGCCTGTCGGGTGGGACGAATATTACGGCCGAAAATTGGAGTAAGTGCTCTTAAAGTTGCGACCACCGACTCAGAATTTCGGAAGTAATTTTTATGGATTTCCAAACGTTTCTCGTAAGTGAAGTTTATCATGATGACAATATTGACTTCGACGAAAGTTTTGACACTGAAAGATCATTAAAAATGTTTGAGAGGGCGTTGACATAAAGATACGAAATTGTTATGTTCCCATTGGAAAACCCGTTAGAAGGAAACCACTAAATGGACCACCGTAATATGCTGTGCATGGTACAATATATTCTTGAAGAAGTAATCAATATATTATATTCTTGAAGAAGTAATCAAAATCGTACTTCCTAAACACGTCATCTACATAATACTTTGCTTTTCTTCGTATATTAAAAACTCACCATGTGACTGGTTAAACCGCTTCTATTGGTATATTTTTTCGGGCAATGTCTGCACTCAAATGCATATTTGGCATCATGATAAATCATATGCTGGTCGAAAACAGATTTATCCTTAAAGAAGCGATCACATCTGCAACAAAACGTTACCAAAACGAATGTAAACATTTTACAAACATCAACTATTAGAAACACTTACTTTATGCAAGCCATAGACGTGTCCGCTTCGTGGCTGTAGTGAACATGATCGAAGAAATCGTCTGCATTATTAAACAAGCCTCCGCATAGGACGCAAATTTTTGGACGATGTTTGGTCAAATGGAACTGCATGTGGAAAACGTATCTACAAAAATAAAGACATTATTTAAACGTTAAATCAATGTCATTACCAAGTGGACAAACCTTTTTAGGGATTGAAAATCCAAACTACAGGCTTGGCAATAATTCCTGGTACCCGCTTTACGTTTGATATTACAGCATGAGTGTTTATTGAAATCGATAATATTCGAAAAGGGCTTTTGACAATCTGGACATCTGCCATATATGGCCACACTGCGAGTTTAAAGATCGAAATATGTTCCAAAATATATATATATATACAAATTCGCAAAAGTTCCCTGCTTCTTACCTTTCGACATTGTTATAATGTTTGATTATCAAATGCCTGGCTAATGATTTTAAATTGGTAAAAACATCATAACATTCACTAATAATACAAGACATCTCCTGTTCGTCGTTTAGTTCGTCAACGCACGGATGCTTTAATAATTCTTGAAAAGAGTGGTGTTTAAAGAGACATAACTGAAATGGCCATGGAATACGTGAAATAATCATGTTGGAAATTAATAAAAAAAAAGGAAAGTATGCGGTAACTTACTTTACATTCGACTGTCCATTTCAGCTTCAAGTCCTCAAAGTTTGTAACGAAAACACGGTCCAGGTACTCGTTTAGATCCACGTTATCATATTCTTCAAAACAAATTGTTTCTAAAATAAAAGGTCACACAACATTAAATTTAAAATAGCATTTCTACGCCTAAGGACTGGCTATCGATTATTAAAGAAAAGAAGAAAATCCCGTTATTGCAGTGGAAATGAAAACTGAAAACTCTTTTTTTCTCCTACCAAATCCAAGCTAGGATAACAAACAGGAAATTTAATTTCGAAAAGACCAAAGTTAAATGCCTGAAAATGCAGTGGACTCAGGTATCAAGAGAACAGCCATACATAATGCAATATAAATATTTCAATAATGAGGACCTTTGCATTTATGAGGTTATTTTGGCAAAAAAAAAGTCACAAGTTTCCTTAAATAAACCTCTAGTTCTGTAAGTATTTATAAGCCGAAGCTAATAGATCTTTAGTACTTAATGCCTTTTATAGCACCTTTTCACCACCAAGTTTATACCAACTTGTCATCGGGATGTGTTCAGGACTATATATCGAAGCACTTGGATACCCCGGGAGTGGAACCGCTATTGAAGGCAAAGACGGTAGCAAAGGAGAATCGTACTTGACGATCTTCTTGCTTTCGCCCGCAGCAAAGACGCTTAAAGCACTGCTCCTCCGCTGCCTGATCGAACACCTCCCATGTGATGATCTTCAGCATGGGTTTCGCGAGCAGCACAGCACAACAGCTGCTTTACAAGCCATCAGCTCATGTCGACATCGCGGCCTTAACCAAAACCAGCCCAACGACAGGATGGTCCTTGTTGCTTTTGACCTTACCAAGGCCTTCGACAAGGACAATCATGCCGCTATGTTCGAGGACATGGCAGAAACGTACCTTCCGCCTAGTTTGAAACGTTGAGTCGTAAACTATATGTGTTGGCTCTAGTCATACGTAGAATTTAGAGAAAGGAAGTCGAAGCCCCGTAGAGTTAAACAGGAAGTTTCCCAGCATGGGGTGTTATCTCCGGCACTGTATAACCTCTACCTCTCTAAAACTCCTGCACCACCAGATGGCGTTAAAATTGAAATTCTGGCGTCAGGACAGACATTTGCAAGAAATTAGATCCTCACTGACACGCTTCTTCACTTCGAGAAATATGACTATCACAACATATCTCATGGACAGGATGCCGCATCTTATCTAGAGAAATAGGGTGGTCCAGTGTTACCGAAGTCACTTTATGTAAGATTCTAATTATGTTGCAAAGAATGTCTAGAGCACTTAGTAAATTTATTGTAACATGTGCTGTCCCTGAATATCACTAAGAAAGCGTCTATAATTCTTCAAATGTGTGAAAGTGTTATCCATAACATAATGCCTAATATTCCTGTATTCTTGACCATACACTTAACAGACGAGAATGCATGGTTCAGTTGAACTCCTGATACAACGACGTATGTCGACTTAACACTGACTTTTAAAAATAAACCAGTAAAGAAGGTTCTGAGCAGTGTTATCGGTATGTCACAAATTTTTCCAGCCTTGGTACTTTTATGCCACTTTTTTATTGTGATAGCTTTTGAGCCAATTGTTTTTATCTTTTATGCCACTTTTGGAAAAGAACTTCATTATCATTTTGTCAAAAAATTTTAACTATACGAAAAAAAAACGCATGGCGTCGTCAAACCGCATTGGAATTTAGTAAATATCTTGATAGTGACTTAGAGTTTTTTCAGAATTCCAATCTCTAGAAGTCACATATAAAGCTCGATCTTTACCAAATGTTAAGGTATAATTTGTCAACCGGTGTACTTGCTCCTTTTTAGTCCTTTGGATAGGTTTTTTTCGGAATAAATCGTAAAGTGCTGCGTTTCAAATAATACATTTATAGCCTTTAAATATTTTTATAATAATTTATCATCAGATAGCGCCATTCGTACAGTTAAAAAAGAGTTTGTCTGCCATTTTTAAACGTTCGAGATCAACATTGATTCAAAACCCAAAGAATTTGATAATTGCATGCCAAGAAATTTCTTGAAACATTTTACATCATTCCGGTTTACTCGGTAAGCAAGTTTCTTGAAATAAACACCGAAAAATTGTGCCAGTTTTTATACCACCTTTTTGAAATTTTTTGGAAAGTAATGCCCTTTTTGTGAAACTTTTTGAAAATTGTCACTGTCTATTCCAACGATCTGAACTAAATAAAGCGCGGAGACTACTTTATCTACGATGTGTAAAGAGTATTGGCAGAATGGGGATAAAAATATCCTGTGACAGCATCGCATATTTGTATGTTGTCTTAACCCAATTGGTCACATTCACTTTATTTAGGGTTCGAACCACAGGGAGATATCAGACCGGTGGAACGGACAATATATAATATGCATACTTGACTATGTCTATCATGACAGGGCAACGTCTGATTAGAAGTCCTGCAAAGACTCAAAAAGTTGGCACCAGCGACTACTTTAAAAGAATGAAAAGGAGTGCATTCCTTTTAAGTGTCATTTTCTTCCAAACAAACGGGAAGCTAGTCAACCTTGAAGATGTGTTATCTATCTAGGATCAACCGAAATTTAAACATCATGAAATTGCCTCAGAATTTTATTCCGAATTCTTATCTTGTTACTCTAGAAGCCACATCTTTATCAAATATTTCAATAAATGAATGCCAATTTTTTAAAAGAAATTCCATTCCAATGACATTGACTAAATATAACGCGAAGACTACTTAATATACGACGTGTAAAGAGAATTAACAGAATGCGGATTAAAATAACCATCACATACTTGTATGTTGTCTTAACCCAATGGGTCACATTCACCTTAATTGGGGTTCGGGCCACAGGGACATATCAAAGACCGTTAGAACAGACAAGTGATAATATGCATACATGATTATGTCTATCATGACAGGACAACGTCTGATAAGAAGTCCAGCAAAGACTTAAAAAGTTGGAACCAGCGATTACATTAGAAAGTGATAGAATGAAAAGGAGTCCATTCCTTTCATGTGTCGTTTTCTACCGAAGATGCGGTATCTATCTTGGATCAACGGAGGTTCAAGTGGTTTAAAGGAAAGAAAAATAGATTTTGAGCATGCATTTTTTACAGATTATGTTTTTTTTCTTTTTTACCTTAAGAAAAAATACTACCTTATTTTCAAAATTAAGGTAATATGTATAGAATTTCAGAAAGTTTTATTGGAACATCAGCATGGAAAAGCGCTGTCGCACATTGACAGTAAGTTTTGGGAACTAATTTTAATGGTTATTAAAATAGGAAACCTCAGTGGGCCCTTTATTCCATCTTCCATAAGTTCCTTAATACTGAAGGCGCAGCCACAATGCCGCCCTGAGAACATCAACAGGGTGTCTCCCTCTGTCTTCTGAAGACTATTTACAGGAGGAGACGAAGATCCTTACCGAGTGCAGATACAATTTCTTGTTCTCTAAGCAGTATCTGCTTGAGTGTCTTCGCATCATCTCATGGACAGGATGCCTCCTCCCAGGCAGATCAGGTACGATCGTCATGATCTAGAAATAGAGGTTTAGCGGTATAAGAGAAACCCTTTAGATCATCGGAACTACCAGGCACGTCTGAACGATATTCACGCTGTTGAAGACCCAGCAGAAGTATTTAGCTAAAATTGTGTGTTCCCTTAATTCCTTCTTTGATACGTTACTAACTGAAAGCGCAGCTATTCCTGCCTACTGTTAATATAGCTCAAACATATATAAATGTCATAAATATTTATTTACCTTCTATAAGATATTCCTCCTCCAAATCCTCATCCGCACTGGTCACTTCTATCACATCCATAAAAACTTCTTCGTTTTCTGCAGTTAACGTGTTATTCAAAGTTTCTACGCTGTCCTCATCCTCACTATGCAGCATTTCATTGGCAACATCCTGATTTTTGACATTTTTTATGCGGGCCAATTCCTGATTTGACTCATGAAACTGCTGTTTGTTCTCCATCGTAATAACTTCTTCGTATACATCATTTTCCATTTTTGGACTAGCACACTCTATTTGCGACAAGTCTTCATCCTCCTCCATTCGTTGATCCTCTTCTATTTGATCAAGCGCCACATTGCTTAAATCATCCTCATAAACGATGTGATCCGCAGTTATGATTCCCACATTCTGGTCATCAACATGATCTTCATCGTCAAACTCTGATTTGGCATAAATTATATCAGTATCATTGGCTAGTTCATCTTCATATACCACCTCCTCCCGTTTATGCAGTGTGGCCAAGGGCTCACCCTCGTCCACATTGAGGATTCCTTCAGTGCTATCGACCACGAAGTCATAAGATTGTTCAGTGGCATTCTGTTGGTCCCGCGAGCCAACGGAGGATGGCTCGATGCACTCATTTTTTTCAATACAAATACCTCCAGCTAGGTCTACTTCAACGGAATACTGGATAGGTGTTTCACTTATACTCTTATCTGTTTTTCCAATATCAGTCGCCGCCTCCTTGCAATGTTCCTCCAAATCGTATAATTCAATTAAGCGATTCACACAATCCTGACACAGGAACTTTTTTGTTTTGTTGCATTCAACGTTAATGCCAAAAAACGTTGATACCAACGGCGGTAATTGCAGTTCCAAACCGATTTCATCGAAAATATCATGAAATTCAGTATCCAGATCCGATGTCCGACAATATAAGCAAGAACTGCGATTTGTAGAATTATTAACCAGCGACATCGTTTAAAATGTTATTCGAGCAAATTAAAAACAATTATTTTTGGCATTTTAGACCAACAAATAGCACTTCAATATGTTGTTGCTTATTAGTTTTATCAATACAACAATTAATTGTGTTATTTTCTTTAATTTGTTATGTTTTGTTTTTTGGCTGTGACAATAGCCATGTGTCAACTGTTTGCTGCAGAAATATCGATGTAGTACGGCAACACTGAATAAAAAGTAATGCCACTTAAAAGTAATTTTTAAACGACTTTAAGCGCGAAATATAAACCATTTTAAAAAATTTTAAACCAAATCTTTAAAATGGTTTTTCAGTTGTATTTATCATACACTGAATATTTCTTTGGAAAGATTGACCCATTAAGGAACATACGGAGATAATTGTTTTCTGTGTTTTCCAAAAAACGAGATGCCCAGATTTATCTTAGTACTCACTTAAAACGAAATTGTTGCTCCCATAAGAAATACATGTAGAAAAGCTAACGAAATTTATCTTTGGTTAATTTCATTTAGCAACTTTCGTTTAGTAGTACGCTGCTGAAACGAAAAGGTGACGGAATTTGCAACTGTTACAGGGATGTTTATCACTAGCAGTGTAGGCTTTAAATGTGTTCGTTTTTTTTTTTAAGAGCGTAAGGCCATTTTACTCTATTTATTAAAATTTGCAAGATAAGTAAACGAACAGCTTCCAGTGAAAATTTGAAATGAAACAGCTGATTTTGTTTACTGTTTGCATTACATTTCATTTTATATTGAATTTTAAAGTGTTAAGATTTGTAATAAAAAAATGAGCAAAAGAAAACTATTTTTTTCTAATTTCAGTGATTAACATATATATTAAATAAAATAATATTCCAATTTTTACTTACCTATTCTGCTGTAAATTTATTTTTACTTTTATTCGTTTACATAAAACAGTTCATTTCAAACCTCTTTTCTATCTTGCAAATTTTGGTTGGCTAAAATTTATGCAACCAAAATTTGCAAACTCTCTAACATCACACTGTCAACATGTTCTGTCTCTGGCTCTAATTTACCGGACTTTTTGTGTAAACGAACACGATCCAGTAAAAATTTGCAAGTAAACGAACACACTTTTTGTTTTGTTTGCAAAAACTGTTGTGAAGTCACTTTCGAGGGTATTCAAACGAATATGAATAAAATTATTTATTTGACAATAAATAACGGCTGTTCGTTCTAAACTTAACTAGAGGTGAATGCCAAACTCCTGAGCGAAATTTCGTTTTAGGTGAATACTAGGCTATAAGAAATATATTTGTAAACGAAATTAATATTTTGTTAATTCCGTTCAGCAGTTTCCCTTTGTGGAACTCAGCTGACAACTGTTACAGGAATGTTTATCGCCATCTGCATAGACTTTTTTTCGCCACCTGCAACGATAATTGATATTCTGATAATTGTTTGGCCAAGAAATATTTGGCATTTGTAGAAAATAAAAATTCACAAATATCGAGGCTATTCAAATGAATATAAATAAACAATTGCTGCGAAGCTTTTTGTGATATAGGTCGTCACGGACCCGAAATCACGATAAAGCAGTCTGCAGCCACGAGAATCAATGTAACTTGTCATCTATTCAAATGAAGATGCCTTAGGTCTCGAGCTGGCTAATCTCCGTCCAAGGTGTGAAAGCAAAAGACCGAAATAAAACAAAGGAACTAAAAACAAAATAATTTATTTAAAAATTAAACATGGCAAAATTTTGTTTGAGGTAAATGCTGTCTGCATGCCTTTTCCATAAGTATATATGTTTAGTTTTGGCATGGTAATGTTTAAATAAATGAGTTTTTTCAAAACCATCGAAGTGATTTGTTAATAGATTTGTGTTTAGAGAGCTAGAAATTTATCAATAACAATTTCACTGCAATTTTACAGAATTTTATTTTTTATATGGAGTTTCACACATGTAAATCCCCAGCATACTGCGTCGTTTTCTTTGAAGCAGCGAAAAAAGTATATGGTAGGAAATACACCAAAGCAGTTTATAATCACAAAAAAATCTGTAAATTACACTATTGTTTTATTTCACATATAAAAATTTGAGTACTTATATAATAACTAAATTTTTTTTTAAGTATGTATATACAATTAGAAGTTAAATTTTAACTTGAAAATTAACAAATAATCGAGAACAAAAATACGCAGCAGAAAAAATGCTGCAGCGGATTTTTGTATACGCGTTGACATTTAAAAGCGTTGGTGTGCGGGGTTTTATAGAAAATAGAGTGCTAAACTTTTAAAGCAAAATCGTTTTTATTTTAAAAATAGATTAATTGTGCTTGTGTCTTTATACAAGCAAAAGCTATCTTAGTGGTCAGAAAATAAACTTCTATAAAATAAAACAATTTTTTTTATTGAATCTGCTCCAAAGGAGCCTAACAATAAGTATACGAACCTTAAGTATAATTCAATAATGAATCCTAGTATGGATTTCTTGGAATGTGGATCTCTGCTAATTGACAGGAATTTAAATTAATTTGGTCAAAATGGTATATAAATGGTATGGATCACATGTCTGAGAATTTTAACCTGGTTTGGCTTAAACCTCGTGATAAAGGGCCAGAGAAACAATTTGACTTTGTAATTCTTTTTAAAACATGGCGTCATTGTCAATGTAATAACTACACATTGTTTTTTCTTTAATAACAAATACATATTTACACTGACAAGTTTCACCAAAAATTTTTATCGTATATTTTTTATGGCAATATACATTTTCCGTATCTTTTTGCTTAGTGCCACTGTCAAAAAATAAAATCAAAAATTTTTATTTGGTTTTTGTCTACACACACAAACAAGATTGTTTCTTAAGAACAAAATTTAAAAGAAAACTTCGTACAAGCCATAGTACAATAAATGAGTTGTAGCCACCCAACAACAAATAAATATATCGCTTCACAGTCAAAGCCCAAGTAATAGGATAGACAAAAATACATTTTTGTAAATGTCATATGCCCATTTTATACTTTTATACAGTTGTCTTTGTAATATATCAAATTTGACAATCTAGATTGATGCGAAAAAAATGTAAACCTGTTGATAGCACGACGCTACCTTCTTTATTGTACCATAGTTCTAGCGTTGACAAACAAATGTTTTTGAAATAACGGGTTTTTATATAAAATAGTTACATCTTTTATATAGACGATTTTTCGGAACGGAATCGATTGGCAGTACTGAAAGCAACAAGAAGACTACACGTCAAACAGATATTTTTGTTGGCCGTAAAAATACAGAAAGTGAAAAAGGCAAATCAAAAAAGTAATATACAAAGTACAAAGGAAAATATTTAGGAAAATATTTGAAATAGTTTTGCTTAAAGTAATTATTAAATTGTCGAGTTGTGGAAATAGGCAATAAGATTTTTCTACGTTGCTCAAAATAGTGGACTAACAGAGGTAAAATTTGTATTTAGTATCAACATTTTTTTACGCAAACCCCAAAAACTGGCCTTATATCCTTTCACTTTCGGTTGGGAGACTCTAAACTTTAAAGCCAGGAATAGGAAGCTGCGAATACCGAAATATCACAATAAAGCATGCTTTAAAAAGATATTGTGGGAAAAAAATTAATACGATGAGATGTTGCAGTTGCACTATTTTGACCCCCTCCAAGTTGTGTGCACCTCCCGTTAAACAGGTCGTAATCATGCCTGCCCCCTTTCACTTTCCTATATTTCTTGTTGTTTTCGTAGTTTGTTTCTGTTTGAATACATACATACATACTACATAATGTATGCAAATATGTATGTATGTAAATTTTGTTTGACTTTTGCAAAATCGTTTCTATTTTGTTATTTATTCCTCTTCCGACTTCTGTTTTGTTTACTTGTTTTTTTTGTATATTGAATCCTCTGTGTTTATTACCCAACTGAAGAAGTTTTTGCTGTCTTCTATTCTTCTGTTTATAATTTGCCCCTCCAAAAAATTTGGATTATTTCATAACAATGGGCAATTTGTGGCGATAATAAACAGAAATAGTACACTGTCCAAAAAAAGTGCCAAATTTGAGTTGGTACCAACAGTTTGATGATGTATACATCAGCGAGACGTACGTGGCAATAAAAATTCGTTATGTGGCTGCATGTAATATCAGTTGTTGATAACTGCTGTACGCAGTGTTTTGTCTTCGTGTTTGCGATTGTCTGTCTATGTGGATGATTTTGTTTTTTGCTTTTATTTTAAGATTACGAACCAAAAATTATTGCAGCTCAAATTTGTTTTCTATTTGTAGGGATTTATTATAAAAGTATGGAACACATTTTTTTAGTTACAATTACAAAAAATATCACTGTGTATAGCGCATAATATAATATAAGATGGCGGAGATCCATATTTTCCGAGTTACCGGACCCTAAAGATTGGGTCAACAAATTAACGTATCTCTTGCTAAACAAAATGGGTGTCGTTGGACCGTTGAAGGAATTTGGGCAGTAATTGAAGCTTTTATTTATAGCCTTATTTGACGCTGTAACCCATTAAACAATGGAGATATTTGAGTTTTATTTTGGTTATATTATTCGACATGTCTTTGATTTTGTAACTAATGGGAGAATTGGGTGTCGTTGGTAAACTTATTGAATGCCTTCTAAAGCGGGTTTATAAATAGTCGACCGATTAACCCATTTCGAGCCGGTGCCTTTTTGCGTTTTTGGATTCGAGTTTTTGTAAAAGCAATGGGTCGAACAAAATACTAAAATTAATGTAGAGTTTTTCTATAAACAATGGAAGATAATACTTAAAGTATTTGTTTAAGACCTTTTTTGCGATTTTTTTAATAATTTAGCATTTATTTTTTTTCTTTGGAGTTTAAAAGGCATTGGTTGCCAAGCCAAAAAATTTTAAAATAATTTTTATTTTTTGTAAAAAAAATGGTTTTCATTGCTAAGATTAAAACTGTAGCCAAATAATTTAAAAAAAAGAAATTGCGCGATTTTTTAAATAATAATTACCATTTTGATTGGGATTAATCTCCTACTGCGTCGTAGGAGAAAAATTATTTTAAAAAATCTATTTTTTTTTTGTATTGTTTATTTCAGAAAAATTCATATGCATACTTAAACTAAAAATAAACAAAATAGTGTGTAATATAAAATTGTTTTTATACACTGTCCCTAAAGGGGCTCTCAAGCATACTTATTATATGTTACTTATTATTTAAAGTTTTTCAACATTTATTTTATTTGCTTATTATACGGTACTTTGTATTTATTTATAGTTAATTATAACGAAAAAAAAATTAGAAAAAACGTTACTTCTGTATTGCAAGGATATGATCAAAGCTACAGTCAGGGGGATAAAACAAACAAAAAATGGTTTTTTATTCGGCAAGCCACCAATATTTATTTCTGTTTATATTTGTTATTAGATTTTTATCATCTAAATAAATACTCGTATCAAATCTACGATTTTCCGGTGTGAGTTCTTTACACAATATAGCTTTAATGTTAGCTCTTCTATAGATGTGGTAAAAAATGGGAAGACCGATTTCGTTCTGCAAAAATCCTGTTCTATCGAGGTATATAAAAGCCTCTGGAGGTACATATCCACTTTGTAACGTGTTAAATATGTATTGTTCGTTGGCGTAGTATGGGGCTAAAATTAAATTGTTCTCAGTGCATTCAGTGCTTCTCAATATATGGTTTTAAAAAATCTATTTTCGTCGTTGGAAAACATTGATATCTTCTAAATTAGATATATAAAATAATCGGTAAAATAATTTTTCTTTTTTGTAAAAAAAAATGGTTTAGATGAAAAAATTTTCATTGCTGAGATTACAACTGTAGCCTAATTATTTAAAAAAACTGTGCGATTTTTTAAAATAATTTTTCATTTTGATTGGGATTAATGGATTAATCTCCTACAGCGTCGTAGGAAAAAATTATTTTAAAAAATCTAATTTTCTCCTAATTTTCGTCGTTGGAAAACATTGATATCTTCTAAATCAGGTATACAAATATTCGACCCATTGCGAGTCGGTGCTTTTGCGTTATTTGATTTGAGTTTTTGTGAAAGAAATGGCAAAATGCTGATTTTAATGTATGGAAATACTTGAAAGATGTCTTAGGGGCCATTTTTACGTTTTTTTTTTTAAATAATTTAACATTTTGAGGGTTATAATCCCTCCGCAGTTGAAAAATTATTTTCATTTATGGGTTTACAAATGATTGTAAAGACAATGCGCTGTAGACGAAATTTATTTTTAAAATAATTGTTCCTCTTTTTGTTAAAATAATGGGTTAGATGAAATATTTTTCATTGCAGGGATTACAATCGCACCGTAGCAAAAAAATAATTTTTAAATATCAGGCGATATTTTAAAAATAATTTCTCATTTTGATGACTAAAAGGTTAAAAGAATTACAACTATAGCCTAATTATTTAAAAAAAAATTGGGTGTTTTTTTAAAATAATTTTTCATTTTGATCATTAGAGCGTATTGGTCTCCTAAAGCGCAGTAGAAGTAAAATAATTTTAAAAACCGGGAGATTTTTTTGAATACATTTTTTATGCCGCACAATTTTAGTCCCCAAAATGAAAAATTATTTAAAAAAAAGCACAAACCTCCTCAAGCGATTTTTTTGTTAATTAGCTGATACAGTTGGGTGCGGCATTTTTCTATCCTTAAACGCCTCACAATGGATAAAAATCAATACGTCAATGTAAAATTATTCTGTTATAAGCTTTCCAATGAAACATATTGTCCAAATCACATAAGAATTAATAAAGTTACAACAACAACAAGATTTGGGGACCGTAACTCAAAAAATATGGGTTGCCGCCCCAAAATTATTTTTAAATTTTTTGTTCCAAATAAAAAGAAATTTGAAGTCTATCTGAGAGTTGAACTTAAACAAGATTAAAGCCAACAGTAAAAATGTCTTTAATTTCGGCCAAGCCGAATATTATGTACCCTGCGCCAACTATGTATCATATTTGTGTTCTTTATAGTATAACCAAGTTTGGTACAGCCATATATTGCTTTGATCAAATTGATGGTGTTTTTGGTTCTGTGTGGGGTCCATGCCTCAATCTCAGTCAAAGCCGAAGAAAACAAATCCATATTTGAATTCGTAGTGAAATTTGCTTTAATGATTTAATTTTCACTAGTTTTGATTATCACGGCCTATTTTTGCCCTAAGGGTCAATGAGTCCGTGCCCAATCTCGTTGCATCAGTTCCTTGCTTTAATCATAATAATGGAGTTTTTGGGATCTCAGTCAAAGCTGGAGAATAAATCCATATTTGTTTGAATTCATAGTGAAATTTTCTTTAATGATTTAATTTAATTGTCTCTTGTTTTGATTATCACGGCCATTTATTTTGCCCCAAGGTTCTATGAGTCCGTGCCCAATCTCATTCCATTGGTTTCAACTTTTTGCTAATAATTCAAAAGGGAGTCTTAGTTAATTTCTTGACGAAATTTGCTTTAATTTTAGTGTACATACGGTAGAGGCCAAAACAAATGTTTTCGCTGCTACTACCTTCTTGATAATTCCCCACAGATTCTCAAAAGGATTAATATCCGGACCTGGTCACTATATAACCATTATTTGTTCTTATCCTTCCAAGACTTAACGACCCAAGATTTATGTTTCGGCTCGTTATCGTGCCGAAAATGCCAGTCTATTGGCAAATCGTCAGCAGTTTCTGTCCAGTTTATTCTGGAGGATGTCTTTATACATTTCAACTGTCATTTTTCCTTCAATTTTGACTATAGGACTAGAGTTTCTCTTTTCCCGGACTATTTCATTTTCCGTTTGCACTTTCCGGGAATTTGCGCATAACACAAAAATAAAACAAACAATGTTAATTTTGCAGTTTGTATACTTATATTTATTTATTTTTTAAGTCATAAGATCAAATATAGAACAATCTGCAATTGAAGCTTAACAAAAAAAAAACGTTTCAAAGTATATAATAACTTTATTTGCATATTAAAATTTAAATAAATTCCATTTAAAAATATGTTTTTAAATTTGAGAGATCATTAGTGGAATAAGCAGACAGTCTGTTTTTAATTTAATTTCAAACTGTCCAGTTGTAGAAAATATTCTTTTGCTTTCGAACGACGTTGGCATTATTGTCATAAGAGTATTTAATAAATTGGTATTGTTTTTCCAAAGGCTTTATAAAACTTTAAATCCTATTTTATTGGGTTATTAGGTCAATTTGTAATCTGTGAATCATTTTAATTTAAGTTTGTTATATCATCACTAAAAATATCGTCAAATGATCTTTATGCAGTAATGCGACTAATAGAAATATTGTCCAATACCGCAATTTCCGCTGTCATCAATGCGAAGCATTTTGTTTTAAAGCATATTGAAATAAATTGTTATCATTGTGAATTAATATTGATATATATTTAAGATACTTTAGTACAGTATAAAGTCGCAATTCTCTATTACTTCAATTCTCTTCTCAAATTTGTTCCCGGGAATCCCGGGAGAGAAACTCTATGTGGGACCTACGCCAGATGAAGTAAAGCACCCCAAAACCATGAACGACGACCCACCGCGCTCAACTGTTTTTTGTTTATTTTGGTTCGAGATGATTTTCGAACACATTAAAATTAGATTCGTCGCTCTAGTTTCCAAACGTTTTGTTCACAGTGCATATGTGACGCGCAAAATAGAAAGGGACCTAAGGGTAAAAACCAGTTTTGTTCAGAAGAGCCATTTTAAAGATTTAAATACGTGTACCATCACTTTCATAAAACGCGCATATCTCTGGGAGGGAACACTTTTGGGACATGGTATCGGTCTCATTCGATGCTCAGATGTTATCCACATCAAAAAAAAGTGAAAATTGATTTTTTACCCTTAGGTCCATTTCTCTATGCGCTGTCACATATATTTTTCAAAGCAAACTGTAGACGCTGCACAATGTTTTCCTTCGACATATTTGGCTTCCGTCTAGCAATACGAGGATTGCTGCATATATTTCTGGCACTAAGTGTTGCCTGGCACCATCTGACATTTCCATTGGAAAGTTTGACATTTTTTAAACGTACTCAGAACGTTTTGACGTACGACCATCATTTGCGTTGTTTACAGTAATTTGAAAAAATCAATTTAGCACAAAAAAAGGAAATTAACTCGAGAGCATTTTCCACTTAAATCTTTGTATGGCGATAAAGCACCATCCTATAGCATTGCGAAAAACTTGTTGTGCCAGAGAACATTGATGCCGTGCGTGAACTGATAATGCAAGATCGTCATGTGACATACCGTGAAATAGAGGCATCCTTGGGAATTTCTTCCAGCAGCATTCGAAATTGCATGAACAACTGGGCGTAAAAAAGGTTTGTTCTCGTTGGATTCCGCACAATTTGACAATCGCTCAAAAAAGGCTCGTGTCGATTGGTGCAAAGAAATTTTGAAAAAATATGATCACAGTGCTTCAAAAGACGCTTATAAGATCGTCACAGGTGACGAATCATGGATCTATGCGTTTGAGACCGAAAAAAAGCAATCGACTGCGAAGACGAGCCAAATCCAACGATAGTTGTTTGTGGAAGAAGCACTTCGAAACAAATGGTCGCCTGTTTCTTCGGCAAAATTGTCATGCGGCGACTGTTCCGCTTGAGCAACGTAGGACGGACAATTCTGAGTGGAACACCACAATTTGAAGTCTTCGGAGAAATTCGAAAACGAACAAGAGAAGACGAATCATTGCGCACCATGACAATGTGAGCTCTCACACATCGGCTTTTTGTCCGACTAAAACTTCGAACTGATGGGTCATCCATCCGCCTTACTTGGCACCCACTGACTTCTTTTTATTCCCGCACATCAAGAAAAAAATGCGTGGTCAACGATTTTCGTCACCAGAAGATGCTGTTGAAGCGTTCAGAAGCCATGATTTGGAGGTGTCTCAATCGGAGAGGAAAAAGTGCTTCTACAATTGGTTTGAGCGCATGCAAAAGTGTATAAATCTTGCTGGAGAATACTTTGAATAACAATAAACCCAATTTTGATGATAAATTTTCGCATTTTCATTATTAAGCCAGAAATGTACTTATATATAGCAGTATAAGGAAATTGTCATAGACTTTAAAAGATAATAATTGTTTTAGATAGCGTGGAATTCTGATCTCCTTGCCAGGCGTTTGTAAAGGAGTTCAATCTATGATGAAGACTAAAAGAGATCTATGACGTTTTTACCGATGATTTGTCTCTCCCCAACTTGATACGAATACATGATGAAATGAATATTTCATTCATAACCTAAGAACGCAATAATTCTTAATTCATCATCTTGTATTATCAATGGTTCTTCGATTTTGAACCACCAACACTAACACAAACAGTGAAGTAGCTTCACTTCTCGTATACAAATTACACTTTCCTTCGACCACATTGCATCATGCAGACAGACGGCACACAATTTCATCATCCCTACGAAAAGAAGCCAAGCACACTCGCGTGTGTACCTACTGGCGAATGTATAAAAGCCATCTCTGAAGTCGGCCACACTTACAGTTCAGCGATGACTTACAAAGCGACTAAAGCAACGATAATCTATTCTAAATATGTCCATAAAATTAAACTGAAATGAATCTAAATATGTGATTAAAAATAAAAGTTTTATGATTGAAAATATTTTTAGTTTGCAACAAAAGAATCGCCCTTGAAACGCTCTTGTGCGTCGTATACTTCTGGCACAAACTCTGCGGTGAAATAGGAAATGTTTGACAGTGCACAGCAAGATCAGAAATTTTTTAGGCGGAAGTGAATTTAAGAGCAACAAAAACAATAATTGACAACGCTCTAAGGGCGCATTTGTAACGCCGAGCGGCAAAATGAAACCAGCTATAGGCAATATTGGCGGTGGAGGGGGAGGAGGTGGTGTCAGCGGAGGACGTGATTGCTTTCCCGACTTGGAGCTACCGCGCACAGATTACTCCACTATAAGGGGTAAAACGGTGTTGGTGTCACCGACAGAAGAACAATTTGAGTTATTAAAGAAACGTTTGGATGAGCGCACCGAGGACAGTCGTGGCGAAACTATATATGAAATCGGAGTAGGTGAAGGTATGTTTATTTTATTTTAAAGTTTCCTCTAAGTTTAAGCTTACAATTTCTTGGCCACAACTTTCAGATGGAGGCGACAGTGGTTTGGACGAGGGAGAATACCAAGCAGCCGTGGCTACTCTACAGTCATTGGCCACCACCATTGATGCCGACATGGTGTTGCTGAGGCAACGTAAAGTGGAAAAGGGTATGACGGGCCAGTATTTAATACGTAAACGTGTGGACACTTCAGATTTCATGGAAATCAGGTGAGTTTTTCTTCATTAAAAATATTTTTTTTTACTCAAAAACTGAATATTTTATTTTATTTTTAGGGTGGCTGTGGTTGGAAATGTAGATGCTGGCAAATCCACTTTGCTGGGAGTTCTTACCCATGGCGAATTGGATAATGGTCGCGGTCATGCCCGCCAACGTTTATTTCGGCATAAACATGAAATGGAAAGTGGACGTACCAGTTCGGTGGGAAATGATATTTTAGGTAAATACACAAAAGTATGTTAATCATTTGTATGTTGTTGTGCACAGTTCTGCTGGTCGGATTTAAAAGTAGTGGATCACTACTAAAGTTCTTCGGTTTGTATACCCTCCACCGAAGAATAGTGTGTATTTAAAATTTGTTAGTCCGCTTGCAACAACTCGAAATATTAACAAAATTTAACAAAATTTCATAAAAAAAACCCAGCGGCAGAAGTTTTGTTAGTCAACATTAGTTGATTTGGGGCTTTGGAGATTTGCCAGATTCGCTCTTGTTAAGGAGATCAAAGCTGTACACACTCTAATCCCAACAAAACTAGTATGTCTTTACATGATAACGTTGGCTGATACAAAATCTGCAGTTAAAATAGGATAGAATCTCTCCCAACCATTCAATACGAAAAAAAACCTTCAAGCGAGGTGATAATCTGTCGTGCAACATGTTCAATATTCTGCTCCTTAGAATTGTAGAAAAGGAACAAATAATACCATCTCAGTGCATTGTAGAAAAGGTACAATAATATCATCTCAGAGCATGATTCTCGCGTACCCCGATAATATAGACATTATAGGGAGAACAGTACAGTCAGTGACTGCTCCCTTTATGCTAGTATCGAGAAGGAGTCATTTGTCATGTCATTTTTAAATCCGCCATAAGCTCAGCCCGCTAAAACCTACTAATTTGTCCACTTGTTTAGATTTATGTCGTATAAAGTCAAATATTTCTCTACAATTACGTTAGCCACTTGGATCCAGCATTAAACGGTGTCACAAAAATTTTAAAGATTTATTTGGAGCAGAAATGTTTTCGGAGTTTTCCTATTACGAGTGCTGCTATATATATTTCTGGCCTAATAATGAAAATGTGAATATTTATCATCAAAAATGGTTTTAATGTTTTTCAAAGTATTCTCCAGCATGATTTTTAAACATTTGCATTTATTCACAGCATGATTTATTTACTTCAGTCGAAGCACTTTTTCCACTCCGATTGAGACACCACCAAAACATGATTTTTGAACGCTTGAACAGCATCTTCTAGCGACGAAAATCGTTGACCCCGCATTTTTTTCTTCATGCAAGGAAATAAAAAGATGTCATTGGGTGCCAAGTCAGGGCTGTACGGCGGATGACCCATCAATTCGGGGTTTTTGTCGGTCAAAAACGCGCTGGTTTGAGCCGATATGTGAGAGCTCGCAATGTCATGGTGCACAATGATACGTCTTCTCTTGTTCGTTTTTCGAATTTCTCCGAAGACTTCAGGTAAACAAATTGTGGTGTACACTCAGAATTGACCGTCCTACGTTGCTCAAGCGGAACAGTCGTCACATGATCAGTTTTGCCAATGAAACAGGCGACCATTTGCTTCGCAGTGCTTCTTCCACGAAAAACTTTCGTTGGATTTGGCTCGTCTTCGAAGACCCACACTGTCGATTGCTGTTTTGTTTCGGGCTCATACGCATAGATCCATGATTCGTCACCTGTGAGAATCTTTAAACGTCTTTTGAAGCACCGCGATCGTACTTTTTCAAAATTTCTTTGCACCAATCCATTCGAGCCTTTTTTTAGCATTCGTCAAATTATGTGGGATCCAACGAGAACAAACCTTTCTTACGGCCAGGTGTTCATGCAATATCGAATGTATGCTGGTGGAAAAATGCCCAAGGATGCCCCTATCTCACGGCATGTCATATGACGATCTAGCATTATCAGTTCACGCACGGCATCAATGTTCGCTGGCACAACGGCCGTTTTTGGACGACCTTCGTCTATGAGCGAGCGTCGGCCACGATTGAATTCATTAAACCAGTTTTTCACAGTGCTATAGGATGGTGCTTCATCGCCATGCAAAGATTTAAATTCATCGATGCACTCTCGTCGTGATAATCCTCGTCGAAAGTTGTGAAAAATGATCGCACGAAAATGTTCACGAGTTAATTCCATTTTTTTTTTGCCAAATTGATTTTTTCAAGTCATTGTAAATAACACAAATGATGGTCGTACGTCAAAACGTTCTGAGCACGTGTATGCTAAAAAATGTCAATCTTTCCAATGGAAATGTCAGATGGCGCCAGGCAGCACTTAGTGTTGCCTAGGCCAGAAATATATATAGCAGCTCGTCCATTGGCCACAGCTCGAGCCAAAGCAGTCTTAAGAGATCCAATGTTGGAGTATCTTTTGTGACAAACCTTGTCGTCTAAAACCGTCCATAATTTGTAATCCAATGGGTTCAAATCTGAACTGCCTGAGGTCATTCTTCAGAGGAAATGAACGCTGGCAAATTGTTTCGAAACCAAAAAAAAAAAATTCATTTGTGAACAAAATTTTTCTGCGCTTATCAGCGTGCTTTACCAAAAGAAGTTTGTATTTTTCAATCCTATTTTTTTTAAAAGCTTCAGTCAATAAATGTCCGGTACGTCGTTTGAAAGCCCCAAGTCCCAAGATTTTTTAACGATTCGACTCATGTACTTTTGCGTGATATTCATCTCACGGGCCATGATTTTCTGTTTTCGGAGCGGATTTCTGTGAATTCTTGATTTAACGGCTTTGATGACATGCGGTGTTCGAAAAGAGCGTGGGCTGCCCGACCGGTGGCGGTCTTTTACATCTCCAGTCTACTCAAACAGTTTTATGCATCGGTAGACGAACATGCGGCTAATCCCATTCATTTCACAGAACCGTATCGCTATTACAGCGATACGGTTCTCATTATCTGACCACTCCATGATGAAAGTTAAAACAATTTTAAAATCCCGTAACAGACTAACGCTATTGAGGTTAGCTTTCAAACCACATATGACATAAACGGGGTATGTTCAGTTCTACTATTGAAATGAGTGTATTCAATGTTGTAACAGTATTTATGTCCCTACTAAGTATATACTGGCTAAATGGGTAGTTCTATTTACTTTTGCTAACAAGAAGTGGTTTAACATCAATCAAATTTAATATTTTTTTATTCCCGGCCGAGATACGTACATACATAACAAAAAAAACATATGTTTTTATAAAGCAGGGTGTGTCATGTTTGATTTTTTCTTTGAAAAATATGTATTATACCTCTTGTTTCTTAAGATACTTGAGGCTAACTCCGCGGGAAACCTAATAATTTCCATACAAATAGTTGAAAAGAACATAGCTGTTGTAAGTCTTGTTCGTCTATGGACAATCTGCTACGACATTCAGATAAAGGAAATGCCCGATTTAAAGTGGACGCTTCCAAAGAGACCGGGGGGTCAGCTGAGTGGGCTTGGCTGGACAATTGAAGAGGCTCAGCACGTCATGTGGCAAGCGGGGCAGGCGTCCGCGAAAGTTGTCATCAATTTGCGTTGCTATAAATTCGCGTCCAATACGAACTGAGGCTGATGCACCATCCTGATCTCAGCTAAGCCAGAAACACCCAAGTCTGCCGGAAAATGTTCGCCCTTGCACTACATTCACGCTATAGCTGAATACTGCCGCTGCGACATTATAAGCGTAAATGTCGTTCAGACCTGCCTGATAGTTTTGATGATCTAAAGGTTCTCACTTGTGCCGGACCTCTCTCTCTCTCTCTCTAGATCATGAAATTAAATCTGACCAGCTTGAACGTAGGATGCCTACGTTCAAGCTGGTCCATAATATAGTGGTTGGGATGACTAATGCGAAGACACCCAAGCAGATACTGTAGTAAGGTTCTTCATCTCCTCATGTGTCTCCAGAAGACATAAGGCGACACACCGTTAATGATTTCATGACGGTATTCTGGCAGATCTAAATTTTCTTCCACTGCGCCATACTCACGTTCGCTGGCGTTGCTTAGTTCACTACGAGGGCGGTTCGGAAAGTTCTTAGCCTATCAATGAAAGAGAATAGTTAGTTTTTCAAAAATATTTTTATTTTTCAATATAATCTCCTGAAACTTCAATACACTTAGTCCAACGCTTATCTAGCAATTCTATCCCTTGATTAAAATAGTTTTCCTCAAGGTCTTCAAAATAGTGGTTTACAACTGTAATTGCATCTTCATATGAGGTAAAACGCTTGCCAGCAAGGATTTTTTTAAGATTTGGGAACAGGTAAAAATCACTGGGAGCTAAATCAGGAGAATAAGGTGGGTGGTCAAGCAACTCGTACTTTAATTCGTTGATTTTAGCCATTGTTAAAACACTCTTGTGCGCTGGTGCGTTGTCTTGATGAAAAATTATTTTTTTGTGTTGTAAGCCAGGACGTTTTTCTCGAATTTGAACATTTAATTGATCTAAAAGGTTGCAATAGTACTCTGAATTTATTGTTTTATCCTTTTGCAGATAGTCAATCAATAAAATACCTTTGAAGTCCCAAAAAACCGTTGTCATAACCTTACCAGCCGATAGAATTGTTTTTGCCTTCTTTGGGGCACTTCCTCCAGCTTCAGTCCATTGTTTGGATTGTTCTTTTGGCTCTGGAGTATAGTGGTGGATCCATGTTTCATCAACAGTTATGAAACGACGCTTAAAATCCATTTTATTTCGCTAAAAACGATCCAAACAAGCTTGAGAAACGTTCATTCTTACGTACGACCACGTTTAAATTCAGCAACCCAATTTTTTACTGTTGCATATGAAGGAGCACTTTCACTTAACACATTCACCATATCATTATGAATTTCTTGTCCCGATAAACCTTTTTTATGTAAATATTTTATGACAACAACGCATTTCTAATTTTTCCATTGTAAAAAAATCGCGGATGCGTCTTTTGTGAACACCTGTTTCTATATGAAGGAGTTGCCAGATCGAAACAAAATTTAACATGTGTTCATAGCAGAGATGGAAGTTTCCAAAACACAACTTTTTTTTTGTTTATACCGCGCTTTTTGTGCCAGGTTAAGAAGTTTCCGAACCGCCATCGTATAGACCGCCCTATCGCTTTGTAAGAGGTAAACAAGCATATTAACATAACCAATGTCTAAAAAACTTTTCGCAATTACTAATTCAAACGAAATTTGAAGAAGGTAAAACGGAATGGAAATTACGGAATAAAAACCATTCCTATGAAATTCTGTGACAGGCCTCTATACGAGAGTTTTTAAATGGCTTAGAGATAAATCTTTTATTCGCAATGTCCAAGGCATTTAGGAGGTGGAATAACCCGCCGCTAAAAAGGGTTAGATGTTCTTACCCACATTTTAATCTGAACCCTCATTATATGTGCGATAGTCGTGTACGCCTCATGATTTGAGGCTCGCATCTCTAGAAGTTACATTTTCAGATTTAATTTAGTGTTCACTATAGTCAGTCCTGTCCCACTCAAGTCTTTGGTACATAAACTGAAGCTGAAGCACCCGCAATTATAATAAATGTCCAATTTTTACAGGTTTTGACAGTGTCGGTAATGTTGTGAATAAACCAGATCATGGCACCTTGGATTGGGTTAAAATCTGTGAGAAATCCGCCAAGGTCATAACATTCATCGATTTGGCCGGACATGAGCGTTACCTGAAAACAACCGTATTTGGAATGACAGGCCATGCACCCGATTTCAGCATGTTAATGGTAAACTATTTCAAGTTTTTCATTTCAATTTAATTAAAGCCTATTTTTCTCAGGTTGGCGCCAATGCTGGCATTGTTGGCATGACCAAAGAACATTTGGGCCTAGCTTTGGCTCTGTCCGTGCCCGTATTTGTGGTGGTTACCAAAATCGACATGTGTCCGCCGAACGTTTTGCAAGACAATCTCAAATTACTGTTTAAAATATTGAAATCGCAAGGATGTCGAAAAGTTCCAGTTATGGTGAAAACCCCCGATGAGGTGGTACTGAGTGCCACTAACTTTGTCTCTGAACGGTTGTGTCCCATCTTCCAAGTGTCCAATGTCACGGGCGAGAACTTGACGCTGCTCAAGATGTTCTTGAATCTGCTGACAACTCGCATGTCCGGACAGGACAGCTCGCCGGCCGAGTTTCAAATCGATGACACCTACTCCGTTCCGGGTGTTGGCACAGGTACCGATCCACAGCTGAAGTTGTAATTCTTATTTGTTTATCATTGACATTTTGGTTTTTCTTGCAGTGGTATCCGGCACATGCCTACAAGGCCTGATCAAATTGAACGATGTCTTAATGCTGGGGCCAGATCCATTGGGCAATTTCATGAACATTGCCGTCAAGAGTATACATCGCAAACGCATGAATGTGAAAGAAGTGAGGGGCGGCCAAACGGCCAGTTTTGCTCTAAAGAAAATCAAACGATCTCAAATACGCAAAGGCATGGTAATGGTTAGTCCCGACTTGAAGCCCCAAGCTTGCTGGGAGTTTGAGGGTGAAATTCTTGTCTTACATCACCCGACCACCATATCATCACGCTATCAGGCCATGGTACATTGCGGCAGCATAAGACAGACCGCCTCCATTGTAAATATGTCCAAGGAGTGTCTGAGGACAGGCGATAAGGCCCATGTCAAGTTTCGATTTATCAAACATCCCGAGTACATACGGCCCGGGCAGAGAATGGTATTCCGCGAGGGACGCACCAAGGCCGTGGGCAATGTTCTTAAGCCCATAACCAACTCACAGGCGGCCCAGAATCGACCGAAGCCCAATAAGATGCAAGCCCGTACACAGGGTCAGGGCAGTTCACACAATGCACCGCAAAATCAAAACCAAAATCCCAATGTACAGGCGGCCAACAACAGCAACACCACCACCACCAGCAAAACTGCTCTCAGTGCGGCAGCAGAAAATGATTTGAAAGGCCACAAAGCTTCCGATGGCGTGCTCGAGGCCACCGTCGACAAGAGAGACAACAGTCGACTGGCCAATAAGCGTAGCAACAAACGAGTTATAGTGGCCGCCGGTGGTGCAGCCGCTGGGGCAACGACACCAAATGAAACGCCGTCACAATCCAACAACACTCAACATATCGCTGTTCAGTAAAAATCTTTACTAAACAAAAAAACGCAATCATTTGCCAGTAACGCAAAGTAGAGGCGGCAAATATCCCTTTAAAATTTTAATGGATGAGAAGAAGTGAACAGAAGTGAATTGCTTACAAAATGTACAAATAACAAAACAAACTGAAATTTTAACCGTCGAAGATAACTATTTTGCTACGAATCGTAATATTAACTTTGATTAATGTTAAATGAAATGAGAAGCGGCAAGTTTTGTAAAAAAGTATTTGGATTCATATTTTATCATATTGCCTTTTTTGTTCAATCGTTTTTGAGTCCATCCTTTTTATTTTCTTAACAAACAGCCATATAAACGGTTCTGTTTTTTGACTCTCGGGACTCTTCTGGAGGTGAATTCATAGTTTTAGATTGGTTTATTGCTTACTTAAGATATGTCTGAAATCCAATTTCATTTTGAAATGTGCAAATAAAAGCAGTCTTCCAGGAAACCGAAACATCTTGAATCAACAACAAGAATTCACGTCGCCGAGCCAGTCGGAATAGAACCGTAAAAACAAAAATGAATTTAATTTCGGCTATTTACTTTTTACGTTTCTACTTTAGATATATTTTTATGTTTTTTTTTTGTGTAATGTTTGAGTTACTTTCTAGTTTAATTTCAAGCCACAAGTTAATTGAAATGATTCGAATGTATAATTGGAAGAAAGTATGTTTAATTCATAAGAAATTTCAAATGTTTTTCGTTTTTTTTTTTGAAAAAAATTAAATAAAAAATATATTTTTAAAAATATATATAACTTTGTCTCCTGAGTTTATTCGACCTGTTATAAAATCTTTTTCTATTTTTCTTCAAGCTTTAGGTCAGTTTTTAATTAAATAAATTGTATTTTTGTGTTTGTACAATCCCAGTAAACCAAATTTGCCGACAATGTCTGATAGCAGACTGATTGTAGTGCAGAATACCTAATTTGCTACAACGAAGAAAATCCAATCGTGATTGTAGTGCAGAATAGAGGTGAATATCTGAACTCTATCGAGACTTCTTACCGAAATCGTTACGAATTCTGTTCGGTTTGTCTGAGGATTTTTTTCAGAGAACTAGTTTAGAATTCGTGCCAATACGAATTGAGGCGGCTACACCATCCAGATCTCAGCTGATTCAGAAAAACGCGCGTCATACGAGGTGGCGCCTTCTCCTCTGGTTAAATCTCAGGGGGATGTTCCCCTAGCACTACATTCACGCTATAGATGGATACTGCTGCTGGTTTCTTTTTTCATTTGTTTGATTAAAGCTTCATTGCTACTGCCGAAAGCAAATAGATCGCCCAATAAGCTTCACCTTCGCTTGCGTCTTTGCCTGGCTTCAGTATCGCTACCACTCTGCCCGTTATCTAGGCATCCGGAAACTATTAAAAAAAAGCATTAATCCATCGAAGCCATCATTTAAATGTAGGTCCCTGTCTTACTGCTTACTAAAGCGATAGAGATTCCTCGAATGTTCCTTAAAGAGGTGTTGAAGATAGTCTAAGATGGTACGTTAATATAAACTGCTTACCAGCCATTAACGAATTGAATGTTTGCACCGTACTGACACTAGAGATGGACAATGGATCTACTGTAAGAGTGCGCGGAACATCGACTCGATATTCTTAGCAACTCAACCTTTTTACGCACCAGCCTGATGTGCAGCGAATATTTTAGGTCCAAAATATTTTGCAGTTAAAGGATTACGAACATCCGCTTTGTCATCGCCCCTCAGTTTGGGCCTCGAAGTGAAAAACGATTGCTTTTTTTTAAAAGGTCACCTTTTTAAGTATCATTGGTCCATTTTTTCGGTAGTCGTGTTTAAAGCCGTCTCGTCGATGTATCATCTTTTTTAAGTAGCATATTTTTTAATTTGGAAATCGAAAATCCAGGATGCGATCGCAGAGAAGTCAATATATTTTTAGAGAGAAGTTTTGAGCAGCGGCATCATTGGTCAATTCTTTGAAAATGCTGCTAAACAGGCCACGCCATAATCAAGCGCGAAATTCGTGTAATCGACGTCTCATCGATGTCAACTAGCCACTTCACAACTACGATTTGACACCAATAGCCTTTTTTGACTGATTTCGTAACCGATTTGATACGACCAATCCACAAATAATACGAATGTCGAGCAAGCCATCTTTCATTTAGAGGCAAAAACGGTTACCAAAAATTGGGAAAATTAGATTAACCGGATCTACTACTGCGAATTCGGCCTAAATTGTCCAAAATAATTTTTACAAGGCACATCCTACACATTTTTATTGACACTAATTCATATTGGCGATGGTTTTCCATATATTAGTGGTGTTTTGGTGAAGTCTCAATAAATTGAGGTTTTTTGTTTGTTTGAAAACATGGAAAACGTCCAGGGGTTTTCCCTCAAAATGTTTCCGCAAAGTCAAATATGTACTTTTATCAATAAATAAAAGGTCTTTGCTTTATTTGTACATATATAACTTAATTTGTAAACATGTATATCAGGGAAATAGAAGTCTAACAAATCCTTATGGCTCTTTTTAATCTAATCAGCAACATTTTAAAATTTCTTCTTTTTCAGTTCCTCTTTAACACCTTCTATTTCTTTTTTAACATTGCTTTTAAACAGGTTCATAAAAGATCTGAAATAAAAAAGAAAAAAACCATACACATTAAAACTACTTTGCAGTTCATATTTCACAATATGTTCGACTTACTTAAAGCGTTCCGGTGACATTTCCTGCAACTTAGTCTCATGTGCAAAGTCCTTAGCTCGGTACATAACAGACACGACCAGTTGGGCCGCTCTGCGCATAGGATAACTTTCGGCCATACGATTTATGAGGTGTTCATTGTTAGCCAAATAGCGCATCAGTATGCGGAACACCATGATTTGTGGGAATTAGTAGAGTGAAGGAAGAATGGGAAGTAGGAAGGGGTGGTAGATTTTTCTAAAATTGTATATCTTTATATTTGCGTATTAATTGTTGTTTCAATTTCAGCTGATTTCGCAGCAATTCTAGTTTCTGAAGCTGTTCCTCTTTGTTGAATTCAATGCCGGGTAAAAGTCGTACTTGTGCGCGGGCCAATTCCAAGCGTTTCTGGAGTTCTAAAATCTGCAACAAATGATAATTTTAGTAAATACTAAATGTACGTGGTTAAAAATTTAGACTTTCAGTATTAAAAAATAAAACCTCCTAATTTTAATAATTCAAAAAAGGTTTGAATTTAAACAAAATTATTAAACCTTTCTTTGCCTGTTTCTTCTCCCGTCCTCAGACCCATTAAAATTTATGAGAAATTTAAGTCAATGCAGTGTCGACATTGAAAATCCCTGCAATACGAGTATATTCATCGCCTATACAATTTGGACACTGTGCAATTTAGGCTATGAACACCCCTTTTTTATTATACAGGTTGATCCAACTATAACCCACGATGTTAATTGTAAATAATACGAAACGTTTTCAGAGAACTATTTATATATGTTTTAATATGATAGAAGGATCTATGACACTTATGTGTGAAACAAAATATCGGCCAAATGCTTGCCACAGCTTCGGTGGCATACCTCTATCCGACGGTCTATATTTTCAATGTCCTAAAACACAATAAAGGGTCAATGTCGTTAATATGCCAAATTATCTTATCCTTTAGGACTTGAATTGGTCTTGGCTTATTGACGTACAATTTTTTTTGAAATATCCAAATGAAAGAATCCAACGTTGTCAAGTCACAAGATCTTGGTTTGCAATTAACATCGCCAAAACGAGAGATAGCACGGCCATTGAATTGTTTAGCCATTGGTTGCGTGGCAAGTGGCACCATCCTGTTAGAACCACATATCGTCCAGGTCGATATCCTCCATTTTTTTGGCGGCCAATTAACATCGCCATGACGTGAGATAACACGACCAATGAATGACTAAAAAGTCATTGTTTGTGTGGCAAGTGGCACGAACCTGTTGCAACCACATATCGTCCAGATCCATATATTTGTTTTATGGCCTCAAGAAGTCCGTTATCATCTACCGATAGCGAACACCATTCACGGTAACTGCTTGGTAGGTCTCATTTTCGAAGAAGAACGACGCGATGACGCCGCTAGCCCATAGACCGCACAAACAATCACTCTTTGTGGATGCATCGACTTTTCAACAATCACTAATGGAATCTCACATGCCCAAATGCGGAAGTTCTGCTTGTTAACGAATCCATTGAGTTGAAAGTGTGCCTGGTCGCTAAAGATGATTTTCTTTGTAAAGTCACCAATCACTTTTGTATGTTCAATTAACCATTAGGCGTATTGACGGCGCTTGAAATTGTCAGTAGGCTTTAGCTCTTAAATCAATTGAACCTTGTAAATTCTACTCCTTTTTCACATTCAATTGATCAAATATTGGCAAGACCGTTCCAGCGATACATCGTGGCTGCACATCAATCAATGTCGCTTTGCCATTTGTTAAAAACTTGTCTTCTATTTAAATATAGATGAAAGAGGTCTTGAGCCGGTTTATCCCTGTTCAAAGTGTAAAAGCAACAGACCGAAAATAAAACAAACGAGCTAAACAAAGGTAAATGTTTTAGTACAGTTTATCGTAGAAGACATTTTAAGCTTCCTGTTAAGATAGTAATGTTCATATGGGTCTCCTAAAACCAAAGATATTGTGGGCAGCCGGTCCAGAGCGGTTTTGAAAATGATTTTCTTATATAAACTTTCATCTGTGGGGACGGTCTCTAAGGCCTTCAGCTATGTATAGGCGTAATCTGAATTTGATCACTGCACCGAATTAAGGTAAAATTAAAACTTTCATCATTACTGATTAATTGTGGGCGCTCGATCCAAGGGAGTAAAAATGATTTTCTAATATGTGGCCGTCCTTCCTAAGACTTTCCCCCAGGCAGATCAGATACGATCTTCATGATCTAGAGAGAGAGGTCCAGCGGTATAAGAGAGAACTTTTAGATCATCGAAACTATCAGGCAGGTCTGAACAACATTCACACCGATGAAGTCGCAGCAGCAGTATCCAGCTACCGTGTGAATGTACTGCTAGGGAAGCATCCCCCGGATATTTCACCTGAGCAGAAGGTACTACCTCGGCAGACGCGCGTGGTTCTGGCTCAGCTGACATCTGGATGGTGCAGCCGCCTCAATTCTTACTGGGCACGAATTGATGCTATCAATCTGGACATCTGCCCGCCTGCCATCAGGGTCCACATGATGTGCTGCGCCTCTTCAATTGTCCGGCCAAGGTCACTCAGCTGACCCCCAGGTCTCTGTGGACGCACCCAGTTCAAATAACGCGTTTCCTCCACCTGGATATCGAAGCAGATCCCCCATAGACTAGCAAGACTTCAAAATAAATATATTGTTGTTACAACTTTCTGCCACGGACAGGTGTAATCTAGGGACTTAGAGCCTTGACCTATTGACCACTGTCACCAAAATTTAGGTACAATTGAAGCTTCCTATTAATTTAGAAAATTATTTACATATTCATTTCCAAGCTACAATGTCTCCGTTTTTAGGGGAGCTATATAGACGATAAATGGCTTAAAAGAAAGCTTAGGATGTCGTTTTCGACTAAGTGTAAATGCAATATATACCTTTATTACAATATATTTTGAATATTCGACATTTTCAAAAAATACCGGTTGAAAATGTATAAAATCACTCGCCGAACCGCAATAGGTTAACGGATTTCGTTGGTAAGATCTTGCCAACACCTATCCACCGATTATAATTTTGTCCACATCGAATAATACTTTTATATAGCAAAGATACAGCCAATATTATATCAAAACTTTGGGGGTCCGTAACTCGGGAAATATGACCGTCCGAAATTTTTTCTAAATTTGTACTCAGGATCAAAAGTTTTATTGGCTGTAAAAGTTTGATGAACAGAGAACAGAGTAATCCCCTTTTATACTCCTATAACAGCCAAATTTCGGGATTTCAATTCCGGACATTCAACAAGTAAAAGGAAACTATGACACGTTGTCAAACACCAGCCCTATTTATTTCATTATTTCCTTTTATGTAAATACCTTTTGACTGCACTCCTGAGATTCCCGTTGCTTGGCTGTATTGTCCTTGGGATCCTTTTCCACGCTGCAAAGCACGTAAACAATGAAAAACAATTATATAATTTTGCCTACATAAATTTCACAATTACAGCGCAATTTTCGAGTTCACGTTTGTTTAGAAAAACAAAGACGATTTTCTTTTGTATAGTATTTTAGAAATAAATCACAACGAAAGCAAAGTTATTTTTGGTTTTTTTAACTCGACCGCGCACGAGAGGCAACAGCCAACAACCACCAAACTCTTACCAACGAATAATATCGTAAATGACAGGTAGAATTTCGATGTCAAGACGAGAAGCTGAGGCTGTCAAAGTGCTCCCCGTCGCCGGGTTATTATTTGTTGCTGCGGTTTGGATTAGACCGTCCGCCGTCAATATGGGCTTTTTATCAACTGGCTCGCCATTGGGTGATAATTCCATAATTAATTATTGTTTCCGGATAAAAGTGAAGTAGACAATTTTTTTTTGCAAGCTGTTGTTTGTCGACAATGGATTTGTGTATTTTTTTGACCTGGAGTGGCCAGATTTTTGCCCACCATTTTGACATATTGCGAATGAAGTGTGGCAACAATAAAGTAAGAAGATTGTGCAGAGGTGATTGATAAGGTACCATGTTTATTTAACGGATTATTAGAATCTGCCATGCACTAGAGTTTGAAGCCGTTATGAATTAATTGGATGCTTGTTTGCTCTCCTTTGGCGGTTTTATCTCATCGAAAAGTACAGTTTTCTATTGTTTTTTTTTATTTTTATTTATTAAGAACAAAAGAGCACAAATCAAACAAAAAGTATTTAGAAATTAATATTTTTGGCATATTGATGTTTATCAGAAAAAATAATGCGTAAAATAATAATTCCGAATCATTTGACGCAAAATCTTGAGCAGACATATATCGTGTATTGTGATGCATTTTTTACATAAGACTTAAGTGTTTAGCTTGTTTGTTTTATTTCGGTCTATTGCTTTTACACATTGAACAGAGATTAACCGGCTCAAGACCTCCTGCATCTATATTTAAATAGAAGACTCTAACTTGAGTTACACTATTTGTTGTAATTGAGTTTACTCAATGGTTATATCTGAAGAATGGCAGATGTATTTTGAAACACGGTTCCAATAATTCTTTAATCGATGTTTAGCTCGAATCTATATTTAAATAGAAGACGAGTTGTTAACAAAATGTCAAAGTGACATTGATTTTTCTGGCTGCACGCGATTTCAGGTCCGTGACAACCCTTTTCAGAAAGCTTCGCAGCAATTGTTGAAAGAAAGCCCGAACTCTTGAAGACCAGGCTCTCACAAAACAAATGAGAACTACTGTTGTAAATCATACTTTTCAAGATTTCATCACACAACTGCCCACAACAATACACCTCATTCTGACCACCTCTACAGAGACTCCACACTGAGAACCACCAACTGTTGTGCCGTGCATGTACATATGTTTAGCTCGTTTGTTTTATTTCGGTCTTTTGCTTTTACACATTGAACAGGGATTAACCGGTTCAAGACCTCTTGTATCTATATTTAAATAGAAGACAAATTTTTAACAAGCTGGCAAAGTGACATTGATTTTCGTTGCTGCGCACTGCTTTTATCGCGATTTCAGGTTCGTGACAACCCTCTTCGATTTCCCTGCTCTATTCACATACTAATTATTCTCAACATCAAATATTCACAAAACTGTCATCCAAAAAAGAAATTTTATTAAAAGAAAAAAATAAATCGCAATTTGTATTGGTTTCCTTTACAGGATCCACATCTAATATTCCTAAAAATGTCAAGCGAAGGAGAAATTTTGTTACAATACTGTATTGTATAACTGATTACAAACCCAGAGTTCTTTATGTAAACTACAGGTTACATAATTACCATGTACACGATCCATGTTGTAAGGAAGAAAACGTATATAAAGGCTGGTTAAATTTTAAGGGCCGATCATCAACTGTTGCCATTTCTTACCACCATTCTGACCATTGATGACGTTTGGAATGGTCAAGTGGCTTTAGTTCTTGAGTTAATCGCACCTTTTAAGCGCGTAAATGCAAGTTTTTATGTATAATGGTTATCAACGACGAGCGTGAGAGGTGCAATTGTTGGGCACGACGACGAGTTGAGGTGGACGGCTCTTCAGCCACACTATCGCGAACAGCAGCAATATTTTCTGCAGTACGAGCTGTACACAGACCCGATTTGCACAAATTTGTGCACGATTTTTCCGATTGAACGGACATTTGACCGAAAAAATCACGTAGTGCACGATTTGCATTTTGGTTTGATCGCCCATTTTCATAATAAGCTTGAATAACTTTAACGCGTTGCACGCTTCAAATTGAGTTAGCCCGAAATTGAGAAATATAAAATGAAATGAAGAAAAAAACTTTACGTTTAGGTGTGGTTTACATTCAACATCAGCCCTTAAAATCTAACCTCCCTTTACAATGGTTTAATTTGTTCCTCAATCTTAATTTCTAAATTGCAATTAACTATTCTCAATCTTAATTTTAATGTTGTCAATTTCAATTTGCATTTTCTCAGTTCAATTTGTATTTTCTCAATTTCAATTTGTATTTTCTCAATTTTAATTTGTATTATTTAAATTTCATTTGAAAATGGTGCGATAATAAAAAGTTATTTTCCACACAGCCTGAACAAAAGAGTTTCCGTTAGTTGTCGTCGACGATTAAAATCCGATGACGACGTTAATTCAACACCAGCTACAAACTCTTGCTGTGATGTAACGCCGTTCGCTTTAAGTGGCTTTGCACATACAACTCTGCCAATTACCCAGTATTTTACTTTTAGCGCAAAAACGGATTTTCGAGTATCAAGAAATGTTATTGAATTGGAGGAAAAATAAATTAAATCGTGACTAAACGATATAATATTAACAAATTCAAGCGCAATGCAACATAATTTATAGTTGAATCCAAAGATTCATAAATACTAACATATTCTTAGTCACACGTGTTATTGTTCGAGGATTGGAGACGGGTATCCAAGTATCAAGTATGCATAAATACGGAATCAAGATTATTCCTGTAAGTGTATTTTGTCTAATATATATTTATTTTTTTATTTATGTATTTTTGGCATATTTTTCGCACTCAACAATTGATCGGAAACCATAAAAGGATATATTTATTATTGATCGTCGTAAACTTCACAGACAATCCAGACGTGTCCGTCTGATCGCCTGGCTGAAGCTAGGTGTTAAATATTAGTGGGTGGTGATGCTCTTAATCAAATGATGCGACAGATTGGTATTTTCCGTAAACAAGGACCAAGTTAGGATCTGGAAAAAGTGCGCGGTTCCAACTCTATTAAAAATAATTCATATTGGCCAATATCGTAGACTGATTTCAGACTGTTCGTCTGTAGAAGGGTTACAAAGTAAGAACAAAAAGTCGATTTTTTTTAGAAGAACAAATATATCGAAAATCAACTTCCGTCTTATCGACCTTTAATGAACTTTTGGTATTTCGGGAAAAAAATTTTTTTGAGTATTTGCTTTACAAATCACAATTTTATGTGGACCATTGATAAAATGGGAACTGTTGGTTGCGCTGCACCTAATACCGCAGAAAAAGCATAGTCGCTGGACGTTTTGGCTCATGTTTGAATTTTCTGTGCTTTTTTCTTTAAAAAAAGTAGGAAATCTCGAAATGGATCACGCGTTACAACCAGCTTTTTTTATATACTTATACATGAGACATTTTAAATTGTCCTGATTTTTGTCATTGCAGTCCGTTACCTAAATTTCGTGAGAAAATTTGCTGTTATTTGATAACTGTATAATAGATGCCGTTTTTTTGCCCAAACCATTTTTATGAGGCTGTAACAAAAAAAAGGCACCCTATATGGTCCATAATGGACAAAGATTGGTTGCTTGTCCATCGTAATATACTATACGACATTTATTAAAATCGTATCTAAAAGGAGTGTTTTAGAGCGGTTGTACCTAATATCGGGCTTTAATAAAAGGTGGACCGATATAACCCATTTTGAGCTGGTTAACAATTGACAGTAAATAACTTGGCAAATTTCATCAGGTTTAACTATATTGCTTTGCTTCTGGAGCTAAAGACATCAAATTGGTAAAACATATGTGTGGGAGCTATAGGGTGATCCATCTAGAGGTATTTTTTCAGAACAAAAAAAATTAAAAATTCAAATCAAGTGTGGAACCTTTATTGGTAATTTGAAAGGACATTTTATGGCAGTTATTTTTTTGAATATAATTTCCTTCAATTGGCCGCAACTACGCCTCAGGGTTTCCATTCTGAGGGTCCAATTTTGGACCCTCACATGATGAATTGATTTTGGATTCGACCGGTAGGGCTTCAATGACACGCGTAAGGTTGGCTTCCGAAACCTGAATCGTAGCTGTTTTGTCAGCATAGACGTTGGACATTACGTAAACCCAATGAAAAACGTCTAAAGCTGTGATATCACTCGAAGTAGGCGGCCAACTCACCTGTCCAAAACGTGAAATTAGCTGCTTTTCGAAATGACCTCTCAATAGATCCATTGTTTGAGGTTGTATGGCATGTGGCAACGTCCTGTTGAAACCAAGTGTCGTCAAGATTACGGGCTTCAATTTCAGGTAGCATAAAGATCGTTATCATGGCGCGATAGCGAGCACCATTCACGGTTACGTTCCGGTCAAAAACAGCGGATCTTCCCGTTTCTCACCGAACGCTTATTTCCATAATACAGTTGGCAACATTTGAAGGTAATTATTTTCAAAAAATAAATGCCACAAAATGTCCTTTCAAATTACCAATAAAGATTTCACACTTGATTTAATTTTTTATATTTTTTTCTGTGATGAAAATATACCTTTAGATGGATTACCCATTTTATCTAAATCTGAACCAATTTTCTTCAATTGAATAAAGTCTGTTCTGGGTTAAAAAAAGATCGGACAACAGTTGTGACCTGCAGTTTGATTACAAGTTTTATATTGAAGCAATTCCTGATTTTGAGCTGATCGGTCCCCTTAAATGTGGGCTTTTCTCAAATATGTTTGGTAGTTACAAACAATTTCCATTGAACTAAATTATAATACTCTGTAACACAGAGTTTAGCTAAGTATAAATATATAAGAATGTTAGTCTGACAGCAAAAGGATTCAAATCGCGCACTAAAGTAGATCATTACTTTTGAATTTTTTGCAACAAAAAGTCGATTAGTCGACTAATCGATAATCGACTTTTACAACCCTAGTCTATAGGGCATCTTCACTTTTCCCCGTTAAGGAATTTCTCACAAATTTGACTAACGAATTACCTCGTATATGAAACGTTGTAAAAATTTCCATTCTGTTAAAAAATGTATGATAACCGCACGATTTCCGTCTGTCGTCCGTACAATACACGTTTTAAAGGCATACACCAAATCCGCTTCTAATCAATGATTAGTATAGCTACATAAATTAAATGTTAATTATTATTTGAATTAATATAACATAATTCCTAGTGAGAATGAAAAAAAATTACCTTTTTGGCGAAGGGTTGAATTAGACTTGACTGTAACATTACTTAAAGGTTTGAAACAAATTTTAATGGTGGTGGATACTAAATGTTAACAGCTTTAACCAAAGTTGAGTAAGAAAGAAGTGGTCGTCATGAGATCGAACAATATATTAGAATTTGTTATCGACCTAATCAGAGAAAGGGCCTATAAACTAAACCTTAGTGCTCCTTTCGCGCGGCTTGCCCTGGTGTAGGGAAGTTTGTTTAGTTAGAACCTGGGCTGCCGTTGTGTGGTGGTAAGTGTGCACTGCTACCATGCAAGTAAACCCAGTTTCAACTCCGGATAAGAACATCTAACAAATTAAAAATTATATCGTGCACAACTTACTGATTTGAGTGAAGTTTTTCCCTTGTTTCTAAGTTGGATGTGGGACTTTAGTAAGTTCTTGTAAAGCTCATTAACCCCGTTCTGTTATTTATAATAGGAACAATAGAGACATGTTTGAATGTTAAGACATTTTTCGACATTTTTATCCTCTACCTCTTCTTAAAAGCATCTTCAGCAATCATTAGCCGAAACTCCTAGTCTGATACTGAATATTCAAAACAGATATCGAATAAGTATGTACAGGGCTGAATCACTTTATCTTCCAGTGCAATCTGATACATTCCCCTGGAAGATGTCTCAAGTCTCGCCTATTCCTGTGCCCTAAACAATATATACTCGTATATATGGGATGTAACGAAAAGTAGTTTTAGCGAAAGTGCGCCCGGAAGCGAATATTGAATGTTTGTTGCGAAAACGAATATTGTAATAAACATTTATTTAATAGAATATTGAAAATTAATGCGAATACTAAAATATTTAATCATTTTTGCGAAAGCGGAATTTTTTTTGCTTTTTATACTTTTACCAGTCATTGGTAAAAGGGTATTTTAAGCCTGTGCTGACCTTATTAAAAATTATACTAATAGAATCATAACTCTGAGTTAATTTAGACTTGTCCGTATGTTCGATAATATTTGATGCGTTCGGGTAGGACAAAATCAAGCCTAAGGCGTGTAGTGCAAGTATTATGCAGTCTGTTTCCTTACTCGAATCAGATTTTGATTAATGAAAGCAAATTATTTAGATTTATTTTATTCTGTCTGTGATTTAAATTTAAAATATTGCAGTAATTAAAACGTCTTATTTATAAAAACGTACAATAGGTCTAAAAAACAATTTTGTAAAGAAATGTTGAAATTTAAATATTCCGAAATTTTTTATGAATACGATCCAAAATATACGCTTGAAAGTTGTTTTCTCAGTCGCAAAACAAATTGATAAAATTTTAATTCCCTGGCGATGATCGTCGAAGACGATCGAAATATTGAATATAAAAATATAATTAAAAAAAATAAAAACCACCATCTTTTTATTTTGTACATGACTTTGAGCCAGACAATACAACAAAATTTAAATAAATAAATTAAGCTCAACTATACTTTAATGCTAAAATATTTATTAATACGAAAAACAAAAATATTTATAATAACTAAAGCCAACGCACAAAATTTACTTTAATACTAATTTTTGCGAAATTCTTTACAACCCTAAAAAATATGTGGATATCAATGTATTGGCCGTATCATTAAGATATCGTAGCAATTATGAACATGAATATAGATTTTAGAGATTTAATCTTGGATCAGTATTATAAGCAAAAAGCCTTATCACCATATTTCGTTCCTTCCTGTCCTGCCCATCTGAGGATATGGGTTGAACAGCTCTCAAACAAAATCTTTAATAAATAATAATACCCGTGTTCTATTAGCACCTCGCTTAGAAGATCGTTAACGCGATAACTTCTCACTATTGTACAAGAATACAAAAATGATTTTTTTTACAGAAAACAATAGACAATTAGCGTTATAACCCGTTCGTTTTAAATAATATTTTTTTGGGTTAGAATGCCTTAGAACCCGCTTACTCGTTTAATAAGAGAGTACTTATAGAAAACTTTTAATTATAACTTAACTTCACCATCTTTGATTCCAAAGCGATTAGTAGTTTGAAGGTACATAAACTGCAGTTCTGTTAAAAGTTAGATCTTTGTCGATTCTTAAGTTTTTTTCTCCCAAACTACATACTTCAAAATATTGGTAGCCCTTAGGAGAATTATATTATTATAAATATTTTAGAGAAATCGACCAGACGCAATCAATCAATACATGCAATATAACTTATTAGAATTGGTCTAAAGAAAAAAATGTCCGTCATTTAGAAGCACTGAAGAGAATTGGAAAAAGCGATTTAGGTGATTTTAAAAAATTGCTTTATTATTATAACATAATTGCTTTACAAAAAAGACTATTTTCTAGTTCAAAAACATCTTTTGCAATGTTAATAATGATTTAAAGTTATTAAACTAGCGTAGTTTCTCACCGAACAAATGTTTATTTACCAATCAAAAACGCCTATGAATGAATTCATTTCTCTGAAAAAAGTCTTTAATCAATATTTATACAGTTGGTGGATGAAAACTTTCATTTCATGACAAATTAGTTAGTTAATTAAACATAAAACAAATGTTTGCCTTCAATGTACTTAAAATGTTGAATGTGTTTTGACGTCAGTGATGACCCTTTGGAGCAAGAAAAAGAGATCAACGAACCGTTTTTAGGATTTAAGTTGATAAAGTTGAGTGTTTTTAATCAATAATGATAAATTGAAGTGCATTTATCCTTTCGAACAAATCTGGATCATCCTTGACTTCATTTAACAGCCCTTAAGCCCGTTTACCGGTTTTTGTTTGGTAAAAAGAAAAATTAATTTAAAATTTTTAGTGGCACTGTCCATGCAACACAAAATTATAAACGAACACATCTCAGTGATTTGAAGATTTTAAATCATCCTAATAAGAACCCGTTAGCGGAAGAAGTTCCCTGCACAATTTTTACCAATTATTAATAGAAATGATCTGATAAATACGTTTTAAAAACATTTTTTTCCAAAAAATATTTGGTTGGAGTCATGGACCGTCCCTTATAAAAGGACAATGCGCAGTACGAACACAAGGCTAGCGATAACTTTTTAAGCATTTTTACATTTGTTGCAAATAAAGTTTTTTTTTCGCAATGTCCACATCGTTTATCGTACTAAGTGGTCTTTGCGATCATATTGTGTATCTGTCGTCACTTTGTGAGTGCGCGAACCTTTTGTAGGTGTGAGGGATAGGTAGGATGGATTTAGCAAGATTTCGGCGAAAAATACATTGACACGCATCTGTCAAATCATTGGAATGTAAATTCTTTCTTAGCGGCCATTTACTATATACTGATGCGACAAGAAGTATGCAAATATTGGCCACAACAATTTATTTTGCCTGATTCGCGTTGGCTGAAACTAATCCACCACCTTATCAACGCCTCCGATACCCATATAACGAGAGTAGATGAATAATTCCGTGAGTGCATGCAAACAAAATTTTTTTTCTACATAACCTCCGTTTAGCTAAATACACATAGTCCAACGTTTCTTCAACTTTTGTATATAAGTACCTTCCAAAAAAATCATTTTTCGAGGTCCATAAAATAGGCATTTGTTTGATCAATAATTTCATCGTTAGAGCTGAATCTCTTTCCACCGAGCCATTTCTTTAGGTTTGGAAATAGGAAATAGTCACTGGGGGCTAAATCCGGAGAATATGAAGTATGAGGTACCAATTCGTAACCTTATTCATGCAATTTTGTCATTGAGACTGCATATGTCTTAATAAAATGGTAATCGTGGCACGCATCGTGCCGACAGCTTTCTTAAACCCAAACTGATCATGGAAAATCGAAACCACATTGCCGTATGAAATGCGTATGGCATCAAAAATCTCACGCACTTTTACTCTTCGATCGGCCAACACCATATCGTGGATATTTTTTGACATTTTCGGGTGTATTGACCTCAATTGGCCATCCACAACGTTCAGCATCAATTGAACTTGTGCGGCCACAACAAAAGTCAGTAAACCACTTTTTTTACCATTGAAAGCGATGGTGCAGAGTCCCCATAGTGCCATTAATTATATACTGATGCATCAAGGAGAATTGCAAATATTGGCCACCACCATTTCTTTGGTCTGAATCGCGAGTGGTAGACTTGAACGCCTCTTATGTCCATATTATATCGATGAAACACTTTGGTTGGGACATGTTTACAGACACCTTCTATTAACGAATAGTTTGAACGACCCTATTTCAATGAAACCAAACTTTGGTTCAATTGTGACAACATTATCATCCATTATTCCATTGTATATATTAGCAAGATGTTTTCTTTATTTGTAAATCTGAGATCAGAGATTCCCAACAATCTGAACTCGTGTTTTTCAATCTCTTTGATCCACAGGAGTGGCGTACTAGTTTCTGTAGCGGTTCATCATCACTATCTTCCTATTCACTAACTTCCTGTACTACTTCTCATGCTGTACAAAATAATTTTGGGCCGATTAAAATTTGCCTCATGCTTATCAACGCCTTTATCGGTGTGTTAATCATTATCGGCTTTATTTAGTAGTAGAAAACTCAAGGGTTACGAGCTTATCCAATATTTCAAAAACCAAGTCTATACTTGAAAAAATATTAATTAATTATCGTATCGCAATTGTACTACAGACGCAGTGTCCCATTTAGGGGACGTTACATTCAAAGTCACTCTGCTTTGTTTTTTTGTGCGGTTGGTCTTGCATTATTTGCATAAAAATAGTGAAAAAAATAAAATAAAACATACTTCGTTGCAATTTAAGGGACAGTATAGTGCTACAGTAGAAAATTCCAGCGTCCCTTAAAAGGGACTCTGCGTACTAGTTGGTTAACTACACTTCCTTACTGGTAACTGATTCTCATGTATGCTGCTGAGGCTATTGTTTGTCATTATTATTTTTTGGCTGGGCTCTGGTTCCACATTCGGAAGATTACAACCAATGGGTGTTAAGTAAGATTTTTGATTTTGAACTTTCTGCTCTTTCAAAATGTACTTTTTCGTTGTCAGCGGTACCAACACCAAAAAAAGTTTTCAAAAATTATTAAAACAAAAAAGGGCTGACCGACTATGAGATACCCTAGACCACTATGTGGCTCAGAAGATTCGTGTCTAGAGCAGGAAAAAATGTTTCGATAGGGTATTATCTTTCATGCAGCCCTATCGAAAAATATTTTTCTGATCTAGATATTTAAATTCGCTCTCGTTACTGATATAGGTTATTTGCACCGGAAATAGTTACAGGTCGCACTAATCGCTTTTATTCTTCATTTGAGTTAGATTGAATTTAAAATATTTATTCAACTTGAAAAGGTCATAATCATGGGCCATTTATCTTAATATAGACAAGTACGAGGGCTTTCATATATATATTTCTAGCCTAATAATGAAAATGCGAATATTTATCATCAAAAATGGTTTTATTGTTTCTCGAAGTATTCTCCAGCATGATTTATACACATTTGCATGCGCCCAAACCATTTGTCGAAGCACTTTTTTCACTCCGATTGAGACACCTCCAAAACATGGTATTTGAAAGCTTCAACAGCATCTTCTGGCGACGAAAACCGTTGACCACGCATTTTTTTCTTGATGTGCGGGAATAAAAAGAAGTCACTGAGTACCAAGTCAGGGCTGTACGGCGGATGACCCATCAATTCGAATTTTCGAATTTCTCCGAAGTCTTCAGGCAAACAAATTGTGGTGTACCACTCAGAATTGACCGTCCTACGTTGCTCAAGCGGAACAGTCGCCACATGACCAGTTTTGCCGAAGAAACAGGTGACCATTTGCTTCTTCCACGAACAACTTTCGTTGGATTTGGCTCGTCTTCGAAGATCCACACGGTCGATTTCTGTTTTGTTTCGGGCGCATAGGATCCATGTCTCGTCACCTGTGACGATAAACGTCTTTTGAAGCACTTCGATCGTATTTTTTCAAAATTTTTTTGCACCATTCGACACGAGCCATTTTTGAGCGGGATCCAACGAGAACAAACCTTTTTTACGGCCAGGTGTTCATGCAATATCGAATGCAAGCATCATAAATTTCAACGTCGTCTGGTGGTGCAGGAATAGAGGTTTTACAGTGCCAGAGATAAGACATCACCCTGGGGAACTCCCTATTTAAATCTATGGGGCTTCGACTTCCTGTCTCTAAATTCTACATATGACTGGCGCCCACATATATAGTTTACGACCCAACGCTTCAAACTGGGCGGAAGGGATTTTTCTGCAATAATTGCTATATATATATCTGGCCTAGGCAACGTTAAGTGTTGCCTGGCGCCATCTGACATTTCCATTGGAAAGTTTGACATTTTTTTAGCTAAACGTACTCAGAAAGTTTTAACGTACGACCATCATTTGTGTTGTTTACATTGACTTGAAAAAATGTAAGATCGTCACGTGACATACCGTGAGATAGAGGCATACTTTGGCATTTCTTCCACCAGCATATATTCGATATTGCATGAACACCTGGCCGTAAAAAAGATTTGTTCTCGTTGAATTCCGCACATTTGACAATCGCTCAAAAAAAGTCGATTGGTGCAAAGAAATTTTAAAAAAATACGATCGCGGTGACGTTTATAAGATCGTCAGAGGTGACGAATCATGGATCTATGCGTATAAGCCCGAAACAAAACTGCAATCGACCGTGTGAGTCTTCGAAGACGAGCCAAATCCAACTAAAGTTGTTCTTGGAAGAAGAAATTCGAAGCAAATGGTCGCCTGTTTCTTCGGCAAAACTGGTAATGTGGCGACTGTTCCGCTTGAGCAACGTAGGACGGTCAATTCTGAGTGGTACACCACAATTTGTTTGCCTGAGGTCTTTGGAGAAATTCGAAAAACGAACAAGAGAAGACGAATCATTGTGCACCATGACAATGCGAGCTCTCACACATGGGCTCAAACCAGCGCCTTTTTGACCGGCCAAAACGTCGAATTGATAGTTCATCCGCCGTACAGCCCTGACTTAGTACCCAATGACTTCTTTTTTTCCGCACATCAAGAAAAAAATGCGTGGTAAACGATTTTCGTCGCCAGAAGATGCTGTTGAAGCGTTCAAATACCATGTTTTGGAGGTGTCTCAATCGGAGTGGAAAAAGTGCTTCGACAATTGGTTTGAGCGCATGCAAAAGTGTATAAATCAAGCTGGAGAATACTTTGGAAAACAATAAAACCATTTTTGATGATAAATATTCGCATTTTTATTATTAGGCCAGAAATATATGTATACAGAAGCCCTGGTACTAGGTATATTGTTGTAACAGCAACAACAATTTTGTTCGTTCATCACGTTCCAAAAATCGTTGCAAAATCGTGTTTAATTTGCTGCAGTACCCCAAATTAATCGTTATACTTAAAATGGGTTCTCTATATCCATTCCTATAAGGTTTTACTTACTACAGCTGCAAGTAAAAAAAACCTTGTATACTACAGTGTGGCGTAGGGTTTGAGAAAAGAAGCCGATCGGAACATTTAAAAAATGTATCACATAAACCCCAAACGAGCCGCGGTTGTAACTCTTGCATCCCTGTTACAACCTCGTGTAACACGTTTCGAACATACCAACTGGAGGGTATTAATCAACATAATATGCTCCACAACAGGTTATCTTAACTTGTTTGTTGGCGGTTATCGTTTCGTTGTTGTGGCAGTGATCTCTGTAGCAGCTGCTGCTGTTGCTAATGGTGGTCAGTCGAGGCGTCGTACACTTGTCACTTTAAACTCTTAATGTTATGGTTCAATAGAGATGCCAGACATGATCCCTATCGTCTGGGGGCCACTCTCACCTATCTCAGTTCAACAATAACTTACTCCAATATACTCAGTTGGCTAAAGTAAAACACGATTGTGATTTTATTTTTGTTATCATCTCTCTCACACACACAGCACACAGTGTATGTGCAGAGGATTTTGGGGAGAGACGTTGGACACAGCGTCGTGACGTCGACGACGACTACGTTTTGATGTTGTTTACTTACTTTGAGTTCTGTTCAAGTTTGCAAGTTATTTCATTTTGTATTTTAGTCAGTCAGTCGTGTGTTAAACCTAAACGTAACAACGTGTTGTTTTTTCTTATAAACAAACAAAACCAAACGAATCGTGTAAAATTCGGTCGTGAAGTGAAAAGCAAGCGCTTTAATCTAACATCAACTCTGTGCGATTATTTGTGTGTGCTACTATCACAATATCATAAATATTGGGGCGAAAATAACCAAATAAAAATACGCAACGTCATCAGCTGCTCATAAACGTCACCACTCGGTAGAATTTAAACTACGCTGAGGTGCAAAATTCGGCGAGAGAGAGAGAGAGAGGCAGCAAGAGGAGAAACCAGTTAATACAATAACAATTAAAGGGAAAAGTGATAAAATGAGTGTTGGTTAAATCATTTGAATTAAAAACAAATAAACAACTGCAAAACCAAAAAAAAACATTATAATTTAGTATTCTAAACAATTAACTAAACTACGGTAGACTAAAGACGAAGAAGAAGAAAAACAGTTAAAAACAAATTGATTTCCATGTTATTGAACGTCGATCGGTTGTGGAACGTTACTCAATTTACTGCTGGAGCCGAGACACAGACAATACGGCATAATTGAAATGTTTTTGTTCCTTCAATTGAAATGCTAAACTGCTGCTGAGCAATCTTTGTGTTCATGCTCATTTGGAATGCGACAACGTTAACGTATTGTGACGCTGCTCCCTAAAAACGCTCTGGCCGCAGCCAGCCGCCCCTTATCATCGTCATCGCATAACGACAGTAACAAGTTGAATTTTTGTGTGCGGTTTTGAATATTTCTTTGTTGCGAGTAGTAGTAGTCTCTCGGTCGCTCGTCGTACGGTCCGGTCCGGTCGAAAAACGTATTCCAAACACCACTCGTCTGTTACTCGATTCGATCGGCCAAGCGGGTGACGGTGGAAATATTGTTGTTTGTCGTCGTCATCGTCAACTATTGCTGTGTGCTCTTTTACTAGCTACTAGTCTATACTATACGATTCGAATCGATCTGACTCGGTATCTCCTACCTAAAAACTACTACTAGAGCTACACTCGTCTATGCCAGCGAGTAGTTAGTTATCTCGTAAGCAAACAAGACCAATAAACAACCAGCCAGTCCGCCAGCCTTAAGTATCTTTATTAGCTTCTTTTTTGTCGTTGTTATTATTATTATATATTGTTGTTGCTGAAATTGGCTGAAAAGGAAGAAGAAGAAGAAACAACAATAAAAGATACTACCCATGTGTGTATGGAACGAACTGTACATAAATACTTACAAATATAACGTACGTACGTAACGTGGTGGTGGTACATTAAACAGCAATAATTTTTTGCATTTCACGAGTAACTCGTAACTCTGAACCGCCAGTGACCGTAGAGGAGCAGAAGAGGTGGGAGGCTGCCGATGCTGAGCCAGACCGAGTCTTGGGTCTCTAACTAACTAGCAAACAACAAAGTGAGCTTGTGTTGGGGGCATTTTTTTCTCTGTGCCGCATTCATTGATCGCTGGGCCGTCGTCGTCGTTATTCTTACTCGATTCAAAGCTGTTGTTCCGTTCCGTTGTGCCGAGGTAACGTTGTTCCGCGCGCTGGTGGTTGTAATCAACCAAGGTTCTAAGATGCTGGTCTCCTTTCGCCATGCGAAGCCCTGCTTCGTTGTATTAAAATTGCTCCGTTAAAAAATAAACAAAAACAACAAAGTGTGAACCACCTTAAATTAAAAAAATCAACAAAATCGCAGATTTCAATAAATTTTTGCTAAGTGTAACAAATATCACAAAAAAACACTCAAAAATCAAATAAAAAACATCAACGACTTTTAACAAAATAAATGTGTTATATTTTTCATTGAGCTTAAAAAACACTATTAATTTAAATAATAAAGTGCTAAACAAAAAAATATTGTTTTGGCGGAAAGCAAAAATAATACAAAAAAACTACAATATTTAAAAAATCAATCTTTGGCAATACATATATAATCAAAAACCCATACATTTATAAAAACTGAAAATTAAATTAAAAAAAACAACAACAAATACAAGAAGAAATCGCCACAGTTAAACCGTACCGCCGCAAAAAGAAACGCACAAAAACGTGAGTTAAACTCTGAGATTAAAAAATTTATATTTTGAAAGAAAAAAATAACTTGTTCGCATTCGAAGTCTCCTATATGAGATTCTTGAAAGACACAAAACCAACAGATTGTCGTAAAACGTTGAGCTATCAACAAGAAAACAACCGTCGGATAAAAAATAATTAAACGTTAAAAACAAAAAATACCACAACATAAAAAATATCCTTAAAAAGTGTTAAAGAAATCAACAAGAACTTGTACTTTAAAAAAAGTAAGAGCAGAAATTAATCTGATATACAAAAAAGAAAATAAAAAATATATACATATACTACTAAAAAACCTTTGTGACTTTAATGGTCAACATTATTTTTAACACAAGTGAGTATTATAAAAAAGTATCTATATAATATACAAAATCAAAAAAAAATAACGTTACAAAAATAATAACAAAAAATGCAAAGAAAACAAGTGATTGGAAAAAATACTTAAAACAAGATAAAACCAAATACAAATGACAAAAAAACTAATAATAAAGGCTCTGTCTGCCACACGTAAAGAAAAAAAAATAGTATGTTCGGTCCTTAATACAAAAATTATTCAAAAAAAAAAACCTTCACAAACCATTAAGAAAAAATATTTTTTTTCCAATATACTAAAGTTTAAAAAAATTGATCAGAAACGAAATTATCCATAAAAAATCAAAAATTCCTTAAATTACATTGAAAAAATCCAACGAATCTAATAAATGAATAAAAAAAATTAAAAAAGCATCAAATGCCCTGGGAAGTGCAACAAATTCTAAAGCTTTTTAAAATCATTTAAATCGAGTTTAAGCTACCATTATCAAGATAAAGGCTTGAAAAGTGCTAAAGCGCATAGTTTATTATTTTATTAGTTTAAATGAAAATATTATAAAAAAACAATAGTTTAAAAAAACGCCTACTTATTAATGTCTTTCCAAAAAAAATCGGGCATCAAATACAAAAAAAAAGATAACCAATAAAAAATCAATTTTAAACATCAATAATTGAAATCATATAAACGATAACATATTCCTGAAAGTTCTTGTAAAAAAAAATTAAAATTAATAATAATTATTAAAAAAAGAAACTATTTTTAAAAGTGCTGAATTCAAAAACATATTTATACATGTATGGCCATTTCGCTTTAAAGTTAATATACATGTCTGAAATAAAATTGTCTTAAGCTAATCATAAAGGCTTATTTGCATTTCAGTAGCTCATTTTTTGAGTACAAAATGCAATCTTCAACGTTCTCAAAAGTACTTAAGATAAACCTAAGATAGCAAACGGGACCAAAAATAGAAGTAATTTTTGCCAGTATGTGAAAAAAATTAAAAATCAGCGAATAAAGCTTATTTTTTAATCATAATAGACTAATAGAGCATTCTTGTTGATAGAGGTTGAAATACCTTCAATTGTTAGTTTTTTAAAAAATAATGTATCTTTAGCGGACAGGACATCCTGAAAGATTTATTCTAGTTTTTATTTTTTTACACATAAAAAAATTTAAAAAAAATTATTTTTGGATTTTGTAAGAGATATGTATATAATGTAAAGTTTTTTCCATCTACATATCACTGTGTGTTAAAAAAATAAAAAAATAAATGTTAATAAAACATCAAAACTAAATTAAATTTAAATTTACATAATCCGAGGTTCAAGCCGGATTTTTGGTGACAAAAGTAAAAAACAGTGTTACTTTTATTTATGAGCAGTACAATTTTTATTATTTATTATTAAATTATTTTTTTTTAATTTAAAAAAAACATTTTTTAAGCACTTGATTTTTTTCGTCGTGTTTGACCATCCGGTAAAAGTGATTTTGAAAAATAATACATTAAATCCCTATTTCGATATTTTCGAAAGTAAATCATAGATAATTTTACAAAATCGAATAGAAATCATTAGCAAAATTAAATTAAAAAGTGCTAGATTAAAACAAACTTAATTTTTTATCGGAAATCATTATTTTAATATATAAAATATAATTTAAAAATAAATTAAAAATAAAAACATTAAAAAAATCCTTGGCATTAAGATTTGTATAAATATAAAAAAGCATAAAAAATAGTTATAAGGTACATCTGCAATAACTACCATTAGAGAAATAACCACTGTGATATTTTAAGCTTCGTAATTTAATCAATTTGTGGTTTATGTTAGTGCTGTTCAGTACTGTATTAAAAATTAAAGACAAATTAAATGTAGATTGACGGAAGATTATATATTTAATTAAATTCTTATTCCTGAAGAAGTTGGAAAAATCCCAACGAAACGTCGGATTGAAAGAATGAAATAATAATCTTTTATTTGCATTGAAGTTAAATGTGACCTTGAAAGCCCATTTAGGAAATCCTAAAAAAACCAAAAAATATAAAAAAAATCGTTTGACTTAAAAAAATTTGAACAGGGATTAAAAATTTTATTTACAGAAAAATTCAAAGAAAGTTTGTTTTATTTAAAAAAAATAATGTGGCAAAAATTGAGTTCAGTGTTCACGACACAAAAATAAGGAAGAAAAATATGCCAACCTTCCATAATAGCGCGGCTATTTTGGCACAGTTGCTAAAAAAGGAAGTTCGCTTCCAAAGAGCATCCTGGCCTTAAAATCTATTCCTAAAACAACATCTTGTATAGCAGCTTGTCCGGAAGCTTTTTTCGGACTCGGGAATTTAAAACCTTCTTTTGTTACCAAAATTTTAGTACAAATCTGTTAATTGAGGAAAAAAAGAAGCCCTTCGTCCCTCACGATTCACTATTTATGGTTTTAAGGGCATCTAGGGCCATGACCATTTTTATTTTAGAATTTTTGGCATTCTTGAACAATTTCCTGATGTTTGAGCACACTTTTGTGTAAATATGCGATTTAATTTTTAAGGCCCTGGACACGAGTGCCTTAATTATTCTTTTTCCTAAATTATTCGTGCCATTCCGACGACGTCATTTTTTTTTTTAATTTCCGTCACGCTCCATAAACTTAACTTCAGCCAAGTGTTTAATAAACCATTAAAATATTTTCAAAAATAAATATATTTTCATAAATATTAAAAAAATATTGTTTAAACAAAGTGAACAAAAATAAAACCATCCCGCTTAAATTGTGCACACAGAAAAAAATTATCCGTAGTCAATAACTTAATGAATTTTCTTAAACAATTAAATGTTTAAAATAAAGATTTAATAGGGCCCTTAAAATTAATAAACAATATTTATTTATCTCAAAGGGCATTTCTCTGTACGAAAATCAATTTTTAAAAATGATTCAACTGATTCTTTCAGAAATATAGCTGAATTAATATAGCGAATAAAATTTGGAAAACTACGAATAACAATTTGAAAATTACAACTAAAATATATATAAATAAAGAAAACAAAAAAATAAAAATTAACAATGGGAATAAATTAATTGACAGTATTTTTCAAAAAAATGCAAACTAATTCAAAAATAATTAATAAATAAAAAAATACAACATTATCTATCTAGAAGAATACAATTCTTCTTTAAAGTGGAATAGAATAAATGCTTAAATCTTCCTCTCTTCTTATTCTACTTTATTCTCAAATTTTAGAACTTTGTGCAGCGACATTTAAAAACTTTTAACAAAACGGCTTCCAACGCCTTTTTCGTTCATTGCGAATTCTGTTCGTTACAGCAGAAAAGGAAAATTTGATTTTCAATATTAAGTTGCAATAAATGGAGAAAATTGAACGTCATTACCATAAGATATCTTCCTTCAATGAGTATCCGGAGAGTTCCATGTGCCTGATAAACAAGATGCTGTTGAAAATCGAAAATACTCTATTGCGTAGCCATCGTCAACGTGAGACCACCGGTATCAAGAAACTGTACAATTCGTTTTTTGTATTATTTTAATTTCACCGGCCGTTTTCACACTGTCGTTCAAACCAAACGAACTCACTCAAAACTCCTCCCCCAAACCCCTGGAAATACTACAACAATTACAACAAACCCGCCTAAATCAAATCAAATAAACTTGAGAACGAACCTTTCAAACGTGTGTGTTAAAGTGAACGAAAATAGAAAATTGCCATCGAAAGTAAAATTGTCGGAATAGCAAAACTACGAAATACTACGAATCGTCGATTGATAGAAAATAGAAAGAATTGACAAAGTAAAATAGTGATAAAAAAGAAGTCAATATTGCATTCATTTATGGTTGTTAGTAAACCTTTTGGGAAATGAAAAGTGAAAATTGAAAAAGAATTTCAAACAAACGCTCGAAAACAACATTAAGCGCCAAAATATAAAATCGCTGTTTTAGAAATCGTCAAAAGCAGCCACGCCGTGTTTCTTTGTCCCGTGTAGACACTGTTAGAATAGAAGTGCAGTTTCCTTGTGTGCGTGTTTGTGCGCGTGTGTTTGCTTTCGAAAAAAGGATATTTCTGAGGTCAACGAAGAAGGGCTTCAAAGCTACCGGCCGAATGGCTCTATCGCTTGTTGCCAACGCCGCCTCACACCAACATCAACCAAGTTTTTTCGATTTACAATCGTTATTCGATCCTTATTCGTTACAACATCAACAACAACATCAATACCAACAACACCATCAGCAGCAACATTTGAAAACAACTAAATTCCTTTCAACCGATTCAATGGATATCAACAGCAGCAGTAACAACAACAATAACAATCATAGTCACATATTACAGGTAATTATGAATTGATTTTGAGTTTTTTATAATTATTTTTTTGGGATCTGTTCTTGGTGTTGTTAAAGGATGTGTGCTCGGATACTACACGGTCAGTGCTGTTGGGAAGCATTTTAAATTTTTTGCGGTGGTTTTTTGTACCTCGCAAAAGATTTCTCTTTGTACAAAATTCAGGGTGGTACAAATCAATGTTTCTTTTAAAAAAAATCGTCTTTTTCATTTTATTTAACATTTACGAGGGCTGCTTTATATATTTCTAGCCTAATAATGAAAATGCGAAATTTTATCATCACAATTGGTTTTGTTTTTCAAAGTATTCTCCAGCTTGATTTATATACTTTTGCATGCGCTCAAACCAATTGTCGAAGCACTTTTTCAACAGCATCTTCTGGCGAGGAAAATTGTTGATCACGCATTTTTTTCTTGATGTGCGGGAATAAAAAAAGTCATTGGATGGCAAGTCAGGGCTGTACAGCCCATCAATTCGACGTTTTGGCCGTCAAAAAGGAGCTGGTTTAAGCCGATGTGTGAGAGCTCGCATTATCATAATGCACAATGATTCGTCTTCTCTAGTCGTTTTTCGAATTTTTCCGAAGACCTCAGGCAAACAAATTGTGGTGTGCCACTCAGAATTGACCGTCCTACGTTGCTCAAGCGGAACAGTCGCCACATGACCTGTTTTGCCGCAGAAACAGGCGACCATTTGCTTCGAAGTGCTTCTTCCACGAACAACTTTCGTTGGATTTGGCTCGCCTTCGAAGACCCACACGGTCGATTGCTGTTTTGTTTCGGGCTCATACGCATAGATCCATGATTCATCACCTGTGACGATCTTATAAACGTCTTTTGAAGCACCGCGATCGTATTTTTTCAAAATTTCTTTGCACCAATCGACACGGGCCTTTTTTGAGCGTTTGTCAAATTGTGCGGGATCCAACGAGAACAAACCTTTTTTACGGCCAGGTGTTCATGCAATATCGAATGTATGCTGGTGAAAGAAATGCCCAAGGATGCCTCTTTCTCACGGTATATCACATGACGATCTTGCATTATTAGTTCATTCACAAGGGCCGTTTTTAGACGACCTCCACGACCTTCGTCTTTGAGCGAGTGTCGGCCACAATTGAATTCATAAAACCAGTTCACAGTGCTATAGGATGGTGCTTCATCGACATACAAAGATCTAAGTTCATCGATGCTCTCTTGTCGTGATAATTCACGTCGAAAGTTGTGAAAATGATCGCACGAAAATGTTCACGAGTTAATTCCATTTTTTTTGGCCAAATTGATTGTTTCAAGTCACTGTAAACAGCACAAATGATGGTCGTACGTCAAAACGGTCTGAGTACATTTATGGTAAAAATGTCAAACTTTCCAATGGAAATGTCAGATGGCGCCAGACAACACTTAGTGTTGCCTAGGGCAGAAAAATATATAGCAACCCTCGTTATTTATATCCTCTTTAGGGTAAGGGTAAAAATATATGCTAACTAAAAAATTATCAAATTACATTATTATTCAAAACAAAAATGGCGTGGGGCCCAGTACATTATGGTTACAACAAGTGACCATTTGTATAAGCAAATATACGGGAACTTATGCTAAAAAGCAAATTTCACTACGAATCGAAATATGGGTTTGTTTAAAATATTTGGCAAAGATTGGAACTCGATCACTCGATAATTATTGCCATTTCTCACATTTTAATATAGAATTCTTTTTGTAGGGGTTTTTAAGACTCGACCTGTATTGATTGTTTAAACATTACGATTTTTACTCTACCACAGTTCAAACGAAATATATTAAAACTAAGAACGAGTTTTTTGAATTGGCTTCCGGAGCCATAATCGTTCAAGGAGGTGGAGTCAGTCACTTTTTAAGAACTGATCAGTGAATTTAACACGTTAATATCATATCAGAAATGTTATTTACTAGCATGTTAGTCTCACGAACATTTTGCAGAAACTTGCCTGGAACAGTTGCGGTGGGTGCCTCAATTTGGCCAATATATCTATTTCATAAACACACAGCATTGACTTTGGAAATCAGTTCTTCCTTAACGAATATATCATATCAAAAGTTATATTCTCTTAGATTGATTTGGATAGCTTATTTTCCAGTACAACATAACCAACCACTTGTTTATTACCAATTAAATAATTATTTGCTAATAAAGTTTTAATAAGGTTGGTAGTTGGAGAAGGGCTATGCAACTTAAGTTAGAGAACAAAGGGATGGAAAATTTTAAATTAACGCTGTAGCCGGTATATACGCCATTCTACAGAGTGTAAAGTAGGAAAATCTAGAATTAAAGCATGTCTGTTGTATTCGGGTCAATAAGTTATATTCGCCTTGTCGTTGAAGCGAAGTTTTGGATAGACAAGTGATTTTATATTAAATCACAGCCTATGGTAAACTCTACCACACAGGGATTAATTTCATAAAGCTGCAGATTTTTAAGCAGGTTTCTTAATAAATAACTGTACGTCTTCATTTCTAAGTAGGATTTTATCCTTGATAAAGTCCTCCTCAGTCTTTAAAAGTGCTAGAGTCAAACTTCATAGGCCTTTACAGAACCTTCCTTGTTTACTTAGTCTGTGTTATTATTTTTTATTCCACTTTCTCGAGTGCATCCGGTTGAGTCTTCTAAAGATCTCGGGAAAAAAACTAAAATCAAAACAAAAGCAATTAAACACTCATACAAAATCCGAAGACAGATGTTACTGAGTGCATTTTAGCGACGATTTATTCCACTTTTTATTCTCTATCATTTGCTTCCATTGTGTATGAGTGTTGGGCGATAAGAATCCCTTCGCCACAGCTAAATTAAAATAATATAATTTAATAAATAAATAGAGCTACCCAGAGTAGTAAGAAGTAAAAACAAAAAAAACTGTAGACTTTATATTTGTTTTGTGCTCAAAACATCACTGATGATACGAGAAGATTGGCTTAGCATGTACAGCCCCAAATACAAAAAAAAACTTGAATTATCAGTGACAGTATTAAATGCCCACCCGACCGACCTTATTGATAATACATATCTACAACATACATTTAATTTAATATTATTTTCACTAGGATTTATTAAATTCACACAATCAAGTGAGAAATATTCGTGTCTGTTTGAGTTTACAAGTGTTTGTTGCCTGGCTGGATTATACAAAGAAAAAGATCGTACGAAAAAAATCCAAGATTTGGTTTCTAAATTCTATTCGGTTTGGTATGAAATTTAAATCGATAACAATTTCGGCTACACCTTAGACTCTCGCGCTGAACTTTGTCTCTAGAAAAAATGTTTTTAAAATAATCGAAAATTATATAGGCGCGCTGTGCTTGACCAGACATTCGTTTATGTGTTAGATCAAGATTTGAAATATTGAATATATATTGTTTGTTTGTACGAGTATTTATAGAGAATGTGTTAATTGATCGTCGACCGTTTGTGTAAAATAAATGTTGTCTGAATTAGTGCAAATTAAAGTGAAATTTTTGTTTTATATGGTCTTTAAAAATGTCTACTAAAGGGTTATCAATTTTGTGGTTGCGAGTGTAAATGTAAATTAAACACGCTTTCTGATAGAGATTTGGATTATACATTTTTTTGATTAATAAGTGGTGGGCCATTTTGAATTTGAATCGGCTGTGAAAAAAGTACTGATATTTTTTTTTTTAAGTTTCTGGTTTTATTGGAAAGCTTGAACTTTGTCATTTAATATTGGAACACAAAATCATTCATATGAGTACCACAAATGGTTGGCAAAACCTCGTCCGATCAACCAATTCAATAAATTTTTCAGTAATTTTTTTAATGTTACGTGTCGAAAATCTTCAATGGCAACTTTGATTTCATGTTTCAACGCTTCAGTTGTCTCTGGATGCTTTGCGTAACATTTATCCTTAATGGCTCTCCACAGAAAATTATCCAAAGTGCCCAAATCACAGCCAATTGACATGCCAATTTCGGCTGGTTATTTGTTTTTCAAAAACGTCGATGGTTGCGTTGGCTGCGTGACATGTGGCCCCGTCTTGTTACACACAAATGTCGCCAAATCTCTTTGAGCATTTCGCGTTAACGCTCACTCATAGGTAACGACGGCGTCTCCTTGCTCATTTTCGAAGATAAATGGCTCAATGATGCCGCTAGCCCAAAATACACACCAAACAGTGACTCGATGTGTATGCATGGGATCCTCAATAGTCACGTGTGTAATGGCATAGCCACCGAGATAAAAATACGTTTTATCTGAAAACACGATTTTTCGGTAAAATTGTGGATCTCCATCCAAACAATCTTCAGCCCATTGGGCGAATGGGCTGAAGAAAATGACAAAGTTCAACCTTTCTAATAAAAGCAGAAATTTTAAAAAATTATCCGTACTTTTTTAAAGCCGATTCAAATTTAAAAAAAATAAATAACACACCCCTAATATTGTTGCAGTCAGTCATTTCATTGTCTTTCATGGAAAATCTCTCCGGTCTGGATCCTTTTAAGAAATTTTCAATGAATTGTTTGACCTTGTGAAGACTACCCCGCTTAAGTGACTCCACAGCTTGGTGTACACCTTTGACCTTGCTTAGTAAACGCCCTGCAAACCAAACCTTCAGAATTCTGTCAGAATTCTTTACGACAATCGGCAAAATGTTCCGATTTCGGATCAGAATTCTTAGCGAGTTCGTAACGAAAAACATATGAGAAGGTTGATACGAATTCTGAACTACTTCTCTGAGGGAATTCTGATGTTTTTGCCGACATTTCGAACCGATTTCTGACCGAATTTTGGACTGTAGTCTTGGGGAATTCGAAAGGAAATTTCGATTTCTCGTATCGAATTCTGGCATTAAGTCTTATTAAATTCTGATGTTTTTACCGACATTTCGAACCGATCTCTGAACGAATTCTGAGCTTATGTCATGGTAAATTCTGAATGTAAATAATCAAAAAGAAGAAAATATTTTTGTTCTACAAAAAAAAGTTGTAAAACATTTTCAAAAAGCGTTCGGATAGACTTTTAGTTACAAGCAGGGGTGTCTGCAGTTTCGGAGAACGCCACTTTACTATAATAATACCGCAAGCAATAATTGTGATGTAACTATGTTTAGTGGCTATACACTTAAGGGCAACCAGTTTTGCATTTAACGAGAACTGCCGGCAGTAGAGTTTTTCTCCGAACACAATAAAAATCAACAGCTAACCAAACGTTCAGAATTCTGTACGACAATCGAAAAAAATGTTCCGATTTCTGATTAGAATTCTTACCGAGTTCGTTACGACAAAAATATTGGAGGGTTGACATGAATTCTGAACTACTTCTCTGAGGGAACTCTGATGTTTTTGCCGACATTTCGAACCGATTTCTGAACGAATTCTGGGCTAATGTCTTGGTAAATTTTGAATGTAAACAAACAAAAACAAGAATTTGAAATATAAAAATACCTCAGACAAACAGTTAAGAATTCGTTAAGAATTAGTTCCGACATGCCTGAACACAATACCAATAACTGTAAAATATGTAGCAAATAACAAAAATTTTAAACGAACAGACTTCCTTAGATATATCATTTAGAATTCGTTGCGAGTTTGTTAAGAGAAGTCTGATCTAAAAATTAATAAAAATCACAAAGAGAAGTCTAAAATAATTCGGGCCGAATTCGTTCGATAGAGTTCAGAATTGTCTGGTATCAGACATTGTCGGCAAATTTGGTTTACTGGGCGATTTCCAAGCACTTATTCCCTTTACCATGCAGAAAAAAATAAAGATCAACTTCCAAAAGTAAACAAGTTAAAGTCGAAGTTCCTTTACAAACCCAATGACAGTTGTTTTCCATTCGAAATCTAGACAGAAAACTAATTTCATATCTTCTTTGGGAAATAATACAAACTTATTTCCAATGTCAATGTGGTGATATTTTGGTCAAATTTAGGCATCCACCACAACTGCTGTAGGAAAGCTTTTGTCAAAAGTTCGAGAGACTGACATGCTAGTGAATAACATCCATGGTCCCCTTCGTCGTACGATGCGCATTGATGAGAATGTGCTCAGCTGCCGCAGTCGAAAAGAATGCCGACATTAACGAGATGGAAACTCGCCGCTCAAAACATTTTATATGTTCTTATCCGGAGTTGAACCTTGTTTAACAGACATGATAGTCGTGCAACAATTTCTAATACATCAATGTAAACCTATTTTAATTAATGATGAGCCCTACAAAGGCGTGATTAACTGTTTTTAAATACATTGCTTGGGCAGATCTTTCGTGACAGCAAAAGGTCGCCATGTCACAGAGCCTACGCTACAATTGTCACACCACGGAGGCCCACAAGATACTGCTGCAAACATACTTTGGTTAAGTATGATAGCTTGGTCGTTTTTTTGTGTCAGCAAAAGGTCGTCATGTCACAGCGCCTACGCTACAATCGGACTTTTGCGCACCAAGCGCGCCTAGATCGACAACAGTGCCGGGATGACTGCCCTCGGCAGAATAACTTCAGGTCGATCCGTTACATAGAACCGTCTGTCTCGGATCGCCGTCTCGGTGATGTGTTAGAAGTTTTTTTTGTGGGTACCGTGAAGTACCGATATTGTGCGAACAATCCGTTAATGATTCAGGATCTTACGGTTTTTGAAAATTGATTTGACGAGATGTTTGCAACCAGCCGAGAGGGTTTGTCGTTAATTAGTGTAAAAAAGCAATTTTTTTTACGGTTCAAATCTTATTTTTTATACCAATGGTACTTTGTACTACTGAAGTCCCGCAACATCCCATTAAGGAACTCTGAAGGAAAGTTTCCCTAAGTAATAAAAAAGGCACCGCAAAGTATAACATTCGAAATATATTGTGTTAAATTTGTATGATGAAATATTAAAAACTACGCCAATGGTAGCAATTATTCGAATCATCCGAAATCAAAAAAAAATCGTTTATATACGAGTTAATTTATCGCTTTTTTCACTTTGATGTGAAAAACGCGATTTTTGCTGAAAGAATAATCCGGAACCGACTTTGAAGGGAACAACCCTTTAAAGTTTGGAATAACTCGGAATCTTATATAAGGCGCAGCGGCTTCTCTTCTTAGTTTTGCTCCGAATCTTCTCACCTTAAAAAAAAGTTCAAGGCTGACCTTTTAAATTATACGCGATTTTTACAATGCAGAATCAAATATATTCCAGTGTTAGTAAACGAACACCCATGCGAAACGGAATTGGTGGAAATGATATTGCGCGTTGAACATTGCTCTACGCGCAGTTCGAAGACTATGCGCAAGGGCAATTCTCATTGATAAAAATGAGTCTTCCGTATAAGTTATTTGATTTGTTGCCGAAGTAATCGTTGCCAAAGACAGCTGAAGAAAAACCTGGGCGGGTTTAGAAACAGCTGTACAGTCTGCCTGGTCGTAGCCAATACATTTCACCAATTTTTGTACGTTGATTCTGAAAAAGAAACAACAAAAAGGTCTCGAACCAAAATAAAAACTGTTCAAGTTAGTAAAAATATTCATTCAGAAATGCTCGTAATACGATTTTTGGTAAATTTAGAATTTCGTGATATTTAAAAACTAAAGATAGTCTCAAAAAACGAGTACCATTTTTATATTCTGTGGAAATCAATTATAAGTATATAAAATTTTTTCGGCATTAAAATAGTAAATATAAAAATCGTATGATACACAGCTCACAGAATTTTTCCCGTTTGATTCATATAAGTGAAGCCTTTCAAAGTAAGGAGTTCCAAAGCCTGTATTGGTAGGCTTTGGAACTCCGTACTGGGTCATGTCAATTCCTCAGCCAAGGTATTATGATTTTAATTTATTTATCTCCACATATTCCTTAACTTCCCATTAAGAATCAAACAGGATGAATTCTTCCAAATCATAGAACTGTGATCCATAAAAATTTCATATTTACTAATTTCTAATGCCGAGAGAAGTTTTTACGTGATAAGAAATATATCTCTAACTTGAAAAGTCGCCGCCATTAAAGATGCGAAAAACCGCCGATGAATAAAGTTAGATGTTCTTACCCGTATTTGAACATGGCTTTATTTGTGTGATAGTCGTGCACGCTAACACCAATTGCAAGTCGGATCACCTGACTGAAAGGTTTTTAATTCTTTTTTTTTATTAATATAAACATAATAGGTATTTTTAAAATTTATTAACACTTTTTTAAATGCAATGTATTTTTTCCAGCATACAAATCAATTGAATCGTAATTTAATGAGTGGCTTTCATCATCAACATTTCGGTGCTGAATATGAACCTGTTATAACTTTTGTTGATTCACCACCCAATTCCGAAGAGTCTTGGCCGGGTAAGTTTTCTCAATGCCGAAATAAACATAATTTGGTAATAATCCATAAAAAACAACAACTCGCAGACGATCAATCAAAAGGATCACCAGGACCACAAATAATCGACGTCCAGACTATCTACTCAAATAGTGGTTCACGTAAAAGACGAATGGATTGGGATCCATTGGACATAGGTCAGAGTGAAAGCAGTGCTTCCCAACAGACTGGTGAGCTGCCAGCAGCCAAGATATCAACACATCAATTAGCCGACATCAAGGATAAAGGATATAAAAAAGAGAAATTAAGTAATGGTAAGTTTAACTTTCTATATTTAATGCTTCTATGGTGACTTGAGTTCTCTTAATTTTGTTATTTGATTGTTTAACGACGATTTTTAGTATTAGGGAAGTCTTAACTTAAAAGTTTTTTTTAATGTCAATTGTCGGATGGCCATTTTTAGAATTTCGTTATCTCAAGCTTTCCTTGGTGAACCTTATCTTCATGGAGAAGCTTTAGTTTCGATCTTTAAAGCTCTTGTATAGAGTATGTGCGACGATACTAAAAGTGCCCTCGTTGTAGTTTCTATGCAGATGGAATGTTAAGTAGCGTATTAGTAAATTAATTTCCAAATCCTGTCTTGGATTATTTAAAGTTTTTTGCGATATGTTTTAGACGCTTTTTATAGCAGACTTTTTTAAGGACTCCATTATAAATTCCTTAAAATTTGGTACACAATTTTAAATAGTGTTCAAAATTATTACCCATTAATGTGAGGTTTTTCCGCATTAGCGTCCTACTTCAGCCCACTGTCATATTTTGTTCATATCTATGATGCATATGATAATTACTCTATTTATATTGGTTTATCGCTCATGTCCATGGCACTCCTAAACTAATAGTCCTTATCTCTAATACACGATACGTTCATTCATTCTTCTCGTCCTATCTTATGTTAAGATATTAAGCACTTCTAGTAAAGGGTGTAAATTTAGAATTTTGAGTAGTATATAAGTTAATGAAAATTTATGAATAAATTGAGTATCAAAACTTGTCTAGAACGATTCAGTCATTTTCGCCTTCTGCAACACTTCATAACATTTTGGTCCTTCGAACCGGATCCTAACATTTTGGTCCTTCGCGCCAGATTCTAACAAATAGTTCAAAATCTATAATCAATGATGCATTTAAAGTATAATTAAATTTATAATGGAATTTGTCATTACGTTTGTAACACCCCGTAGTGTGCAATACGCTGGGATCTCATAAACCCTGAATCATAAATCGTACGGCCATCTGGATATATCAATCCGTCTGTGGAAAACAAACAAGATTCCACTGTTACGAAAATTAACCAGAGCCATTTTGCTGATGTCCTTTGGGCAGCGTTTTCCCAATACAGGGATTCAAACATCTACTTTTAGAGAAGTGTTTCAAAATACAGTAGCATTTAATGTAAGATGCAAACTCTGGTAAGAGGACAAAGTTTAAGAAGTCTCAGGCATCAGCAGGCATCATTATACCAAAATAGCAAGTGATTTTGAATTCATTGATTTGTATACATAAAAGTGGATCTTTGCTTTTACTATAGGACGCCTTGATGTTGCGGTTAGTGTATACGACTATCACGGAAGTAACCCCGGTTCATATCCGGCGATTTGTTTGTGTACATAAATGTGGATCTTACTTTTACTATAGGCCGCCCGGGTGTTGTGGTTAGTGCGACGACTCGAAAAATTAACCTCTGTTCATATCCGGCGAGGAACATATAGATTTTTGCAGCAAGTTTACAAGTAGGAGATAAAGTTTACAACGTTCTCTATAAAATACAATAGTTATATAAATATGGCTTTAAAGAGTAGGTCCTGGTCTGGTAGTATTATATAAAATATATTCTCCTCAGCTTGCCGATTTTAGAGAAGTTCCCTGATTGTTACTTAATAGCACAGAGAGGGAAGTTAGTCAGGATCCTACTCAAAAATGTCTAGGTGGTACAAACATGACTCATAAAACTAAGTTGTAATATTCTATTCCACGGTTAGTGTAGGGTACCTAGGTACGAGTATAACCATGGTCGTCTGTGGAAAGCACAAAAACACTGCATGTACCTTCGGTATACCGGCTTAGCTGCTCAAGGCTAGTTTGGTTGAGACCATATGTAAACTTATCTACACAAATAGTTTAAAGGATAGTTTGTCTGGAAATTGAAAGCTTACCGACTTTTTCTCAAAATTTCATAAAGAGTCCCCTCGAGCGGAATATATGAACGAATGTATTCCATAGAGAGATGTAGGTAACCTAGGTATAACCATGTCGTCTGTGGAAAGCACATAAAGACTGCAGCTACCTACGCTATACCGGCTTAGCTGATAAAGGATGGTAAGGATGGTTAGATGGTTCTCAGGAAACATTTGTATCAAACAATTCATGGTAACCCTCGCTGTGTGTGCAGTGGCACCATCCTGTTGGAACCATGTATCCTCTAATTGCATTGCCTCAAGAGTCGGCTAAAAAAATCCTGTATCATAGTCCAGTACTGTTCGGAGTTCACAGTTACGGCCAAGCAGAGCGCTTCGGAGATTGCAGTACTGCTGCTCTAACTCTCTCGATGTTAAGTGGTGTTATAATCCTTCTCTCAGGTCCCATTCGTACACATGACACATTCCCCGCTGTTCTCAATGAAGTTACAGGAACTCGTCCGCGTAGGGGAACAGCGAATCGTAAACGAAAAGCACGCTGCACTGTAATGACCGAGTGCTCATTTAAAAAAAACCTCTCCTCACGTGTCCAATGCATGATGGCAACTGAAAGGAGGGCGAATACAAATCTCCCGTCAGTCACTATAAGTCACACACTCTCTCCACTCTCTTCGACCAACAGTGCCGCCGCAGCCTGCAGTGCAAAAAAGCAAATTACCGTGCTCTACCTTGTATAAGCCGCTATGCGCTAATCATTTCAATCTTTTTCAAGGCTGTGACGTTTGGTCGAATATTTATGAACTGTGTTCGCTCCAGTAATGGCAGTTTTGCTTGCTGATATAGTCGCTAACCAAAAATGCTTCGCTTTCAAAAACATGATTTCTTGACCATTGTTAAAATCTCCAGACAAAATTTTCTAGGCGCAATTCCCGAAATAACGGAGTTGTTCATGGTCGTCCCTATTCAATTTTGGCGACAGCGTAGTTGAATATTTCACTTCATTTGGTTTTGAAAAAAAACAGGTCCTTCGACGCAGTTCATTCAAATTTGTTATGGTCGTCTATGGATTGAATGTGGACTTCGATGTCTATAATCGTCCCCATTGACAGCACAATTTTATACGGTTGTAGGTAATTACTTATTTTACATTTTTTGGATTTTTAAAGAAACAAGTCCTTCGACGCAGTCCCAACAAACTCTTTATATTTCTATAAACTTTCTTTGTTGTGTTTTGTCTCCTATTATTTTGTTTTCTTAATAAAACGACAAATGAGACATGCCTTTCGTCTACCTCACCAAGTTAAATGCTGAAGAGTTTTATTTAAACAAATCCTGTGTTTATTTTGTTTAGTATTTAAACAATTCAGATACGAGAAATAATAATACAGTTACGACGAGACTAATACCAAGAAGAAAAAAAGTGATTTTGTCTTATCGCCGCGCCTGATGTTTACTTTCACAACTCGTGTTTTTTTTCGCGATAACCGCCTGAATTGACAAAAACAACTGAGAAATAAAGGGACAGCAGCGTTTTTTGTTGTTTTTAATTGACACAAAAAGGGCACCATTTTGTAACTACAAAAATTAAATTAAATTTTGAATTATTTCTAAACAAAAAAAACAATAAATATAGCATTATTTTATTAGCAGAATAAAATAATATAACATCCGTATGTAGTTCAAGGTTTTGTGTACGTTTGAAAACTATCAAACAATAAATCGCGAAGAAAAAGTTTGACAGCTTTAATGGAAATTTGAGTTTCACATTACTAATCGTTATAGTATTTATTTATTTATTTATTTATGTATATAGTATATTTATGTATGCTTAACTGAGTTAATAAAAAAACGCGTTATTTCCATCTGCCAATTATTTAAATAAACAGGGAGAAAACGTAAGCGCTCAGCTGAAAAAAATAATTGCAGTTTTTAAAGCACCCACCTTCGTAGGGAGGGTATATTAGACTTGTCGTAATGTCTGATACACTTTGCAATATATTCATTAATTTTAGGTCAATAATTTGCTAACTACGAGTACATTTAAAGCTTTTCATTTCAATTTAAAGGGAATTAATATCATTTTAAATCATCTTACATCATTTTATATTCTATAAACTGTTTCATATGTGCCATGACAAGTTTTCATAATTTTTATGATAATATTTTACAGAAAACACAAATTTTTTTTCATAAAACTTATAAATATTTTTCATAATTTATATGAAAAATTGTCATGAAAAATATGAAACTTCAGCATTCTTTTGCGACGACTACTTTAGTCAAAAATCAAATGACTTATACAGGAGCGTCACTTAAATGAATGAGAATTACCCTCCTACGTATGCACAAGCACAAAATAATGTTCTTGAACATGACGAATAATTTTCGTATTAAGACATTTCATAGAATATAAGAATATTTTCTACAAAAATGGAGCGAAAATTATGAAATTCATACAAAAATGTTGCTAAAAATTACGAATACAATTTTTAAAATGACTTTTCTACTATAAAAGATCTCCTGTATTAGATCAAATGACTTTAACAGTAGCCTCACTTGAATGAATGAGAATTGCACTCTTACGTATGCACAAGCGCAACGTTCTTCAAAATGATGAACAATTTTCGTATAAAGACATTTCATAGAAGATACGAATACTTTCGTAAAACACATGAAGCAACAATAGGGAAATTTATACGAAAATGTTCCTAAAAATTACGAATACAATTACGTAATTTTCTAGAAGCCTTTTTTTTAAAAGCCGGTTCGTAAAAACTTCTTCGCAATATACATGAAATGTATGAAGAATGTACAAAGAACACAATAAAATGAATTTTGTAATACCCTTATGTCCATACATAAAGGGGCCGATTGTTTCAGCTCTAGGGACCGTTCTGAGTCCCAATTTTATTTATTTATTTCATTGTAATATACAATGTCCATAAGGTCAAATAATCTATACTTAGTCCAAATATTAAATACAACTACATACTCGTATATGGATCTGTGAGAAAATGAATTTGTTGTTTTGGGCCCTATGGCCCATATAAAGCAAAAATTACGAAATTAAAAGACTTTTTTTAAGAAACCGGTTCGTAAATTCGTAAAAACATTATATAAAGAATGTTTCGTAAATAGTACAAGCATAATTCTTTCAGTGCTAGGACCTTGAACCCATTGAATGAATCCTCACATTTAGTCGAATCGTAGAATTAATGTTAGTTCGTAATAACGCGTGATCCATTTCGAGGTTCCCTACTTTTTTAGAGAAGAAAAACACAGAAAATTCAAATTGAATTGGTAATGTTTATTATCGTTTGAAAGAACATTCTTTGGCATTTATTTTTTGAAGATTATGTCTATCAAATATTGGCCGCGGCTACGTCTCAGCGCTGAACAAAATTTGGAGATGTCGCTTGAGAACGTCGGGCGGTTTCAGTTCTTGCACAAGTGTATTTTGTACGGTTTCAATTTAAGATCTCTACGTAAAATGCGCCAAGTCGTTTCATATGTCAGTCCGAGTTGCTGCAAACGGCGCCGAATCGACTCTCCACGGTCTTGGTGTACACTCTCAGCTACGGCCGCTACATTTTCTTCGCTGCGTGCTGGACGTGGTCTATTCGGTCGAATAGTATCCAATAATTAATGTTGGGTCCTAAGATGGTGTTGCGAATAGTACGCTCAGTAGGCCGATTATGTTGATCATAAGTTGAACGAAGTGCACGAAACACATTCCTCACAGAACGTGAATTTTCGTAATAAAGTTGAACGATTTGTAAACGTTGTTCAGGCGTAAGTCTTTCCATGATGAAATGCCAAATAATATTAAACCAAAATAACATGACAGCATGACCCGACTCACATATTGATCTGTGAAAAAAGGCTATTGAAAAAAGTATATCTACTTGGATTTCAATATCCTTATGTTCATACGTAAAGGGGCTGATTGTCGGAGGTCTAATGACCATATGTGCCTGTCTGAGTCCTAAATTGGTCCAGATCTTTAATGAAACCACATATTTGGATTTATAAATACCTGTATGTGCCCGAACTTTATTGGGCGGTTTTTGGGCCCCAGGACCCAATGGCCATGGTCATTGATGGGACGTTTAATTTGTCTGTGCCTACTATTCCACAAAAGATAAGTTATATTGACAAAATGTCAAAAAAATTAGTCCTCAGATAATAAGTCTTATAAAGAAGAATATTTTGCCCAATTTAGTTCATTATGAATACCCTTGGGTCTACAACAATAAAACAAATATAGTAATGAGAAACAATAACAAAACTGATCTAGCTAGCTTGTGGAGTAATTCACTCTTTCCAAAAAAATCGATCTTGGCGCGTAAACGATCCACTGTGGCGTGAGCTGCATAAACCACAATATGACTGTATTAATTTTCTTACAAAGTTGTTCCCAAAAGAATGTTTATTGAAATTGTTTTGCAAAATTTACCCAAATGCCATGTCGGCCTCTCCGTTTTAATCTTTTAGCTACACGCAGAGAAAAAATATGGTTACTATAATGCAATAATAATATGTTCTCCGCAATAAAAGTATGTTCGTCGCCACCATAGTATTGTTATGTGAATTTAATTTTGACAATAGTATGATTGTCGCAATACTAGTATTGTTGAAATGTAACAATAGTATTATTGCCAAATTAAACTATGGTTGTAGCAACAATATAAATGTGTTTGGTGCGACATAAGTATTGTTTTTTGAGTTTTATGTTAACAATAATATGATCACGGCAATCATACTGTATTATTGTAATTTTTCTTCATTTGTATATGCTTTTTAGAGCAATATTATTGTTACGGATCCAATGCAAACTTGAACTAACTGCTTAGGCTTTGGTTAACTAAAATATTTTTACTCGTAATATAAATAATTTTGGGGATCATAGTATAATTGTGTGTGATCATACTATGGTTGTAGGGATCATAAAATGGCTGCGTGTGAATCATACTATGGTTGTAGGGATCATAACATGGCTGCGTGTGAATCATACTATGGTTGTGAGGATTTTATTATGGTTGTATTTGAAACTTACTTTGGTTGTAAGGATCATAAAATGGTTGTGGAGATCATAGTATGTTTGAGTGTGAATCATACTATGGTTGTGGGGATCATAGTATGGTTATATTTGAATCATACTATTGTTGTGATGATCACAGTATGGTTGTGAGGACCATAGTATGGTTGTATTTAAATTATACTATTGTTGTGAGGATCGTAATATTGTTGTACCACAACCATATACCCAACAATAGTATGATGCTCTTTGAATATTGTTGTCCCAACCATACTTTTTTTCTACTTGTAGATACAAAAATTTATATTACATTAAGTATTGACCGTGGAAGGGTATTTTATTATTCGTTTCGGCCAATCGCTTAATTTTTTATTTGTTTTCTGCCTCTCGCACCTTGGGTAACGTTAAATCCCACATTTTCACACACCCTTTTGGCAAAGTGATAATATAAAATGTATTAAAAATACAATACATAATATATTTAACCTTTTAATAAACAATCATACACTTGCACTAAATACGGACGTGTTAAATGTGATGTTTTATTGCCGTGCATATCAAACACGCACAGTGGATGGAGGCAACATTTTTCCGTCTTCCAATTGCGTTTAAATTACATACAAAATGAAAAGGTAAACACTTACGTTAATTTATGAATGCCCCAATTGTTTGTCAAGCCATCTGCGTTGTGTTCCAGGCAATTTTTCCCGCCTATCATCATCCTCATATCATTGCCATTAAACAATTTCACACTTTTTTGATTTTGGAGTTAGTGCCCGCCTTTTGTATTCTTCGCTGTTTGTGTGTGTACTCGTATTTGCGACAATTTAGAATCGATCATTCATTAACATCCACCTGCTAAACGAACGAAACGTGTCCCCATCTCTTCCACCAGACACGTACGACTTCACTCTCAGCTCGATGATATGGCAAATCTACATTTTCTTCTACTTCGGATTCGTTTTGAAATGCTGTTAATTGTTACTGCGATTGCTACCACTCACGTTTTCAGGTTTTGTTTTTATGAATTTACCTATTTTTTTATTTCTGTCATAGGAAATTTTATATTTAGAGGTCTAGGGCGACGTGCGTGCGGTATTTTTCAAAAGGTTCGATGAATAGCACGCCAAAGCCCTTTTCTTTTGTTTCAAATAAATCCGAGTTTATGTCTTAAAATTTCATGCGAATGTAACTCGGTAATTATTTATCATGTTTGTATTAATTGAAGATACATTTATTGTGATAAGAAACAACAAGATGTCGTACGTCGTTTTAAATATATTAAATTGGTTGGGCCTAACATTAATCTGACGTTGTTGTTATTTGGCTAATAGCGCATTTATAGACCTTGGCGAAATATCCATCGTATCTTATGTTTTAGAAAATATTAACTTTCAGACCACCTCCAGATGGGGTGAGGTTTAAGTGTTCTTACATTTTCTCTCATATTCTGTAAAACTTTTCTATAAAGGGATTTTTAGAATAGGGATGTAACGATAGAGGGTTTAAGCGAAAGTTTTTATTAAAATTTATATCAATAACGTATTTTGCTTTTTCAAAATCAAATATATTTTAAAATTAAAATTGGTCCAAGTATTGTTACTTTTAATAAAGTACGATTAAATTTACCTTACGAGGGTCGCTATTTATATTTCGGATCCTGACAATACAAGTGTCCTAAGATGCAAACTGGAACTTTCATTGGGAACTTTTACATTTTTTAGCATAACTTCGTCGTCGCCAGAAGATGCTGTTAAAGCGTTCAAAAACCATGTTTTGGAAGTGTCTCAATCGGAGTGCTTCGACAATTGGACATTTTTTTTAGCATAACTTCACTCAGAACGTTTTGTCATTTGAGGGCGAATTGTTTTGTTTACAGTGTGTTGAAAAATTTATCTCAGTCAAAAAATGGAAATATCCCGTGAACATTTTCGTGCAATGATTTTTCACGATTTTAAGTGTGGGTTATCGAGACAAGAGTATTTAAATCAACTTGTTTCGACTTTTGGCGATGAAGCACCATACCAAAACCACTGTTAATCGCTGGTAGCAAGAGTTCAGTCTCGGACGCCGTTCGCTCCAAGATGAATTTCGTGAAGAACGTCCAACTTCGGTCACTTTGCTAGAAACCATCGATGCTGTGCATGAACTGATTAAGCAAGGCCGACATGTGACATACCGCGAGATTAAGGCATCCTTAGGCATTAGCATGACAAGCATCAATAACATATTGCATGTTCATTTGGCCATGAAAAGAATTTGTTCTCGTTGGATCCTACATAATTTGACGAATGCTCAAAAAAATGCTCGTATGAAATGGTGCAAATGGATGTTGAAAAAGTACTGCGGTAGCTCAAAAGCAGTGTATAACATTGTCACAGGTGACGTATCATGGCTCTATGCATATGAACCCGAAACAAGATGAGCCCAATCCAACAAAAGTTGTACGTGGAAGAAGTACATCGAAGCAAATGATTGCGTTTTTTTTCGGTATAACCAGCCATGTTGCCACTGTGCCTTTAGTGGAACGTAGGACGGTTAATTCTGAGTGATATACAACCACCTGTTTGCCAACAGTGTTCATAAAAAATGAGGAAAGATAATAAGAGAAGATGGATCATTTTGCATTACGACAATGCGAGCTCTCACACATCAGGTGAAACGATGAGCTATTTGACCACTCAATATGACGAATTGATGGGCCATCCACCGTACAGCCCTTATTTGGCTTGCAATGACTTCTTCTTATAGCCTAGCATCATGACAAAAATGCGTGGTCTACATTTTTCATCGCTCGAAGCAGCTGTTTAAGGTTTTGGAGGTGTCTCAAACGGAATTTGGTTTGTGCGCAAGAAAAAGTGTATTGATCGGAGAATATTTTGAAAAACTATAAAACCATTTCCAATGATAAATTATTATGTTTTTATTGCCGGACCCGAAATATAAATATCAACTCTCATATATGATTTGTTTTCCTATTCTTCCTGCCGTACTTTCTTCAACATTGTTTTTGATAATATTTTGCGATTTCTCACCTTAACCTCGAGGCTAAGCCCAAAGATTTTCTATGGGGTTGAAGTCGGGGACAACGGAGTAGTAAAATTATTGGCGTTGTACAGGGTGGGCCATTTAACATTTTAAATTTGAATCGGCTGTTAAAAAAATAGTGCTGATAATTTTTTCAAATCTCTGGTTTCATTGGAAAGGTTAAAATCTTTCATTTAATAATGAAACAAAATATCATTCATATGACTGCCACAGCTGGCTCGGCAGTGCCTCATTCGATCAACCCAATTTATTAGTACATTTTTTTTTTTATTTTTTTTTTTTTATTTTATTAATTCATATAGTAATACAAAAGCCCACAGGGCCAAAAAACCCGTATTACTTAGAAAAACATTCCCAAATAGAAAAACTTAAAAACTAGAATAAATTTTAATAATAAAAATGTATAATTAATTTCAATTGTTTCGGGTCGAATCTCTTCAAAGGCATTTCCATTTCATGTTTTAACGCTTCTATTGTCTCTGGATGCTTTGCGTAACATTTATCCTTAATGGCAGAAAATAATTAAAAGAGCTTAAATCACAGCGTCGAGGTGGTCAATTGGCATCACAAATTCAGCTAATTATCCGATTGCATTGGCTGTGTGACATGTGGCCCGGTAAAAACCAAATGTCGTCCATGTCATTCTCTTGAACTTTGGAAACAAAAAATCGTTGAGCATGGCGCGGTAACTCTCACCGTTGACGGTAACGGCGGCTCTCCACCCGCCCAAAATCCACACCAAATAGTGACTGAAATAGTGACGTTGTAGATGCACTGGCTTCTCAATAATCACCTGTGGGTTCTCGGAACCCCATATGCGGCAATTTTGTCTATTAACATAGCCACCGAGATGAAAATGAGCTTCATCTAAAAACACTATTTTTCGGTAAATTTTTTCATCTCCTGCTGAACAATCTTAAGCCCATTGGGCGAATCGAAAACGCATCGGACGGTATTCCGAGAAATTTTAAAAAATCATCAATACTTTTATTTACAGCCTATTGAAATTTAAAATGGTCCACTCGCAGAGAAAATATATGGTTACTATATGGTCTCTGCAATAAAAGTATAGTCGTCGCAACCATAGTATTGTTTTTTGAATTTCATTTTGACAATAGTATGATTGCGGCAATATTAATATTGTTAAAATGTAATAATAGTATTGTTGCAAAATTAAAAAAAATGAAAATATGGTTGTAGCAATAATATAAATATGGTTGGTGGAACAAAAGTATTGTTTCCATGGGTTTTATGTTAACAAAATTGTATTTTTTTAATTTGACAATGTTATTTTTACGAATCTTACGCAGTCATAGTAAAAATAATTTAATTTTTTCGGAACAAACTACGAATTAGTATAGCTGAAATATTTTAAATAGTTTTTTTTAATGGTTAATAAATCACTCCTATTATTACATAACTTATTTAATAAAATTCTCTATTGTTAAATAACAACTTAACACAATCTTTACAAAAAATTTTGGAGACTATAGTATGATTGTGTGTAAGTCATACTATGGTTGTGAGTATCATACTATGGTTGTACGTTAAACATAATATGGTTATGAGGATCATAATATGGTTGTGGGGATCATAGTATGGTTGAATGCGAATAAAAATATGGTTGTGGGGATCATAGTATGGTTGTGTGTGAATAATTCTACTGTTTTGAGGACCATAATATTGTTATGGGGTTCATAGTATGGTTGTGTGTGAACCATACTATTGTTGTGATGATCATAATATTATTGTGCCACAACCATATAACCAACAATAGTATAATGCTCTCCGAATATTGTTATCCCAACCATCCTTTTTTTTGCGTGCACCTAATATAACATGATAATACTTATAGTATCTCCTTTTAAATTTCGACATGAGTAAATTTTTCTTTGCTAAAAGACCGTTATATTGCTGGTCCTGAGCGCGAACACTTAAATGGCTGACACTAGTTCCTACGCCTACTAGTTCCTACGCCTACTAGTTCCTACGCCTACTAGTTCCTACGTCTATTTAGCGCGTCATTAATTTTTGGAAAAGATAACTAATTCTTTTTTAGAAGAAAGCAGTTGTTTTGAAAAAAGCTAGGTCATTTCGAAAGCATTTGTGATTTAAACAGTTTTCCCAGCATTAAACGCAGGGTATACTTAAAAAATATCCATATTTACTATAAATGGATTATTTGGATTACCACCACCGATTTTTAAGTACCTTTGTTCAGGGGTTTAAGCCTCAATACAATTAAGGGGAGCTCAAATCTTGAAACGCTTATTGTCGTATCTATGGCATTAGAAATAGGTTGGTTAAAATCTATATGATTACTAGTGTTCTTCCAGTATTTTAATCAGTTTGTGTCGGGAGACGTGGGCCTAAGAGGCTCCTCTAAAAGTACGGCCTTCTCATGGAGAAGAAATGTAACAGGTAAAGGGCCTGATGATAAGTCTGGGCAAATACAAGCAGACATGTTCGATTTTCTAGTTCCTCTTATTATACCAAAATCTATTAAGTCGGATTTCTTGTTAGAGACGGGGTCTCGTCCGATGAGTATGCTATAAACGCAGGGGTTCCGCAAGGCTCTGTTCTCTCTCCCTCTCTGTTTCTCATATTTCTCAATGACCTCCTCAGTCTGACAACAAACCCTATTTACTCGTTTGCTGACGACAGCAGCATCTGTCACTCATATTCGTTCGACCGTAGACCGGGCCTCACAGATACAGAGGCGATGAGGCAAAATATGACTGACACACTCAACGAAGATCTTGTCAGGGTCTCAGAGTGGGGTTTTGCAAATAGGGTCGAGTTCAATGCTAGCAAAACCCAATGCTGCCTGTTGAGCCATAAACGATCGACGGGCTTAACATCATCGGCAATACTGATGAATGGGACTGTTGTCAAGGGGTCGGATGCTCTTGATGTTCTGGGCATGAAAATTCAGTGTGATGTTCGCTGGAACAAACACATTTTTGAAGTGTCGGAAGAAGCATTCAAGTGCCTGGGTTTTTTAAAGCGGTGCAAGAAATACTTCACTTCCTCCGACCTCCTCAACATCTACATCACATACATTCGGCCAAAAATGGAGTATAACTCCCACATCTGGGCGGGTGCTTCAAGGTCTTCTTTGGAGTTTCTCGACCGGGTGCAAGGGAGGGCGCTGAGGCTTGTTGGAGATAGCAGGGTGGCCAACTATGTTTTTTCACTCGAGCATCGGCGGAGTGTTGGTTGCGAATCACTCTTTTACTGGTACTTTAACTCTTCTGAGATAGGTGATCTCATCCCGGAGGTCAGAGTTTTCGCCCGTAACACCCGCTTGTCTAGAAGTTCGCATCCATTTGTTATTGATTGGCCTACTGATCGCACGACGCATTACAGGGAGAATTCGTTCTTCAGCCGCGTTGTACGTATGTGGAACAGACTTCCCGCAGAGGTGTTTCCTGCCACGTACGATATGAACAGGTTCAAATTAAATGTCCATAAACATTACTCCCTCTTTCCTTCAATACCCTAACCTATCTTCCCTTGACTGATGCAATGCACTGCATATATAGGGGACACCCCCTGAGTGTTGGTCTTAAAAAAAAGGTCTGAAGGCCTGTATGTTGGTCGACCGGGCGATATAATCCAATTCCTGTTTCCGCTGCATTGGGCAGTTGTTCAGAGAAAATTTGACTTATGATGCCACCGCTCAAAAATCCGCATCAAGCTGTCGCTCTTTGTGGATGCATTATTTTCTCCACGTACTTGCGCGGGGTTTCCGCTTTTAAAACGAGGATGTTTGGCTTGTTAATGCGGCCTTTGAGACTCAAACGCGTTTCTTCAGAAACGGTGATCTTTAGAGCAAAATCCTTATCGATTATTAGGTTTTAGTAAGTGTTGTCCACTAGCAAGCCAGACTAACTTATTTTGAAAACTTGCGTACAACAGTTGCGGTGGGTGAAGTATTGGTTGTTTAAACTTATTTTCAATAAATGAATAGTTCATTTTTTAAGCTGTTCATTTTCATGTTCCACAGAGATATAATACTGACTTTCTGTCAAGATTTCGAGCGGGAATATGTCCAAATAACATATGTTTCAAAATAATAACACTAGATGGACAACCCAGTACATACATATGCATTAAATATGCATACTATTCGCTGTAATAAACTAAAGATAGAAACATTATTTTGCGGTAGGTTATGATACAATATAATTATACCTGATGCTATGTAATCATCACGATTGCATTGTAGATTTCAAGCGTAGTTACCCAGAATTATCCAGTGCACTATGAAGAAAATCTATTTGAAAATAAAATTCGATACCATAACTGCCTACACCGTAAAGCACTAAAAATCTAAATTATAATTTTGGATTTGTGACTGCAGCCAATTTTCGGCACGAACCACTTGAAGTATATTTGTATACGTCGATGTACTTTTTTGTACGTGCCAATAGTTCATTGAACCATTAACATTCATCTAATCTCGAAGCAGGCACAAACTTTTTGATACGTTTGGTAAGGTGGGTACAGCCGCCAACATTCGACTTAAGCCCCGTCGCCAAGAACCTCTACCAAAAGACAATGACAGACGCAATACAATGACGAACACCTTTATGAATATTCATTTAAATTGATTTCAAGTGTTTATTAACAGATTTTGTTGTCGTTCTTAATGTTGCACAGTGGTACGATTTTAGATTTTTATTTTATGAATAAATCAGATAATTGCTAATTTATAGTGTAGTTCGTTTAACCCGTTACTGCCTGCCCATAGATCGGCTCGTACGATTTTTATGAAATTGGGAAATTTATGTCCAAAAGACCATAAAAGTTAAGAAAAAAAACTCCATTGTCACCTGTGATATGACACGTGTATTTAAATACCCGTGCAAGGTGCTTGTTTGAAGTGCAAGGTGAATTTGCATCCCGCTACTTGCTTCCTGGATTATGACAACGGTATTGCACCAGATCAGAAGAAAATTGCTAAGGCTAAGTGGTTTATTTGTTTTAAGTATCATGTTTTCTTAATAAAATTACCCATTTGCATTTGACCGGATCTGGAGGCCAGGTATCGCTGTCTGATTTGTTTCACTACATAGTAGACAACTTAAGCTATTCGGTAAAATTTTTAGTTTGTACCATTTTCCTATGTTTGACAGCACTTTTCCGGATTATTTTCCGAAAGAAAAAAATCTTCGATTTTCGCCTGCAAAAAAAAGGATAAAAAAAACCTTCTAAATGTCTGTAACGGGATTTTAAAATTGTTTGAACTTTCATCATGGAGTGGTCAGATAATGAGAACCATATCGCTGTAATAGCGCTTTTTAAGTGTAAAATGAAAAAAGGCGATATTTTCAAAACGCTCCGGCCACTAGGCATTAGCCGCATGTTCGTCTACCGATGCATAAAACTGTTTGAGGAGACTGAAGATGTAAAAGACCGCCACCGGTCGGGCCGCCCTCGCTCTGTTCGAACACCGCATAGCATCAAAGCCGTTAAATCAAGAATTCACAGAAATCCGCTCCGAAAACAGAAAATCATTGCCCGTGAGATGAATATCACGCACAAGTCCATGAGTCGAATCATTAAAAAAGACTTGGGACTTTCAAACGACGTACCGGACATTTATTTACTGTAGCTTTAAAAAAAAAAAGAATTGAAAAATGCTAACGTCTTTTGGTGAAGCACGCTGATAACTTGCACAGAAAATTTTTGTTCACCGATGAAAAAATTTTTACCGTTCAGGAAAAATTTAACAAGCAAAATGATAGAGTGTATGCGCGGTCATCTAAGGAAGCATCAGAACTGATCCCAAAGGTGGAAAAGGGTCATCACCCAGCTTCAGTCATGGTTTGGTGGGGTGTCTCTTACGATGGGGTCACTGAACTGCATTTCTGCGAACAAGAAGTCAAAAACTCGGCCAAAGTTTACAAAGAAACCGTTTTGGAAGCTGTTGTGAAGCCTCTTAACAATTCCCTGTTCAAAACCCAGCCATGGACTTTCCAGCAGGATTCTGTATTGGCCCATAAGGCTAAAACGTCCTTGCCAGCATTCATTTCCTCCGAAGAATGGCCCTCAGGCAGTCTAGATTTGAACCCATTGGATTACAAATTGTGGACGGTTTTAGGGGACAAGGTTTGTCACAAAAGATACCCCAACATTGGACCTCTTAAGACTGCTTCGGTTCGAGTTGTGGCCAATTTTCCAATGGACGAGGTTCGTGCAGCTATTGACGATTGGCCAGTGCGACTTAAGGCGTGTGTAAAGCAAAAGGCGGTCATTTCGAATAAGTAGATTCTTTTTGGATACAATATACATAAATAAATATATTAAAAAATATTTGGTCCAAAAACATTCAGTACTTTTTATTTTACAGCATAAAACGTGTGTAACAGTAATTATGTCCCTACTAAGTATAGACAACATGTCTATAGTCGGCATAGAAAAGCCCTGCCAAAGATTGATTGTAAGTTTTGGACCTTATTTCAATGGTTTTTAGGCTACCGAATGGTGAAGTATACGAGGGTTGCTATTTATATTTCGGGCCCTGACAATATTAGTGTTCCCAGATGCAAACTGGAACTTACATTGGAAACTTTGACATTTTTAAGCATAACTTCACTCAGAACGTTTTGTCATTTGAGGGCGAATTGTTTTGTTTACAGTGTGATGAAAAAATCATCTCAGTCAAAAAATGGAATTATCCTGTGAACATTTTCGTGCGATGATTTTTTACGATTTTTGGCGTGGCTATCGAGACAAGAGTGTTTAAATCAACTTGTTTCGACTTTTGGCGATGAAGCACCATACCAAAAGCACTGTTAATCGCTGGTACCAAGAGTACAGTCTCGGACGACGTTCGCTCCAGGATGAATTTCGTGAAGGACGTCCAATTTTGGTCACATTGCCAAAAACCATCGATGATGTGCGTGAACAAGAACGACATGTGACATCCCGTGTGATTGAGGCATCCTTGGGCTTTAGTATGACAAGCATCAATAAGATATTGCATGTTCATTTGCCTGGGAAAAAAGTTGTTCTCGTTGGATCCCACATAATTTGACGAATGCTCAAAAAAAGGCTCTTATGGATTGGTGCAAAGAGATGTTGAGAAAGTATAACTGCGGTAGCTTAAAGGCAGTGTACAACATTGTCACAGGTGACGAATCATGGATCTATGCATGTGAACCCGAAACAAAACAGCAATCGATCGTATGGGTATATCAGGACGAGCCAAATCCAACGAAAGTTGTTCGTGGAAGAAGTACATCGAAGCAAATGATTGCGTTTTTTTTGGTATAACCGGCCATGTTGCCACAGTGCCTTAAGTGGAACGTAGGACGGTTAATTCTGAGTGGTATACAACCATCTGTTTGCCAACAGTGTTCGAAGAAATGAGATAAGATAATAAAAGAAGATGGATCATTTTGCATCACGACAATGCGAGCTCTTAATACACATTAGCTAAATCGACGAGCTATTTGACCACTCAATTGGCACCCAATTGCTTCTTTTTATTCCCTAGCATCAAGAAAAAAATGAGTGGTCAACGTTTTTCATCGTCTGAAGCAGCTGTTGAAGCGTTCAAAAATTATGTTTTGGGGGTTTCTCAATCGGAGTTGAAAAAGTTCTTCGAAAATTGGTTTGTGCGCATGCAAAAGTGTATTGATCTTAAAGGAGAATATTTTGAAAAACAATTGAACCATTTCCAATGATAAATTATTTTGTTTTTATTACCGGACTCGAAATATAAATAGCAACCCTCGTAGGCAGAGTAAAAGAAAAAAACTTCATTATGTACGTACCTCAAATGCAATTTTTTCTGAAAAAATTGTTCCTTATTTGCTCTACTCTTTAAATGAGAAACGACAAGATTGTCTTTCTGTTAAAGTGTACAATAAGTATTCGATACTTTAGCAGTTCTACCGATATGTTTAGGTATATTTATTAACATTCGGTTGTGGCAACAAATCTGTTTTCTGCGTGCATACAACTCATTACTTATCCTTACCCATTTTGCGCAACATTTAATTAAGGAACAAACGGGTATTCTTTCAAGACGGTTGGTACACGCAGAGAAAAAACATGGTTACTATATGGTCACCGCAACAATAATATGTTCTCTACAATAAAAGCATTGTCGTCGCAACCATAGTATTGTTTTCTGAATTTTATTTTGACAACAGTTTGCGGCAATAATAATATTGTTGAAATGTAACAATACTATTTTTGCTAAATTTAGAAATGAAAATATGGTTGTAGCAATCATGTAAATATTGTTGGTGCGACAAAAGTATTGTTGTTAAAGATTTACGTTAACAATAATATGATTACGGCAATCATACTGTGTGGTTGAGGCTATGAACAAAGCATAACAGGTTTTAAAGAATATGTGTGCGTATGTTTTTTTTGATATACAAAAAAACACATAGGCACGATACAGTGAATGGTTGTTGTCCATTAAAAAAACAACAAGAATCGGAAGGCAGTTCGAGGGATTTTTATTGTGTTTACTTTGTTTGGTGAAATACTCCAATACCGACTGGTTCTCGTTTACTTAAAATCTGCCTGCACTTAAGCCTATAGACATTGATCATGGTTTAATCACATTCGTTACTTGCGGTATACGTATAAAGTATTTCCGACTGCCGTTAAAATATATATTTTTGTTTCTTGAATATAATGGTCAAAAAAAAACGGCCTCAAATATGGCTATAAACTAATTTTAATGCAATTTAAAATAACTTACTTGATAGAAATCTTTATTTTTGAATAAGAACATTACCCAATCTTAATAAATAATTTTGGGGGTCATAGTATGGTTGAGTGTGAATCATACTTTGGTTGTGAGGATCATACTATGGTTGTATGAGAAACATACTATGGTAGTGCGGATCATAATATGGTTGTGGAGATAATACTATGGTTGAGTGTAAATCATACTATTGTTGTGAGGATCATAGTATGGTTGTAGAGATCATAGTATGGTTGAGTGTAAATCATACTGTTGTTGTAGGTATCATAATATGGTTATGTGTGAATCATACTATTGTTGTGAGGATCATAATATTGTTGTGCCACAACCATATACCCAACAATAGTATGATCCCCTACGAATATTGTCACCCCAACCATACTTTTTTTCTGCGTGTAGGTGTGCCGCCGGCTACGAATAAGGCGGCAAAACTTCATGACCCCTTGTTTCCATCTAAATCTTCCACTGTGACGTTCATACAGTGATTAGAAATATACGTGCATTATCAAATGTAAAATAATCATTGTGTTGTAATATATGACTGGCTGTATACATGTACGAGTACATATTTTTATACATACTTACATTAAACTAAGTATACATATAGTTGTGTATATACTCAGATCAGACTTTCCCAATTTAAACGTACATGTCTTCTGACAGAGAGCGCGATTAATATTGATTTAAAATATTCGTCTAAATACATTTCGTAATCAATTTTTCCAATACACCCGGCTTTCTTCTTATTGCTATTGATTTCATTCGTTTTTAACCTCATCAATTTCTCCCGACATTCAGTCGTATTCGGTCGATTTTATTTCATTAAGAAAAAACAAATCGGTGGGAAAGTTCCTTTGTTTGCTCTTGGTCGGCTCTTATCTGGCCACAAAATAATTTTATTAATCTCAATAAATGTTGTTTTCAAAAAAAAGTTGGTTATTCTTTTAAAAACACAACCAAAATAAGATATGCAAATAAAATATATTTGATCTTCAGTCGTGATAAAATAAAACGCTTATCAGTTGCTGTTAATGACTTGACGCGCGTCTCTGATTGGTGATAGAAAATGTCTGCTGACGCACTTGTTTAGAGAACCGATCGAAATCAGCAAAAATCGCCAAATTCCAAAAACAAAAAAATGAATAATTTAGTAAATTGTGATAATACAAATCGAAAAAGTGGCCGATATCAAAATACTAGTTATGCGGCGTCGGCTGTATTTGTCAGTACGAGTAAGTGTGTGCTGTCTGTGACTGTGTCTGTGTTGCCAATTTGTCGTCTAGTCTGGGATTTTTTTTTAAAAAACAACAAACAAACCGGAAAGTGATTTAAATTGACCCATATTAGCAGGCACACACTGGGGGGATTTTAGGGAAAGGTGTGTAGAATATTTGGATTTTTTAAATGGCTGCTGCGATTTGAATGAAATTCCTTATGAAAAATTGTTTCGTTGGTTTTCTGCAAATTTTTCATTAGCTGCTTTGGAATTTTAGGTAACTAAAATTACTCGTATATGTATAAGTATAGGGTGATTCGTCTAGAGGTATTTTTTCAGAACAAAAAAATATAAAAATTCAAATCAAGTGTGGAATCGTTATTGGTAATTTGAAAGGAGTTTTTATGGCATTTATTTTTTTAAAATAATTTTCTTCAAATGTTAGCAACTGTATTATGGAAATAAGCGTTCGGTGAAAAACGGGAATATCCGCTGTTTTCGACCAAAATTTTGTTTAGTGTTGAGGCCCATTTCTGGCTGAACGGCAAAGTCAATAAACAAAATTGCCGCATTTGGGCTGAAGAGCAACAAGAAGAGGTTCAAGAGGTGTCATTATACCCAGAGAAAACCACGGTTTGGTGCGGTTTATAAGCTGGTGGATTCATCGGTGCATATTTTCTCAAAAATGATTATGGCTGGAACGTAACCGTGAATGGTGCTCGCTATCGCGCCATGATATCGGTACCGATATTGAAGCCCGTAATCTTGACGACACTTGGTTTCAACAGGACGGTGCCACCTGGCATAACAATGGATCTATTGAGAGGTCATTTCGAAAAGCAACTAATTTCACTTTTTGGACAGGTGAGTTGGCCGCCTTTCTTTGGGGTTACGTAAAGACCAAAGTCTATGCTGACAAACCAGCTACGATTCAGGTTTTGGAAGCCATACCGGTCGAAATGCTCGAACGAGTCATCCAAAATTGGACCCTCAAAATGGAAACCCTGAGGCGTAGTTGCGGCCAACATTTGAAGGAAATTATATTCAAAAAATTAATGCCATAAAATGTCCTTTCAAATTACCAATAAAGATTTCATACTTGATTTGAATTTTTATATTTTTTTTTGTTCTGAAAAAATACCACAAGATGGATCACCCTATACAACTTAAATTCAGTTTGTCAAAGGAAAAACATTGGTAAATCATAGAATTTTGTGTACAATGCGTTATATTTTTTTAAAGATTGACCGCAAAAAGTTTATCTAAAGATGCTAAATACAGCTACTATCAACACGAAATCCCTTTAAGCGGTTGAACCTGAGCAAGGAGTTGAAAGTTTAATTAAAACTATGAGACTTTGAATAGTGGAACACTGGCAAATCGTCAATAGCTGCACGAACCTCGTCCATTGGAAACTTGACCACGGCTCGAACCAAAGCAGTCTTAAGAGATCCAATGTTAGGGTATCTTTTGTGACAAACCTTGTCATCTAAAACCGTCGACAATTTGTAATCCGTTGGGTTCAAATCTGGACTGCCTGAGGGCCATTCTTCAGAGGAAATGAACGCTGGCAAATTGTTTCGAAGCCAGGCCTGGGACGTTATAGCCTTATGGGCCGGCACAAGATCCTGCTGGAAAGTCCATTCTTAAGAGATCCAATGTCGGCACAAAATCCTGTTGGAAAGTGCATTGCAGGTTTTGGAACAGGGAATTGTTAAGAGGCTTCACAACAGCTTCCAAAACGGTTTCGTGGTAAACTTTGGTCAAGGTTTTGACTCCTCGTTCGCAGAAATGCAGGTCAGTGACCACATCGTAAGAGACACCCCACCAAACCATGACTGAAGCTGGGTGATGACCCTTTTCCACCCTTGGGATCAGTTCAGACGCTTCCTTAGATGACCGCATACACTCTATCATTTTGCTTGTTAAATTTTTCCTGAACGGTAAAAATTTTTTCATCGGTGATAAAAAATTTTTTGTGCAAGTTGTCAGCGTGCTTCACCAAAAGACGTTTGCATTTTTCAATCCTATTTTTGTTTAAAGCTGCAGTCAATAAAAGTTCGGTACGTCGTTTGAAAGCCCCGAGTCCCAAGTCTTTTTTAATGATTCGACTCATGGACTTTTGCGTGATATTCATCTCACGGGCCATGATTTTCTGTTTTCGGAGCGGATTTCTGTGAATTCTTGATTTAACGGCTTTGATGACATGCGGTGTTCGAACAGAGTGGGCGGCCCGACCGGTGGCGGTCTTTTACATCTCCAGTCTCCTCAAACGATTTTAGTGGCCGGATCGTTTTGAAAATATCGCTTTTTTTCATTTCACACTTAAAAGCGATATTACAGCGCTACGGTTCTCATTATCTGACTACTCCATGATGAAAGTTGAAACAATTTTAAAATCCCGTTACAGACTAACGCTATTGAGGTTAGCTTTCAAAACCCATATGACATTAACGGGGTATGTTCAGTTCTACTATTGAAATGGGTGTGTTCAAAGTTGTAACAGTATTTATGTCCCTACTAAGTATGTAAATATAAAAGCAAGAGGTCTTGAGCCGGTTAATCTCTGTTCAATGTGTAAAAGCAACAGACCCAAATAAAACAAACGAGCTAAACGTTTTTTTATTTTTCTAAGTTATATATATTTTTTGCTTTTTTGTATATTTCACAGATTTATAACAAAATAAAATTATAAACATTTGATTGTTAAAAATTTACTTTTTGTTTCGTTGAACCCTATTTTTTGTACTTATCTGTAAATGCCCTATTGACAGACGATAAGTAGGTGTACATACTATGATATGCAATCCCTGACGAGAGGGTATAACAGAAAAAACGAAATCGTATAGCTACCTGTAGGGTATACATATCAACGTTTTTTTAGTTTAGTCTTAAATCACCGGAAGTACTTAATGTATTTTCCAAATAATTTAGAATTTTCGAAACAAAGCGAATATAAGTAATAGCCATTATTATATGACATAAAATAGTATTAACAATTTGCAATTAACTACGTAAACTATAAAGTTTGAAGTAGATATGTTAAATCACCGCTTTTTTCGTTTTAAGTCACAAACAAAAACTATTTGTTGAGTTAATCGTTTTTTAATTTGTTTTATAAAACTTTAAACATTTTTGCAGGTCGTGGTAACTGGGCCGATGATATAGGTTTCGATTTGAATGCTGAATTTAATACCAATTCATATTTAAACAAGTAAGTAAGCCATTTTCTACAAAACTTGATATATTTTTTGACCAAACAAAAAAATTATATCTACAATTAAATTTTTTAAACATTCATTTGCTTATCTTGTTTTACATTTTTATGCCTCCCCTTCCCACCGTAGTGAGTCCTTCATGTCATTTTCATCGGGTCTGCCCCCCGTTCTCAAACAAGAGCCGCAAACGGAGCAATTGAAGATTAATAAGAGTTCATTGGACATTCCAAGTCCGAGTAATACGGCCACTGTTAACATTCAAAAGCATGATAAGCCCACAACGCCGACCGGCCACATTGAGTCGTCGTCGTCGTCATCATCTGCGCCAACTGCAGCCGTAACGCCCGAGAAACATAAGAGCGATTTGATTGACAATCATTGTGCCTGTGGCTCTCCGCAGGGTAATAACCACCAGAAAATTGTGGAACAAAGTTCGCAACCAATCAAGGGAAATAATGTTCATAATGATCAGGGTGAGTATGAGTTTTTCGAATGATTCTGATTTATTGTTTACGTAAAGTGTTTACGTAAAATCATCTTGCAAGCGGTATTGAAAAATATTACACATTGTAAATTTAAATATTGAAAATGTTTTGAGAATGATAAAATGATTAATCGGAACCATTAAGTCCTCGCCTGGCAAATTTTGGTGACATCCATCTTCCTACAAGATTTCATACTTTTAAACAGAAATCGATTATGCCAAGAAATTAATTAAACAAAAAACGATTAAACACAAATCGATTATTTTTTCAAAGGAATATAATTTTACTCTAAACCAGTTAAAGAAATTACTTAATTTAAATTATAGCTAGATAGTGTTAGTTCTTTTTTAGCCACTTTAAAAGTTTAATTCAATGGTATATCCTCTTAACCTTTGGCTTACCAATACCCATGTGGATGACTCTTTCGATATTATTTCATTGACAATACTTGTAAGTTTTTATTGGCTGAAGCTAAGTTTTTAACTCTTTAAAGATATCGATAAAATGGGCCACACACTAACCATTACACCATGTCAGGTAACGAAGTATTAATATTGTCTATACCATAATCGTCCTTGAACCCTAACCGACTGTTCCCTAAACTCGAAGCTCTATCATTTATCAAGAAGCGAACTCTTTCAAGAAAGTTCTCTACCCCTTTTCTTTATTTACAAACCAGGTTCGCCACTTTTCAATCCCACACAAGCGGCAGCAAAATTCGGCTATTCCTATCTGACACCTTTCTGTCAATGTCCTAAAATGACTGTTTCTTGTCAGGACTTTTACGAAAATTCCTTATTTACTCTTATTGTTTAACCACGAGGTTTAAGTTCTAGTCATATTAAATTTAATTCATATGATCTATATATTTAAGTCATAAGCCTGCTGCTAAGATGTATGTCAGAATCCTGCACTGCAGTTCCTTCCTACGGTTACTTTTTCCATAATAAAGAATTCAATTTTCCCAGGACCACATGGAAAAAATTATGGTTGAGGATGTTTGCTTATCATAAAAAAAACTCTTTTTAATTGAATGGTAAGGAAAAGGAATTAAAATTCAAAAATAACGGTGTAAGATATTGAACAGGGTTATTCATTCACAACTGGACAAATTTCACCAGCGTATTTCTTGGCTCATTTCATGAAAATATGCCCATCTACGACTATGCCCGAAAGTGCAAAGGGCGAATATGCAGTGGTTTGAAAATTTTCGGATTGGTGGTCGGAGGGTACTAGGGTGAAATTGCTAAGTTCTGAACCTGTGATCTTTCTCTTAAAAGATAGCCCTACCTCTTACCTTTCAAAAATTACCTTAACAAAGAGATCCTAATGTTCCAAAGTTATGACTTTTTGACTGAGATGGATTTTCTTTTGGAAGCGAAATTATTGCTTTTCAGTCAAATATTCATTACTGTGGAACGGTGCAAGGGGCTGCCATTTCGCCCCTTGCAATTTCGGGCATGATCGTAGATCGATATATTTTCTTGAAATAAGCCAAGGAATACGCTGGTGAAATTTGTCCAGTCTTGAATGAATCACCCTGTATTGAATGTGTTTTTTATTTGAATTATGCTATTTTATATAAAATATCTAATCATCCAAATCCTATATTTGATGACTCGGTTTAATTTGTTTGGTGTTATTTCAGCAAAAGTATCCCGAGCTCGTCCTAAATGTTTTGCTTATTAATGTAGGCTAGATTTGTCAAAGCACCAGAGAAAGAAATCGTGAGACGAAGACGCAGAATAGCAGCAGGCTATTTAATGAACGCTCGCGTTAATTGGCTCGTTCGCCAAATTTGCCCTTCTCCTTTTCGAGCTGCAAATCTTTCGCTTATATGGTTTGTAGTAAGCACCGTCTTTAAGAAAACAAGGTTGCATCGATGTTGTCAAACACTGACCATAGATAGTCAGTGAACATATCTCTTTACCGAGGAACACTCGTCATTTTGAGAGAGAACAAAAATGTCTGATGTCGAACAACGGTCTTACAGTTATACTGCACGGTGACAATTTAAGGATCTGTTATGCGGGCATTACCTACCTCTTGGCGAAGGATTGAGGTCTATATAAATCCTCTGCTCCTCCATGGGTCGTAACACTCGCTTGATAAGCTACTCCACGCCATGTATTTACTCCTCGAAGTGCCGTTCCCATCAGGTCAAGCTAGAACAAAAGTTTTAGAGACTTCCTCGGCACCAGACTTAAGTCTCTGTTCCGACTTCGTAGCACATGACTCCTTTCCGTTCGATTTTCGCATACTGTGAAGCATCAATGTCTACACCAACAATTCGCTCCATGTAACCCACAAACATAGAAAATGAATACCAGCGTGATACGCAACTCCACGCCATGTATTTACTCCTCGAAGGGCCGTTTCCATCAGGTCAGGCTAGAAAAAAAGTTCTAGAGACTTCTGAACTCCTTCGGCACCAGACTTAAATTCTCTGGTCCGGCCTCCTAGCACATGAGTACTTTCCGTTCGAGCTTCGCATACTGTGAATCATCCGGGTCTACACCAACAATTCGCTTCATATAACCCACAAACATAGAAAACGAATAGGATTATTTGAGGTGTATTTTAATCTTGCAGGGGATCTCTTGGAATCACTTAAGGGAAAGCAGGTGACCCCACTCGTACTCTGCGGAAACCATGTCAGTCAGTTAATGTGAAAGCAGGTATTATATACAAAAACCGCAATTTCGATTGTAGATATAGCCGCTGAGCCAATAGTGGGACTTTCAGATCTCTGGTTAACATTTGCAATGCCTAATATCCACGACTTTGTCCGAGGGCCTCACTTCCTTCCTTAGAGCAATCTTATACGGATGTTGGCCCAATTTTTACCGCAAAATATGCAGGGTTGTTAAATCTAGTAACTAACAGCTTTTGATAAAAAAAAACAATTGCAATTAGTAAAGAGGTCGTTAATCTCAACCGAGTTTCACGCACACATAAGATAAAAACTTTCCAGCGGCATGTTTAATTAAAATATTATAAAACGCGTTGGGGTCTGGGTCGGCTCGAAATAACCTAATTATGCTTGTACTACTCCATTGACTCATTTGTGATCCTTTTTCTTTTGTTGTCTTCAAGGTCACACCGCTGCTATGCCACCTCATCAACTTCTAACCGTTGTTGATGCCAGTAAAATTGAACAAAATCCGCTGGGATGTTCTACACCCGCTGCAACCCCATCAACAGCAAATATTACCGCAGCTAATTCCGACGATTACAAGTGAGTTTGTCTTTCTCATCGAGATGAAAACTCAAATTCCAAACAATTAAACTCTTGTTTTTTACGGTGTCTTTTAGATTTCAATATATTTTAGCTGCCGCCACATCGATTGCTACCAAGAACAATGAAGACACTCTAACCTATCTCAATCAGGGTCAAAGTTATGAGATCAAATTGAAGAAAATCGGAGATTTATCCATGTATCGGGATAAAATATTGAAGGTACGTACCACCGTCCAACATTTGTTGCTATGCAAATATTCGTCATTTTTATTATGAAACAGAACAAAATAAAATTCAGGCACATGCAAAAAATATTTATTTATTTGCCAATAAAAATGCTATTACTTACTTATGTTTATACATATGAATCGGCTGTTGTTTGGCTTGAGATCTTGTGTTCATGTTGTTTTCTTTAAACATTTAGCCAATTGTCTTAATTGGTTTTAATGTATCTTAATTAGAAACAATTGCTTAACTAAAACAATAGCAACAACAACAACAAACCGCAACACTAGAAGAAATGGAGGACAGTAAGCAAAACAAAAAGGTTTGCAATAAATAAACACTCAGTAAAAAATTGTATTTATGTAGATAAAAGTATGAACTATACACGGAAAAAAATCTGTGGGAAAGTATTCCAAACTACAAAAATGTTCATTTCTGTTGTCGAAATTGAAATTTTTACCAAATTTGCGCTCAGGTTGCAACTTTTTGAAGAATTGACGTTCATCGTCATACAGTTCTAAGACGATCTGTGGATTTCAGTCCGTGTGGCTTTTGAAAGCACAATATCGACAAAACTAAACTAATTAGCTAGAATCCTTTGATTGGGAACGTCCACCATATTGTAAAAGGGAGAAATCTACTTAATTAAGTCCTACAACATCCTATACCAAAAAACAATCAGGATACTTCTCTTAAATCAGTGAGCTGTGCACAATATAATTTTTAAACTCACTAACAGAAGAAATCGACAGTGGGAAACAAGTTTCCTATTAGAGTACCATGGTATAGTTACACTTTTGCAGTATTTGCTCAGAAGATCTCAATAATTTCTGGACGAACCGTGACTTGAATCGGGACTGTAAGTTGAGAGGCACTTAATACCTCAGAAAGGGTCATGGTTGTTGCACGTTTTGGCTCATGGGACCCAACGAAATCCCTTAAAATGAAAACGATTGATCAATAGCACAGTAGCACATTTTCCAACTTCAAAATCTTGAACCAATTGAGACCCTCAAAATGTAAAGGCTTATGATTGTAGAAGAAAAACCCTAGCTGGGTTTTGAATTATTAGCCAATGTTTTTTTAATTCATTTTTGAAGTTTTCGACTGTGGGGTGAATTTTAGTACAATTTTGAAAAACCATTTACTGATTCTTAAGTCTTTTTCTCGTGAACAATTCGAAATATTTCGGTCTGTTGCTTTTACACATTAAACAGGGATTAACCGGCTCAAGACCTCTTTCTTCTACATTTAAATAGAAGACAAGTTTTTAACAAAATGGCAAAGTGACATTGATTTTCGTGGCTGCACACTGCTTTTATCTTGATTTCGGGTCCGTGACAACCCTCTTCAGAAAGCTTTGCTGCAACTGTTGAAAGTAAAACCGAACTCTATAAGGCCAGGCTCTCCCCAAACGAATGAGAACTACTGTTGAAACCTTACTTTTCAAGTTTTCTTGACACAATTGCCCACGAAAATACAACTCACTCTTGCCACCTCTACAGAGACTCTACATCGTTTGTCCCTCTTCGGCAAATTTTTGATCTTAATTAGATCTACAAATTTTGCATTGAGATAAAATCAAAAAAACAACATCTTACTCAAAACAACAAAACTGTCAAAAATCGTAAAATTTTGTCATATTTTTCTATGGTTTTTCACACTTATTTCAGAAATGGCTACGTACTCGAACAGACAATATATGTCACAGCGCATAGAGAAAGGGACCTAAGGGTAAAAAAAAATCAATTTTCACTTTTTTTGATGTGGACAACATCTGAGCATCGAATGAGACCGATCCCATGCTCCAAAAGTGTTCCCTCCCAGAGATATGCGCGTTTTATGAAAGTGATGGTACACCAAAGATACACGTATTCAAATCTTTAAAATGGCTCTCCTGAACAAAACTGGTTTTTACCCTTAGGTCCCTTTCTATATTGCGCGTCACAAATGACAAAAATATTGCCAAAAGCAAAACAAACAACTCTTCACTAGCCGATTTCATTTGATGATTCCTTTACATAGTTATAGCCCCACAAAGTCTTCAAAAATATAATAAAGGACCAAGAAATTCCTTTCTTTATCGACTTTAAAAGAGCATAGCATTTTTAATTTCTATAAACATACAATTGAAAGTGTTTTTTTGAATGTTTGATGACTTTGTGGGGCTATAACTATGTGAAGGAGTTATCAAATGAAATCGGCTTGTTAAGAAGAGTTGTTTGTTTTGCTTTTGGCTATCTATTTGACATATATTGTCTGGTAGAATAGTAGTTTTTTTTCATTTCCTGGGAAAGCGGTAAAATTGCCTGGGATCCCGGCCGGCAAATTACAAAATATTAATTTCCTTAACTTTTAACGTCTTTTTGTTAAAAAAAAAGGTAAAGCAATCAAGCAAGTAAATACACTCATTAATAAAATAAGAACATGGATTACACTTTTCAGTACCATAAACATTTTTAGAAATGTTCGATCCTTACAAATTTACCCCAAAATGTTAGACCCCGGCTAACATCTAACTATCGATTTTTGTTTCAAAACACCTACGAACAATGCATTATTAACGAGTGACTACGGACGGAACAAATAATAACTGTAGGGTGATCCATCAAGAGTAATTTTTTCAGAACAAAAAAAAAAATTATCTTCAAATGTTGGCAATTATATTATGGAAATGAGCGTTCGGTGAGAAACGGGAAGATTCGCTGTTTTCGAACAAAATTTTGTTCAGTTATGAGGCCAAGTTCTGGGTCAATAAAAAAATTGCTGCATTTGGGCTGAAGAGCAACAAGAAGAGGTTCAAGAGGTGCCATTATGCCCAGAGAAAACCACGGTTTGGTGCGGTTTATGGGCTGGTGGAATCATCGGTCCATATTTTTTCAAAAGTGATAATCGCCGGAATGTAACCGTGAATGGCGTTCGCTATCGCGCCATGATATCGGACTTTTTGGTACCTGCAATTGAAGCCCGTAATCTTGACGACATTTGGTTTCATCAGGACGGTGCCACTTGCCCTACAGCTGCTCATACTGACTTCCAAAACCTAAATCGTAGCTGGTTTGTCAGCATAGACTTTGGACTTTACGTAATCCAAAAGAAAAATGTCTAAAGGTTTGATATCACTCGATCTAGGCGGCCAACTATTGGCCTCCCAACAGATCCAATGGATCTATTGAGACGCCATTTCGAAGAGCAGCTAATTTCACGTTTTGGACAGGTGAGTTGGCCGCCTAGATCGAGTGATATTACACTTTTAGACATTTTTCTTTTAGGTTACGTAAAGTCCAAAGTCTATGCTGAGAAACCAGCTACGATTTAGGTTTTGGAAGCCAACATTACGCATGTTATTAAAGTCATACCGGCCGAAATGCTCTAATGAGTCATCCAAAATTGGACCCTCAGAATGAAAACCCTGGGGCGTAGTTGCGGCCAACATTTAAAGAAAATTATATTCAAAAAATAAATGATGTCCTTTCAAATTACGAATTAAGATTCCACACTTGATTTGAATTTTTATATTTTTTTTGTTCTGAAAAAATACCTTTTATCGTGAAAATATAAACCATTGGCACTGTGTACAGTTTCGTTCAGTTTTTCGTTTTTTAACTTTTGAAAAATATGACAACTCGACGATTCAGAATAAGAAAAAAATCTTTGAACCCTAAATGCCCAAATATGATTGGTGTTTTAAACAATGTTTTTCGCCGAATCTATCCACATTTAATAGGAATCCGTAATACAATTTAGTTTACTAAACTTATCTAGTAGGGACGCTGCATCTTAAATCGTAATGACTGTGAAATATTTCAACATAACTCGAAACCCAAATTTTTCTAAAATGGTACGGGATGAAGAAACCGATTTTTAGCAAGAATAGTTATTTTAGTAATGTCTATTATTACTAAAAGTTTTAGTTGTATTTAATGTCGCATCCTTAAATATATTTCGATTACGTTGTGAAATACCTGGGTTAACTTTGAGCACAGCACCATTCAGTTTTTAACTTTCAAAAGGTTTATTTCCTACGAAAACATAAAAAAAAATTTTGTCCAGTCCACATATTAATAAAAACATCACCTATTAAGAGCAGAAATTTATTAATTGATGGTCAATCAAACTCAAATTCCAACGATTTACTTTATACTTTCTTGTTCTTCCACTAAGTTTATTTAAAGAAAATCATCTTTGTGGGTTTTTTAAAAACCCAGGATTCCGGATGAATATTCTCGAAAAATCGGAAAACGTAAATAACTAAAATTGCCGAAAAATACCGGTACTAAATCCCGAGAAAACACTTGTACCGACAAACAATGCTATATAAATCTTTTATTGACCATACCAAAATTGCCGGAAAATACCGAAAGGTAATCGAACAACAAATAATTCAAACTGCATTCAACTAATGTAATCAAATTGTTTGCTGTCTGTATCATAATATAGCATTGTCTGTCCAACTGAATGTAAACTAAGATTATCCTTATACCGTGATTGTTGCAATGGTACTTAGTAATGATACATCATAAAAATCGTGAGAATTCTCATGATGTCTAATGTCATCACTAAGGCCCTTGCTTTAAAGTGGAATGAAATTAAATTCTTTGTCTTTTTGATGCCTTGTCTTCGATTCTCTGAACTTCTTCCTTAAAAGATTATCACTTTGTCTTAGGACTCGTTTCTGATTGAATAGTTGGACTAAGCCTTTCCCATTATGCTGTAGATTGAAGTCATTCGACGTAGACATGCTACTAGTTTTTCGTAAATAGGAATAGTGTTGCCGTTTTGTGAAAACCTTGGATTGTTAGTGAATACGCATATATGGGGTCTTGTAGCCTATATTTCTGGCCTAGCGCCATCCGACATTTCCATTGGAAAGTTTGACATTTTTTAGCATAAACGTACTGGGAACGTTTTGACGTACGACCATCTTTTGTGTTGTTTACAGTGACTTGAAAAAATCAATTTGGCAAAAAAATGGAATTAACTCATGATCATTTTTGTGCTATCATTTTTCACAACTTTCGACGTGGATTATCACGACAAGAGTGTACCGATGAACTTCAATCTTTGAATGGCGATGAAGCACCTATATCCTATAGCACTGTGAAAAACTGGTTAAATCAATCCAATCGTGTCCGACGCTCGCTCAAAGACGAAGGTGCCAGAGAATATTGATGCCGTGCGTGAACTGATAATGCAAGATCGTCATTTGACATACCGTGAGATAGAGTCATCCTTGGGCATTTCTTCCACCAGCATTAATTCGATACTGCATGAACACCTGGCCGTAAAAAAGGTTTGTTCTCGTTGGATCCCGCACAATTTGACAATCGATCAAAAAAGGGCTCGTGTCGATTGGTGCAAAGAAATTTTAAAAAAATACGATCGAGGTGCTTCAAATGACGTTGATAAGATCGTCACAGGTGACGAATAACGGATCTATGTGTATAAGCCCGAAAAAAAACAACATCGACTTCCAAGACGAGCCAAATCCAACTAAAGTTGTTCGTGGAAGAAGCACTTTGAAGCAAATGGTCGCCTGCTTCTTCGGCAAAACTGATCATGTGACGACTGTTCCGCTTGAGCAACGTAGGAGGTCAATTATAAGCGGTACACCACAATTTGTTTGTCTGAAGTCTTCGGAAAAATTCGAAAAACGAACAAGAGAATACGAATCATTGTGCACCATGACAATGCGGGCTCTCACACATCGGCTCAAACCAGCGCCTTTTTGACCGGCCAAAACGTCGAATTGATGGGTCATCCGCCGTACAGCTCTGACTTGGCACCCAATGACTTATTTTTATTCCCGCAAATCAAGGAAAAAATGCGTGGCCTACAATTTTCGTCGCCAGAAGATGCTGTTGAAGCGTTCAAAAACCATGCTTTAGAGGTGTCTCAATCGGAGTGAAAAAAGAGCTTCGGCAATTAGTTTGGGCGCATGCAATAAATCACCATTTTTGTTGATAAATGTTCGCATTTTCATTATTAGACCAGAAATATATATAGCAGCCCGTAACATGAATATATAGCGCAAGTTTAATTTTTTTTAGTAAATTTTCAGTTTAAAAGTTTTTATATTTTCATTAGAGGCAAAATACTGTTTCCTTAGACACTTGAATTAATCTTAACCATGAAAGGGAGTATGTCCTTTATGAGGAATGGAAAATTAAATACAGCCTTAGTGTAAGTAAATTTTTCTACGAAATGAAGGCGGCATTTACGAGGTGGAATGGAAAACAGCCGCTAATAATTTTTTAGATATTACACGGCCGTGAACCCGGCTTTTCATGTATGATAGTAGCGCACACTAACCATCACATTAGTAGGTGATATATGTCTTCTATATTTTAAGGGATTACACGTAGACCTAATACAAAATCTAGCCAATTTGCTTTAAATATGGCTCCATGTGGCTACAACATTTTTTTTTAAAGATTTTTTTGCGGATTTACTCAAATTGAGCAATATAATTTTTGCTGAGTGTATTTTTTTTATTAAATCTTCTGAGTCATTTCACTCACATGATGTCCCCATGACAAATCAACCAACCAAAAGAAGAAAGAATAAATTAATTAAGACATTTTGATTAAGGAGGTCATATCCATATAGATTTCAATTATTTTGTTTTGAATATAACATTTCAATTTCATACATCTATACATATGTACGAGTATTCATTTGTATTTTTTTGTTGCAGAGCGTTATCAAAATATGCTTCCACGAGCGTCGCTTACAGTACATGGAACGTGAGCAAATGCAACAATGGCAGGCTTCACGTCCCGGTGAACGCATAATTGAAGTTGATTTGCCACTCTCCTACGGCCTGTGCCATGTGTCCCAGCCACTGAATCCCAACTACTTGAATACGGTGGAGATCTTTTGGGATCCCATGAAGGAAGTCGGCGTCTACATCAAAGTTAACTGCATATCTACAGAGTTTACGCCAAAGAAACACGGTGGCGAAAAAGGCGTACCATTTCGTTTACAAATCGAGACATACATAGAGAATACCAATAACAGCAACAACGGCAATAACAGCAACAATACTTCGACCGGTAACAACAGTAGCAATTTGACGACTACTGGTCCGAAGACACCACCTACACCAGCACCACCCTCGCCTTTGGGTCTTGGAGCCGCCGGTGGTTCGCCTCATAGTCAGGCTGGAAATTTGACACCGAACAACCTGTTGAATCCAGGTGCCAAGCAGCCAATCCATGCTGCGGCTTGTCAAGTAAAAGTAAGTGAGATTTTGTTTTTTTATTTAATTTTAAACTATTTTGATGAGATATGACATTTTAAGGGCCATCTTTGTACAAATTTACAAATGGTTTTAAATTTTTATTTTTTTATGATGATTATTGTAAGTTTTTATGTATACTTGGGTTAAAAAGCAGGATTTTATTATGGCATACTTTTAGTAAATTTTAATATGATTTTTGGGCCCCCATTAAACCAGCCTGTACTGTTTAGAAATAGCTTGAGCTTGATTATTTTAATCTTGTTGATGTCCGATATGAAGGAGTATATTCTCAAAACTTGGCTTTTTTCGGCAAGGAGCAGGTCATGAGGTGTTAACTACCTTAATGTTGACCATATAGTACGATAGTAAAGATTTTAGCCTCTTTATATCGCAGATAGCCCAGATTTACCTGGCCTTGCCCTTTCAGAAGCTTGTCTAAGAGCTTCTACTCTAAGAGACCCTTGTTGTAAAGACTACTATTTTTCGCTAAGATAGAACTTACGAAAGGGTTAGCTGCCGAATCATCATGAATGGATTTACGCTTCAACAACGCTTCCATATTTTCCTAATTTACATTGAAAATCAGTCATCTATTCGCGCAACTTATAGACGACATCGTGATTACTGCACTCAGAAAGCCCGGTTTTATTTTAAATGTTAATACCTTGTCTGGTCCGATTATTTGCTCTATCGTTTCCCGAAAAGCCTCTGAGTCCATGGGACAGTTGTGGGCCGTTCTTGAGCTCAGGAATACAGCTTGCCGATATTTAATCGCAGTCTGGCTGTCAGAGTAAAGGTCATAACTATTTTTAAGTTATTCAAAATTAATTTTTAATTGTTTTTTTGTGAGCTCGAAAAAATTATCCGATTTTAATTTTTCCAGCAAAAAATAATTTTTCTAAAATTATTATATCCTCCATGACAAACTACATTTGTCATTACGTTTGCAACACCTTGAAATATTAAGCCGAGGCCCTCGTAACGTCGTAAAATTCTAAGATGATCCAGTCATGCCCGTGTGTCTGTTGAAAAAAACGATAGCCGTCAAACGAATTGATTCCGCAATTTTGTAATATGATAGCTTGTGGTCATAAACTGTTGGGGGTTGTAAATGGACAAAAACGGACCAGGGGAAAAAGTGCCTCATAAAGGGACTACATGTACAACAGAAAAAAGTATACAGTTTCGAGTATTTACTTAACAAATCATAATTTTTTGTGGACGAAAAATGTTTAAAATGGGTACTACTCTTAATAATTCAAAAAATGACAGACTTGCTCGACGTTTTGGTTCATAGAGCCTGTAAAACGGCCCGTATGGTCAAAACGGGCGATGAACGGTCGATAAGGTCATTGGGTACTCAAATTAAAGCAAATTATGTTTGGAATCAAAATAGTAAAGCCTGGTCGAATTTAATCGACGGTTTTAATTGTTATAATTTGACAAACAAAATATTAAAATTGCATGTGCTGCAATGAGTGTCATTATATATTTTCCTCGTTCCAATATAATAAGAAATCAATTTATTCCTTTTATGCAGGTTTTCAAATTAAAAGGAGCCGATCGCAAACACAAACAAGATCGTGAGAAAATCCAAAAACGTCCACAATCGGAACAAGAGAAATTTCAACCCAGCTACGAATGCACCATTATGACCGATATACCGCTGGACTTAATTACCACACCACCAACAACTACAGCCGGTTGCTTTAGTCCCGAATAGTAAGTAATCATACATCGCACATACATTCATTCATACTACTCGTACCAGACAAACATCTTGAGTACCCTTAATTAATTAGAATGAGTCGCATTAATTAAAATATTTTATTCGCAACTTAAAATGCAACAACAAACTGCCGCATCGAAGAAAAACAAACCGATCACAAATGACTAATTTAAAAAAATTTGTAAGTTTACTTGTCGCAAACAGCATCGTGATGTTTACAATTTATATAAGCATTTGAGAGCGAAAAAAACTCAATTAATTCTATTCCACGTGCAAAAATCTTGTAAGAAAACAAAATTGTGGCGCAATTTATTAACGATTTTCCAAACGATTGATTATTAATATTATTATTACTTATTATATATTATTACGTATTATTATTATTACAATTATTTTTTTATTTGTAATTTACAAAACAGATTCTTGAATAACTTTTTTCTACAAATTTCAATCGGCTAAAACGAAGTATGCAAAGAAATTTAAAAAAAAATCTCCTTCAGTTTCATTAAATAAATTGACCATCCTTCAAATTCTTGTCTCAATAGAGAAACTCAATTGTTTAATTAGCTTTGAGATTTTTTTTTTCCATAGATATATTTTTCTAACATAAATTACATTTTGTTAAATTTTTTGTCTGACAATTTAATTCGAATTTAATTATGTAGCATAGCATAATTTTACACTTTACGGAAATAACATCGGAGCTTATAGCTTCTGAAGCACTAAAGATACAAATTTAAAGGGAGTTCGGGCTTTAACATTACTTGGATCAAAAAGGCGTAACTTCACCTACGGTTAGCAACTGATCCCTTATAATCAATCAACAGAGAACATTGATGCCGTGCGTGAACTGATAATGCAAGATCGTCATGTGACATACCGTGAGATAAAGGCATCTTTGGGAATTTCTTCCACCAGCATACATTCGATATTGCATGAACACCTGGCCGTAAAAATGGTTTGTTCTCGTTGGATTCCGCACATCTTGACAATCGCTCAAAAAAAGCTCGTGTCGATTGGTGCACAGAAATTTTGAAAAAGTATGAGCGCGGTGCTTCAAAAGTCATTTAAAAGATCGTCACAGGTGACGAATCATGGATCTATGCGTATGAGCCCGAAACAAAACAGCAATCTACCGTGTGGTTCTTTGAAGACGAGCCAAATCCAACGAAAGTTATTCGTGGAAGCAGCACTTCGCCTGTTTCTTCGGCAAAACTGGTCATGTGGCGACTGTTCCGCTTGAGCAACGTAGGAGGTTAATTTTGAGTGGCACACCACAATTTGTTTGCCAGAAGTTTTTGGAGAAATTCTAAAAACTAACAAGAGAAGACGAATCATTTGCACCATGACAATGCGAGCTCTCACACATCGACTAAAACCAGCGCCTTTTTGACCGGCCAAAACGTCGAATTGATGGGTCATCCTCCGTACGGCCCTGACTTGGCACACAATGACTTCTTTTTATTCCCGCACATCAAGAAAAAAATGCGTGGTCAACGATTTTCGTCGTCAGAAGATGCTGTTGAAGCGTTCAAAAACCACGGAGTGGAAAAAGTCCTTCGACAATTGGTTTGAGCGCATGCAAGTGTATAAATCGTGCTGGAGAATACTTTGAAAAACGATAAAACCATTTTTGATGATAAATATTCCCATTTGCATTATAAGGCCAGAAATATATAAAGCAGCCTATTATACGAGGGCTGCTTTTACTTAGCTCAAATTCACTTACTTATTTCCCTCAACTCGCATGGTAGCTGTCTGTATACTTATTTGGCTCTAGCTGGCAGCATACGTGAGCTGGACCAGTTCAAAACTCTATTAAATTTCCTTCAAAAACAGTCTCGATTTTATATTTTTTGGCCAAGTAAATGCTAGTTTGTGGACTCTGTATATATTAAAAGTACTCGTATTGACAAACTTTCTTTTCTAATTTTTTTAAACTTTTCATGAAATTTAAAACCAGTCGCATATTTTAGGGTAACCTTTAGATAGATCTTATTTAATAAAGTCTGTATATAAATGTAAATTTGGGAAATTTTAAATTTTAATGAAATCGTCTGAATAAAATTGCATAAAACTGTCAATATATCGAGCGTACTACAAACTTGAATATTATTTGAATGCCAAGTTTAAGTACTGCCACCGATCTTTTATATTTGGCCATAATTTAAACCAAAAGTATAAAATCGAAAACGTTATTGACGGATTTTGAATGGTGCCAAAGTATTTCGGGAATCTCTCAAATACATCTTAATCCCCATTCCTTGAGTTTCAACTATTTTTTGCGACATTCTAATGAACATACATACGAGGAATATTTATCTAATCAATATTTATCATCAAAAATGGTTTTATTGTTTTTCAAAGTATTCTCCAGCATGATTTATACACTCTTGCATGCGCTCAAACCAATTGTAAAAGCACTTTGTCCACTCCGATTGAGATACCTCCAAATCATGGTTTTTGAACGCTTCAACAGCATCTTCTGGCGAGGAAAATCGTTGATCACGCATTTTTTTCTTGATGTGCGGGAATAAAAAAAAATTAATTGGGTGGCAAGTCAGGACTAAACGGAGGATGACCCATTAATTCGACGTTTCGGGAGGCCAAAAAGGCGCTGGTTTGAGTGAGAGCTCGCATTGTCATGGTGCACAATGATTCGTCTTCTCTTGTTCGTTTTTCGAATTTCTGCGAAGACTTCAGGCAAACAAATTGTGGTGTACCACTCAGAATTGACCGTCCTACATTGCTCAAGCGGAACAGTCGCCACATGACCAGTTTTGCCGAAGAAACAGGCAACCATTTGCTTCGAAGTGCTTCCTCCACGAACAACTTTCGTTGGATTTGGCTTAGTTCCATGATTCGTCCTTTGACGAATTTTTGTTTTCAAAATTTCTTTGCACCAATCGACACGAGCCTTTTTTGAGCAATTGTCAAATTATGCTGGATCCAACGAGAACAAACCTTTTTTCATTCAATATCGAATGTATGCTGGTAGAAGAAATTCCCAAGGATGCCTCTATCTCACGGTATGTCACATGACGATCTTGCATTGTACGCACGGCATCAATGTTCTCTGGCACAACGGCCGTTTTTGGACGATTTTTGTCTTTGAGCGAGCGTCGGTTATGATTGAATTCATTAAACCAGTTTTTCACAGTGCTATAGGATGCTCCTTCATCGCCATACAAAGATTTAAGATCATCGATGCACTCTTGTCGTGATAATCCACGTTGAAAGTTGTGAAAAATGATCGCACGAAAATGTTCACGAGTTAATTCCATTTTTTTTTGCCAAATTGATTTTTTCAAGTCACTGTAAAGAACACAAATGATGATCGTACGTCAAAACGTTCTGAGTACGTTTATGCTAAAAAATGTAGAACTTTTCAATGGCAGATGGCCCCAGACAACACCTAGTGTCCCCGGTTTAATCGTTTTTTGAATAATAAATATAAAAACCCGTTTCTTTGAAATTTGTCATTTTCGGCTAATTTGAAAACTAGTTTTTAAAAAGCGCGTTTATTTGATCACCCTGATGTAAAGTGAATAAATGAAGTAAAACTGTGCAAAAGTTTAATAAATGTCTTCAAAATCATGTTCTAAAAATGCGATTTTAGATTTAGATTAAAAACAAATATAAACGTAGTTTGGCCAGGACGAACCTTAATTAACCTCCACCGTACCTACGCTACTAAAGCGAAAAAATATCCTTTTACCGGGACCTTTTGGCCCATGCTTCCGTCCCTAATCTTTCTCGATATTTGAATTGGTAGCAAAATTTGCTTTAATTTTAGAACCTCGTTTTTGGGCCACGTGATCGAAAAAGTCCAGCAACTAAGCTTTTTAGTGCGTTCCTACTAACAGTACACATCTTAACTGTTCTCCGTCTAAAAAAATTATGATTTGTTATACTAAATATGTACATTTTACTGAGGTACCTTTAGTCCCTAAAAGGGAAAATTTTCCCCCTGAACCGATTTCACCCATTTACAATCCCAAACAGCTTACGGCCAAAAGCCATTATCGTGCAGAATTAAAGGATCCTAGGTTTATTCGTTTGACCGCTATCGTGTTTTCAACAGATTTACCGACGGATGGTCATGGCTAGATCGCCTTAGGGGCTCCGGTAAATATTATGTGCTGTTGCAAATGGAATGGCAAACTTAGTATTCCATGCACTCTTCGGTAGTGTATAAAAAACAGGACTATACCTGCATACTTTTTATAAACAAAATATATGTGCACATTAGACTGGGTCACGATCAATAAGTCAAACAAACTAAATGCAACTCTCGTTAATAAATAAACGTAGGTCAGTTTTGTGATCATTCACAAAGAGAACAGTTTCCATATAATAGACAAAAATTTTGCCACCGGATAATTAAGTTGCTTGCTTACTAGAAGCATTCCATCATAACTTTCGAAAATTAGTTCGCCTACTGCAATTTTCAGTAAGTGGTGGTACTTACGTCAAACACCATTTATTACTCAGACGTAGTATGACAGTTTTCAGGAGGGTAGTGTGTCTGCAAACTATAGACGACAGTAAATGGCATTGTAGATAAATAAATCATGCCATCGTCCTATTTTCATTAAAATAACTTTGACGACATCATTACTGAGCTCTTCACACTAAAAGCAGTAAAGAAAAAATATAATAAATACAATTATCCAAAAAAAAATCCGACAATTCAAGAAAACTCTAAGCAAACGCAGGTTCTTCCTAGAAAATACTGGTTATTTCGTAGAAAAGCTCGGTGCTGACATTAAGTGCATTTTTAAAGCAAATGATTTGGGACGTCTGCCCTTTAAATAGTCATCGCGTAGGTTATGAAACATCGTCTATTAGGCTAATGCATATTAAAAAAATTATCTAGTTTCATTTCGTATTGGTCTTCTTTTTGGGAATGCTGGTACTCCAAGAAAGAAATACAAGATTATTTTTTCGTATCTATAAGTAGAATCTTAAAGTGCTTGCAATTATATTCCTATTTAAGATACACATATTGACAAGATTTAATAAACATCGTTAAACAATCAATTTATTTGCAACGTCCGCAGCGTTTTTTATTTCATGACCCACATTAGTGGGCACACCGGTATTTTAACATTTAAACAAAACGTGTTTTTACTAATTTCTGTCTCACACAGCAAAAGTGGGGGTTTCTTTTTAAGAATGTTCTTAATAGGTTTAGACACGAATCAATTACAAAGATATGTAAATGAAATATAAGATTGCTTTGGTTAAATGAAAAAAAAACAATAAATACTAATATTAATAATTAAACGTACACCGAGAGAAAATTCGGCTTCAGCAATATTTTTTTGGCTAAGTCCGAATGTTCGTTTAAAACAACGATTTACAAAAATGAAGCGCAACAACAGCATGCACGCCGCACTTACTTAGGTGTATTCTACTTCTCAATATACCATTCGGAATATAAACTAAGGGTGGTCCAAATAAAACACTGTAAATAAAACGAAAAGTTTTCTGAGAATTATCATAATATTTTTTTTTATTATGATAGAAGGCAATCTATCTATCTATGACAATTATGTGAGAAACAAAGTATAGGCCAAGTAGTCGCCACGGCTTCGGTGACATACCTCTATCCGATTGTCCATATTTTGAATGACTAAGAGATAATAGAGGTTTAATGTCGTTAATGTACCGAATTATCTCAGCTGTTAGCTCTTGAATTTTTCTTGGCTTATTGACGAACACTTTTTCTTTTCAATATATCTATCCAAAGAAAGAATTCCGACGGTGTCAAATCACAAGATCGTGGCGGCCAATTAACATCGCCACAACGTGAGATAGATAACACGGCAATTGAATTTCTCGCATATCGTCCAGTTTCATATTCTCAATTTCTGGTCACAAGAAGTCCGTCATCTCGCGAAAGCGAACACCATTCACGGTAACTGTTTCGCTGACCTCATTTTCGAAAAAGTATGCCTCGAAGCACCGCCAGCACATAAACCCCACCAAACAGTCACTCTTTGTGTATGCATGGCTTTTTAACAAACACTCGTTGATTCTAATTTACCCAGATGCAGCAATTCTGCTTGTTAACGAATTCACTGTGGGCACATTTGGTCGATTATGCTAACCAAAAAAATCACGAAGTTCACGAAACGCATTTTGATTTGAACGCCGATTTCCGTAAAAGGCTTTTACAATCTTAAAGCCCTGCTCAATTGTGTACCTCTCCATAGTTGAATTTGTCAAACACTGAAACAAAGAAATGTCAAATTAAGTTGGGCAAAAAAAGTTGACGTTAGATGTGACTCACAAATAACATCGTGTATTATGATTAGTTGGCTTACTTGTTTGCAGCATATTTAAGGCATCTTAAAAATATAAGTCCTCAAGTTTCCTTTTAACTTCTGTTTCCTTTCTCTAAAAGTCAATTTCTATTCTATTAGCCTTGTCTTAACATTTCTATTCTATTAGCCTTGTCTAGATTAAAAAAATAAAAAATAAACAATTTAGAAAGTAGCAGAGCTGTTTCGGAAGTAGGCTTTTGAAGCTTCTACCTATTGCGGTCGTTTTTCTTTACTTTAGCTTTTAATCATTCAGCTTTCGGCCATTTCCTACAAAAACCCCCATCCAACTGCGGTTAGTTAATTATTTTCTTTAATTTATTTTTTTCTTTATTTAAATTAATTGGATAAAAATTTTAAACCATATGCAAAGCTACCAAGCCAATCTCGCTTTTATTTTTAGAAATCCGACCGTTTGTTTGTACTAGTGGCACCGTCCTGTTGAAACCAAATGTCGTCAAGATTAGGAGCTTCAATTTCAGGAAGCAAAAAGTCCAATATCATGGCGCGATAGCGAGTTATGTCAATATACGTTCCGTTATATTGACATAACCTTCTTTCTGCTCATACCGTGGTCTATCTCTAACTATTCCGTTCCACGTCTGTGAACCATCTGTTATTCTCAGATTATATAATATACAAAATGGAAATTTGTTAACACTAAGTCATAATGTCACTTTAATGACTCCAGTTTTCAGCTTCGCAACATTCGTTTTAGAACATTTTCCATAACATCTTTCTAAATTTGTGGCTGTAGTGTTCGAATTTCTGCAACAATGTTGGCCTTGAGTTGAAGGATTGTCTCGGGCTTGTTCACGCATTCTAACTCCTTCAAAAAACCCCAAAGAAAATAGTCGAGTGCTGACACATCTGTCGATAGCGCTGGCCAAATAATTTTCGAATTTCTGGAAATAGTTCGCTCCAAAAATTTTACTTAAAAGTACCACATCTCAGGTCTGTTTTCAAGAGCAGGACGTAAAAACTTTTCTATCATAACCTGATACCGCTCTTCTTTAACGGTTACAGCACATCCATTTTTATCCTCGAAGAAGTAAGGCCCAATGATATTTGCAGATGTGATCCCACACCATACCGTACACCTAATGGGGTGCAATTGGCGTTGATGAATGGCTCTTGGATTTTCAAAACCCCAGAACCTACAGTTCTGCTTAAAAACAAAGCCACTCAAATGAAAGTGAGCTTCATTACTCATCACTTTGCGTTAAAATAATTGATCGCTGATTTAAATAATAAAATTCTAGTGTGGTTAAATTATTAGGGCCGATGTTGATTTGTCGAGCAAAAGATCCATTGTTTCGTTAGCTGTGTGGCAAGTGGCATCGTCCTGTTGAAACCACATATCGTCCATTCGCTATCGTTACGATAGCGAACACCATTCACAGTAACTGCCTGACCGGCCTCATTTGGAAAAAATACGGCCCGATGACGCCAGCCCATAAACTGCCCTAAACAGTCACTCTTTGTGGGTGCATTGTATTTTCGACAATCACTCTTGGACTATCATTCGCCCAAAATGCGGCAATTCTGCTTATTGACGAATCCACTGAGGTGAAAATGTGCCTTATCACTGAAGATGATTTTCTTCGAAAATTGATTTTCATTTCCAAATAAGTCTGAAGAACTTTAACGCGTTGCTCGCTTGTGTATCTTTCCATGGATCAAATTGAGTAAGTCTGAAATTGAGAAATATCGAATGAAATTCAAAAAAAAACTAGACGTTTAGGTGTGTTTCACATTCAACATCGGCCCTTAAAATTTAACCACCCTTTATTATTCTGGTACTTTGTTCAGCTGTGAATCTCTCCAATATTTATTATCCAAGTGTTATTTGTATAATCTGAAAAATAAAAAATATATAAACAAAAAAGTTATTACATTATTGAACCCCATGGTAACTTTTGGCCCACCCTGTAGATAAGCCAGAGCTCACGTTTCGTAAAGAAATGGACTTGTTAACCCTATTTAAGCAATATTCGCTCTTGACGGCTTTTTTTCGATATCTGGGGACTAAAACACACTGTCGTCTTTGTAATAATTTAAGCTGGCTGGACAAAGTACTTGTTCTACTTTTGCTCATTGTTGTTTAACTACTTAGCCGAGGATTTTTCTCTAAGTGTACATTCTACAACTTGTGCATTTGGTTTACATTTCCTTTAGTACAACTTATGGTTGCCTTTGAAAAGATTTTTTTGTTTTTGTTTTTATTTTCATTACTAACCGGTTCCATTGTTATTTGTAACTGAGTTACAAGCTTTGCTTTTGGTTCTTCCGATACTGGCATGCAGTTGTTTGTATCGGGAGAGCTAGCCTTAGCTTGGCATTGTGTCGACGATAATGATGACTGCAATGGTAATAATGAAGATGATGCCAATATTTATTTTTAGCCACCAAATCAAATCTGTTCGCGTAGCAGCATTTGCAGTTTGCAAACAAACAAAACAGTCTTTCTTATTGCCGCTTAATAAGAGTTTAAATGAAGACGTTACAAGTCTATAAAGATAATATTTTATTTATACAAATATAAAATGCTATTGCCATGAAGAAAAAGTATAAACGAAAAAAATAGCACACAGAAGAAACGAACACCATAACTACAAGCTGTTATACTTATAATACCAAAAAACTATTCTCCTTTGCTTGCAGTATGAAAATCTGGCCCAATTCACCTGTTCATATACCAAAATACGATGGCATGTTGCCGTATGCCAGTGCCTCTCCAAATGCCAGCGCTAGTCCAATAGCCATCAACAGTGTCTCTTCGACAAATTCGCCAAATTTGAAAATAATGGATACAAATATGGTTGCAGCGCCAGCCATGGTCGGCGGCGATATGGATGAATATGTAAGTGTGGTGCTAAGATGTTTTAAATAAGTTATCCTTGTAGAATTATTAATTTTTGTTTTTTGTTTTAATATTTGCAGAATTCGATTACTATAATGCCGGAATCAACCCCGGTCCAAGTAACGCAATGGCTAACATATCATCGTTTAACATCATACTTATCAACATTTGCCCAATTCTCGGGAGCTGATATCATGAGGTACATTTTTTAGTTCTTAAAGTTGTCTAAGAGATTTCATGCCATTAAAAGAAAAATGTATGCTCTGAAGAGCCATTGGCTGCATAGAGGCATAAGTCCATTATCATCTCACGATAGCGAACACCATTTACGGTAACCGCTTAGCCGACCTCATTTTTGAAGAAGTTCGGCCCGATGACGCCCCCAGCCAATAAACGGCACCAAACAGTCTCTCTTTGTAGATGCATTGGCTTCTCAACAATCACTTGTGGATTCTCATTTGCCCAAATGCGACAATTCAGCTTTTTAACGAATGCACTGTGGACTCATTTGGTCGATTATGCTCACCAAACAAATCGAGCAGTGCAAGAAATGCATTTTGATTTGAACGCATATTTTCCTAAAAGGTTTCAACAATCTTAACGCGCAACTCAATTGGGTACAGCTCCATGGTTAAATTTGTCAAACACTAAAACAAAGAAATGTCAAATTATGTTGGGCTTGAAGTTAAGGTGTGACTAACAATTAACATCGTACATCATGGTTAGACCACCCTTTATTTTCTCCTTCACTTCCAAAACGTTAGAAGAGATTTCCCAAACATTAGAACATTTAAAGCAATATTCTTTGACTATCATGAATGCTTTGTTTTTTTGACTTATGAAGGTTAATTGTATTTTAATTTAATAATAATAATAAATATAATACCCTACACCACACTGTGGTACAAGGTTTTATCGATCCCACGACAGCTGGTTCTACGCACCAGATCGACCTGAAGTAGCAATTCTTTGGCCAAGGGCTGTCACCCCGGTACGGTTTGCCGCTACATTAACAAGGTTTTTAACTTTAGTGAAGTTTGTAACACTTAAAACGAGATGATTTATACCCCATATTTATTATACTGATCGACTCAGAATAACTAGCTAAATTTATATAGGGCGATCCATCTAGAGGTATTTTTTCAGAACAAAAAAAATACAAAAATTCAAATCAAGTGTGGAATCTTTATTGGTAATTTGAAAGGACATTTAATGGCATTTATTTTTTGAATATAATTTCCTTCAAATGTTGGCCGCAACTACGCCCCAGGGTTTCCATTCTGAGGGTCCAATTTTGGATGACTCGTTCGAGCATTCCGACCGGTATGACTTTAATGACACGCGTAATGTTTGCTTCAAAACCTGAATCGTAGCTGATTTGTCAGCATATACTTATACTTTGGACTTATCGTAACCCCAAAGTAAAATGTCTAAAGGTGTAATATCACTCGATCTAGGCGGCCAACTCACCTGTTCAAAACGTGAAATGAGCTGCTTTTCAAAATGACCTCTTTATAGATCCATCGTTTGAGCAGCTGTATGGCAAGTGGCACCGTCCTGTTGAAACCAAGTGTCGTCAAGATTACGGGCTTCAATTTCAGGTAGCATAAAGATCTATATCATGGCGCGATAGCGAGCACCATTCACGGTAACGTTCCGGTCATCATCAATTTTAAAAAAATATGCACCGATGATTCCACCAACTTTAAAACCGCACCAAACCGTGGTTTTCTCTGGGTATAATGACACCTCATGAACCTCATCTTGTTGTTCTTCAGTCCAAATGCGACAATTTTGTTTATTGACTTTGCCGTTGAGTCAGAAATGGGCCTCATCACTGAACAAAGTTTCGGTCGAAAACAGCGGATCTTCCCGTTTCTCACCGAACGCTCATTTCTATAATACAGTAGCCAACATGTGAAGGTAATTATTTTCAAAAAATTAATGCCATAAAATGTCCTTTCAAATTACCAATAAAGATTCCACACTTGATTTGAATTTTTATATTTTTTTTGTTACCCTATAGAACGATGTCGGGTCGCAAATATGAAGCATCGCTAAACTCGGCATATTATTCAGGGCCATGAATACTTTTGAAATTGGATCCTTGTTTTATTATACTGTAAAGGTCCTATTCGATTGCAGAACCCGCAGCTCTAGAAGCCAGATATTCACACCTATTACCGTTGTCGTTTGGACCTATGCGAACATAACTATGTACACTTAGTAGGGACATAAATACTGTTACACACGTTTTATGCTGTAAAATAAAATGTACTGAATGTTGTTGGACCAAATATTTTTTAATATATTTATTGATGTATATTGTATCCTAAAAGAATCTACTTATTCGAAATGTCCGCCTTTTGCCTTTACACACGCCTTAAGTCGCACTGACCAATCGTCAATAGCTGCACGAATCTCGTCCATTGGAAAAGTGGCCACAGCTCGAACCAAAGCAGTCTTCCAAAGCGATTTCTTGGTAAACTTTGGCCGATGTTTTGACTCCTTGTTCGCAGAAATGCTGGTAAGTGACCCCGTCGTAAGAGACACCCCACCAAACCATGACTGAAGCTGGGCGATGACCCTTTTCCACCCTTGGGATCAGTTCAGATGCTTCCTTAGATGACCGCGCATACACTCTATCTTTTTGCTGAATGGTACAAATTTTTTCATCGGTGAACAAAATTTTTCTGTGCAAGTTATCAGCGTGCTTCACCATAAGGCGTTTGCATTTTTCAATCCTATTTTTTTTAAAGCTGCAGTCAATAAATGTCCGGTACGTCGTTTGAAAGCCCCAAGTGCCAAGTCTTTTTTAATGATTCGACTCATGGACTTTTGCGTGATATTCATCTCACGGGCCATGATTTTCTGTTTTCGGAGCGGATTTCTGTAAATTCTTGATTTAACGGATTTGATGACATGTGGTGTTCGAACGGAGCGTGGGTTGCCCGACCGGTGGAGGTCTTTTACATCTCCAGTCTCCTCAAACAGTTTTATGCATCGGTAGACGAACATGCTGCTAACCCCTAGTGACCGGAGCGTTTTGAAAATATCGATTTTTTTCATTTCACACTTGATGATGAAAGTTGAAACAATTTTAAAATCCCGTTACAGACTAACGCTATTGAGGTTAGCTTTCAGAGCCCATATGACATTAACGGGGTATGTTCAGTTCTACTATTGAAATGGGTGTGTTTAATGTTGTAACAGTATTTATGTCCCTACTAAGTACATGTTCCACATATTTGAAACTGGGATGTTGTGTAATGGTCCCACACACTAACCATTGAAACACGGTTGTCCATGCGCAAATTTGTTAAATTCCATAACTAGATTGATGCAGATAAATTTCAAGATCTTTTTATTTTGGCGGGTAATTGCCCTAATTGCTGTACTATCATGCACATTTTGGCAAGTACCGAAACAGGAAAAACTTCAGGGGAACTTTTTTGAGTCACAAGGGCTTTAGGTACCACAACCATGCCTGCCAACTATCCCAACTTAAGACGTGGTTTATCAAAAAATTATGAATATACCTTAAATAACTACCTAGATATCCTTTTACATTCATATTTTTAACTTGGTATGAAAAATCTGCAATTTCAGCTGCCCAATAATGATAACTTCATAACTATGTTCATTTTTTTATTACAGAATGTCAAAAGACGATTTGATTCAAATTTGCGGTCTTGCCGACGGTATACGTATGTTCAACATCTTAAGAGCAAAGTAAGTTAACAAACAATTGTATATTGTTCGATAAACATCCAGAAAATAATATGAATCTATTACAGAGCTATCACACCCCGGTTAACCATCTATGTCAGTTTGGATGGCAACAGCTATAATGCCATTTATTTGATATCCAATACAGCCAAAGAGCTTTTGCAAAAGCTCTTCAAGCTACCGGGATTTTATGAATACGTAGCAAAGAGTTCATCCTCCCTGAATGGTGGCGGTGGACTAATGGACAACACATCGCCCTATCATAGCTGGGGTATGCAAACGAAATATTCGGGCAGCGGCTCGAACATTTTCAATGATGTCAACAATAAAAGTTTAATATACGTTACGGGTCCATCGGGCATACATGTAGCCGTTACTGATGAGGTTTTAACAAATGAAATTAAAGAAGGTAGTCTATATGGTCTGGAAGTACAAAATGGAAAAGTTGTTATGAAATTAATTAACAAAAATGAAAATTAAATCAAAGCAACAACAAATTAACAATAACGACATAATGAAATAGTTTACAATAGTTTAAAAAAAACTTAAGTGTTTTCGTTTCTTAAATAAAATGTTGTTTTTTTCCGTAACTATTCAAAAAAAATCGTTTAAAAAATATAATTTTGTTGTTTCTATTTAGAAAGAACAATTAAAACTTCGTAAAATGTATCGGTCATAATTAAAAAGGCAGGCGGAACAACTGTATGAAAACCACCTTTGCAATATACCTCACGTACCATCATTTATTCAAACAAATTTCAAAACCTTTCTTAAATTTGCATTATTGATTTTTTAACGATAGCAAACGCCACCTTTCTTAGAGTTGCATATTTTCACAAAATAAATAAAAAAGACAGCTAAAAGCATTTTTGTCAGAAACGAAAACACTAAGAATTTGCGATAGTTTTTTTTATAAATATTCACGAGTATATGATATGCCATGAAAATAGATACATTTTCTTTTCGTTGTTTTTAGTCAGAACAATTTCCATATATTTTTTATTAATTTAAATATTTTTTCTTGTTTGTTTTTTTTTTTGTTACCATAAGTTATATCTAAATTAGAACGTTAGTCTTTTTGTTTATACATTATTGAAAAGTGTGATTTTGAAAAAGGAAAAAACTTAAGGATTTGTTGAAACCCTCTAATACGTTTATATTGAGATTAACGATGCAATTAATGTCCTATTGTGATTAAATATTAAAGAATACTTACAATAATTGTCTATTTAATTTTCAATCTGCTGTGCGGTGCACAATAAACTCTTCCACGCAAAAAAGTTAAGTCGATTGAATTGAAAACAAATGGTCGAAATTGTTTCTAATGCTTCAACTAGGAGTGTAACCTTGCCAACTAGCCCATTGTTCTACAAAAAAGCAATATTTGTTATAACGCTGAATGCTGCTTACAAAAAAATCTGTAAAGACCCAAGAACATACTGGTATTGAAAAAAATTTAAGGCACTGCTAATTTCGACTACACATTTAAACAATTATTATTATTTCAATTGAAAGCGCAAAAAATAAACGCTAAGGACCCTATCTGCCTGAGTCTTAATAGTAAACTAAAGGCCCATGTTTTCTTTTTCATTGCATTATTGCCAGGCAAATTTTGTTTTATGTTAAGAAGAAGAAGAAGCGTTCTTCAAGCTTAGAAAAAACGGATTTATCGCGTTTTTTAGTCCAATTTTGGTTAGAAATTTAATTTTCGGTTTATAGTTTTTTTTCATTTTCTTTTTACATAAAATGGTAAAATTAACAAGGTTAGTCACTACTCCAACAACGACAAAAATAATTCGCTAGATAGTCAAAGTCACTTTAAAAGAACGTCAAAAATATATTTATGTGAATGTTTGATGATAATTATGAATGTTGGATAAAGAATTTTTTTTACAAACTTCAACAAACGTCATTGTCAAATTTCAAAATTGAAATTAGCATAACTCTACCTTCTTTATTGTACCATGCTACATATTTATTACACACATTTTTGTATTTTGTTTGGAAAATAAAAACAAATATTTTCTCCCAAATGTTAAAGCAGAAGAAATTTCTCAAAAGTTGAAAGTTGGGCAACTATTTGCCTCGCTTTGTTTTTTTGCTGGCGTTTCCGCTTGGCGTGCTGAATATTTTATTCTTTCTACTTTAAAAATTGTCAAAACAAATGATCTTTAAAGGTAATATTTTTACATTTTTAGTAAATGAAAATAGCATTAATGATTTTAAATTGTCTGACGGTGTTTTTAGCCGATTTTTTCGTTTGTCAAAAAAAACACGCCTATATTCATCTCGTAATATTCTACGATGATCCAGCCATGACCGTGTATATGTTGCTGTGAAACGAATAGGAGTAGTCATAAACTAGTTGGGATTCTAAATAGACGAAATCGGCCCAGGTAAAATAGTCTCTTAATGAGACTAAAGGTTTTTCGGAAAAGTACCCTTTTTTAAGTTTTTGAGTATTCTCGAACTCAAATTATGTCGCACAGCAAACGGCGAATGACATGTTCTTGTCGAACAAACACAATCGTCTGGTGTCTAAACTTCTAATTTTTTGTGGAAAAATAATTTGTTTTAATATTTTTTTCTTTTTTTCAATGATGTTTAACAGATAATGGCATTTAGTCATGTAATGGGTATTAACATAAAAACCATTTTGCATTTGTTTTTTACAATAAGGAACCTCTTCTATTTGATTGATCTCACAAAAATTATTTAACTTGACTGGAATTGTATTTGGTCCTATAGTAGAGTGTCACATTATGTTAACATCAATTTTTTATTTCAATACTTATATACGTATTTTAAACTATGTACATTCTCTTTTCCTTCTTCTTAATTGCATTTTGTAATACAAACATTTCGCAGTCGAACACAGGGCTCAACATTATCTAGATAATGTAGAATTTCTTACAAAAAACTTTAAGCTCAATTTAAATTAAACATAAATTGATCAGTCCGAATGTTCTTTTATAAAAATTTGTTAACGATTTTTATACTTTCTTTAGAACGAAATGCGGTAAAAAAAAAGTACAAAACTATCAATTATTTCGCATCTTTCTAGCGATTTTGAGTTTCAAAAACCCTTAATTTCGAGGAAAAAAATTACTTTGTGAAAAAAAAAATATTTAAGAAAATGGGTAAAGAAGTTTTAGCCGTTTTTAAGCAAAAACTTTGGTTGAATAACTTTAAAACTTTCGAAACATACGGGTTTTGATAAGTATTTTCAATAAATTAAATTTTAGTAAAAGTTAAATATATTGTCGAGCTTGAGGTCAGCTTTTACAACAAATCCGCTTACACCTTTGGTTGAATAACTTTAAATCTTTCAAAACAAACGGGCTTTGATAAGTATTTCCAAATAATTTTTAATTAATAAATTTAAGTAAAAATTGTCGAGCTAGAGGTCAGTTTTTACAACAAATCCGCTTACACCTTTGGCTGAATAACTTTAAAACTTTTGACACAACCGGGTTTTGATAAGTATTTCCAAATTTATAAATTTAAGTAAAAGTCAGTTTTAATAATAAATTATTTATACTTTTTTTTTTAAAATTTTAACAAAAACAATAAAGACAATTTTAGTTTTTTTTTATAATTAAGGATTTAAAATTATTGCCTTGGTGACGATTTAAAAGAAATTTTCATCTTGTTAAATAAAATATGCCTTATATAAGTTTGAAGAAATGGAAAGTGAAATAATTGATATAGCCCAAATGAATTTCGACCCTTAACTTGTTATGAACTGTTTTTTCTTCTTTAAAACTTTCTGATTCTTTATTTTAATAAGATTTTGATTAAATGTAGTCTTCTGTCCAATTTTATTTTTTCCCTTCCTTAGTAATGTAAAGAATTCCTTCGACCTTTGTTTTTCTTCTTAAAATCTTTCTGATTCTTTATTTTAAGGGGATTTTGGTTAAATGTAGTCTTCTGTTCTATTTTATTTTATTTTTCCCTTCCTTAGTACGTAAGGTACCGAATTTCTTCTTTGCCTGATATGTGCCATAGGTCTAAATTTCGTGTCATGTTTGGCCAAAATATTCTTTTAGAGTTTACGAGATTTCCAACGTATAAGTATTGATTGATCATGCATTTAAAATGTTAAAACTATATAATGCACTCAACACTTCAAAAACTTTACGATTTGGATGTTTTCGTTTGTATATAAAACGCAGGCGTTTACTTGGTTTGTGAAATTAAAGATTTACAAAGGAGAGGGTATCAAAAATTTTAAATACATTTAGCAAAACTTTAATGAGTAATCAAACTCAGTCAGTTTTTAAAATAAATATAAATAAAAGTACTTAGTTTATAGTCAGATTTGCGACCATGTTTTTGAACATTTTGAAAACCAAAAAGTTATATAGAAGGCAGTCAAAAGACTTTAAGTTGCAAGCAGGGGTGACTGCAGTTTCGGTGAACGCTACTTTACCATCTTCAGACCCCAGCAACGAATGTGTTTTACAATGACCAAAAATATTTTATTTAAAAAAGTGACCTCGAGCTCGATTATTCATTAAACTTTTACTAAAATTAAACAACATAGGATCCATTAAAAATAAAAGGCTACGAAAAGTTATAATTTGATTTTGAATAACTTTGTTAGGGCCCAAACTTATAAACCGTAGACAAGAATTATATTTCATCTGATTTCAGTGATACAATAATTCGTTAATATTAAAAATAAACTCCAATGGCACTTTTCGAATATGTTGATCATTTTCTGTCTTTGTTTTTTATGGCTTTTGTTTACCAGAAAACATATCTCAGATGTTTTTAATGATAATACAGACCTAAAGTGGACAATTTCAGCTTATTAGTGACTTAATTTTTTTTTGAAAAATAAATTCAAAATGACTTACTGATAAGTTAGTAAATGAAACATATTTCGTTTTCGTTGCGGAATCGGATATAACTGGCTTCGTTCTGTATTCCGAATTTGGTATAAATCCAAACGTGTTGCTCGATACCTTGATGCGACCTACAGTTTTTAACGTTTTTAAATTTTTTTTTTGCCTTTTTTAAATTATTTTCTGAATATCAATTAATTTAAGACGACCCGAAGTACAAAACTAACGAAGATACTTCAGTTTAAATACCCGTGCCTTACACTTGACTCAGTGCTTATCAAAACTTAAAAGCGTTTCTCCACAGCTCATGTTTTCAAAGTCGGTGACCCCTATAATTATAAAGCCACTGCACCGATTCTTTTGAAATTTTAAACACTGCTAGTGTTACTAATTTATGAGGTTTTATGAATTTGTTAATAGTTTTAATTTAATAACAAATAAAACCAGTTTAATACAATAACAAATAAAAATAATACAATAAAAATAACAAATAAAACCATTTACTTTTTTTTGCAAAAATCTCGTTTTTCACTTCAAAGTGTTTATACAAATTTAAAACTTTTAATTTCGGAAACCCTCTCCCAGTGTAACTTGGGAATACCGATTATCTAAAGAAATAAGATTGATTTTTTTTAATTTCGGATTATCTTCGAGCCGCTTTCAATAAAAAAACAAATATTTTTAAAATAATATTTAATCTGTGTCCTCAAAAAAATACACAAATATATGCCCCACCCCAACCTTTTATTAAAACAAACTTTAATTTTGTTCAACAAAACCCAGCATATAAGTCGTTATATATTAAAAAAAAAACAATGTTTTACAGACATTAAAAAAATTAAAAAAATACAACTTTGTGTATATATTTAAAAAAAAATTTACTTACCCACTAAGATAGCAAAATAAGATTTGTTTCCAAAAAATTTATGCTTTTAGATATTTCTTGTAATTTTTCGAATTCGTTACACTACACACCAAGCCACCCCCCCCCCCCCCAAAAAAAAATGAGTGCAAAATATTTTATATCTTTCAAAAATATATCATAAACATATATCAACATAAACACAAACTTTATATCTATTTTTCTTTGTATTTTAGTCTCGTTTTCTTTTTTGTAAACTAAAAATTTAAGAAGAAAAAAATCAGCTCTACAATTTTGCTGAGATAAAACATAGTCAGGCCCTTGTATAATAAAAGCAGCAACACCAAACTAATGTCTTACTAACAACCTTTACAATTCTCTGTATTGTTTATTTGTTTAAACACACACACATCTGTTGAGGACTAAAACAAATTAATTAATAACACTAGAACAAATAGTAGACGTTTAATGTTGTACAATGTATCATAATAAAAAAGGAGTGAGAGTGGTCTGCTGAAATGTTTGCATATTTATTTTTATTTCTGTTTGATTTTTATTATTTATAATTGCTCTGCTACTCGCATAACAGAAGGTATGCCCCATGTAAGTTTTTCCCATAATTATTGAAACCCTAATTTCTGGCCAAGTCTATTTTGCGTATTATAATAGCACATTATTTAATTATTTAACGACTTTCTATAAACTAATGAGACTACTTAACGTAAGAACCCTATAGAGCCATGCCGTTGAAATGTTTATGTAAGGTTTGACACATGGAAAGAAATTTTAGCAATGATCGAACCTAAAGAGCCCTACGGCTAACTGTTTAAATAAGCCAAGTAACTATACTGACAGTGGGGGGGGGGGGATTAACCTAGCACCAGAACTTCTTAACTCGACTACTCTAGTGCTGATAACGCTTCAAAATTTTAAATCTTGCCTTAAACTTGCGTCTTTTGAAATCTAATACAAATATCGTTTTTGTTATAGCAAAAATTTCGTCGATATTGTTTGGTTCGAGAACATAATTATGTGGACCCCATTTTAACGATTTTAGATAAATAGAAATTCCATTTAATATTAAGGTGCTCCATTAAAAATTCAGAAAACATAAATTGAAATTTCAAAGATAGCAATTCAATTTTAATAAAATTTCAGAAAATTCCATTTAAAATTCAGAATATTCAAATTGAAATTAACATGACATCAATCAAAATTCAGAATATTCAATTTGAAATACACAAATATAAGTACTCTCTTCTTATACCATTACCTTCTGGGTAAGAGCCCAGCAAACCAAACCTTTAGAATTCGGTCAGAATTTTGTACGATAATCGGCATAATATTCAGATTTCTTACCGAGTTCGTAACGAAAAATATATGAGAGGGTTGACCAAAACTCTGAACTACTTCTCTGAAAAAAAAAATCCTCAGACAAATCGAACAGAATTCGTAACGATTTCGGTAAGAATTCTCGATAGAGTTTAGATATTGTTCATAATTGTCTGATATCAGATATTGTCGGAAAATTTGGTTTACTGGGGGGGTATATACTCGTATCATCTGGTACGGAGAAAAAGTGTAACTCATCTAAAAAAATAAAACTACCTATAGAACTACTAAAAAAAAACCATAGATTTTTTTGACCAAAGCCGTTTTATGACTTTTTAAGTCATTCGAGCCATGTTTGTCTCATACGTGATCCTTAAACAGTCAACACGAAAAACCTACAATACCTAAATAGCGTCGCCCACTCTGGTATTCCACAGTTATACTTTATACATAATTACATAACTAGAGTTTTTCACTCTACATAATATCGCGAACACTCTGTAAATGACTGTAAGGGTCATCTGGCCCTTTATCTCGAGTTTTAAGCCAAACCACAAACCAATTTTCGAAGCACTTTATCCACAACGATTGAGATACCTCCAAAACATGATTTTTGAACGCTTCAACAGCTGCTTCGGGCGATGAAAAACGTTGACCAAGCATTTTTTTCTTAATGCTAGGTAATAAGAAGAAGTCATTGGTTGCCAAATCAGGGCTGTACGGTGGATGGTCCATCAATTCGACATCTTGAGTGATCAAAGCTCATCGTTTCAGCTGATGTGTGCGAGCTCGCATTGTCGTGATGCAAAATGATCCGTCTTCTCTTATTATCTTTTCTCATTTCTTCGAACACTGTTGGCAAACAGATGGTTGTACACCACTCATAATTAACCTCTTAGGTTCCACTAAAGGCACTGTGGCAATATGACCGGTTATAAAAGTACAGAAAAAAACGCAATCATTTGCTTCGGTGTACTTCTTCCACGAACCACTATACATAGTAAGATGTAGCTCGTCTTAAAAGAGCCATACGGTCGATTGCTATTTTGTTTCGGGTTCATATGCATAGATCCATGATTCGTCACCTGTGACAATGTTATACACTGCCTTTGATCTACCGCAGTTATACTTTTTCAACATCCCTTTGCACTAATCAATACGAGTCTTTTTTTGAGCATTCGTTAAATTATGTGGGATCCAACGAAAACAAATTTTTTTTCACGGCCAAATGAACATGCCATATCTTATTGATGCTTGTCATACTAATGCCCAAGGATGCCTCAATCTCACGGTATGTCACATGTTGGTTTGATATCACACGATCTAGGCGGCCAACTCACCGGTCCAAAGCGAGAAATTAGCTAGTCTTTAAAATTACCTCTCAGTAGATACATTGTTTGAGCAGCTGTATGGCAAGTGGCACTGTCATGTTGAAATCAAATTTCGTCAAGATTACGGGCCTCAATTTGAGGTAGCAAAAAGTCCGATATCATCGCGCGAGAGCGGGCACCATTCACGGTTACGTTACGGCCATTATCTTTTTGGAAAAATATGGACCGATGATTCTACTAGGCCATAAACTGCACCAAACCGTGGTTTTCTCTGGGTATAATGACACCTCTTGGACCTCTTCTGGTTGCTTTTCAGCCCAAATGTGGAAATTTTGTTTATTGACGTTGCTGTTGAGCCAGAAATGGGCCTCATCACTGAACAAAATTTGGTCGAAGCCAGTTTCTTACCGATCGCTCATTTCCATTATACAGTTGCACAATTAGAACTCGTTGTTGCGGTGTATGTCTTTCCATGATGAAATGTCAAAGAGTACTGAAAACAAATAAAAAATAAAGTTAATGCAACTCACGCGTAATCTGTGAAAAAATCCCTATTAAAAAAATACCTCTAGATGGATCGCCCTATACATACACAAAAGCCTTGGTTTATCTACACTGAGCACATGTCGGTCTTGCTTAATCAGTTCACGCACAGCATCGATGGTTTCTGGTAAAGTGACCGAAGTTGAACGTCCTTCATGAAATTCATCCTGGAGCCAACGGCGTCCGAGACTGAACTCTTGGTACCAGCGATTAACAGTGGTTTTGTATGGTGCTTCTTTTCTTGTCCATCGTTCTTGTTCTTCTCTCGATAACCCACGTAGAAAATCGAAAAAATCATCGCACGAAAATGTTCACGGGATAATTCCATTTTTTTGACAGATGAATTTTTCAACTCACTGTAAACAAAACAACTCTCCCTGAATTAATAAAACGTTTTAAGTCAAGTTATGCCAAAAAATGTCAATTTCCAATGGAAGCTCCTGGGAACAACAGTATTGTCAGGACCCGAAAAATAAATAGCAACCCTCGTGCCTAAAATTTGATATCTCGAAAACGCCTTAAGATTTTTGAATTTTTTAAGAATAATTTAGGGAAAAAATTAAAAATCAGAAAATAGCCTACACTGAAAAACAATGTTCGGTAATGTAGTACATATAAATGAAACAATAGCATTTTAATAAAGAGCACCAGCATGAAAAATAATCTATCATTTGTGATAGTTTCGGACATTAAATTTTCTTTCAGAAACAGAAATAAATAAATAATTATTCTCAAGTAGTTTCTGAGATACACCATTTTTAGTGAGATAACCTAAAGTCAAAATGCAATGTTTACACCTGTTTCACTTTCTTGTTCTTCTTTATTTATGGTTTCTTTACATTTACGTCATTTATCTTTTGTTTACATTTACGTCAATTACATACATAAATTATTTTTTGACGTTTCTTTCTGCTTTCGACACTTTGCTGATTGTTGTTATTGTCTTTTGCTAAAAATATTCGGGAATAATTTAATTTTTGTTGTTTTTCTGGCCAATTCCCCATTTCTAGTCCCTCTGCCACATGCGAACTCACTTCATGGTGTTGGGCATATCCGATTCGACCAGACTGGACGTTGCCATGTTTTTAAAGATGCCTTATTCACTAGAGTTTTAATCAATTATTCGGTAATTATAAGCACGTTAAAGCTCATTGGGTTTCTGACGCACAAAAGTGTGACTTAAAATCTTTATAAAGACAGGACAGTAAAGACTTAATGTCAGTATAATCTGGGAAAGTGTAAGGCCACACTTTGACCTGAACTTAGCGGAAATGCCAAATTCGAAAAGATTAACTGAAGAATTCTACATTAAGCAATATAAACTTTTAAAGTGTTTTGCACTCTGGAAATTGTCTGAAGACACACCGGGGCGTCTGCAACTGGCGTATCGCATATATTTCTGGTACTTCTTTATATTTTGGCTACTACTGATCGACTTCAGCATGATCATACAGTTGATCACGAATATCGGCAATGTGGACGAAGTCATTAAAGTGTTTGTCATCTTTGCCACAGCCATGGCTGTCATGGGCAAATATCTTTATATAAAATTGAGGAACCATCGCTTTGAAGAGGTTTTCTGCATGTTGCACAATACGGAATTCCTGCCCCAAAACCAAGAGGAACGGGCAATTTACCAGAAGGCTGCGGATTTAAGTCGTCAAGTGCGTAACTGCTATGGCTCGCTTTCGGTATCCGCCTTGAGTGCTTTATTTTTGAGTCAATTCTTGGGTGATGAAAAAGAGTTTCCCGCCTCCATCTATAATCCGTTTGATTTGGACTCGGAGTTTAAATACGGCCTGATGTACATCTACCAGTGCATGTCATTGGCCGTATTGTGTTTCGTAAATGTGGGATTCGATTCGTTGGCCTCGTCATTTTTCATCAACATTAAGGGTCAATTGGATATGTTGGGCAATCGCTTGGAGTATATTGGTAGATATGAGGTAAATCAGCTGAGTATAATGGGACAATTGAAAGAATGCGTTCGGTATTACCAGCGTATTTTGGAATTGACCCATCTAATGGAGGAACTTGTTAGTGTGCCGATGTCCATACAGATAGCCTGCTCGGTGTTTGTTTTAATTGCTAACTTCTATGCTATGTCTTTGGTAGGTTCTATACGAGGGTCGTGTGATGAATCCGGTGCAAGGAATATATATTTTTGCCAACAAGGCTTAAAATATAAGATCTTCTTAATACGTATTTATCAATTTTAATTCAATTCAAATTTTATTTTGTTAATATAACAATTTAATTTATCTTATTTTCTTATTATCTACAATGACAACGAGTTTAGGTTTGTATAAGCATATGTGACAGCGAATAGATAAAGGGACCTAAGGGTAAAAAAATCAATCAAACATCTGAACATCGAATGAGACCGATCCCATGCCCCAAAAGTGTTCCCTCCCAAAGATATGCGCGTTTGGTGAAAGTGATGGTACACCAAAGATACACGTATTTAAATCTTTAAAATGGCTCTCCTGAACAAAACCGTTTTTTACCCTTAGGTCCCTTTCTATTTTGCGCGTCACATATGCTACTTAATTTAAATAAAGAAATATTTTCCTTTGACCGGAGCTAACGCACGACCCTATTGTTATTTTTAAATTATCTGAAAAACTAACATAATTCTTTCTGTTTAGCTTTCGGATGCTGATGAATTGGGCAATTTCCTTAAGTTTCTTCTCTACCAGTCCTGTATGCTAACCCAAATATTCATATTGTGTTATTTCGCCAATGAAGTTTCGATGAAAAGTTCCGAAATATCCTTCAACTTATACAAATCGAATTGGTATGACTGGAACAGGGTAAATCGGAAGCTGGTTCTGCTCATGATGATACGTTTTGAAACGCCGATACGAATAAAAACCGTAAATAGATGTTATTCGTTCAGTTTGGCGGCCTTTACATCGGTGAGTGAGTACCTTCTGTGTCGCATACATATTAAAGAGCTGTACGAGACCATTTGAATGGGCCAGTCAAGAGATTATTGGGTGATCCATCTAGAAATATTTTTTTTCAAAAATACAAAATTTGAAATCAAGTGTGGAATCTTTATTAGTAATTTTTAATTTTTAATAATTTTATTTTTTAAATATAATTTCCTTCAAATGTTGGCCACAACAAAGCCCCAGGGTGTCCAATTTTGAATGAATCATTCGAGCATTTCGACCGGTATGGCGTTAATGACACGCGTAACGCTGTATGGCAGAAACAGGCTACCATTTGCTTCGAAGTGCTTCTTCCACGAACAACTTTCATTGGATTTGGCTCGTCTTCAAAGACCCACACGGTCGATTACTGTTTTGTTTCGGGCTCATACGCATAGATCCATGATTCGTGACTATCTTATAAACGTCTTTTGAAGCATCGCGCTCATATTTTTTCAAAATTTCTTTGCACCAATCTACACGAGCCTTTTTTGAGCAATTGTCAAATTGTGCGGTATCCAACGCGAACAAACCTTTTTTTACGGCCAGGTGCTCATGCAATATCGAATGTATGCTGGTGAAAGAAATGCCCAAGGCTTCCTCTATCTGACGGAATGTCCCATGACGATCTTGCATTATCAATTATCAGTTCACGCACGGCATCAATGTTCTCTTTTTTTTGGACGACCTTCAGGACCGTCGTGTTTGAGCGAGCGTCGGCCTCGATTGAATTCATTAAACCAGTTTCACAGTGCTATTGGATGGTGCTTCATCGCCATACAAAGTTTTAACTTCATCGATGCACTCTTGTGATAATCCACGTCGAAAGTTGTGAAAAATGATCGCACGAAAATGTTCACGAGTTAATTCCATTTTTTTGCCAAATTGATTTTTTCAAGTCACTGTAAACAACACAAATGATGGTCGTACGTTGAAACGTTCTGAGTACGTTTATGATAAAAAAAATGTCAAACTTTTCAATGGAAATGTCAAATGGCGCCAGGCAACACTTAGTGTTGCCTAGATCAGAAATATATATAGCAACCCTGGTACGAGCGTATATTATGTATGTATCGCAAATTAATCAAATTTTGGGAATAATTCCGCCACAAAATTACAAGGGAGTCGTGCCAAAAATGTGAGCATTTAATATTTTTCAACAACAACTACGAGTAATAAATATCGATTAAGCAGCATTGCATTAGATGTGAATTCAGATGTACAGAAACGTTCTTTAATTTTGCAGCCCATTCTGAAGCGTAGAGCAGTTTCCTAGCATTAAGAATGCACCTTCATCTATTTTTTAAGGTGCGTTCAACACCATTACCGCACTTGGTAGGTATAAAATTCATTGCATTTAATTTCAACGGTTTTAAAATGCCAACATTCATAAGGTGTCAGAAGCCTCGTTCTTGAGAATAGCCTGCGTCTCCAAATAAAAAATGCATGTCACAACTTTGCTCAAACAACACAGACACGTCGCAGTCTTTCCTTAAACTCGTTTGGTAGCTACCTATGAAAAAGAAACGTAGTCCGTGGACTTAGGATTTAGTTAAATGTGGGACATTTACGTGTCCAACAGGTCCATCATGTCCATTATAAACACAACACAACAATTTTCTCTAGTTTTTAGGTTGTTTTACATTCAACGATTGAAATTTCAAAAAATGTTTTGTAAAATTTTATTCAAAACAATCCAGTTGAAGCAACATGCTGAATTCGAATATTCGAAATTGGGTCTCCCTTGTTATTCCATAAGATGATTTTTTTCCGGGAAAATTGAATTCCCAGTGAATTCATCTCCCTCCACCGATTTTCTTAAATTTCAACAACTTTCGGCCTTTGTCAAACACGCTTATCATGTTGATCGGGCAACAATTGCCACATGTAGTTTAATTACAAGCTTTATGTGGATAGCATACGGACGGAGGGACTGACAGACAGCGGGTAAATCGACATGTCGGTTTAAGCTATTTTTAAAAACCCGACTTTGGGTTTAAGCATAAAAACCGGAATTTCGGGTTTTCGGTTTTGAACTCTTTATTCTACTTATAGACTAAAAAACAACTATTTGCGATACGATTTTATAAAAAGTGTTTTCATGCTCGATGAGAAAACATTCATATCGAGCCCTAAACGCGAAAAAGACGTAAGCGTCACTTGCTTTCTAATAAAATTCGATAGAAAATTGTTCAACGCTTGAAAGCTTAAATATAAATATTTACAAAGATATAGCAAAATCAATTGTATCGGAATCCTCCAAACGGATTAGACAAAATACCAAAACAACCCTCTCCTGTGATATTTTCTTTGTTTCGCTTACGTCTTTTTCCCTGTAAGGGGAACGATATATTCTGTTTAGTAAGAACTCCCATAAATTTTGATAAAAATAATTGTAATTCTAGTTATTTTTAGTATTTCTACCATTTAGAAAAGCTTTTTCCAGCAAATTTTACGCATTCAAATTTGTAGAGGGGAACTGGAGCTGTAATGTGTCTTAACAGGAGATAACTCTTCAAAATAAAAGGGTGGGCCATTTAAAATTTTAAATTTCGTTTGGGGAGAGCCTGACCTTATAGAGTTCGGTTTTACTTTCAACAACTGCAGCAAAGCTTTCTGAAGAGGGTTGTCACGGACCCGAAATCATGATAAAAGCGTTGTGCTGCCACGAAAATCAATGCCACTTTGCCATTTTGTTAAAAACTTGTCTTCTATTTTAATAAAGAAGCAAGAGGTCTTGAGCCGGTTAATCCCTGTTCAATATTTAAATCGGCTGTAAAATAAAAGTAATGATAACTTTTTCAAATGTCTAGTTTTTTTATTGCAAAAGTTGAACTTTGTCATTTAATAATGGAGCGCTTCGCCCAATGGGCTGAAGATTGTTTGGCAAGAGATGAAGAATTTTACTGAAAAATCGTGCTTTCAGATAAAACGCATTTTCATCTCGTTGGCTATGTCAATAAGCAAAATTGGATTTTTGTAAACTTTTAATTTTGGTGCTCTTCTCGACACGCAATGATTAAGTTCGGTTTTTTTTTGTAAAATTTCCCTTGTTCTAAGTTGATTTACCCGCACCTAAAATTTTAGAGGTGATAAACGAATATACGAACAATAATTCTAATATAGGAATAATGAAAACTAATTTCCACACTTGTTCGAAACAAAGTAGCAAACAAAAGTAAGGGGACATTTCCAGACATGATTTTTTTTTATGAAGAGAGAGCCTGGCCTTATTGAGTTCGGTTTTACTTTCAACAATTGCAGCAAAGCTTTCTGAAGAGGGTTGTCACGGACCAGAAATCATGATAAAAGCGGTGTGCTGCCACGAAAATCAATGTCACTTTGCCATTTTGTTAAAAACTTCTCTTCTATTTAAATATATTGAACATTGAACAGGGATTAACCGGCTCAAGGGTTAATCCCTGTTCAATGTGTAAAAGCAACAGACCAAAATAAAACAAACGAGCTAAAACATTTTTTTATGAAGTATAGTAGAAGTTGAACAAATGTTCAAAAAAGTAGACAGCTTTGTTCAGTGTGCTTCAAAAAATAGATGATTTGTTCGTTGGTCAGGGGGCGCTATTCATATGAACGGCAGAGTATCACCTAGCCGTGTGGAACACCTCTCAAGAAATATAAACACAAATTTAACCTATTATTGTTCCAATGTTTCATTTGTCAATATTATCTGCATAATATAACAACTTCTGTGAATTTTGTTTAATTTTTTCTAGATTGTTAATTCCTCCTACAGCTATTTTGCTCTTTTGAAACGCATCAACAGTTAAGCTCTTCAAGCTGAAAGTGGTACCGGTGGATAATAAAAAAAATAATTGCACGCATTATTGCAAAATGAACTCGGATAATTGGTCTTATGTTAATAATTGAGCTTATTACAATAATAAATTTAAAAAAAACTGACAAAATAAACAATTATTTGAATTGGGGTGACCATATTTTTTTAATTCAATTCATTGTCAGCGCTAATTAAAATGCATTGCGATATTAAACACAAATGGGGTCGCTACACAAATATAAAGAAAATATTTGAGTAGATACTAAAGTTTGCGTTATGCTAAATGTTCTCAAACCCAATGTTTTTCCCTTAGTTATGGCTAATTCGAAATACTAGCTGGTGTCCCACAGGGTAGTGTCCTGGGGTCTACCCTTTATCTTCTGTTTACCGCAGATATACCTACAAGCCCAAGCCGATGATAGTGTTATAATGAGCTCACACAAAAGGCACAATATAGCATCCACGAATCCATTGTTCGTCTAAGACGAGTAAAATGACTAAATGCACACAGGTAAATTTCACACTGAACTTAATTAAGCACATGTCCGACATTGAAATTAAACAATACCTCTTTTTCTTTAATCGATAACGTTACATACCTGGGGATACGCCTGGATCGACGATTTACATGGAGAAGCATATAGAAGCCAAGACTAGGCTAAAGCTCAAGGTGAGCCAGCTCCACTGGTTCCTCAACGCAAACTCAAAACTGAGTCTTGTATACAAGGTTTTGCTATACAAAAGTGTAATCAAATTTATCCGACTATACGGATCCCATCTATGGGTAAAAGCAAGCTCAAGAAGCCTTGACAAGATCCAGAGAGTCTAATCGAAAACATTGCATTTTATTACCGGCGCTCCTTGGTACACGAGGTATTAAAACATCCACCGAGATCTGAAAATACCCCTCCTCCAAGATGCAATTCAACATATGTGACGCGCAAAATATAAAGGGACCTAAGGGTAAAAACTGTTTTGTTCAGGAGAGCCATTTTAAAGATTTAAATACGTGTATCTTTGGTGTACCATCACTTTCATAAAACGCGCATATCTCTGGGAGGGAACACTTTTGGGGCATGGGATCGGTCTCATTCGATGCTCAGATGTTGTCCACCTCAAAAAAAGTGAAAATTGTTTTTTTTTACCCTTAGGTCCCTTTCTCTATGCGCTGTCACATATTAAGATGATGCACAAACAGAAGCTCGAACAACGCGGTAACATATTAGCTAGACAGTTGCTATGTAGTCCAAGCATGTCAAGAAATTTCGAGAAATGAACGCCTGGTATTCTGATAGCATATCGCGAACACACGCTCGCAAAAGACTGTGCAGAATCCTCATTTCTACTTCGCGAAGTTCAAACCAAACGTGGTTTAAATGCTCCACAAGTGAACCTTATTGCAGTCAATACACAAAACGGAAATATCTGGCTACTATTTCGGGTCCGGAAATAAAAACACAATAATTTATCATTGGAAGTGGTTTTATTGTTTTACAAAATATTCTCCTTAAGGATCAATACACTATTGCATGCGCACAAACCAATTTTCGATGCACTTTTTCACTCCGATTGAGTCAACTCCAAAACATGATTTTTGAATGCTTCAACAGCTGCTTCAGGCGATGAAAAACGTTGACCACGCATTTTTTTCTTGATGCTAGGGAATAAGAAGGAGTCATTGGGTGCCAAATCATGGCTGTATGGTGGATGGCCTATCAATTCGTCATCTTGAGTGGTCAAATAGCTTATCGTTTCAGCTGATGTGTGAGAGCTCGCGTTGTCGTGATGCAAAATGATCGGTCTTCTCGTATTATCTTTCCTCATTTCTTCGAACACTGTTGACAAATAGATTGATGTATAACACTCAGAATTGACCGTCCTACGTTCCACTAAAGGCACTGTGGCAACATGGCCAGTTATACCGAAAAAAAACGCAACCATTTGTTACTTCCACGAACAACTTTTGTTGGGTTTGGCTCGTCTTAAAAGACCCATACGGTCGATTGCTGTTTTGTTTCGGGTTTATATTCATAGATCCATAATTCGTCACCTGTGACAATGTTATACACTGCCTTTAAGCTACCGCAGTTATACTTTTTTAACATCTCTTTGCACCAATTCATACGATCCTTTTTTTGAGCATTCGTCAAATTATGTGGGATCCAACGAGACCAAATATTTTCACGGCTAAATGAACATGCAATATCTTATTGATGCTTGCCATACAAATGCCCAAAGATGCCTCAATCTCACGATATGTCACATGTCGGTCTTGCTTAATCAGTTCACGCACAGCATCGATGGTTTCTGGCAAAGTGTCCGAAGTTGAAAGTCCTTCACGAAATTCATCCTGGTCCAAATGGCGTCCGAGACTGAACTCTTGGTTTTAGCTATTAACAGTGGTTTTTGATGGTGCTTCATCGCCAAAAGTCAAAACAAGTTGATTTAAACACTCTTGTCTCGATAACCCACTCCGAAAATCGTAAAACATCATCGCACGAAAATGTTCACGGGATAATTCCATTTTCTTACTGAGATGAATTTTTCGCCCTCAACTGACAAAACGTTCTGAGTGAAGTTATGCTTAAAAATGTCAAAGTTTCCAATGGAAGTTTTAGTTTGCATCTGTGAACACTGGTATTGGCAGGACCCGAAATATAAATAGCAACACTCGTAGAGAGGCCTCAACCTTTATTTCACAAGTTTTAAACCAAATCTGGGCTTAAATTCTCAGTTATGTGAACGCTCAAAGGCCTACAGTTGTACGTACAATACCGCGCATAAAAAAAGCATCTATTCGAAATTCAGAAAATATTAATAAAAATGCAACAACAAAAAAACTATTTACCATTCCAAACACAAATTGAAATTTTAAATTTGTATTTCATTAAATCATTCGGTTTGAAATTGAAAAACTTCCTTTTGAAATTCGGAAAACTACATTTGAAATTTACATCAGGGTGTTCGCCGGAAAGGTATACTACTTTGTTTTGCCGCCATTTCGGTAAACATTAGTCCTGACAGTTCATATTTGGCAGTCGTAAAGTAGAGACGTGGCAAATTTATTATGGAAAAATATTCGATAAACCAAAGTGTTTTAATCGTTAAAACATTTTATCAAAATCAATCATCGATTACTGTGACGATGAGAAAGTTACGAGAAATTTTTGGGAGAAACAACGTGCCAACAAAACGCACTATTTATCGTGTAGTTAATGAGGGTCTGTAGCTGATAGGCCCAAGCATGGACCACAACGTACTGCAAGATCGGCTGAAAACATTACTGCTGCTCAAGAAAGTTTAAAACAACCCATTAACCTCAATTCGATGCCGTACTCAGGAGCTTGGTCTTCAAAAAACAACTTCGGCCACAATTTTGCACAATGATTTGCATTTAAGATTCAGTTGACACAAGAGCTTCTTCCACAAGACCATTTACGCCGCCGTACATATGCCAATAGGATGTTACAGCCCATGAAAACCCCGATTTTCATGAAAAAAATCATAATGAGTGACGAGGCACATTTTCATTTGAATGGATTTGTGAATAAACAGAATAGTCGGTTTTGGGCAATGGAAACCACTCAAATTATTTATCAGTCACCTTTGCATCCATTAAAAGTGACAGTCTGGTATGCAATTTGGTCAGGAGGAATCACTCATATCACGATATCGTGATATGAGTGAAAACTTTTTAACGCCAGAACTGCATGCTGTGGGCTTGATTAAAATGTGGTGTCAACAAGACGATGCCACATCGCATACAGCCAGGAATACAACGGAGACCTCTTTCCACAACAAGTTATTTCAATAAATGGTGATATTGATTGGCCTCCACTGTCGCTTGATTTGACTGCTCCGGACTTCTTTTTGTCGGGATATCTGAATACGCTTGAGCAACTCAAACAAAATATTCCTGATGAAATTAATGAAATACCGCGTGAAATGTGTAAGAATGTAATGAAAAATGTGTTCAAAAGGGCTCGCATTTGTGAGGATAACAGAGGCGGACATTTATCTGATATTGTATTCCATACATAATTGCCGACTTTAAATAAAACATTTATCAATATAAGATCCATTCTCTTTCATTAAATCAAAAATTATAACTAAACAAAGTAGTATACCTTCCCGACGGACACCCTGTAGATATCAATCAAAAGTAAAAAAAAATCATTAGAAGTACAGGAAATTCAAAACATCCATTTCAAATTCAGAAAATATCAATAAAAATGCAGAAACTTCCATTTACATTTCCTGACACTCAAAAACTTCCTTTTGAAATTCAGAAAACTATAGGGTGATCCATCTAGAAGTATTTTTTAGAACAAATAAATATATAAAAATTCAAATCAAGTGTGGAATCTTTATTGGTAATTTGAAAGGACATTTTATGGCAACTATTTTTTGAAAATAATTTCCTTCAAATGTTGGCAACTGTATTATGGAAATGAGCGTTCGGTGAGAAACGGAAAGATTCGCTGTTGTCGATCAAAATTTTGTTCAGTGATGAGGCCCATTTCTGGCTCAACGGCAAAGTCAATAAACAAAATTGCCGCATTTGGGCTGAAGACCATCAAGAAGAGGTTTAAGAGCTGCCATTATACCCAGGGAAAGCCACGGTTTGGTGCGGTTTATAAGCTGGCGAAATCATCGGTGCATATTTTTTCAAAAATAATGATGGCCGGAACGTAACCGTGAATGGTGCTCGCTATCGCGCCATGATATCGATCTCTATTCTACCTGTAATTGAAGCCCGTAATCTTGACGACACTTGGTTTCAACAGGACGGTGCCACTTGCCATACAGCTGCTCAAACAATCGATCTATCGAGATGTCATTTCGAAAAGCAGCTAATTTCACGGTTTGGACAGGTGAGTTGGCCGCCTACATCGAGTGATATCACAGCTTTAGACATTTTTCTTTGGGGTTACGTAAAGTCCAAAGTCTATGCTGAAAAACCTGCTACGATTCATGTTTTGGAAGCCAACATTACGCGTGTCATTAAAGCCATGCTGGTCTAAATGCTCGAACGAGTCATACAAAATTGGACCGTCAGAATGGAAACCCTGAGGCGTAGTTGCGGTTAACATTTGAAGGAAATTATATTCAAAAAATAAATGCCGTAGAATGTCCCTTCAAATTACCAATAAAGAATCCACACTTGATTTGATTTTTTTTCTCTAAATGCCATAGAATGTTCTTTCAAATTACCTAAAAAGATTCCACACTTGATTTGATTTTTTTTCTAAATGCCATAGAATGTTCTTTGAAATTACCAATAAAGATTCCACACTTGATTTGATTTTTATTTGTTCTGAAAAAATATCTCTAGATTGATCACCTATTATATTTGAAATTTATAAGATATCAATTAACATTCAAAAAAAAATCATTTACATTTGAATTTCAGAAAATTTCATTTAAAATTTAGAACATTACATTTGAAATTCAAAACATAGCAATTGCAATTCAAAATATTTCATTGAAAATTCAGAACATTACATTTAAAATTCAGAATATGTTTATGAAACTAGGAAAATACAATAATCAATTTGATCCATAAAAGTCGTTTTACATCGCAATGTCTATTAATAAAATTTAAATTTTTTATACACATGGTTACCTTAATGATATTTGAATTAGTATCTCTATAAATACCGCTGTTTGTCCTTTTTCTATGCGAAAACAAGCGGCAGCCATGAATGCCACAGAGCACCGCAAGATTTTGGAAACTTACTACAAATATCAATCGTGGATTTTTCGCCTATTGGCTCTGTGGAAATTACCCGATACGGTTTCGGAACGTTTTCGCCTAATACATAAAATCTACTTTTATTACATTCTATTTTTTTGGGTCTTATCCTTCGATGCCAGTTGTCTGATACAATTCATAGCGAACATCAACAATCTGAATGAGGTTATCAAGGTTTTTTTCATATTCGCCACTTCGCTGGCCGTTTTTGCCAAATTCTCTACTATAAAATTGAAAAATCATCTGTATGCGGAATTGGTTGAGACTATACATGATCCCATATTTCGACCGGTCAACGCGAGAGAAGTGAAACTATTTAAAGAATCGAAAAGTCTAAGTCGTTCGGTGCGTAACTTCTATTGTGGCATTTCGTTGTGCGCTCTCAATGTGGTCCTGCTAACGCAATATATCGTGGATAATTCCGAACTACCCTTGTCACTGTATAATCCGATAAATATCGATACCAAATTACGTTACCTACTGATGTATGTTTATCAGTATATCGCCGTCTCAATATGCTGTTATATGAATATAGCATTCGATTCGATATCGGCTTCTTTCATGATTCACATCAAAGGACAATTGGACATATTGTGCGATCGTTTGGAAAACTTGGGCTTGACGTACGACACTGACGATGATGTTATAACGCTGCAGCTAAAGGACTGTATTAAATATTATGCGGAAATTGTAAAGATTGCAAGAATCGTGGAGAATTTAATAAGTCTTCCGATATCTATTCAAATTGCCTGCTCGGTTTTGGTGTTGGTGGCGAATTTCTATGCAATGTCCTTTGTAAGTATAACTTTATAAATGTCTATGACACTCTAATTTTGCGCCATAAAAATGTGTTAATTATTAAGAGGACAATTAGACAAAAAAGGAAATATGACCTCGAGTGAAAAAAATTAGATTGCACATCTTGTTTAATAAAAAAAATAAATTTTAAAAATGTTATAAAATCAAGTTTGACATCAAAATTCGTCGATTGTAGTGCTTTCTTTAATACAACCCAAATTTCGTACAAATCTATCAATCCGTTCTAAAACATTGAGGTTTTTAATAAAGCCCAAAGGTGAATTGTATCCTATTAAATTTTTCAACCTTCCCCAAATAAACAAAAAAAATTAAAGCGGTCATTTATGCTTTTCAAACCAAAAAAAATTTTAGATACTTAATGACTGACCCTATAAGCGAAAAACAAACCAAACTTGTAATTAATACAGTCAACTCGTGAAAACGTGGAAATTCTTAAACATGAACGATCCAGAAACATCCATTTCAACTATTTTAGACAACGAATTTTAGCTTTTCTTTGCAAATTGAAATGAATTTTTAATATTTGATTTTTTTTATTCAATAAAACAATTTTGTTTTTAAGATACTGGATATTGAATTTATTAATAATAAATTTCATTATTTGAAAACGTGAACGAAATCGCAATAGTGAACACCCTCAACGAATAGAATTTTTAAAATATGATTTTTTTATCCAATAAAATGAAATTGAATTTATTAACAGAAGTTCATTTCAGTGATAAAACAGCACTAGCTTGCTTCAAAATTTCAGGATTTTAAAACGTGAAAGAAAGCGAAACTCCCTCGACAATAAAAAGTTTACGTTTCCGCGAGTTGACTGTAAATGTATATGGGTATTTCCAAGCAAAGGTCAACTGTCACCGAAAAATAATATATAAGTATTAACAAAAAAATGATTTGATCTCATATACGTTATGCTAAAAAAACATTAAAATTTTATTATGTTTTAAGATTTATCAGCCATTTGAAATTCAAAACATTCAATATAAGATACAAAGCTTCATTTTTAAATTCAGAAAACTATTTTTGAAATTTAAGAGATATCAATTAAAAATTCATTTGAAATTTAATATATTGCATTTTATCTTCAGATAATTTCATTTAAAACTTAGAACATTCAATTTAAAATTCAAAAGATACTAATTGAAATTTGAAAGATTCCGTTAGTAATAAAAGTTAGTAAATAAAGTTCAGAACATCTATTTGAAATTCAGAGAATATCTAAAAATGCCGATAAATTCCATTTACAATTCCAGACACCAATTGAAAGTCAAAAGATTCCATTAGAAATTTAGAAAATTCAGAACATTACATTAAATAAACCTACGCCAGGAGAAAGCGTATCGCCCCTGATATACGTATAAATAATTTAATTTTTTCGATTATATTACATTACATTTTATTTTTGTATAACATTAGTATCTATCCCTATTATTACAAACTATATTTACAAATTGTGATTTTTTTCCTGGTCCAGAGTTCTAAATACTTTTTTCAATAGATTTATGCCTCCTAAACACAAAAATGAATTTTTTAAAAATTTCCTCTGATAAGTTTTCAAGTAAGAATTTGTGGAATTTTTTTTTACGATTTTTTTATGAGTTGTCTCAGTTTTTTGGACCATAACTCACAAACGCTCTATGGGCAGAGGGAATCATTGGTCCATATTTCATTAAAAATTAAGCCGGTCATAATGTTACAGTTAATGGGAAAGGCTTAAAATCCATTGTTAATGACTTTTTCGTGAATTGGAGGATGTTGATGTGGACGACCTTTGGTTCCAACAAGCCGGCACTACATGTCATACAGCTAACGAAACAATCAATTTATTGAAGGAAACTTTTGGTGAGCGCATTATATTTTTGGCCTAATAATAAAAATGCGAATATTTATCATCAAAAATGGTTTTTATTGTTTTTCAAAGTATTCTCTAGCATGATTTATACACTTTTGCATGCGCTCAAACCAATTGTCGAAGCACTTTTTCCATTTCGATTGAGACACCTCCAAAACATGGTTTTTGAACGCTTCAATAGCATCTTCTGACGACGCATTTTTTTCTTGATGTGCGGGAATAAAAAAAGTCATTGGGTACCAAGTCAGGGCTGTACGGCGGATGACCCATCAATTCGACGTTTTGGTCGGTCAAAAAGGCGCTGGTTTTAGCCGATGTATGAGAGCTCGCATTGTCTGGTGCACGATGATTGTCTTCTTTGTTCGTTTTTCGAATTCCTCCGAAGACCAGGAAAACAAATTGTGGTGTACCACTCAGAATTGACCGTTCTACGTTGCTAAAGCGGAACAGTCGCCACATGACCAGTTTTGCCGAAGAAACATGCGACCAGTTGCTTTGAAGTGCTTCTTCCACGAACAACTATCGTTGGATTTGGCTCGTCTTCGAAGACCCACACGGTCGATTGCTGTTTTGTTTCGGGCTCATACGCATAGGTCCATAATTCGTCACCTGTGACGGTCCTATAAACGTCTTTCGTAGTTTTTTCAAAATTTTGCACCAATCGACTCGAGCCTTTTCTTGAGCGATTGTCAAATTGTGCGGGATTCAACGAGAACAAACCTCTTTTACGGCCAGGTGTTCATGCAATATCGAATGTATGCTGGTGAAAGAAATGCCCAAGGATGCCTCTATCTCACGATATGACACATGACGATCTTGAATTATCAGTTTACGCACGGCATCAATGTTATTTGGCACAACGGCCGTTTGTGGAAGACCCTCACGACCTTCGTCTTTGAGCGAGCGTCGGCCACGGTTGAATTCATAAAACCAGTTTTTCACAGTGCTATAAGATGGTGCTTCATCGCCATACAAAGATTAACTTTGAAAGTTGTGAAAAATGATCGCACGAAAATGTTCACAAGTTAATTCCATTTTTTTTGCCAAATTGATTTTTTCAAGTCACTGTAAACAACACAAATGATGGTCATACGTCAAAACGTTCTGAGTACGTTTATGCCAAAAAAATGTCAAACTTTCCAATGGAAATGTCAGATGGCGCCAGGCAACACTCAGTGTTGCCTAGGTCAGAAATATATAGGAATCTCGCGTCGTGGGCCTGTGACGTTTTAACACCGCTGTACTATTTTTTGTAGAGTTTTTGGGCCTTAAAGGCCCATTTAGTCTCGACGGTTGACGGTAGATTCTGCAACCTGCAGAAGTCTACCGTCGTCAACCGTCAAACTGTAGTTATCTCCCTCTAACACATGCAAAATGCAACCCCCAACTGAAATAGCTGATTGTCTACCGTCTACCGTCAACCGTCGAGACTAAATGGGCCTTTATGTGTATTCGCTTGTCTACGCAGATAACCTGACACGAATGATGCCTTAGAAGAGAACATTCGGCGCGTTATTGCTGACATACGGCCCCAAATCCTGGCTAGAATTTATTCGAGCCAGCCGCGGCTGCCACTTGCCCGAATTAATTTTTAAAGCATAATGGCAAAAATTAATCTTTATAAGAAAGCTAAATTCTTGGCCTTACCATTAAATTTTGTGAGTTTTATTACTTCTTGAAAACCACACGTGTGAAAAAACATCCTTTAGAATATAAAAGAAATTGCTTAGAAGTAAGTACAGTGAGACGAAATAGTTTCGTATCTTTAAAAGTTGTCACGTTACGTCACTGAATTTAGTTGGAAGTGCAGCTTCCTAAAACTATTGTTAGTCCTTCAACCGATCTATAACTATAAGTTAGAAGACTCTAGACGTTTTTATTTGCACTGAAAGTAACTTCAACAGACAGACGAACATGGCTAGGTGGTCTTAATATTTTAAGACGAACTCTAGAAGCCTGAAATTAAACCCGACCGTAACTGGCGATCAATAATTAACAACGGACCCTAAACATAGTCAATGCTATTGAATAGCCTTTACACAAAAAAGGCCCTCCCGATTTAAGGTCCCATTGCTCCAAAGGCCTTGGTTCCAACAAGACAAATTACATCTGATTTTCAAAGTGGAATTTTGCACTTTTTTGATACTTCGAGGCTAGATCTCAGTTAACCTAACGGAATATTGCTATAGTTTATTAAGCAAGGTTGTACGTAGCTATTTAGTGAAAAATAGTGTAAAACAAACTAACCCGAAAAATGCATCTGCTGTCTCAAAATCACAAAAATGCTTATTTTGTCACCTATTCAAAAATTAAGAAAGAATACAAAAATAATACTTTTACTTTGTATTTTTTTGAATCAAAGGTGTACTTGTACGAATGCCGCGGAAGTGTCCCTGGAAATACCCATATCACTCTTATAGTGCAGATACTTTATTAAACGCACACATTAAAACGCATAAAATAATTTTTTTAAAAAGTTTAAAAAACATTTTCCCATCTTTCTGCAGCTTTCTGATCCTGGCGACTATGCAAATTTCATAAAATTTCTTATCTATCAGTTGTGCATGCTGTCGCAAATTTATATACTCTGCTATTTTCCAAGCGAGGTGACTTCGAAGAGTCAAGAATTACCCTACCACTTGTACTGTTCCGATTGGGTGAATTGGAGTAGATTGAATCGTAAACTGACCCTACTAACGATGACACGTTTTGATATAGCGATACGCATACGATCTATAAATCCGACGTATACTTTTAATTTGGCAGCCTTTACATCGGTAAGTGTGATTTATTGAAAAAAATTAGGGTAAATCGAACCAATTTACATTTTTCTCAATTGCTGCCCCTTACATCCAGAAATTAGTATCAAGAATTTGAATAGTATAAATTTTAGACGAAACCTTCAAAAGACTTCAGATTCAAACAATGTCACATAAAAAATTTATTTTTTTTCAAACGAAGTCAAAATAGGGTGTAACAAAATATTGCCAATCGCATATTGATCGAGCCATTTTCAAGCGATGGAAAAAATTTAAGCAAATGTATAATTTGCTAGTTTCTAGTTAAGGTACAGGGTAGGCAATTTAAAATTTGAATCGGCTGAAAAAACTGATAATTTTTTCAAATTTTGGGTTTTATTGGAATGGTTAACCTTTGTGATTTAATAATGGAACACAATATCATTCATATGGCTATCACAACTGGCTAGGCAGTATCTCATCCGATTAACCCAAATTTTCAGTACATTTTCAATTGTTTCGGATCGAATCTCTGCAATGGCAACTTCTATTTTATGTTTCAACGCTTTAATTATCTCTGCATGCTTTGTGTAACATTTAACCTTAACGGCTTCCCACTGAAAATTATCCAAAAGCCTCAAATCACAGCTCCGAGGCGGCCAATTGACATCTCAATTTCGGCTGATTATTCGATTTTCAAAAACAGTAAGTAAAATGTCGATGGTTGCATTGGCTGTGTGGTGACTGGGCCCCGTCTTGACGAAACCAAATGTCTTCCACGTTATTCTCTTTAATTTTTGAAAACAAGAAGTCGATGTGCATGGCGGGGTAACGCTCATCGTTGACTGTAACGGCGGCTACTTGCTCATTTTCGAAGAAAAAAGGCCCAAAATTTAGATCAAACAGTGACTCGTTGTGGATGCGTTGGCATTTCAATAGTCATGTGTGGGTTCTCTGAACCCCATATGCTGCAATTCTGCTTAATGACATAGCCACCGAAAAGAAAAAGAGCTTTATCTGAAAACACGATTTTTCGTTAAAATTCTTCTTTGCCTGCCAAATAATCTTCAGCCCATTGGGCTAAACGAAAACGCATCGGATGGTCTCAGTTCTTGGACCAATTGAACTTTGTAAGCCTTCATACCGAGGTGTTTATGCAAAATTCTTCTCAAACTAGTGCGAGTAATGTTCACTTCCTGAGAACGATGACGAGTTGATGTTGATGGATGCTCTTGGACATTCTCAGCCACAGCAGCAATGTTTTCGATTGAACGCACTTGGCGCGAAAGGACTCGGGTTGGTTTGTCCAATAACGATCCTTTTTTATGAACTCGCTTTCCAAATTGAAGAACAAACTGAACTGAAGGCCGATCTCTTCTCGAAAATTCCCACGTAAATTTCTTACAGCTTGCGTTAAAGACTCACTACTTTGGAAGTTTTAATAAAGGGTGGTTAAATTTTAAGGGCCGATGTTGATTTGTCGCGCAAAAAGAGCCATTGTTTCGTTAGCTGTGTGGCAAGTGGCACCGTCCATATCGTCCACATCTAAATCTTCCAATTCGGGCCATAAAAAGTTACGATAACGAACACCATTCACAGTAACTACCTGACCGGCCTCATTTTGGAAAAATACAGCCCGATGATGGCGCCAGCCCATAAACAGCACCAAACAGTCACTCTTTGTGGGTGCATTGTTTTTTCGACAATCTTTCTTGGATCATTTGCCCAAATGCGGCAATTCTGCTTATTGACGAATTCACTGAGGTGAATATGTTCCTCATCACTGAAGATGATTTTCTTCGAACATTGATTTTCATTTTCATAATAAGCCTGAATAAACTATAACGCGTTGCTCGCTTGTGTATCTTTCCATGGTTCAAATTGAGTTAGTCTGAAATTGAGAAATATCAAATGAAATGCAGAAAAAAAACTTGACGTTTAGGTGTGGTTCACAACATCGGCCCTTAAAATTTAATCACCCTTTATTTACCAATTTTGTTCGAGCATATACCGTTCCATTTTCCAAATGACAGACATAAACCAGAAAAACAAATGAATATTATTCAACCCTTCAATGTTAAAGTAATCGGTAGTTCAAATTTAAAATTTGTTATGGCCCACCCTTCGACTAATACAAACATCTTACTTTAGTCCCTCAACATTCCATTAAAATAAACATTAAGGAACAAGAGGAGATGTCTCTCAAATCAGTAAGCTGTGCACGACATAATTCTCATATTCACTGATCAGCACCTACTGTTTAACTCCGGCTCTAAAGGCCAAATGCATTTTATAGAGAACTTTTTACATGACTACTCGTAAAAGATTAATATCTTTCTCCTAAAGTCGACGACATTTCCGAGGTAAAAAATTAACCGCAGAACAATTTTTGAATATTAAAATTCGGTGTTGAAACTGAGATTACTTGTACAATAGTCGTACACACTAACTATCACAACACGTCTGCCCACAAACATCAGAAGACACAATTTAAAAAAAAAATCGAAAATATATTAACTAAACGCCGCAGCACTTACACCATATACATCTATCATTTTGGATTTCAAGTCAAAATTTTTAAGGACTTCTTCATCTTTGACATTGCCTTGTAAAGTTATGAAGTTTTTATAAATGTTTTTAAAAAATAGTATTCCCTATTTCTTTTAATAATTTTTTGCTAAACTTTTTGCGAACCACGAAATATTACCAGCCGAAATGATCATCCCACCAAATAAACAAATCAACGAATTATCGCGAAATTTGAAAATTATCGTTAGTAAAAGGAATATTTTCGGTTGATCAGTTCGGAGCAAGAAATCCGGCAGTTTTTAAGGTAAAGAATAATCAATGGCAGTAAAAAGAGCTATGAAGAAAATCTTACTGTTTCTTGCACATTCCATCTAGGTTTCGTTAAAGGAAGGAAAGAGGTCAAACAGTGAATGTTCCAATGTGACATTTATTGGGTGTTAAATAGGTATTGTTGAAGAATAGTTCCCAGAGTATATTTCCAAAAGAAGCGACGTGCAATCGCATTTAAAATTTGAAACCCGGGTAAGAATATTTAAAATTATACAATGTTGAACTCTTAGTGCCAAAGACGTTTTAAGTCTGTATCCACATTTCGTTCAAAATTCCCTAAAGAAAAAATCGAGGAACTTCGTTAGAACCAAGGAGCTGTAATTCTTACAGTTAATAACTGGGACATTATGTTTCGATCCGGCTTCTTTAAACCAGCTCATGCTTTTAATAAAAAAGTTTACATTTTGTTTTTGAATATTTAGAATAATTCAGAATGATTTGGGTGGGATACTTCAACTACTATCTCAATACTGATTTGCTTTCAATACTTATATAATATTTCAATATCTTAATCCTTTTCAGATTGTAAATTCCTCTTATAGTTATTTTGCACTACTAAAAAGGATCAATAACTAAATATTTTACAAAATTACTTACATTCACTCTACTTGGATAAGAGGACATGGATAATGAGCAGCTACTTTTTCAACGAATGTGAGGGATTCAAATTATTTGCGGCAGCTCATGTCATCATAAGGGCAATAACATTCAAAAAAGTATTTTATATGTTTACTTAAACTTACATTTGCTTGTGTAAATAAAAATAATATGCGTATGTTTATTTAGTTTTTTTTTGTTCTTTAACTTTTAAAATCGACATGAAATCCGTATTCAATCGATTCTTAAAATATTTTTTACAATCTCTTCTTATACAGGGTTTTCTAATAGTATCTTTATGTAAACGCATCTTTATGTAAACGCACCCTCAAACATTTTTAATGATCTTTAAGTATCAAAACGTACGTAAATCAAAGTCAACAATTTCATCATACGAACAACGTTTGAAAATCATTAAAAATTACTATCGAAATTCTGAACTCCAATTTTTGGCCGTAAAAATCGTACCACCCGACAGTAATGGCGATGAAGCTAATTTCTGGCTGAGTGGTTATGCCAACAAACAAAATATGCTTTATAGGACAGCAACAACCCCAAATGTGCTTCATTAGACACAATTGTATCCGCAAAAAATTACTCTATGGTGTGGTTTTCAGGCCGGAGGTGTGATTTGGCCGTATTTTTTATCGAAGAAAACAATCGTCATGTAACCGTCAATGGAGAGCGCTATCGTGCCATGTTAGAAATTTATTTTTAAAACAAGACGGTGCCACTAGCCACACAGCACGCGTTACAATCGATTTACTGAAAGGAAAATTTGGTGAACGTGGTATTTAAAGAAATGGTCTGGTCGAATGGCCACCCTGTTCATGCGATTAAGCGCCATTGGATTTCTTTTTATGGGGCCACTTCAAGTCATTGGTCTATCCCAATCATGCGATTAAGCGCCATTGGATTTCTTTTTATGGGGCTACTTCAAGTCATTGGTCTATCCCAACAACTTTAGACGAGCTCAGAGACAACATCCAACTCGAAATTGCCAACGTTTCTGTTGAAATGTGTGCAAGATTGGTGGAAAATTGGGTTCAAAGAATATACCGCTGAACAAGGGCTCGTGATGGTCTGACCGAAATCGAATTTCATTCTTATAATGTACTAATTACACCTGGAATAAATTTAAACTCTATATATTAAATATTCCGTGTTTTATTATTATAAAAAATGTTTATATTCTAATGGGAAACCCTGTACTTACTTGCCAGTGCCTACAGCTTAAAGTCTTCATCAAGGAGAGCTAGGTCGAAGGACTTGAACCGGTGTCGAACCTGAAACAAAGTAAATGTAACCTGTGGTAGATCTACTTGGCGAAGTACATCCAAGATCGTTTTAAACCAGCACGCGATTCGACCGTCGTATCCTTAGGGCAGACGCGCCTCACACGTTAATAAAAAATTCATTGGTAGGATGACATGACTGTTGTGAAAAATATCTTCGTTCTCTGAGGTGCTTTCAGCTAGTTCCAACGATTTATAAGTTTTAGAGGAAAGCGTGTTTTGAAATAAATAAATACGCCTTAGCCCTCACATTGCTCAAAAAATATATAGTAATGTCAATTACCATTTACATCGGTTCATATTGTATGTGACGGGAAACACCTATGCGTAGAGCCTGTTTCACGTAAGCACTACACGATTGAGGAGATAATTTTAAGTGATATTGGTCTTGCGATCATAAGGCCAATTAACGCTTTATAGATGAGAACTTCCGGGCTATATAATTCTACGAGCATTACTATAACGGTTTAAACTAGCTCACTTATCCCTGAAAGGCCCAAAGTTTACTATGCTATCCCGACCGAGCATTACAATTCTTCCCTACAGCCATGAAAGAATCACCAAAAGATATACAAAAAAGCCTGATGTTGTAGCGCCTCACGTAGTGTCGAGGCGACAGCCCTTGGTCGATGATTGCTGCTTCGGGTCAATCCGGTCAGAAAAAAAGCCTGTGATGTCTGCTGACTACTTGGAAACACATCTGCAGGCAACCAGTTCCACAAAGGAACAACACTTCTTTGCCGCATACGAGTATGTAATAATTGGCCTTACTACGCTGGTATTAAACCAGTGTGTTATCTAAGGCCCCATTTATATACGGTTGATCTCTGCACACTGACCGGCATCTATAAGCTTTTTCCGCTCTGTTAGCTACTTTATCTTTGATAATAGTTTCTGATCAAGAATTAGCTCAAGGTATTTAATTTTATCAGTCAGCTTGATGACTCTTCCGTGAAAGAGTCCTCTTCCAAGGTGTTTCAAACGTTTGTCTTCTTCTTCCTCGTGAAAAGGCGGTTTTCTCCGGATTTAAATTTAAGCTCCTTGATTTGGCCCAGTTGAGCAAGAGTTTCTATGCTTCAAAGTTGTCTGCCCCTCAAAAGTTCTTTAAACGTTTAAATCTTCGTTTTCCTGGAGAAGAGGCATATGACGGTTTTGTCATTAAGCCCATAGATTTTTTTAGCCCAGTTGAGCGTGTGTTTCAATGCTTTAAATGCCATTCTGTAGAGGGTGTTTAGTTGTCTGCCCCTCAAAAGTATTGCAACGTTATCTGCATAGCAGACGGGTTTGAATCCTTCTTCGGTTAAGAGCTTTAGTAGACTGTTTATAGCAGTAACTCATAGGAGTTGTAAGAGGTTTCCTGAGAAACTCTGTCTGTGATATTTACGCTGTTCTATCATGATGTCCATCTGTTCCTAGCATATGACTTACTAGTGTTCTAGCACCCGAGCTACGCCAAACTGGTCTAAGGACTGGATTAGGATGTCGATATCTACATTATTAAAGCACCCTCTATATCTTTTAAAGTTTGCATTGCTTGCCTTGTCTGCTTTTGGTATGAACCAAAAGCCACTATAAAGACCACTGTTGTAGCGGCACATATAGCACCGGCCCTGCCCTGGCCGAAAAATTATTGTTTCGGGTCAATCAGCTGAAGAGAGCCAGCTGTCGGGGGATGGTTGACCACTACTCACGCTCTTTGCCAGATCTTCGGTGTTTACTAGAAGATGGTGCTGTATATTAAAGTCGTCGAGAATTTGTTTATCAGATCCAGCCCTTGTTGCAAAAGGGCTGGGGAAATTTCATGTGCTACTGTTGCCTTCAACGGCTTAGCTTCGTACTGCTCTCCCCGGATCATTTCGTTTGTGATTTTAGCTTCATAATGGTGGTGTGCCCGTCGTGACTGTTCGTTCTGCCGTTGTTAATTGTCTTTTACAGCGACTTATATTTATTCAATTGATTTAACAATTTGATTCATTTCCATTTGTTTCTTTGGTCTTAACAGGTCTTAACGAAAGAAAGTCTTTTAAGGCTATCTTTTGGCGACTTACTGCTGAAAGACAAGCAACAACAATTCTTTACTAACGATGATTATAAACAAAGAATTTTGCAATTTTGCGTGATGAGTCATGCAGAAAACAAAACTCACATTTTGCCTTGCGTTGTTTGTTGCTGTATGATTCGACCAGAGCCATGGGAAGTTCAAGGTTATTTGTATTTTTCGGGCAAACACCTTTTCAGTAAACTGAATAAAGCGCATTTTAATGTACACATGTGCATGTGTGTGTTCTATGAATGACAGGAAAACTAACCAAACAAATTCCAGGCTGTATTCTACTCATGTTTACAAAACCACACAAGACCCAAGACCGAGAGCAACATTTACCCCCTCCTCCCCACGCATCAAACCATACCTTTGCCAAGAATAAAACATTGGCTGAGGTGGGGTGATTTTATATGTATTATGTAGCGATGAGGGCTAAATATAGATTTTTTCCAAAAAATTAAGATTTTTACTTGTCAATGGCGGCGTGTAGCCGCCTACTCAAAGCGTTTTTTTTTATTAAAAATGGTTTCTATGGTTATGACAAGACGTGACCAGAACGGTGGTGTCGATTTGTAGTATTTTTCTCATGTGAACTTTGGTTTTCAGATAATTACCGCAAGGGTTCTTGCTTTTTTTTCGCTGCATGGTTGGTTTGTGCCCACAATTAATTAGTCTAATCGGTTTGAGGTTTTTTTTTTGTTTAAAGGTTTATCTTTATTTTGTAGTTTTTTCTTCGTTTCTTTAAATATTTTGTAATGTTTTACTAAAGTTATAGTTTAAATAAAAAAAAAACTTAGAACGTTGTTTCAACAGTTTTGGTTAAAGATTTTTTTTCCATTTTTGTATGAAATGATGTTTAGGGGCTTTTTGTTTAAGGAAGTTATATTGAATGGAGATTAAAACAATTTAAAGAGGAACAAATAAAAAGGGGTGTATGGGGAAAAAACAAAAACATTTAAAGATTTGTCAACTTTAGATGGGAGGGAAAGCGGTCATTTTGGGATCTTATGGAGAAGCTTTTTGTACTCGATTAAAAGAAGTGGTGGAGGAGTCTTGTTTTTGATTCGTTTGATTACATAAGCTTAGTTTTGTATAAAAACTTATTAAGACTATAACCACTTGCTTAAATTAGAACAAAATATGTATATAAAAACAATAAATTATAGAAAAAGAAACTTCCTTCCTTCTCTAACTGGCAATGTTTATAAATGGAGTGCCGCAGTATTGTTTGTTGTACATATAAGCAAAAAAATGGAATCTGCGCGAAATTAAAGTTTATGTAAGAGCTGTAGCTGTTTGTTGTCCAGGAGTTGGATGATATTGTTGAAAATGATGATAGTGCGGTGATTTTGTCGATGATGATTACTATTAGAGGTCGTTTGTAAAACATAGTTGGATGGTATTGTTTGTTTTCCAAGACAAACTTTTCAAAAGTTGTCTGCACTCTTTAATAGTAAACAATTTGTTTTTGTTTTGTATCTTGTGTGATTAACAAAAAGATCTTACTATTTATAAGCATATATTGTTAAGTTAAATTAAAATTATAGTAAAACTTGCTTACTACGATGCCCAAAATTTGTTTTGTTTTGTTTCCTTTCGCCAGAGTTAAGAAACCTCCTTTGAAAACCCCCTTCTTTTAATTTTTTTTTACAACTTCCAATTCTAAGTGTTAGGTGCATGCTGTGTTCTTCTTCATACGTTTCCAAGAAAATGAATGAAAGTTAATAAAAAAAAAATGTTGTTTCTTTAATAATTATAGTAAAAATAATGGTATTGTTTGTTTATCATCCCTCGCAACTACCCTCTAGTAAAAAAATAACTACTGAGCTTGCCGTTCTTAAGCCACTGGTACTTCTTCTGGCTTCTTGGCGGCTTCTGAAGATTCAGCGACGGGGGCGGCGGCAGCAGCTGGCTTGGCAGCAGCAGCACCACCGCCAATGGCAACTTCTTCAAAGTTCTCTACCAAATCGGGTACATCATCATCAACGGCACTGGCAGCAGCGCCGGCTGCACCGGCAGCTCCCGCAGCAGCACCACTCTTGTTAGCCAATTCACTAGCGATCTTTTTCAACTGTGTTATGTCTTGGGGACCCAATTGTGTTAAAATACCTGGCAACATTTCCGAGATGGATTTGTTCTCGCCATGGCCGGTAATGGCGAACGTATTCGTGGGCAATGAAGCCTGTGCCTTTGGATTGTTGAAATGGATGACGGTACCATCATTTTTGATAATGTTGACCTCCTCAATGCCGGGTATGGTGTTCACCGATAACTTCTTCAATGAAGATTGCAATTTCTTATCGTCTGTCGCGGGGGTGGAGTGGACAATCTTCTTCTTGCGGCGAGGAGTACCCTTACCGCCGATACGCACTTGCGCTTGCAACTTCTTCAATTTTTCGGCATTCATCTATAACACAACAATGAAAACTGTTAGTTTTGTACATTTTCACAAGATTTTTCACGGATTTAATTACATTTTTATTAATTTTTTGAGGACGGTGCGTGAGAAAACACGTGCGCCAAAAGTAAAGTCAACTGTCAAAAAGAAATCGCCATTATGCTAAAAAATTCTAGCAGTCTTTTTGAGTGGTTTCTCTCAGCCAGTCATAATTTTCTGCTCATTCTAGCAGTTTTATTGTAATAGAATATCACCTAGACCGTGATTACACAGACCAAATTAGCAGAGCTGTACTTTGACCACTCATTGTTTTGATGAAATGTGCATAGTTGCATTTTTACAACAAATGTGGTGCTCGCACGGGTACATCTGATAAATGTTTGGCACATGTGTATGTTTAATAAAGCTTTAAGAAAACCCACATATACATTTTCTTCATTCTTTCAGTTTGATTCAAGTGTGAAATCGAAGCGATCGAAGCACGAAAATCAAAAGTTGAAACAATTTTACATAGCCAGAGCGTACCATCTGGTTGTTTTTAAGTTTTTAAAAATGGTCCAACAAGAGATTAACATTTTCAATCAACAAAAAATTTGGAATTTTTGCAACAAAGCTGAAATAAAACCTTATAAGCATATAAAATCGAAATCAAAATTCAAATTGTAATAGATTTCACGACGGTCTGAACTTTTCTTTAATGCCTCGTGCGCAACAATTGAAGTAAATTTCATCGGAAATCTTTTACCATTTTATATGAAAATTAACAGCCGAAATGTGATAAAAAGTAAATAAAAAATAAAGAGAATTGTGTTGGTCCATTGGTTGGAATGATGTGTGAGGCCAGCGAACTTTTTTATTTAAATAAATATCGTCTTCTTACATAAATTAAATTAAATAGCGTAATGTACAGAAATTTTCTGAGGATAAATGCAAGTGTAAGTGTATGCATTGAAATTCTGCTTCATTGAATTTCGAACCAAAATCTATTACAATTTGTGTGGAATTTAACAGACGAACTTCTATGAAAATGAAATCCAAGTATTTTGTCGGTACATTCTAGTTCCTTATAAGCCTTATTTACATACACAATTGAAATCTGGTGAAGTTTGTTTTTATTTTAGAACATACCATTCAGGAAATTTGGGAAACATCTCTAAATCCAGTAAACTGTTCAAGGCATAGTTCTTATATTACTTACTGACAAGAACCTCTGTCAAAGGCTGGTTTAGAAGGGCAAATGTATTTTAGAGAATAATCTCTTATATTTATGTATAAAATAAAATGCCTAACCATCGAACAAAAAGGGACAACAAACCGTGTTCTGTCCTAAGTGTATACCCTTAAGCTCAGGACCCCTTTACTTTAAACCAACCATCTCTTATACTGGTAAAGTCGGCCGCAGTTTTATGGTGTGTGTGATAACAAAAATAAAACTTTGTATTGAAACATTTTTGTCAGCGGTACCCAGTAGAAATCACTTAAATGCCCATCGCTCTTGAACAAAATTTCAAATTTAGCTCATTTCGTGTGTCAATTTCCATAAAAAATTTTAATAGATTTTTAAACATTATTACAAGAACTTAAATTTCGTTAACATTTGTGAATACCTTATTTATTTCGTCTAAATTATGGCATTTCTAAAATCATGTTTGTATGCTTGCTGCAATCGCATAATACACCAGCAAGATCGACGCATTCATTGCGATAGTCGTGTTGACTCACTTTTATTACATTTTTAAATTTAACTTCAGATTGTAAATATTGAAACAAAAATGTAGAAATTTATTAAAGCTGGTTTTCATTCTATTTCTGAATTGAAACGAGGGTTGGTGTGCGTCCACTGACGTTCTTTCTAGGGTATTTTGTCCCCCGCTTTACAGAAAAAAAACGATCACTTAAAACGGCAATGTCTTATGCCCCATGTTATTATTTCGCGTTTACGCCCAGTAATGTTTTACAATCCGCAAGAAAAGTGGCATACACAAAAAGCTAACTTTAAAATTGCTTTCAAATGCGTTGGGTATTTAACATATATCGTAATTTCACCGAAACATCTATAACAGTTTGTATAACCATTTAATTAAATTCTGGTTGATGTTGCACATATACAATGCATCTCATACAGCCGGAATTCGGTAGACTTTAATCATATAAGCGAATGAAGGATAATCCTTAAGTAACATGACATTCGCACATATGAACGAAATCATAAGTATTTCACTTTTATCGGATTTTGGATGTCAGTAGACTTCGAGACGAAATCCAACGAACTTGGATTTTAATTGTAAGTGCCAATGAGGCATATGATAAATATAATACAAATTTGATTTTGAGATCTAATATAATTTGTATGGAAATAACAGATGAAATTCTTTAAATTGATACACTAACGAAATCCAATAAATGTTAACTTTATTTGATTTCGGCTGGCATTTTTTTTAACAAATTAATTTGATTTCGACGCTAAATAAAAGCATTGAATTGTAATAAAATAGTAAACGAAATACATTTAATCAACATATCACTCCATTTCTACATTAGAAAAACTTGAAAATGGCTTCTATTACGGCATTTGCCTATACGAACGAAATCCACATTCATTTCATTTTGAGTTGCAATCTATTACAATTTGTAAGTCAATTTCTTTTAAATTCGGCCAAGGGCTGTCACCGCGGCATTACGTGTGCCGCTACAACAACAACCACCTATTGCAGCATTTGGGACCGTATGCCAGCAATAACTTGCAAATATTCTCTTCAAATGAGTCAATCGTGTCGAGCTTATCTGCTTAGACAAGCGACTTCACATAACCCCACAAAAAATAGTCAAGCGGTGGTAAATCGCACGATCTTGGAGTCACGCCTCACGCCTACGTTTCGAGATAATGCAATTTTCAAAAGTTTCCTTCAATAAATTGATTTTTTCGTTGGTTGTATGGCTTGTAGCGCTGCCTTGTTGGAACCAAAGGTGGTCCGCATCAACATCCTTCAATTCTGGCACGAGAAAGTGATTAATCATGGCTCTATAGCGTTCCCAATTGACTCTTACATTATGGCCGGCTGCATTTCTTAAGAAATATGGACCAATGATTCCCTTTACCCATAGCACAACAGCGACTTTTTGAGAATCTAATGGCGTCTCAACAATGGCTTGTGGATTTTAATTGCTCCAAATGCGACAATTTTGGTTATTAACGTTCCTATTTAGCCAAAAGTGAGCTTCATCGCTGTACAAAGTTTTCTTGTAAAAATCAGGATCGTGGTCATCTCGTTTTGGGCGCGACACGCTTAATGGTCGTTTTGCTTCAATTCTTGTTCTAGTTGGATGTTGTAATCCTGCGAACCAAGATCCTTCCGCAAAATCTTCCATAAAGTAGATGGGCACAGCTTTAATTGCTGCGAGCGAAGTCGGATGAACTCATTCGGGTACTCTGCTCCACAGCAACAATAGCGCCTCTGTGGGCACTGTACGGCGTCTCCGAGGATCGGTTTCGCGTTAACGTAGTGCGAAACCGATCCGTGGTTGCTCGAATTATAAACTCTGCTGCTCGATTATGTCAACCTAATATTGGACGCTTCGATTTGTCGCTCGAGCCAATCCATTATTTTGATAATACATTTTCACGATTTGCAAACGTTGTTCCGGAGTAAGTCTATTTCTTATGAAATGATAAACCAAACTGTCCTTAAATCAAGTGACAGCTGTCAAAAAGACCAACTCCAAAAAATAATTGGGCCAGATTGAAAACCACACCTTTAATAAAACACACGTTATAAGCGAACAAGAGGTTAGAATCGGTCTGAGGCATATCCCCATCTTGACTTGGGGATTCGGGACTCGATACCGAAAAAATCGAGTTTCTAAAATCGCAAATTACAACAGCTGTTCATAAAATGTAAACAATATATAGAAGGCAAATAAAACGGTATAGAAGTAGAATTTTCAATTTGTTACTTACGGCGCAAATGAGTTACTTTTCACAAGTGAGCTAAAATTTAATTCTTATGCTCACTGGCCGGTACATACTGCGTTATGCCCGCTTCGATCGACCAATGCATTTTACATATGTTAGCAGTTGATAATTTTTTGTTCTTTCCGTGTGTAAAGGAGAAATAGCCAGTTTAGATCGAAGTGGCGGTCTTGAAATCATCCGGAATTTCTAACGGCTACGAAAAATCTTTTGGGAGATTTATAAAAGAAGAATTAAGAAAACTGAATTAAGATGATGAGCATTTTTACCGGCCACTCACCACTTAAGATACATCTCGTCTTCATTAAAAGAGAGATCAAACATGTGCAAGGCATACAAGAAGAACATCGAGCCGATAGAGCACTTCTTCTGCCAACTCCCTGTTCTTGCGAGATCACGACTGCAACTTCTTTCGGCCAGTGTAACTAACCTAGATCACATAAAAAGTTTATAAACTATAGAACAATACGAGGGCTGCTATATATATAAATGGCCGAATAATGAAAGTGCGAATACTTATCATCAAAAATGGTTTTATTGTTTTCCAAAGTATTTTCCAGCATGATTTATACACTTTTGCGTGCGCTCAAACCAATTGTCGAAGCACTTTTTCACTCCGATTGAGACACCTCCAAAACATGGTTTTTGATCGCTTAAACAGCATCTTCCGGCGAAGAAAGTCGTTGACCACGCATTTTTTTCTTGATGTCTGGGAATAAAAAGAAGTCATTGGGTGCCAAGTCAGGGCTGTACGGCAGATTACCCATCAATTCGACGTTTTGGTCGGTCAAAAAGGCGCTGGTTTTAGCCGATGTGTAAGAGCTCGCATTATCTTTGTGCACAAAGATTCATCTTTTTTTCGTTTTTCGAATTTCTCCGAAGACTTTAGGAAAACAAATTGTGGTGTACCACTCAGAATTGACCGTCCTATGTTGCTCAAGCGGAACAGTCGCCGAAAAACATTTTTGCCGAAGAAACAGGCGACCATTTGCTTCGAAGTGCTTCTTCCACGAACAACTTTTGTTGGATTTGGCTCGTTTTCGAAGACCCACACGATCAATTGCTGTTTTGTTTCGGGCTTATACGTATAGATACATGATTCGTCACCTGTGACAATCTTATAAACATAGTCCAAAGCACCGCGATATTATTTTTTCAAAATTTCTTTGCACCGATCGACACGAGCCTTTTTAAGAGATTGTCAAATTGTGCGGGATCCAACGTGAACAAACCTTTTTACGGCCACGTGTTCATGCAATATCGAATGTATGCTGTTGAAAGAAATGCCCAAGGGAGCCTCTATCACAAGGGTATGTCACATGACGATCTTGCCTTATCAGTTCACGCACGGCATCAATGTTCTCTGGCACAGCGGCCGTTTTTGAACGACCTTCGTCTTTGAGCGAGCTTTGGCCACGAATGAATTCATTAAGTCAGTTTTTCACAGTGCTAGGATGGTGCTTCATCGCTCTTGTCGATCGCATGATCGCACGAAAATGTTCACGAGTTAATTCCATTTTTTTCCAAATTGATTTTTTCAAGTCACTGTAAACAACACAAATAATGGTCGTACGTCAAAACGTTCTCAGTACGTTTATGCTAAATAATGTCAAACTTTCCAATGGAAATGTCAGATGGCGCCAGACAACACTTAGTGTTGCCTATTCCAGAAATATATATAGCAACTCTCGTAGCGCACAACAAGCTGTGAACTGGCTCAGGTGGCTTTGTGGATTCCTCTATTTATAACCAATCCGGGCTTATGACCTTTTTTCTCTGGGAAAGCCTTACACCAGCTACACAAATCAACTTTTTCTTTCAATTTCAAGGCAGCTGGTTCTATGTACCGGATTAACCCGAAGCAGTAATTCTACGATCAAGCCCCGGCACTATATGTTTCGCTACAATAAAACAACTTTTTTATAACTTTTAATATTTCTTTTGTCTTTTATTTAATAAACAGGTGGCCATTTGAAAAAAAAGTACTGGGACAGCATTCGCTCATAAACTATTGCCCAACTTTTAAAGCCCGTTGCATTGTCAGTGCTCCTTTTTTGAAGCGTTTAACAAATCACTCTGGAAAGATACGATGCCTACTATGAATGTTAGGACTGCAACAGGATTAAAATGTTGATTTCGCACACATAATACAAAGTTCCACCAATATTCTACAATTTAAAACTGAAAGATGTCCCTATACTACACTAAAGTCAAAATAGTTGAAAATCGATCGAAGTTATTATTGGTCTAGAAAAAATGGATTTGTGAATTATATTTAAGACTTGATTCCGGATAAGATATGATGACTTATGACATAGCGGCCGAACTCCGAGTGCATGGTACAAATGCTTGCGACAACTTTTTCATCATGTCGAATGAATATTTTGAAAAGTTTTACATTTCGTCGAGCCTAATATAAAAAAACAGGATACAACAATGAAAGAGGCAATAACAGCCACAGGTAAGTTATTTCATATCAAATGTATCTAATACAAATTAAGGTTAAGGCAATATAAGCGTAAAATAGGCCAGGTCTCATTTTCCTTGACAAGGCTTCTTCCTTTAAATATTTAGCAAAAATTAACTTGAGAGTTGGCAATCTTTATTATTTTTTTTTACTTATTATTGGGGACCGATTCTATGCAACAATTTTGCAATCAAATGTTATTGATTTGATTCACATATTTGTTGCGTGTTTTTAAAATAAATCGGTTTAATGCATATTTCGCATACATATTTAAGAAAAGTCTCTCTAGATCAATTCGTATATCATCTGGTGTCCCACAGGGTAGCTACCTTAGACCAATTCTATTTTTACTATTCATTAACGACTTGCCCCATTCTATTATCAACTCTAGTTTACGAGGGTTGCTATTTATATTTCGGGTCCGGTAATAAAAACACAATAATTTATCATTGGATATGGTTTTATTTTTTTTTTCATAATATTCTCCTTTAATATCAGTACACTTTTGCATGCGCACAAACTAATTTTCTCTTTATCCACTTCGATTGAGACACCTCCAAAACATGATTTTTGAACGCTTCAAAAGCTGCTTTGGGCGTTGACTACGCATTTTTTTCTTGATGCTAGGGAATAAAAAGAAGTCATTGGGTGCCAAATCATTGCTGTACGGTGGATAGGCCAAAAATTTAACATCTTTAGTGGTCAAATAGCTCATCGTTTCAGCTGATGTGTGAGAGCTCGCATTGTCGTGAAGCAAAGTGGTTCATCTTCTCTTATTATCTTTTCTCATTTCTTCGAAAACTGTTGCCAAACAGATGGTTTTATACCACTCAGAATTAACCGTCCTACGTTCCACTAAAGGCACTGTGGCAACATGGCCTGTTATACCGAAAAAATGCAATCATTTGCTTCGATGTTCTTTTTCCACGAACAACTTGAAAGACCCATACGGTCGATTGGTGTTTTGTTTCGGGTTCATATGCATAGATCCATGATTCGTCACCTGTGACAATGTCATACCAGTCACGTCCATCATGTCTTTGCACCAACCCATACGAGCCTTTTTTTGAGCATTCGTCAAATTATGTGGGATCCGACGAGAACCAGTGAACATGCAATATCTTATTTATGCTTGTCATACAAATGCCTAAGGATGCCTCAATCTCACGTTATGTCACATGTCGGTCTTGCTGAATCAGTTCACGCACAGCATCGATAGTTCTGGCAAAGTGACCGAAGTTGGACGTCCTTCACGAAATTCATCCTGAGAAGAACAGCGTCCGAGACTGAACTCTTGGTACCAGCGATTAACAGTGCTATTTGATGGTGCTTCAACGCCAAAAGTCGAAACAAGAGTTCATTTAAACACTTTTGTCTCGATAACCCACGCCGAAAATCGTAAAAAATCATCGCACGTAAATGTTTAAAGGATAATTCCATTTTTTGACTGAGATGGATTTTTCAAAACACTGTAAACAACACAATTCGCCTTCAAATGACGAAACGTTCTGAGTGAAGTTATGCTAAAAAATGTCAAAGTTTCCAACGGAAGTTCCAGTTCTCGTCTGGGAACACTAGTATTGTCAGGCCCCAAAATATAAATAGCAACCCTCGTACTAATATTTGCAGACGACGTGAAATTATTTTCTTCTTATTCTAGCCTTGCGGACTGTCACATACTGCAGGATGACTTGGACAGGTTTAGAACCTGATGTGAATTTAATTTTATGGAATGGAACATTAAAAGTGTAAGCATGTGTGCTTGTCTAGAAGTAGATTGTTGGCCACTAAATTTAAATTATGTGGCTCTGAACCAAGATCAATAATTGAATCAACCGATGTATTCATTTATTTATCTTGGTTTTATGATGGACAGAAAGTAAAATTTTGATAAAGCGTATGTTATTGTGGGAAAGAGTTAACTGATCCATATACTACGAAGCAGCTTTATATTTCTCTAGTTGGGTCAATTTTTTAAACATGGATCATTGGTTTGAAATCCCCAATGCGATTATTACGATATACTTCACAAGCTAATAAGATCCCTGCAGAAACAATTTTTAATATTTCGCTTAAGAAGTCTACATTGCAATACGGACTATGAACTCCCTTCTTACAACAGCAGGTTAAATCTTATTAAAGTGCCCTTATTAAAGAGTAGGCGATGTGTGATGAATACGGTGGTGTATAAAATTATCCGTGGGGTTGTGGCATCTGAATATTTGATATCAAAAGATCCTAGATCCTATCAGTTTTTACACATGGATTTCCATAATGTGAACGTTGTCCCCATGGGGGACGTGGTCCCTTCGGTCGGCAGGGGCGGGTGTGAGTGGCGATCGGAACTTTCGTTCATAAAAAATACCATCTTTTAAGCACATTTTTAAAATTTTATATTTTCTCCTCCTTAAACTGCAGTGTATAACACTGTCAGGTGACGAATCATGGATATATGCATATGAACCCGAAATAAAACAGCAATCGACCTTATGGGTCTTTCAAGACAAGCCAAATCCAACAAAAGCTGTTCGTGGAAGAACATCGAAGCAAATGATTGCGTTTTTTTTTTCAGTAAAACCGGTCATGTTGCCACAGTGTCTTTAGGGGAACGTAGAACGGTGTTCGAAGAAATGAGGAAAGATAATAAGAGAAGACGGATCATTTTGCATTACGACAATGCGAGCTCCCACACATGAGCTAAAGTGATGAACTAGCCCTTATTCCCTAGCATCAAGGAAAAGACTTTTTCGTCGCCCGAAGCAGCTGTTGAAGCGTTCAAAATGTTTTAAAGGTGTCTCAATCGAAGTGGAAAAAGTGCTTCGAAAATTGGTTTGTGCGCATGCAAATAAAGTGTATTGATCTTAAAGGAGAATATTTTGAAAAACAATAAAACCATTTCCAATGATAATTTTTGTGTTTTAATTGCCGGACCCGAAATATAAATAGCACCCGTAGAAGAACATTTTTTATAAAATGGCAAAGTGACTGTTAGTAATTGTTAACATTTTACAAGTATATACAGGCTTTTCCATTGAGGACATATACTCGTATATTAATAAAACACAGAATATTTAAGATAAAGTGTTCAAACTTATTCCAGTTGTAGTGCAAATGTTATATTTTAAGCAACAAATTCGATTTTGGTCATATGACCACCACGAGCCGGTGAACAGCGATCTATTCTTTGGACCCAATTATCCACCACTCTTCAACTCATTTCGACCTTAACGTTAGCAATTTCGCATTGGATTTTGTCACAGAGCTCCTCTAAAGTTGTTGGCTCCAGTGGCTGATGTGGCCCCATAAAAGGAAATCTAATGGCGTTAAATCGCACGAACGAGGTGGCGATTCGACCGAACGATTTATCGAGATAACACGTTCACCGAATTTGCCTTTCAATAAATCGAATGTAATGCGTGCTGTTTGGATAGTGTCATCGTCTTGTTTCTCTCAAAAAATAATTTTCTAACATGGCACAATTGTAATGTGCATATATATTATAGGCTCATAAACGCGACTTGTTTAGTACATACGAGTAGAATTCCGATCCCTACTTATTACTTTTGATCGTATTGTGACATGTTTGAACGATAACTAAAAAATATAGATTTTCACAAAGGATGCAATTATAATACTTTATATACAACTACGTAATAATAAACATTAACCCCCATATTCATCAAAACTCACAATAGGTTAAAGGAACGCTTTTGAAAAAACAAAAAATTGAATTTCAAAACTTACGTAAATTTTTATGAATATGAACCTTAAAATTTGAAAATGTTACACGATTAAAAGTTTTAGTTATTTAAAACACAATTAAAATTTATGATTATTCAAATATAAAGCCAGACAACACCTACTGCTCAATACTTAAACTTCGACATCCTTTGTCCTAGTATCTTTTTTAAACTAGGCGTTCCTCTCTCTTTGAAAAAAAATGTTTTTAAAAATAAAGACATTTTAAACAAACAGCTTCAAAATTATCGTCACAACACCACTTACTCATAATATGCGATTTCTAATCAACCGGTTAAATGCTTCATTTCAGATTGCTAATAACATTGAAATATTTAGCCACTGGAAGCACTTTTAAGGACTTGGCCGACAGATTTCTAGTTAGGATCGCATCAATATCATTGATGATACCTAGAACTATCAAATCAATTTATGAAGTCCTTTCAAAGGAGTATTTTAAGGTTTGCAATTATATTTATAAAATTTCTTAAACTTAATACTGATTTCATTGTTTTAAAGGGATGTAAAACAGCTGAGGAATGGAAGCAGGTTGCAGAAGGATTTCAAAACAAATGGAACTTTCCAATGTGTCTCGGTTCTATAGGTGAGCATTATAGAGCAAAATTAGGCACATATAAGTCATGTGGGTATATTATTGGAGTCTTCAATCCAATGTTTATGGTTCGTTTTCCATTTGAAGAAATATGTGTATTAGAAGAAAAACTATAACCGGTTGGATACCAGAGTTTTTTTGTTTTGGATACCCTTCGCTAAAAAAGTTGAATATTTAAATGGCTGTAGCAAATTTGAGACGAAGAATTGGATAGTGAAGAAGGGGGTACATATAAAAGAAGTATGTTTGATATTGTTCTTTTTAATTTAGTTTGTCTTATTGTTCTTGTGTTCTTGTATTTGACTATGACAATATACGCGTTCCACCGCCTAGCTCATCCTAGCATATCCCGAAGAAGTCTACAAATCTGTTTTGCCATCTTTAGGTCCTGGTCTAATTTATATTGTTTCAACGAACTACCCTTTGGAATCTTAACACCCGCTTCTAACGACATTTACCAAACCGTCAGTTCAGAACAATTTATATCAAACTAATAACTATGGATAGACTTAGACATACCTAAGTACATAATTAAAGGAAGTAAAAAGTCCACAGTCGTTTGGGACCTAACTATATAATACCCCACACCACTTTGGCGTATAGCAGACTTATAGCTAGACATTTATTCCGGCCGAGAAATTATAAACTTAAATTTGCTTGAAGCCGGAGAATTTTTTATGGGAAAAGTAGAAAACACTACCCATATAGAAAGTAAACACACTTATTATATATTATGCTGGAGTATACTGTTCAGCATAATAGACTTAGACAATTTTTTATCCTTATAAATTTTAACGTCTTGATCCCAAGTCAATTTAAGGATATTTCCAATTATATCTTAAATAGTTTTAAAGGTATCTACTCCTTCTGGTATTGACGTATACGACTCTTACTAAAAAATTCAGCAAGCAATAATGTTTATTAAAATTTGTCTTAAATTTCTGAATGTCGTAACTGGTGGTAAATAAATTTGCCGGAAGTCGATTCCACATACGGACAGTAGGGCGAAAAACGAATTCGATTTGTAGTGTATCGATAACAAATGGATGAGAATACCTGGAAAGTCGTATATCCTCACGTCATAAATAAATCCACGAATATCTGAAGAAAACACACACCATGGAAGTAACGATAGAACAACGACACAAAACCCACATTCCGACGATGCTCCAGGAAGACAATAGAGTTGGATACCCTGTCACCTATCAGCTGATACTGTCACTCCTTTGAACACGATCAAGAAGCTAAAAGGATGATTTTGGAGCACTTGCCCATATGTGGGAGTTATATTCCACCATTGGGCTGATGTAGTTTGTTAAAGTATCGAAAAGATCAAAAGGAGTGAAATATTTCTTGCACCGCTTTAGAAAGCCAATACACTTGATTGCTTCTTTCGACAATTCGAATATATGACTCTCCCAATGAGCGTCACATTGTATTTTCATGCCCAGATCTTGAAGAGCAACCGATTGTTCGATATCCATACCATCGATAGATCATGACGACACTGTGGGGTCAATGAATCTATTCGATCACTCGACCACATTCGAAAATGGCCAATAAATCCCGGCCAAGTGTCTCCTCCATAATACGGCTTTTGTCTTCAATATCTTCAAGACTCGGCTTACGGTCAAATGAATATGAATGACTGAGGATGCTGTCAACAGCGAAGGAGAAGATTTGATTCACGGTCTGACCCAAAAGATCGTTAATAAAGAGGTAGAAATGAAAGAAAACTTTTTACATTTTTCGTTTCCTCTCCTTGGGACTGCACTAAATTCGGATGAAAATATTCCTGGCGCCATTTAACATATTTTAAAAATTTTACTCAGCGACTACAACTTTGTTAAACCAACATTTGGAGGAATTTTATTATATTTTTACACAATAAACAACCTTATCTTTTTACATTCAATTGTATGAAAGCATAACATTTTATCTTGAGCACTCACAGAGTTAAGATGCTGTAGAGTTTTAAACAAACCTAAATACTGTAAACTGTAAACTATATTGACATAACTCGAAACCCAACATAATCCAATTGGCATACTGATTCGATCTTAAAAAAGTTGGCTTGATTGATTTTAACCTAGCAAATAAATAATTCTATTCTAAATGTTTTTTTTATTTTATAAATCAAAATTCAATTAACTCTGGTTAATAAACATGTCATTCATTTAATGTTAGAAAATGGTAATTAAATTATATGTTTAGTCGCGTCCTTAAATATATTTCGATTATTACTTTGTGAAATACTTTGGATGGGATTAACATTATTATTTTTCCCAAATTCACAAATTAATAAAACCTTTCCGTATTAATCCTAAAAAACGAAAAATTGTCCATTAATTTCCAGTCAAAGTCAAATTTTACCGAGTTACAATATTAAATATGAAACTCACTAAATTGTATGTTCATCCACGATGAATATTAATCGGGTTTGAAGGTTTTTAAAAAGTCCGGTATAAAAAAACAACAACAACAGCGTATGGCGAGCCATGTAAATCTATGCGAATCAGAAGGCTGTGCGGAATACTCTACTGCCGGAAGTTTCTCATAGAATTGAAAACTGCCTGCACTTAATAGCTTTTGATCATTGTATAGCCTTTGATCATTGTAAAAACACTTTCGTAGCTTAGAGTCTGAGGATGGAAAAGTAGCGTTCACCATAACTACAGTCACCACTGCTTGGAAGTAAAAGTATTTTCGAATGTACGAGTATATTGAATAACTTTGTGGCTTTTCTTTGAACAAAATGTTCAAAAGAAACATGGTCTCAAATCTGACTATAAACTAAGCTTAACGGTTTTCAAAGACCGACATGCCAAAAAAAAATTTCCGTGATCCCGGAATAAAATTCCCTGAAAATCAGGGAAAAGTAAATTACAGAAATTCCAGGGAAAACCCCTACCTATAGCTCCTATAACGAATTTACCCAAGATACTATATTAAATGTTACTTGTGCATAGACTTTAAATAATTTGGGCTATATGAATATTTAGTCCGATATGGTCCCATTTTATGTGATGTGCGACTTATGTATAACCAACCACATAGGTCGCGCAGCATGCATTTTTCTTAACTTGAGCAAACTCAATATACTTATATGTATGTGGGTCGTAGGATAGCAAGAACTCGAGAATATTTTTTAATGAATAATATACAAAAACGTCAAATCGGGAGGGACCTTTCTTTGTGACAGAGTGAAAACCTTGTGTAATATAAGTAAACCATAATAAATTTAAACAATATTTCGATTAAAATGTAGCTTCTTAGTGGCAGAAGTTTAATAAAATCGGACCTTTGTGTGGGCTCTATATTACAAGATTTGCTCACAACGTTTTATGCGAAATGGGATTACATTCGGTGTTAGTATGTGACTTCTTTGTGTAATTTAAATACATGGACTAATTTCAAGAAGGGTCGTTTTGGCCAAAACCTAAACAATTTTCAAGTTTCGTTAAACACGAGTATCATTTTCGACAACAATACTCAATTGAATTAGATAGTGATTCTGATTTGGGCTGTATTACAAACATAATGCCCATCACCATTTGTTTTTGGGTGTTAAAAACTTCAGAAAGAATATCCTGAACCACTGTGAGGTGTGGGGTATAATAAAACATTACTTCGGCGCAGAACTAGGGACATTTTGATCTCTCGACGTATAATCTAGATCATAGTTTGTTGCTTATTGTTGCCATATCATTTACAGAGTCACCAAACAAAAAATTTCAAGGTAAATTTCGAGTAAAAAAGGCAGAGAGTTTGAAATCAAAAATTAAATTATAAACAAATGTTAAAAGAGATAGAGTGAGTAATACTTAGCATGTTTTAAATAAGTTGTTGTTTTTGTTCAAAACTCATACTGAGGACAACAAGATGTCCTTACCGTGTAATGCAAATGGTAATGAGTTATACTTATAAGTTTTTAAGAAAAGTAGAAAAATAAATACTTAGAAGGGACATAAATACTGTTACACACGTTTTATGCTGTAAAATAAAAAGTTCTGAATGTTTTTGGACCAAATTTTTTTTAATATATTTATTGATGTATATTGTATCCAAAAAGAATCTATATTGTATCCAAATAATCTACTCGTCCATAGGAAAATTGGCCATCATGGGGTATCTTTTGTGACAAACCTTGTCCTCTAGAACCGCCCGCAATTTGTAATCCAATGGGTTCAAATCTGGAATGCCTGAGGGCAATTCTTCAGAGGAAATGAACGCTGGCAAATTGTTTCGAAGCCAGGCCTGGGACGTTTTAGCCTTATGGGCAGGCGCAGAATCCTGCTGGAAAGCCCATGGCTGGTTTTGGAACAGGGAATTGTTAAGAGGCTTCACAACAGCTTCCAAAACGGTTTCTTCGTAAACTTTGGCCGATGTTTTGACTCCTTGTTCGCAGAAATGCAGGTCAGTGACCCCATCGTAAAAGCACCCCACCAAATGAAAATATTCCTGGCGCCATTTAGCATATTTTAAACATGTATAAACATTATTCGCATTTGCAATTGAAATCTAAAATCACATGGTTTCGTGCCGACATCTATTACAATTTCCTTGAAAATTGACTGCCAAAATCTGAAAAAAAAACCTGATGATTTCGTTCGTATATGCGAACAGCATATAACCGGATTCCGTTCTCAAAAAATTATTGAAAAATATATGGAAATTGACATAAGTTCTCATTCGTTCGGGGAGTACCTGGCCTTATAGAGTTCGGTTTTACTTTCAACAATCAACTAGCCAATACTATTGTTTCAAATCAAAGACAAAGCAATACCCGTAGAAAACGCTTTTTTTAATTATTTACAAATCATTATATTTCACATGTTGAAATATTTTGTTCTTATATGGCAGGAGTAATTAAATGATCTGAGCGAGACAGGCAAACTATTAAAAATGCGAGCAACTTTCAGGTGAAATGATCGACCTAAATCAGAATTGATCGGGGAATTATAAGCTGTAGATTTCTTCTGGACCTTCCAAACTGGAAAAATTTAACTACAAAGATTGGTGTCTGAAGTTTATACATCTTATAGAAGTGAAGTAAACTCCTTATTTTTGTAAACTCCATAAAGCTCAATGCAAAAACCGATCAATGTACTCCGAAACGTGCCGCCGAATATTAAGAGAATATAAATACCTCACCACACGATTGAATGCTCGACGAATCTTATCCATGACCTGAGCCACTGCTCCAGAGTAAACTTCAATACAATACAGAAATATTGGCATAAAAAAAAAAAAAAAAAAAAAAACACCTTTCTTTATTACAATATTAAAATCTAATAAAATTAATATAAAGCATAACATACATAAGTATTTACGAATAATAACTATTACTAAATCTGTTTATAGCAGCCTAAATTGTTATGAAGACAATGAGCCTTGGTGTAATGAGTTTAAATAAAAGATTATTACAGATTTTAATGAATCAAAACCTAAGCAGAAATCAATTAAATGATATAACGAATTAAAATCAGCACACATTCTACGAAATTGTGGGGTTATGTGATGTCGCTTGTCTACGCAGATAACCCCGACACGATTGATGCATTGGAAAAGAATATTCGGCCCGTTATTGCTGCCATACGACATATTCAAATGGTTAAGCGTAGCCACCTCCGATTAAAAACCGTTTCCCAAAGTCGCCGTTTATTTCGGCTAAGTAGTTGTTTACAGTAAAAATATTTTTAAAAAACATGTTAAATATTGTTATTGTCTTCTGCGCTAAAATTATACCATTGCTTCTTACAAAATTCGGAGTTTATAAGCATCGGGCTCTACCTTTCGACTTCAAACTCTGGTAAGGTAGTACGCCATGGCCGCGTATAAATTGTTATATACGGCGCGCCTTTTATTTAGGTAGACTTATGTACCATAAGTCGTTTCCAAACAGCTGGTAGGTGATTGCAGTGAAAAAATTCAGCCAGTAAGAAAATATTTTTTGCTGCTTCAAAATTACTGAACAGACGATATTGGTACGATAAAATCAGATTTACTTGTGGCTTTTTCATCTTGCTAGCTCCTTCGTCTCAGTTAACTTTCATAAAACTATTGAAAAATATTTTACGAAAACCCCGGAGTAATTTATATTTAGAGTTTGCATTTAATGTGCGTATTACTTCGAAATGAAATCGTAGATTTTAGAAAGTTCTACGACCTTTGATAATTTTGTGGTTTTGTACTTAGATATTTTTTTATTTGTTTATCATTTTTTAGAACTGAAAACGCATCGTCATCAACGGTATAATGGATGCTGAGAAGTCGAGCAATAGTTCTTTTGAAGATCTTTCAAATCTCAACGAGGCAGACATGAAAACAGCGACAACACCATCGGAAGAGTTGCTTGAAAAAGAAAGGCAAGCATCTGATGGTGGTGGCATTAAATCTAAGGATGACGGTGTAGACTCTGACAGCGATAGCGGCGCTCCAGCTTCGGTGGTAGATGATGAACCATGTGATGTTTTGGGCAATGGACAGCTGATAAAACGTGTAGTGAAAAAGTCCAAACAAAACAAGAGACCACAACGAGGAGAATTGGTGACTGTGAGCTTCACCGGTAAACTAGAAGATGGCACAGTGGTTGAGAAACAGGAAAACTTCCAAGTTCATGTTGGAGATTTTGAAGTAAGTAAGGATTTGTAGATCTCATTGATGTATTGATATTGCTGAGGTTTTATTGAAACAGAAAAACAGGTTGTAATGTCCTATTTTTAAAACAGCAGACCACTGTCAGCAGACTTATCGCTTCTGTATGAAGAAATATGAAAAAGATCTTATTCAATATAATATAAGGACATAAATATGGGTTACATTTTTGATGAGGGACTATCCCCAATCCACCTTAATTATGTATATTCGAAACAATTACTACGTGTTCTCGTGGAGTATATCAATCCCTGTCTTGTTGGGGTGTATTTTATATCAGTTGCTACCGCATCTAATAAGTATTTCTTTACTAAGGACTATAGGGCAACTTTCTAAAAATGAATTTTTAAGTATTCCGATCGACTGTCTATTTTAAACTTGTAATCACACTACAGGTCGAAATCGTCCGATCTTCATGAAATTTGTCACTAGTTGTTTTGGCCAGTACAGAAGCTTTTGGAATTGAAGAAAAGCGGTTCAGATTTAGATATAACTCCAATACATTTTCAGCCGAATTTATGATTTAAATTCAAAAGCTTCAATTTCCTCCAATCTTGACGAAACATTGCACAAGTAAGTTTTCGTCACTCAGGACGGATGCAATTGAAATTGAATAAAATCGGTTCAGAATTAGATATACAAAGCTTCCACACATAGTGCCATTTGATAAAATTTAGCCGAATTAAGTTTTCTGACCAAAAGATATTGAAATTATAGGAAACCGATTCGATGGGGATATAGCCACCACTTGTATGTTCTTTTTAAAATTTGGGACATTTCATATTGATCGATCAGTGAGTGACTCAGACAAAATTGTGTGATATCGGTCTACGTTTTGATTAAGTCAGAATACAAGGGTTTCGCCCTGATTTTTCGTACAGCCGCTCTAGAACACCTACTAAGACCAGTTTTGGTCATATAGGACCAATTTTTAATAAAGCTCCCTGCAAATGATTTGGCAAACTAAAGTCGGCTTCCAGTATACTTGCATCATGGTACATGGTATCAAAAACAAGTAACATTTTTTCCCGAAGCCTAAAATAAAACAAATTCTAAATGAATCATTTCTAAAATCTGGATTCGTCCAAGGGTTCCAATAACACGTTTTTAATTGGATTATCAGCACATTTAAATGCAGGGTATAATATAGTTGGTCACGTCCTACTTTAGAGTTTCTTTTTTGCTAATTTGAGAAAAGACTTTCCTTGGAATAGATTTAATGCAGTTTAATGTTGAGAAGATGGTGGATGTCCCATCAATTCGACATCTTGAGTGGTCAAATAGCTCATCGTTTCAGCTGGTGTGAGAGCTCGCATTGTCGTTATGCAAAATGATCAATCTTTTCTTGTTATCGTTCCTCATTTCTTCGAACACACGCAATCATTTGCTTCGATGAACAACTTTTGTTCGATTTGGCTCGTCTTGAGAGACCTATACGGTCAATTGCTGGTTTTTTCGGGTTCATATGCATAGATCCATGATTCGTCACCTGTGACAATTTTATACACTGACTTTAAGCTACCGCAGTTATATTTTTTTAACATCTCTTTGCACCAGTCCATACGAGAAAACAAATTTTCACGGCCAAATGAACATGCAATATCTTATTGATGCTTGTCATACTAATGTCCAAGAATGCCTCAATCTCACGGTATGTCACATGTCGGTCTTAGTTAATCACCACGCACAGCATCGATGGTTTCTGGCAAAGTGACCAAAGTTGGACGTACTTCACGAAATGCATTCTGAATCGAACGGCGTCCGAGACTGAACTCTTGGTACCAGCGCTTAACAGTGGTTTAGTATGGTGCTTCATCTCCAAAAGTCGAAACAAGTTGGTGTAGACACTCGATAACCCACGCCGAAAATCGTAAAAAATCATCGCACGAAAATGTTCACGGTATAATTTTTTGACTGAGATGAATTTTTCAACACACTGTAAACACAACATTTCGCTCTCAAATGACAAAACGTTATGAGTGAAGTTATGATTAAAAATGTCAAAGTTTCCAATGGAAGTTCCAGTTTGCATCTAGGAACACTAGTACTGTAAGGACCCGAAATATAAATAGCAACCATCGTATAGAAAACCGGTTAAGATTTGTAAAATCTCTCATATAAATTTACGTCTCCAAGGACACACATTAGGCAGAGAATGTTTGGGACGGCCACATAAAATGGAATACATGACAACGGTCGATTAGGTTTAAGCTGATAAAATCCTGTACTTATTTTGGCCATCCCTTATCTCAAGTAGATACAGACCTTCGAGAGTAACTTAGGTGGGGTAGAGAGCTTACATTTCATCTGACAGCTCGTTCAACATAACAACGTAGTCTCTGAAAGCTACTTCTATACAAGTAAAACCACGTCTAAAAGTAAGGCCAGGTAGAATCGTAATACCCTTCACCGTTAAGAAAACAGTCCTAGAATTTGTCCGAGGTACCTTTTGTCACAGAACAGCACATCATGCAAAATACTTGGGTCCTAGCGTTTGACGTTCTGAGTGAAGTTATGCTTAAAAATGTCAAAGTTTCCAATGGAAGTTCCAGTTTGCATCTAGGAACACTAGAATTGTTAGGACCCGAAATATAAATAGCAACCCTCGTATAGAAAACCGGTTAAGATTTGTAAAATCTCTCATATTAATTTACGTCTCCAAGGACACACATTTGGCAGAGAATGTTTGGGACGGCCACATAAAATGGGTACATGCCAACGGTCGATTAGGTTTAAGCTGATAAAATCCTGTACTTTTTTTTTGCCATCCCTTATCTCAAGTAGATACAGACCTTCAAGAGTAACTTAGGTGGGTTAGAGAGCTTACATTTCATCTGACAGCGCGTTCAACATAACAACGTAGTCTCTGAAAGCTACCACTATACAAGTTAAACCACGTCCAAAAGAAAGGCAAGGTAGAATCGTAATACCCTTCACCGTTAAGAAAATAGTCCTAGAATTTGTCCGAGGTACCTTTAGTCACAGAACAGCACATCATGCAAAATACTTGGGTCCTAGCGTTTGACCACTTTCAACGGAATATAGAAAGGACATGGCACGATCGTCTTAGACCTCAACAATATACATATGAGTATGCCATTAACAATTTTAAATTGGAATCGGCTGAAAAAAAATATAGTACTGATAGTTTTTTCAAAATTGTTGTTTTATTGGAAAGTTTGAACTTTGTCATTTAATAATGGAACACAAAATCATTCATATGACAACCACGATGGCTCGGCAGATTGTTGGCAGGAGATGAAAAATCATTTTTTCAGATAAAGCTTATTTCATCTCGGTTGCTATATCATTAAGCAAAGCATGCTCAAAGAATTTTTATTCCCAAAAATTCAAGAGAATGACATGGACGACTTTTGAGCCCTTTGGATTATTTTCTGTGGGAGCCTTTAAGGATAAATGTTACGCAAAGCCGTTTCAATATTTCGAGGTGTTGCAAACGGAATGATAAATATAGTATGCACTCCTTCCTTGGTAGGAGGGTACTTATACTATAAAACTGACCTCAACAAATGTTGACGACTCCGCAAACGTCTAAGGGAGCTTGAATTGCAGATGTGCGCCTGAAGTGTCCAAACCATTTATTTGAAAAATACACTCTTCCAAGTGTACCTCTGCATTACATTACGAGTGGGTGATTTCTTTCTAAATATAAGGAGACGTCTTTTCATTATCGTCAAAAGCTGCACTCTGAAATGACAGAAATAATACTTTTAACTTTTGTTTGTATCATAACTTTCAATAAAAAAAAACTTTCAATTGTAGGTAATACAAGGTCTTGATATGGTAATACCATTAATGAATGTGGGAGAAATAGCCGAAGTCAAAGTTGATGCTAGATTTGCCTATGGCTCGTTGGGTCTAAAGAACGATCAAGAACCCGAATTAAGCATTCCTCCAGAATCTAAGGTAAGTTGATTACATATACCTCTTAAGTTTTCAAACCTTTTAATCATTCCGATTTCTTTTTAACTTAAGTTAACATATGAAGTGCATTTAATCGACACAGTTTTCGAAGATTTTGCCGATTTAAAAACATTTGAAATACGCAAAACATACGGGTAAATATTCAAGATGGCGATGCCATACTCCTCATATTTTCAAATACTTTTTTTTCTCTTTGTAAAGAACACGCAAAAAGGAACGCGCCAATTTCTGGTATAACCGCAGCGAATACAGTACAGCATTACAATTATACAGACGTGCATTGGAATATTTGGATGATCGTGATGGTGATCCCGACGCCGAATTTGAGAAGGAAGACATTGAGGTATTTGATAACATATCCGTATATTCCAACATTGTTTTTAAAACTTTTCAATATTTCGCAGTTATCAAATAATGAATTACAGTCCTTGTTGGACGACCGCTTGATAGTGTACAATAATTTGGCTATGGCGCAAATAAAGATTTCTGCTTTTGATGCCGCATTAACATCAGTTGAACATGTTCTACGTTGCCAACCTAATAATTCCAAGGCTCTGTATAGGAAAGGACGAGTAAGTTGCGTTATCCGTTTTTGTTAACAGAATGAATATCTAAAGATTTTAAATCGCCTGTTTTGTAGATTCTTGAAGGTAAAGGTGATACAAAAGGAGCAATTACTTTGTTACAAAAGGCAGCAACATTGGAGCCGGAAAGTAGAACCATTCAACAGGTAAGAGGACTTACAACTGGAAATTATCTCCACATACAATTAATTTATTGTGGGTTGCCGTGGTGTGTTGTAAGTGAGCACGACTATCACGTCAGTTAACCTAGGTTCAATCTCGGAAAAAAACATCTAACAATTTATCAGCGGCGGATTTCTACCTTGTAAATGCCGGTGAATAAAAGTAAGAGATTTATATCTAAGCAATGTAAAAACCTCTTTATAAAAATGTATTCAGAGCGGCGATAAGCAGTATATCCCGGTCCGTGGGTATTGATTCGTATCATAGCTCACTGATTTGATAGAAGTTCCTCCGTGTTTCTTAATATTAAGAGCGCCGTGATGTGTTGGAAGTGAGAACGACTATCACGCCAGTTAACCCAGGTTCTATCTCGCGAAAAAACCTCTAACAATTTCTCAGCGGCGGATTTCTACCTTGTAAATGTCGTTGGCTAAGAGTAAGACATTTATATCTAAGCCATGTAAAAACCTCTTTAAAAATTCATTAGCATTCGAAGCCGGCGATAAACAGTAGGTCCCGGTCAGTTGGTATTAATTCGTGCACAGCTCACTGCATTAAAAGAAGTTTCTCCTTTCCCTAATAATATGTTGTGGGAAATTTATTTATATTTCATTGAAAAGTACTACTACTTTTCAATGAATAATGATACTTTCTTAGTCCTTGTTTTACTATCGATTTTTTCAGTATCGATTACCACTACCTCAGTTTATTGATTTGAGTTCTTAATGGTTACGATTTAGTAAAGAAAATTGTAGTCTGATATATATTAAAATGACTACAAATGTACAAAGTTAGCTTTTACTCTCCTGATGTCAAACATTAATTGTCGTATAAAATACTATGTTACAATCGTAAGTAATACAATATCTTGATATGGTAATACCAATAATTAATTGTCGCATTGAAGAACTCGAATAAAAGAAACGTCCGTTACCGGGTTTCAGAAAAATCTTTTTTATTCAGCGTTTCTTTTCTGCTTATAAATGTTTTTGTCTTTAGAATTCAATGAACCAAACTCTTACGTGATACACACGCTTCTATTGTTGTATGCGATGGACTTTATACGGACGAAGTTGTAAATTTGGGTGTTATATAGGATAACTAATTGTTTTCCACGTAATTTTAAAAAAATCGTTCTAAAGTCCCCTTACATTTTTTTTCTTATGTTGCGTTTCTGAATTTCCGGTAGGCTTAAAACCAATTATATATATTCGTATGTTGAAAATGTACAATAAGTTAATGATATTGTAGAGCCGGCATAAAAAAGCCCTGCCATTCATTGATTGTATGTTTTGAACACTTATTTCTATTATTTCTAATTTCTTACGCTGCGAATTTTTAATTTCCGGCACTCTAAAAACCATTGAAATACGTGTCAAAAATATACAATCAATGAATGGACAGGGCTTTTCTATACCAACACTCCAATATCATAAACTTTTCGTAAAATTTTAAAAAATATATCATCGGTTTTCTACAACTGGAAGTTAAGAAAAACGCAGCGTAAGAAAAAAAGCTTCCGTGTGCCCAGAACTATTAAATTTTAAATTAAAGTTCTAAAACTTATTTCCTAAGGTTTAGGGGTCGGGCCACAATCGAAGCGAATTAAATACGTCCATATTTTATATTAGTTGCTTGTTTTAAGAATAACTGCCGCTTTTGGGACTCTAGGCCCCATTCGTGATGAATTTATAAAATAATCTTATTAATAATGCGATGTTTGGAAAAGGAGTAAAAATACCTTTTATTTATGTATATATATACTCGTATATCCATGTCCATATTTATATTCCAATTTACATTCCAATGTATCCATATATAACATTTGTCGTTTGATTTGACCTTCTATGCCGTTTTTGGAACCCTGGTCCATGTTTCCGAGCCCTATTAGGGTCAGAATATTTAATACTTACCGGAACCTAACAGTGATCGTGAAAATGTACATCGGGTACCAATCAACGCTATTATTTTGCACAGGGCTGTAGAGTTGGAATTAGAGTTTTGAAACATGTTTTGAGTCGAAGCAGGAGTTAAACAAAAGAGGTGGTCGAGGTTGAAATTTTTCAAACTATTATCAACAACATCATTGTTATACAAATAGACTTTCAAATTATTCACATCAAAGTATGAAGGAAAGTAAATGTTCTCTTATTGATAAAACGCCAGTGGGTTTAATACACCTCATACGAGGGCTGCTATATATATTTTGGCCTAATAATGAAAATGCGAAGATTTATCATCAAAAATGGTTTTATTGTTTTTTCAAAGTATTATCCAGCATGATTTATACGCTTTTGCATGAGCTCAAACCAATTGTCGAAGCACTTTTTCCACTCCGATTGAGACACCTCCAAAACATGGTTTTTGAACGCTTCAACAGCATCTTCTGGCGACGAAATTCGTTGACCACGCATTTTCTTGACCACGCATTTCTTTTTCTTGATTAAGTAGAAGTCATTAGGTGTCAAGTCAGGGCTGTAAGTGCTTCTTCCACAAACAACTTTCGTTGGATTTGGCTCGTCTTCAAAGACCCACACGGTCGATTTCTGTTTTGTTCCGGGCTCATACGCATAGATCCATGATTCGTCACCTGTGGAGATCTTATAAACGTCTTGAAGCACCGCGATCGTTTGCAAAATTTCTTTCCAAACGACATGAGCCTTTTTTGAACGATAGTCAATTGTGCGGGATCCAATGAGAAAAAACCTTTTTTAAGGCCAGGTGTTTATGCAATGTCGAATGTATGCTGGTGGAAGAAATTCCCAAGGATGCCTCTTTCTCACGGTATGTTACATGCATTATCAGTTCACGCACGGCATCAATGTTCTCTAGCACAACGGCCGTTTTTGGACGTCCTTCGTCTTTGAGCAAGCGTCTGCCACGATTGAATTCAATAAAACAGTTTTTCATAGTGCTATAGGATGGTGCTTCATCGCTATACAAAGATTTAAGTTCATCGATGTACGATGTCTGAGTACGTTTATGCTAAAAATTGTCAAACTTTCCAATGGAAATGTCGGCGACAGGCAACACTAAGTGTGCCTGGCGCCAGCAACCCTCGTATACAAAGGCCTATTTGTTGCTTGCGCAACATATGGCGCGCCTATATGGTATGAGACGGTTATGTCTGTTGCAGGCAGAAACAAGGTCTTGTCGTGCCAGCGAGTAGCCATGCTGGCTTGCATGCCAGTGTGCAGGACGGTTTCGACGGACGCGTTGCAGGTATTGCTGGGTGTAGTGCCTCTTGACCTTGAAGTGATCCGCCGAGCGATTGCTTTCAAGGCCAAGAAGGGGCTACCACTTCTGGAAAGAGATTGGCTTTCGGCGCCCGTGCCCGATATGCGGAAGGTGAAGGCACGCTTAGAGGAGTGCTTGATCTCTAGGTGGAGGCAGCGATGGACAGAAAGTGACAAGGGCCAGGTGACGTATGAATTCATACGGGACGCGGACTTTGTCAAGGGACGCCCTGACTTCGGCTCCGGCCTAAGTCTGGGGTTCTTACTGACTGGCCATGGCTCTCTCAATGAGTTCCTTTATCGGAGGGGTCTCTCTGAGACTTCTGATTGTCGATGTGGTGGTGGTCCGGAGCACTGGAAGCACGTCCTGTTGGTATGTCCGTTGTACAGCGACATAAGGGACTTGGACGGGATGGGCATTGTCCAGACCGTCGACAGGTTCGACTTCAGTCGTTGTTTGGGGAATGATCGGGCTTTTAGGAGGTTGGGGGAGATTGCTCGTGTAGCCTTCAATAGGAGAAGACTCGCAGGAGCCTAACGGGGGTTTTTCTGATGAGACCATTCGCGGATAAGGCGTGGCATTGTCGTTGCCTCACACTATCGTCGTTGGAGTGCTGTCGCCGTTGGATCCTCGTCACCGTTGGATCGTCGTTGTTGTTCCACTTTCGTCTGTATCCCGTGAGGGAGGCAAAGTCCTTTGTTGTTGTTTGTGATGTCCATGCTGGTGCCAGTTCCTAACCATCGAATCGCCCGTGAGGGCGACTGTTAATTGTTTGTGTTTTTGGTTGATATGTCGCTGTGGGTGACCAGTCCCATGTTATATGGAACAGAAACTGGAAGTAGCCTTTTGGTTACGAGGTCTGACCGGAGACTTTAATCTGGTACCACGGGTAGTCAGGAGCCCCCAGAACTTGTTCTGGCCTGACTATATGGTGCGGCCCTTCGGGGAGTATCGTGGTGGCTGTGGTTTAAACCCAAATCGCGGGGAGAACTTCGGTTCGATGTGGAGTTGCATTGCGACCGGGTGCTGTGACCCATAGAACAGCAGAGGTTTAGATAGTCCTCGACCCCTAACCAAGAGGGAAGCCATGACCCATAACTGTCATGCTTCGAATTGGTACCGGCGGAGTCAATCCAATGGGGCGCTGGCCGTCGCATTGTTACGGCCCTAGTGTGATGGCACACCGTGGTTCAGGCTGTCGTGGCGATAATCACGTAAAACCCGGCGACTCTGACCCACACTAACGTCGAAACGTGTACGAGTATGTGTCTGCATTTACTTCGCTGACTTACTTTACCTTCCAGATATAAAAAACAACAACAAACCTGATTAGCTAATTGGCTTGTGGTGTAGTGCACTTTTTCAAAAATAATAACAACTGATCATAACAAACAAAAAGCCCAAAAGCAAATGAAAAAAATTAATTTTGCCGAATATTTTTAGACACGTTTATTGATTTATTCCATGCAAGCTACAATTAAAAACGGTCACTTACGATATAAACAGACTCAAATATTATTTCTTTCCCTAACCAAAACTTTCAGCAACTAATTCCTTTTTCAAGTATTAAGTACGTTCATACTTACAGTACCCAGTTTAACTATTGTTCGCTTACAAAAATTATGATTTGATAAGCAAAAACTCAAAAAACTGTACTTTCTTCCGTGGTACCTTAAGCCTCTAAACGGGAAACCCCCGGCCTGACTTCGCAATTCCAAGCCATTATTATTCAAAGTTTCAGGATCCTAAGCTAATTTGTTTTACCGCTATTGTGCTTTCCACGGACGGGCGGACGGAAGTGGCTAGATCGTGTGAGAATTTTACGAGGACCACTTATATATGTATATACTGTATGGGTTCTCTGATTAGAATTTTGAGGTGTGGAAACTTTTTTATACACTCATTCCTTCAATTGAGAAACAATTGTATGTTAAAAAACTTGAAACACTTTAATACTTAACCAGGAAATCAGGGCGAATTACTCTACAGTGTTATTTATTTTTATTATTTTTGAATATTTTGTGTTTTTTGTCCTGATGTTCATTTCCGATCAAAAAACCTATTATACCGAGTTAATTGTGAAATTGTAGAAGATTATATATTTCGAATAAAACCATCATCCCTAAAGTAGTTGAGAAATTTGACGAAACGTCGGATAGGACATAATGAAATAATAATCTTTTATATCCATTTTTATCGTCATTAATGTCTGAATATTACAGAGATGGCTGAACGGAATGCTCAAAAATGGTAAGGCATGATGAGAGATATCGATATCGACGTAGCCTGTATACATAGCGTACAATAGAATTTAAACTACTTTTACCCTACGAATTCTAGCCGTCATAGTTGCGGATATGACTTCTAGTTCATTATTTACCGGCGACATTAAAGTAGCATGTGGAACTTTCTGATGGTAGAAGATAAGTACATATTGGTCGTGTACAATCTTCTCAATGAGAATATTACCCTAGGAATAATCGAGTTAATATGACTGGAAAAATCAAGAAGTCTAATGTCAAATACGATTTTGACCAAATTTTGCTTAGAGCATTACGAGCGATCACCCATCTCCGGTTAAATTGGACCATATCGGTTAATGTTTTCGTATAGCTCAAACACAAAGGTTTCTTTCAATTTGAGGTCCTGCAGCTTAAGAAGCCACAAATTATATCCGATCAGACAAAAATTTTCAATGGTACGTTATGGGCGACAAATAAAGAACTCTAACGTATAGAGTGCAGTTGCTCAACCTCTATGCAAAGGCGAATTTTCCTCTGATTAGCAGAGTGGTGAAGGGTATCTTAAAGTTGGCCACTCCCGACTTTATTTTTCAACTGTTTTTTTTACATGAACATGTCTGCCAGTTTTTTTTAACAAATTAGTTAAATATTGTGGTTTTTTGTCGTCTTGGTTATCGAGGCTTTACCTTAAGTCGCACTTGAATTTTTAAAGAGAAATTCGGAGATAGGCGAAAGCAATTAAAATCGGTTACGATGTGATCATTACAAAACAGTTTTATTTTCAATAATGCCAACAAGTTGGCATCTCTGCTGAACGCAATTTTAGTTGATAGATTGTTTTCGATTACACTTCTATTTTTTTATACTTAGAATATTTATAGACCGGTCGAAGTGGAATTTGGAACGTATATCGTACGAAAGTAACATGAACATCTTTATAAAAAGCGCGTTCGATTGATACTATAAGATGTTTGTTGATAGTTAATCAAATGGAATTTTCGAAAAAAAATATTTGCGAAAATCGTTAAGCGAGGATCAATCAAGCTCTCTATTAAGGACTACTAAAAGTTTTTATTAAACAACATTTTTCCTTAAAAAAATAATTTAAGAAACGAGTTACCAAGTAAAGACACTAATAGACTATGTAGTTGGCTTAAGTTATTCTGAAGTCTAAAATTTACGGAGGTATTATTTTTACTATTTAGAAATTGTACGGAAATTGACCGACCGGAATAAAATACGAGGGCTGCTATTTATATTTCGGGTCCTGACAATACTTGTGTTCCCAGATGCAAACTAAAACTTCCATTGGACATTTTTTAGCATAACTTTACTCAGAACGTTTTGTAATTTGAGGGCGAAATGTTTTGTTTACAGTGTGTTGAAAAATTTATGTCAGTCAAAAAATGGAATTATCCCGTGAACATGTTCGTGCGATGATTTTTTACGATTTTCGGCGTGGGTCATCGAGACAAGAGTGTTTAAATCTACTTGTTTCGACTTTTGGCGATGAAGCACCATCAAAAACCACTGTTAATCGCTGGTACCAAGAGTTCAGTTTCGGACGCCGTTCGCTCCAGGATGAATTTCGTGAAGGAGTCCAACTTTGGCCACTTTGCCAGAAACCATCGATGCTGTGCGTGAACTGATTAAGCAAGACCGACATGTGATATACCGTGAGATTGAGGCATCCTTGGACATTAGTATGACAAGCATCAATAAGATATTGCATGTTCATTTCGCCGTAAAAAAAATTGTTTTCGTTGGATCCCACATAATTTGACTCAAAAAAGGCTCGTATGGATTGGTGCAAAGAGGTGTTGAAAAAGTATTACTGCGGTAGCTCACAGGTGACAAATCATGGGGTGCATATAAACCCCAAAACAAAACAGCAATCGACCGTATGGGCCAAATCCAACAAAAGTTGATCGTGGAAGAAGTACATCGAAGCAAATGATTGAGTTTTTTTTCGGTATAACTAGCCATGTTGCCACAGTGCCTTTAGTGGAACGCAGGACGGTCAATTCTGAGTGGTATACAACCATTTGTTTGTCAACAGTGTTCGAAGAAATGAGGAAAGATAAGAGAATACGGATCATTTTGCATCACGACAATGCGAGCTCTCCACATCAGCTGAAACGATGAGCTATTTGACCACTCAAGATGATGGATGGATGGCCATCCACCATCCAGCCCTGATTTGGCACCCAATGACTACTTTTTCCCTAACATGAAGAAAAAAATGCGTGGCCAACGTTTTTCATCGCCCGAAGCAGCTGTTGAATCATTCAAAAATCATGTTTAAGAGGTGTCGCAATCGGAGTGGAAAACTGCTTCGAAAATTGGTTTGTGCGCAAGCAAAAGTGTATTGATTTTAAAGGAGAATATTGTTTAAAACAATAAAACCATTTTTAATGATAAATTATTGTGTTTTTATTGCCGGGCCCAAAATATAAATAGCAACCCTCGTAATATGTGTGGCCAGCCTGGAATAAAATAGTGTAAAAGTGAATAAGACCTGGTGTTTAAATGAAAAATATTTGTTTTCAGATATTTAATTTATTTATTTTTCTTGTAAATTTTTAGGATTTGGCCAAATTGATCATTAAAGCACGACGCGAAGAACATAACGAAAAGAAGATGTATCAGAAAATGTTGGGGCAGGCCAAAAAATTGGAGCAGAAAAATAAACAGCCACAAAAACAACAAACTGTCGAGAGTTCTAAGGTTGGTTGTTATTCATTATTTCGATACAGACCTATAGGACCCTATTTATACATCGTTTTACTCTTTCCATTTTTTACAGTTGAAATTGCTGGGCTATCTTATGGGTTCGATATTGATCGGTGTTGCTGGAGTAGCGATTTATCGCTATAAATATTAAAACTACATCACACACCATCAGTTTATATATCATTACACGTAATAATAAATCTTCTAAACAAATGCAGTTAAACCCACAACAACAGTAAATATTATTATCACATTTATGATTTTGTGTCTTTATATGGACAGCAACGTACGCTTTCATTGTACCAGCCATTGTAATAATGAAAATTTAAGTACATACTTGTATTTAAAAAACAAAAAACAATTTTTATATCTTTTGTTTATACTTAGTTGCTACAAGAAATGTTTAAGTATATTCTTTTTGGAGTAAAGGTTTCCTATGATTTCTTTTTCTTTACGTATTCTTTTTGTTTGGCAAATTAGAAATACAAAGCTTTTTTATTTAATTTTTTCATTCCATGTTTACGCGTTTATTTGATGAAAAGAGAATTTATTAATTTAAAATTCCTAAATAAATGAGAAAAAAGACATATATTTTGAATTTCTTTTCTTAATATCTCAGAACGTGAATGGTTCTCAGAAGCAACTTAGCTTTATTAATCTGTAAAGTATAAGTATATACAAACTGCTAAACGTAATTCATTCTGAAGGGTATTTAAGATTCAAGTTGGCCGAACCTACGTTGAAACTGTTATTTGTTGAAACTATATTATTTTATTGTTGAAACTATATTAGTTTAGAATTGAGTCTACTTTGTTATCGCAATTAACATTGACATTTTTATGCGGAACAGTATATAAAATAGTGAATGTTGTAAAAAAGGGAAAACAAATTTGATTTTATATCATGATACATATTACGAAACGAATAATCTGTAGACGGAAAAAAGTATATTGAGTTTTTGAAAGTTTGATTGTCATTTGATTCTCAAATCACACATATTAAACGCAATCCATCTGCCAATGTCAATAATTTAAAAAAAAAAATTTAAAAAGTGCCAAAAAGTAAGTTTTGATAGACATATTCTAATGTTTGGCCAAAATCTAAATATTTGTATAAATATTAGTTCCTTTTACACCTGTAAGGGGCATAGGACCACCACAAGATTATTGCAATTAATTCGATCTGATATTTCTAACTCGAATTGTGTAATGGTCTCCCTATACGTAAACTGCCATGCGTGCTCTATTTTATGGCTTGTTTAGAAATATCGTTGGGTTATTTGCGCAGTGTGTGTCCGATCCAGTCCAGTTGCGTTTGCGGATTTTCGTTTGGATAGGGTTTTCCCTTATCTAAACAGAGACGGCAGTTTGACATTGTTCTCGGCCAGAATACATGCAGGACCTTTCTCAAGCATTTATTTACGAAAATTTGTATGAAGTGTATGTCTCGTGGTGCCACAGTTCTCGTCTTCAAATTTATTACAAAAGTAAATTTACAAACATAAATAAATTTACATTTTTTGTTTGAATAAAACTTTTTAGAATTAAAAACAGACAGTGAAAGGCCCCCCCTTATGTACGGAACGTGGAAGATGTCATACTAACGAAACTGTTTAAATATTGGCCGTGTTCTATTGCCAACTTTTTTAGGAGGTCGCTAACGCAATAACTTCACACCACTGTACATGCATATAAAAATGATTTTATTTGCAGAAAACCATAGACAATTTGTGTTAAAACCCGTTTGTTTTTTATATATATAAAGTATAACTAAAATTTTTGGGAAAAAAGTTATACAAAAAGAGATTTTATAATGGGTGGGACATTTAAAACTTTAAATTTGAAACGGCTGTAAAAAAGTACTGATATTTTTTTTTTCAAATTTCCGGTTTTATTGAAAAGGTTGAATATTGTCATTTTATAATGGAACACAAGCCGATTCGTTTTTGCTTCGCCCAATGGCCTGAAGATTGCTTGGCAGGAGATGAAGAATTTTAGCGAAAAATCGTGTTTTCACATGAAGCTCATATTCATCTCGGTGGGTATGTCAATAGCAAAATTGCTGCATATGGGGTTCTGAGAACCTACACGTGATACGAGGTCATATAAATAATTTTGTGACTTCTTGAACAAAACATTTTTTTTTGCAAATAAACTTTATTTTTCAACATAATCTCCTTTTAGCTCAATACATTTAGTCCAACGCGTCTCCAATTTTTGTATCCCTTCTAAAATTAGGATTCGGAGGTCCTAAAACGCATTTGTGTGATCAATAATTTCATCGTTAGCGCTGAATCTCTTTCCACAAAACCATTTCTTTTGTCTTGGAAATAGTCACTAAGGGCTAAATCCGGAGAATTTGCAGATGAAGCACCAATTCGTAACCCGTAACCCGTGCATTATATTGATGAAAAATATTTTTTTTCTTGGTCATATGGGGTCGTTTTTGTTTAAATCCTTGTACAATCAGTCTAATAATTTGTCATAATATTTGCCGTTTATTGTTTTTCCCCTTTTGAAGGTAATCGATTTGGATTCTACAATGGGATTATCCCGGGTGCATCCCAAAAAACAGTTGCCATCACCCTATTGGCCGACAAAGTCACCTTGGCCTTCTTTGAAGTCGGTTCACCAGGAGAAACCCACTGTGTAGACAGCTGCTTGATTTTCGGAGTGTTGTAATATATCCATGTTTCATCCACAGTTATAAAACGCCGCAAAAACTTATTCGAATTGCGTTTAAACAACTCCAAACAATTCTTTGAAGTAGTCACACGATTACGTTTATGGTCAATTGAGAGCAAACGCGGCAGACAGCTTTTCAACTGATCATGTAAAATCTTAACCACTTTGCCATATGAAATGCGTATGGCATCAACAATCTCACGCACTTTTACTCTTCGATCGGCCGTGGATTTTTTCCACATTTTTGGGTGTGTTGTCCTCAATTGGCCGTCTAGAACGTTCAGTGACCACATCGAAAGTCAGTAAACCATTTTTTTTACCATTGAAATCAATGGTGCAGAGTCCCCATAGTATATATCATGATTTTCTTTGGTTTAATTGACGGGTTTATCCGCAAAAAATAATGTTTAATGAACACTCGAAATTCGCTTTTTTCCAGGTTGTATGTTTGAACAGCTGTTAAACACAAACTACATAAATGACGGAACTCTCAAAATATGACAGTAGTCTATTAACAGATGGTACTTGATGAAAGCAGTGTTGCATTTCATATAACTACAAGGGAAGTTAAAAAAGGTAAAGGAATTATTGATGTGCCCTCGAACTGAGAAGCCAATGCACCTGCAACGTGCATTGGCTTTTAGACTGGCTTCAAGGAAGAAGCCGCCGTTGCTCAAGGAATTTTTGTTATTAAAAATTTAAGAGAATGCCAGGGATGACATTTGGTCTCAATAAAACGGGGCTACATGCCACACAGCCAACGCAACCATCGATGTTTTTGAAAATCGAATAATAACCCGAAATTTTGATGTCCATTGACCTCTGAGCTGCGATTTGAGCTCTTTGGATTATTTTCAGTGAGGAGCCATTAAGAATAAATGTTACGCAAAGCATCCAGATACAATTGAAGCGTTGAAACATGAAATCAAAGTTGCCATTGAAGAAATTCGACCCGAAACAATCGAAAATGTATTGAAAAGTTGGTTTAATCGTATGAGGTACTGCCGAGCCAGTTGTGCTACTCATATAAATAATATTGTTTTCCATTATTAAATGACAAAATTCAACCTTTTCAAAAAAAAACAGAAACACCTGTAGGAATTTTGTAAATATAACCGCCTTATTGAATACAAATATTTTTCGCTATAATAAATAAAAATTCAAAGTTCCGTGACTTATGGACCACCCTGTACAAATAAACGTATGCAATGTTTTGTGTAAACAGTGACCCGTTTGAGAGAGCATCCTAAGCTTTATTGTCTCGTTACAACAGAGCGAAAAGTGCAAAACTTTGACTATAGGAACAAAGAGAATACATTCTACATTCTCCCTAGTCACTTTTCTTTCAAATGTTTCTTTGCATACACACATTGCTGTACACACATTCATACTTATATTGCCAAAGCTGTCTTTACATTGCGTATAAAGTATAAACCAAAAGAAAGAAAGGTGAACAAAACAGAGACGATCAAGTAACACAAATAATTGTTTATTGTCGCAATAAAAAAAAAATAGTGAACAGATGTACTTCAGTTAACAATGAAATGACAACAACACCACACGCGACAAATCTACTGCCGGCTCTCCTAAAGAAATGTACTGAATATCGATCAAGTGCCAGTCAGCCATGAGTAAATTTCAGTTCACAAACAAAATAAAACGTGATACACCTTCAGTTCAACTGGATTATCGTTCTCCGTGTATTATCCATGTTTGTGGCAGTCGGTCGGTCGTAAATTTTAAAATTCCCACTTATATTCATTAGTTCGTTAAATACAACCGGTAGTATAACACGACAACGATAATTGTTGGTTGCGCCGGTATTGATAATGAGAAGTATTTTTTAGAAGGGGTCTTAGTAACTGTCGGTCGTTCGGGAAACATAAACGGGTCTTTTAGGGGATTGTCGGTCCGTAAAATATTCGAAGTCTGTGTAGGCATTATTGATGCTAAGTTCGCCAATTCGAAAATGCAGCGAAGAACTGTAACGGAGAGTGCAACTGCTGAACTTGATGGTTTGTAATCGTATTAAAAATCATTCGTGTAATAGTGAATTGAGTGTTTCTTTTTTTTCTTTGTTTATGATTTTTTTTCTATGAACAAAAAAATAACTGTGCATTCGTAAATTAATAATTGTATTATCAGGGAATTGTATAAATGCCATAAAAACTATTGTACATTAAAAACTGTTTTAATAAGTGTATAATTAAATAAATTATTTTGAGGGCATGTGATGTATAATTAATTTAAATGCAATTTTTTGGGTTTCAACTTTGATAAAAATACATCAAAAAGTGCTGATGATACCGATCTGTTACTGCAATAATAATTGTATTTTATCGTATTATTGAATACTTTGGTATTTCCCATAGAATTTCATTCATGGTTTCAGAGTTAAATATGTACGAGTAAATATACTCGTAAAGATTTGGTCGACTACAACTTGTATGCGGCCACGTTTTGGCATTCCGCTTAAAGTAGTCGACTCTAATTTTATTAACAACATTTATTATACAGGGTGGGTCAAAAGTGTGTTTTTTAAAATTTAATAACTTTTTCGATTACATATTTTTTTATATTTTTCAGATTATCTAAATAACACTTGGAGAATAAATACGTGGGCTTCTATATATATATATATTTCTGGCCTAAAAATTAAAATGCGAATATTTATCATCAAAATGGTTTTATTGTTTATCAAAGTATTCTCCAACATGATATATACTATTTTGCATGCGCTCAAACTGATTGTCGAAGCACTTTTTCCACTCCGATTGAGACACCTCCAAAACATGGCTTTTGAACGCTTCAGCAGCATCTTCGTTGACCACGCATTTTTATTTCTTGATTTGCGGGAATAAAAAAAGTCATTGGGTGGCAAGTCAGGGCTGTATGGCGGATTACCCATCAATTCGACGTTTTGGCCGGTCAAAAAGGCGCTGGTTTAAGCCGATGTGTGAGAGCTCGCATTACCATGGTGCACAATGAGTCGTCTTCTCTTGTTCGTTTTTCGAATTTCTGCGAAGACTTTAGGCAAACAAATTGTGGCGTACCACTCAGAATTGACCTCCTACGTTGCTCAAGTGGAACAGTCGCCACATGACCAGTTCAAACTGCTTCTACCACGAACAACTTTCGTTGAATTTGGCTCGTCTTCGAAGACACACACGTCGATTGCTGTTTTGTTTTGGCCTTATACGCATAGATCCATGATTCGTCACCTGTGACGATCTTACAAACGTCTTTTGAAGCACCGTGATCGTATTTTTTCTTTGCACCAATCGACACGAGCATTTTTTGATCGATTGTCAAAGTGTGCGTGATCCAACGAGAACAAACCTTATTTACGGCCCGGTGTTCATGTAATATCGAATGTATGCTGGTGATAGAAATGCCCAAGGATGTCTCTATCTCACGGTATGTCACATGACGATCTTGCATTATCAGTTCACGCACGGCATCAATGTTCTCTGGCACAACGGCCGTTTTTGGATGACCTTCGTCTTTGAGCGAGCGTCGGCCACGATTGAATTCATTAAACCAGTTTTTCACAGTGCTATAGGATGGTGCTTCATCGCCATACAAAGATTTAAGTTCATCGATGCACCATTGTCGTGATAATCCACGTCGAAAGTTATGAAAAATGATCGCACGAAAATGTTCACGAGTTAATTCCATTTTTTTTTGCCAAATTGATTTTTTCAAGTCACTGTTAACAACACAAATGATGGTCGTACGTCAAAACGTTCTGAGTACGTTTATGCTAAAAATGTAAAACTTTCAAATGGAAATGTCAGATGGCGCCAGGCAACACTTAGTGTTGCCAAGGCAAGAAATATATGTATACCCTCGTATTGAAGAGATTCACAACTGAACAAAGAACCAGGATAATAGAATTTTATAATTTAAATCAGCGATCAATTTTTTTAACGCAAAGTTATGTAGCTTATTTTCATTTGAATGGCTTTGTAAATAAGCAGAACAGTAGGTTTTGGGGTTCTGAAAATCCGAAAGCCATTTATCAACTCCAATTGCAATTCGGATCACATCTGCAAATATCATTGGGCCTTACTTCATCGAGAATGAATATGGAAGTGCTGTAACCGTAAATGGAGAGCGGTATCGGTTTATGATAGAACATTTTGTACGTCCTGCTCTTGAAAACATGCCTGAGACACAATGGCACTTTAAAGCCAGCGCGATCGCCAGATTTGTCAGCACTCGACTATTTTCTTTGGCGTTATTTGAAGGAGCGAGTGTATGTGAACAAGCCCGAGAAAATCCTTCAACTCAAGGCCAACATTGTTGTTGAAATTCGAACACTACAGCCACAAATTTTGAAAGATGTTATGAAAATGATCTCAAAGAGCCCTGCACTGCAAAGCTGAAAACGGGGTTCATTTAAGTGAGACTACTTTTCATAAAGGGTGGTTACATTTTAAGGGCCGATGTTGAATGTGAACCACACCTAAAAGTCAAGTTTTTTCCGCATTTCATTTGATATTTCTCAATTCAGACTAACTCAATTTGAACCATGGAAAGATACACAAGCGAGCAACGCGTTCTAAAAATGGTAGTTCTAATCAAAATGCATATCGTACACTTCGTGATTTTTTGGTCAATTTAATCGTCCAAATGTGCGTACAGTCTGAAAAATCGTGCAAAAATTTGAGCAAACCGGGTCTGTAGGAGATGTGAAAACATCAGTGCATGCTCGTTCAGCTCGTACTGCAGAAAATATTGCTGCTGTTCGCTATAGTGTGGCTGAAGAGCCGTTCACCTCAACTCGTGCCCAACAATTGCACCTCTTACGCTCGTTGTTATTGAACATTATGCATAAAGACTTGTATTTACACGCTTACAAATTGCAATGCCTCTTGACCATTCCAAACGTCGTCAATGGTCAGAAGCCCATATCTTTGTGGGCCGTTATGGGCCCACAAAGCTTGAATATATTATCTGGTATATCTTCGTCGTGTCTCATCCGAAATTTGTGTCGTTGGAAAGCTTATGGAAATACCTTTTAGGAATACCTTCCCTGAGCAAAAAACAAAATCAACAAATCGGAGTCATGACACTAAACTACATTGTTTGTCCATGAAATTGTACAAATGATATAAAAACAATTGTACATTAAGAACTGTTTTGAGTGTTCAATTTAATTAATAATTTTGAAGGCATGTGTTGTATAACTAATGTAAATAAATTTTTTGGGAATCTTATTTCATGTATTATCTGGTATATCCGATCCGATTTGTATGGTGTCGTTGGAAAGCTTATGAAAAAAAGCATTTAATGATGTGTACTTATACAATTTCCGGATCCCTTTTTATGTATAAAAGGTTTTCCATAAAGGAAATAACAATTATTATTTATTAATAAAGTGCACATGTTACATTTTAAGAATGATATTCGTTTTCGGTTATATGGCCACCACAAGCCCGTGTACAGCGATCTAATTTTCCACCACTCTTGCACACATTTTGACCGAAACGTTGGCAATTTCGCGTTAGATGTTGTCTCTGAGCTCGTCTAAAGTTTTTGGCTTGTTGACATAGACGAATGACTTGATATGGCCCCATTTAAATAAACCCAATTGCGTTAAATCACATGAACGAGGTGGCCATTCGACCAGACCATTTCTCGATATAACACGTTACCGAATTTGCCTTTCGGCAAATCGAATGTAACGCGTGCTGTGTGTCTAGTGGCACCATCTTGTTGAAACAACATATCGGCTATATAAAGCTCATCCAATTCTTTTCTAATTTTCTAACATGGCACGATTGACGGCAACATTCATCGAAGAAAAAATAGGGCCAAGTCACACCTCCGACATGAAAACCGCACAGTAATTTTTTTGCAGATGCAATTGTGTCTCTTTAAGCACATGTGGGTTTGTTGTTGTCAAATAACGCATATTTTGTATATTGACAAAATCACTCAGCCAGAAATGAGCTTCATCGTTAATGATAATTTTTTTTATGAAATTTTGGATTTCGGGAAACTTTGCCAGAGCCACCGACTCAGAATTTAGGTAGTAATTTTTAATGATTTCCAAACGTTGCTCTTAAGTAAACTTTACCATGATGAAAATGTTGACTTCGACTAACGTTTTGACACTGAAAGATCATTTAAAATGTTTGAGGGTGCGTTGACATAAAGATACGAAATTGTTATGTCCCTATTGAAAACCCCGTTAAAAAGGTAGAAAAGGCTTCATATCTTCGGTGTCTTAAGACATAATATGGTGTATAATATCTTTAATAAAAGCTTAATGTCATAGCTAAAATAGTTCAATACAAAATACCTACCGTTATATCGTTCATATTTCGATATTTTCAGTCATTACGAGTATCCCGAAAAGTTCGATCCAAAAAAGGAAATATTGATTTACCCTACTTTTCGGAAATTTTGCATAGTTAAAAAGTAATATCATAAGCATTCCAATATCGGATGATGCACAACGAAGATACACCAGATAACACATTCAAGCTTTGTTGGTCGGTTACTCATAAGGACTTCCGGCGATTTTTTAATATTGGTATCCGGATAAAATTCCCTGCGCCAAAAAAAAATCAGTCAAACCACTAAAATTCAATTGTTTCTAAGCAAAATATATATTGGACTAATTAAGTTTAGCCAAAGCTCTCCTCGCAAGCCTAACGAGGGTTTCGCCCCTTTTTATCCTTAAACATCTCCCGAACATGCTCAGGTACAAATTAGGTTTATGCGGTTCTCATCCCCACTACTGTGTATTTGGTATAGACAAAAAATGTAACGCATCGAAAAATCATTTTAGACCCTACATATGTGTTGACCAAATCCGTTTCACTTGATCCATGTGCGTCTGTGCAGAAAATTCGCTTAAATTGTGAACTCTTAAAAATGTTTATAACTGCGCGAACGAAAAGTGTGGATGATACGCTCCATTTTAATACCCAACATCATAATATCCCATTCCGCCCACATTTTGTATTCACATTCACTACTTTTACTTAAAAAACATTATTGTACTCCGAAATCTAGTTAAAAATGGAAGCAACCAAAGAGATAAGAGAAAAAACTGTGTTTACTCGAAGAATAGAATTTGCCATAAGTTGACTTCCGATTTGTATATGAAGAAGGAAAAGTGGTTGCCGCGCCCCATTCTAGTACCTTCCACACAAACGTCTTACCTATGTTAGCTAAAAATACAACCAATTGTTTCTCCAGAATAAAAATATTTTAGAACATTGAAACACATTTAATATATTTTGAGAAAAAATAGGGATGTATTATTTTTTGAAATCGAGTTCAAATTTTTTTTTTTAAAAATAGGACAAAAAAACTATTTGTTCATGTTAACTTACTTTAAAGTAAACCAAAATCGGTTTAGCCTTTCCCGAGATATTTGAATATTAATGTACACCAGTTAGCCGGACTTTTATGAATTTGCAGAAACTCAATAAATATTTAAGATTTTTTTTCTAAGAAACATATAAAAACTTTTTAAAGACGAATGTATCCTACAATTTTCCGAAAAAATGGGGATATGTAAAAAATGTGTTTGTCCGGTTTGACATGAAAGAACTTATGTACGAAATATCATTAAAATTCGTACGCTTGGGTTATGACAAGTAATATAAGTGGTTATAAATATAGGGGAAACAAATATAAAAATTCCAATAAAGTGTGGAATCTTTATTGGTAATGTGAAAGGACATTTATTTTTTGAAAATAATTACATTCAAGTGTTGGCAACTGTATTATGGAAGTGAGCGTACGGTGAGAAACGTGAAGATCCGCTCTTTTTGACCAAAATTTTGTTCAGTGATGAGGCTCATTTTTGACTCAACGGCAAAGACAATAAACAAAATTGCCGCATTTGGACTGAAGAGCAACAAGAAGAGTTCAAGAGGTGCTATTATACCCAGAGAAAGCTACGGTTTGGTGCGGTTTATAAGCTGGTGGAATCATCAGTGCATATTTTTCCAGAAATGATGATGGCCGGAACGTAACCGTGAATGGTGCTCGCTATCGCGCCATGATATCGATCTTTATGCTACCTGAAACTGAAGCCCGTAATCTTGACGTCACTTGGTTTTAACGGGACGGTGTCACTTGCCATACAGCTGCTCAAACAATGGATCTATTGAGAGGTCATTATGAAAAGCAGCTAATTTCAAGTTTTTGACAGGAGAGCTGGCCGCCTAGATCGCACCTTTAGACATTTTTTTGGGGGTTACGTAAAGTCCAAAGTATATGCTGACAAACCAGCTACGATTCAGGTTTTGAAAGCCAACCGATGTGTCATTAAATCCACACCGGTCGAAATGCTCGAACGAGTCATTCAAAATTGGACCCTCAGAGTGGAAACCCTGAGGCGTAGTTGCGGCCAACATTTGAAGAAAATTATATTCAAAAAATAAATGTCATAAAATGTCCTTCCGAATTACCAATAAATATTCCACACTTGATTTGAATTTTTTTTTGTTCTGAAAAAAAACCTCTAGATGAATCACCCTATTTTTATGTTAAATAAGCTTAACAACGGAAAATGAAAAATCTAGCCACGCCCGTCTCATTCATATAGTAGGTTTTAAAAATGACACCTATATGGGTAAGGACATATGTAAATTGGATCAACCCACTGAAAACTTCTGAATTCTTAATTGTTCTGCTATGAGGGATGGTTATAAAAATTATGAAAGGGACACTCCTCTGCTATCAAGTGCATATCTGGCAATATCCATCTGGAGTATATACATCATTTTTTTGCAAAACCCCCTTTAATAACCCTAATTTTAGTGCAGACCTGATGATATTTATAGAAAGCGGTCTCTTTTTTATGGCGTTAGCAGAATCAAACTGTTAAAGGAAAGGTTCACGTTTGTGTAAAGAGAATAGAGAAATAAACTTTTCTAGTCACAGATAAAGAATATTTTTAATCGGAGGATCCCGTAGACGGACATCTTATGCGGGCTTGCAAAACCGCTGCGACCATCGGTGTATGCACATGGGAGCTTTTACTGCATGTTGGATTGGGTTTCGTAGTATCATCAAGAATCAAGAATTACGTTATATTTTAGTTCTAAAACTATCGCTAATGTTTATATAAGCTACATTTGTTTCAAAATCATTTTTAAATGTAGTTTTGTATTTACAAACATTGAAAATCTTTGGGAGTTTGGCATGGCCAGGTCGCCAGTAGCCGTAGGAAGTATAAAAGATATCCACATTTTAAATCATCTGAAAAAATGAACTTGTATTTGGACCACCTTTAGCATACATCCAATTAAATGTAAATATTTCTTCTTTATTTATTTAATATATTTGTAAATTGGAAAAGTAAGGTGTGCAAATATTAAATATTTTCATATATGTACGAGTACATTATGGTATGTACGCGTACATACGAGTATAGTATAAAATAGTCTATTCAACTTGAGTTCAACAGACGCACAGGCGCGTTGATACGAAATTTCCATAAAAACCATAGACTTGAGCAACAATTATGAAGCCGATTACTCCCAAGTATATCATTATTTAGTAATTTGCCGCGAACATAGTCAATATTGATACTAAGATAAATAAATTAAAATATGAAATACAAAACTATAATATTTGTACGACAAATTGGTGTTAATTACTTAAAAATATCAATACTCGTATGTATGTATGTGTCAATATTTGTATATTCACATAGGCCGTATGTTTGCCATTTATATATGTAGTATATCTGATATGTTTTGAAATATGTGATAATAATCTCATTATATTTGAGACGTTTCTGGTTTAGTAACTAGAGTTTATTTACCTCCTTGTTGTGTGCGGCTTGAATCGAACTATTTCAAACCAAAAAGTTCATTTAAGGGCTTTTTAAATATTTTTAAATAAGTGTATCCTGAGCACAAGATGGGATTTTCTTTAAAAATAAAATTGTAATTCAAGAAAGATACATTTCTGATTATACAGGGAGTCCGTCTTATAATTTGTTTAAAATTTTTAATTAAATGGAATTTATATTGATAAATGTTTTATTAAATGTCTGCATTTATGTATGGAATACAAATAAATGTCCGCCTCTGTTAGCCTCACAAATGCAAGCCCTTTTGAGCACATTTTTCATTCTCACACATTTCACGCGGTATTTCATTAATTTCATCACAAATATTATGTTCGAGTTGCTCAAGCGTTTCTGGTTTGTTTGCATAAACCTTACTTTTCCGATATCCCCACAAAAAGAAGTCTGGAGCAGTCAAATCAGGCGACCGTTGAGGCCATTCAACATCACAATTTCTTGAAATAACTTGTTGTGGAAAGAGGTGTCCATTGTAATCCTGGCTGTATACGATGTGCCACCGCCTTGTTGATACCACATGTTAATCAAGCCCAAAGCAGGCAGTTCTGGCGGTAAAAAGTTTTCAATCATATCACATAAAACCCTAAAATATATAACGCAAGAATTGAAACGGATTTACTCAAATAATAGGAAAAAAAGTCAATATTGAATGGGACAGGTGTGCGGTGTATGAAAGTTGTACCATTTTAAGATGTTTTCAGTGTTGGGGGTTTAATCATACCTCAGAATATTGCAAGAATGAACAAGTCTGTGCCAAATGTATTGAACTAGGACACAGTTTTAGAGATTGCAGAAATGAAAGCAAGTGTATTAATTGTGTAAAAGCCAAGGAAAGATTGAGATTGACTGATATAAACACCAATCATGATTGCAGAAGTGTTGATTGTACAATTTTAATAAGGAAGAATAAGCAGGAGACAGAAAGAGTGGCATACTAGCAACCAAAGTTTATCGCGGGCTTATGTCTAAACATTGGCGGTATATGCACGAACTTCAATGAGTTGGAAGTTTTGTCTACCGAAGAAAACTTAGACTTCATATGCCTATCGGAAACACACTTAACTGATGAAATTAATAACAATGAAATCCAGCTTAAGAACTTTATTGTAATACGTTGCGACATTACATCTAGACACACAGAAGGAGTTTGGTTTTATATACATAAGAAATGGAAACTTAAAAATTATATTTCAAAATCAATAGAAAAGAGAATATGGTGGCTGGAAGTTGAAATTAATTATGAGAGCTTAAACTTTTACTTAGTGGGATTATACAGATCGCCGCATAGACAATGTTCACCGGAGGAGTATTTTTTAAATTTTTGCGAAGCAGAAATGGAAAGTGTTATTGAAAACCAGAATTGTTTAATAATGGGAGATTTCAACATTGATTGGTTTGGAGGTAACACACATAGAAAGAGACATGAGGAAATAAAAAGTGATTGTTATTTTAAGCAAGTTGTAGTGGAACCTACAAGAATTTCGAGTACCACATCATCACTAATTGATTATGCCGTGACAAATATAGAGAATATTTCTGTTTAAACTAATGCCGAATTGAAGATCAGTGATCATGAGACATTGCAGATCAGTATACCACTAAGAAAGGAAGTTAATTTTGCACAAACTAAGAAAATGCAAATTCTACGATTCAATAACGCTGTCTGGCGAAACAAACTAATTCAGAGCAAAATCAATAGAAAGATCAATGAATGCCATAATCAAAAGGACATGTGGAAAACTTTAAAAAAAATAGTAGTGAAAAAAGAGGATGTAAAAGTTCGGGAAATTGAAGATAACAGGAAAGCAATACACGAAGAGGTGGAAATAGTTGAGACATTAAATTCGTTTTTCATAAATAGTGTAAAAGAAATTTCTAATAGTATCACTCATATACAATATGAAAATATTATAAGCGTGGACCCGGAAATAAAATTTAGTTTTGAATTATTGAGTGTGGCAGAATTAAAGAGTACTATGAAATCGATGAACAATAAGAAGGATCAAAATAAGCTTTCAGTTAGAATGCTATTAGATAATTTCAATATATTGGGAATGCATCTACAACGTGTAATTAATGAATCACTGCTAAAATGCATTTTTCCGGACTGTTTAAAAGACTCGTGCGTCGTTCCAGTAAATAAAGTACAAAACACAAAGAATCCTAGTGAAATAAGACCAATCAATATGCTATCAACAATGAGCATATTAATAGAAAATGTAGTGTAATTAAATAAATAATTTTGGAAACAATAACTTACTATACACAACGTAGTCTGGTTTCAGAAAAAATCAACTGTGAATCCCTATTAAATCTTGTTATGTATCAGTGGAAAATGAATATCGAGCATAAGAAGGAATAGAAGGTGTTGAATTAAATTGGTGTAAAAGTTTTTTAAGTTACAGATCACAAAGAACTAAATGTGGAAATTGTACATCAAGTAAAAAATTCATCACTGCAGGAGTTCCCCAAGGAGCAGTATTAGGAACTCTGCTTTTTCTTATATATATATATATATATATATATATATATATATATATATATATATATATATATATATATATATATATATATATATATATATATATATATATATATATATATATATATATATATATATATATATATATATATATATATATATATATATATATATATATATATATATATATATAAACGACATGGAAAAAATTTTAAATAAAGCTAAAGTTTGTATGTTCGCGGATGCCACTCTTTTATACATTGTTGGTGAAAATCCGGAAGAATGCATGCGTAATCTAAATGAAGAATTAAAAAATGTCGAGAAGTATTTACAAATAAACAAAATTAAACTCAACGCCAGTAAAACTTAATCAATGATAATAAATAGCAGTATAAATGAAAATATTTCAATTGAAGGAGGGGAAATATAGAGAGTTACTCAAATAAAGTATTTGGGAGTAATAATAGACAATAAACTGAAATTCGTGTGCAAAAAAATATCAAAAAAAGTATAAAAGTATACAAAGAATTCGTCACAAAATATCAAAAATTACAGTTATAAATATCTTGAACACGACCATAAAACCCCATTTTGAATATTTTTCTACCATATTGTTTCTGGGAACTGCACAAATGAAAGCAAGACTTCAAAAATTGCAAAAGAGGGCATGCGATGTATCTTAAGATGTCACAGACTGACGCATATAAGCGAGATGTTGAGAAACCTGCAGTGGTTATCTATAAATCAACGACTAATAATGAACGCCCTTATATTCATATAGAAAATTAGAAATGGATTATTGCCTAGCTATATGCGGGATTTTCTAGTATATGTAGCAGATACACAACCCTATAATTTAAGAAATGCTAATGATTTTAGACTAACATTTGCTTCAACCAACTTTGGTCAAAACTTACTGTTTTATAATGGCCTTAAAATTTTTAATGAATTATCTGAAGAATTGAAAAGCGAGAGTAATTTATTTGTATTCAAACGGAAAATTGTTTTATATATTAAGCAAAATTTTCAATGTGAAATTGTAAAAAAATAGCACTATTGCTAAATAAATCAAATTAATCAATCACGATATCGCCCCCTATTGACAGTTACCGTTACGCCGTTTTCATTTTCATAGAATTAAGGTCCAATGATTCCTCCTGACCAAATTGAATACCAGATTGTCACTTTTAATGGATGCAAAGGTGACTGATGAATAATTTGAAGGAAAACCAAGAACTGACTATTCTGGTTATTCACATATCCATTGAAATTCAAATGTGCCTCGTCACTCATTTTGATTTTTTCATGAAAATCTGGGTTGTCATGGGCGAGCTGTAACATCCTTTTGGTATATGTACGGCGGCGTAGAAGGTCTTGTGGAAGAAGCTCTTGTGTCAACTGAATCTTAAAGGGAAACAAATGCAAATTCTTGTGCAAAATTGTGGCGAAAGTTGTTCTTTGAAGTCCAATCTCCTGAGCACGGCATCGAATTGAGGTTGGTGGATTGTTTTGAACACTTTCTTAAGCAGCAGTATTGTTTTCAGCCAATCTTGCAGTACGTTGTGGTCTATGCTTGGGTCTATTAGCTACAGACCCTCTTTCTTCGAAATCGTTCATTACATGATAAATAGTGCGTTTTGTTGCTATGTTGTTTCTCCCAAAAAATCCACGTATCTATCTCATTGTCACAGAAATCGGTGATTGATTTTAATAAAATGTTTTAATGATTGAAACACGTTGGTTTATCGAATATTTTTCCATCATAAATTTGCCACGTCTCTACTTCACGACTGCCAAATATGACCTGACAAGACTAATGTTTACCAAAGTGGCGGCAAAACAAAGTAGTGTACCTTTCCGGTGGACACCCTGTATTTTATTGATTTTAAATACACTTTATAAATAAAATTTTAAAAAATACATGGAGGATAGGCACAGGGTAGAAGAGACCTATGCTTAATTTCTGCAAGGTCGGATTTATAATTTGGGTTGTAGAGAGGTAGGGCCTTAAACCAGACGCCTTTGTATGTGGAAACATGGCTGCTAGTTGCAGATTTCGAAATCGGAAATGAAGAGGTTGCTGCATGTTCTGTAACGTATCAACACATTAAACGACGTGGACTTAATTCAATAGAGTTCGTCTTAAGCCCAAACCTCAAGTGAAAAGTTTCCTTAAAATCATATTTGCGACCTGTACATTAATTACAAGGATAAATAGGCAAATGGACAAACATCGCTCGATGAAATCAGATAATGATTCTATAACAAACATCAACACTAAGTCGTAATACTCTGTACCACAGTGTGTTGTACCACTGATTTTAATCTTAAAAATACTTTTTAGAATGTTTTATTTATTTGTTAGTTTATTTAATATATCATAACGGTATTTATAAGTATAATTTTGACATGGGAAAACAAGAGTTCAGGATATTTTTGCTCCTTTTTCTATTTCATTATATACTTATATTATATTACTACTATACTTATATTATATTATAAATTATATTTACAAATTGTTGCAGAAAAAAATTGTACAAAAACCTATATGAATTTTTCTTTTTTTAACTTAAGACTATGGTTTATGTTAGTATTTAGTATGTCGATTTTGTTTTGTACTAAATCACAGCCAGCAAGTGTATGAAGTGATTGTGTTGAATAATGCCTCGGCAGCTTGTAAACCATTTTAAGGAGTTTGTTTTGTGAGATTTGCAGCTTTTTAATATGACATTTAGCTGAGGTAGCCCAAACAGGTGCGCAATAAAACATCATTGGGTGAAATATTGCATTAATAACACTAGTCAACAGTCAAAATGTACTCGGGATGCGATAATTTTTTCTGTGTAGATAACCATGACATGAGCTCGAAAAACGCAATAAAAAACTTTTTTTTCGTTTGGTTTTTGTTTTATTTTTTTTTTTTTAAATTTTAAAAATTTTTTTTTGGTTAATTTGTTTCGTCCGGCATAACTCGGGATCCACTAGCCCGATTTAATTGAATTAAATTTTAAAAAATTTAAAATTACAATTCCCTTAATCTGTTCATATATTGTTTTCCTATTCAAGCAACAGTTTCCAAGTTAAAAATGAATATATAAAGGAAAAAACTTATTTTTTGCCTAAAGATTTAATTTTTTTTTTTTTTAAAAAATCCATAAAAAATCCAAAATGAAAAAAAATGTCAAATCTTATTACTTTTACGTAAAGTCACATAACCTATGAGCAAAATGAGACAAAGATCATGAAAATCGATGCACGCGTTTCGCTTTTATTCACAATTGAGTAAAGGTATAAATTTCAAAAATTAATTTAAAGTCATATATTTTTGTCACCCAACAAATTTTAATTTTTTTTGTAATAAAAAAGAAAAAACCTCACCATAGACAAAGTTGTGCATATGTCGAGCAAATTTTTGAAATTCATACCTTTACTCAATTGCGAATAAAAGCGAAACGCGTGCATCGATTTTCATGATCTTTGTCTCATTTTGCTCATAGGTTATGTGACTTTACGTAAAAGTAATAAGATTTGACATTTTTTTTCATATTGGATTTTTTATGGATTTTTTAAAAAAAAAAAATTTAAATCTTTAGGCAAAAAATAAGTTTTTTCCTTTATATATTCATTTTTAACTTGGAAACTGTTGCTTGTATAGGAAAACAATATGTCAACAGATTAAGGGAATTGTAATTTTAAATTTTTTAAAATTTAATTCAATTATATCGGGCTAGTGGTTCCCGAGTTATGCCGGACGAAACAAATTAACCAAAAAAAAATTTTTAAAATTTAAAAAAAAAAAATAAAACAAAAACCAAACGAAAAAAAATTTTTTTATTGCGTTTTTCGAGCTCATGTCAAGGTTATCTACACAGAAAAAATTATCGCATCCGGAGTACATGAAATTTTTTCATTTTGTTGAGTAGTGTAATTAATGATTTGTTGTGAATATTAAGATCGGATCTCCGATTTATAAGAGGGTACATTACTCGTATTGCCTTGTTGATTTTATCGACAATGAATGGAATGTGGTTTTTAAAGCACATCCGCCTGTCCATTATAACACCTAAATAATTCACGCTACTCTTCCATTCTATGTCGTGGTTCTGGAATCTGGGTTTGTGGAACAAAGCACATTCTTCGTTTTCGCGTAAAGTAAATAGCACCTGTTCTATCAGAATTTACTAAAATCTTCCACGTTTCAAAGTATTAATTTAAATCAATTAAAGCTGATTTTTTAAAAAAAAAAAATTTAAATCTTTAGGCAAAAAATAAGTTTTTTCCTTTATATATTCATTTTTAACTTGGAAACTGTTGCTTGTATAGGAAAACAATATGTCAACAGATTAAGGGAATTGTAATTTTAAATTTTTTAAAATTTAATTCAATTATATCGGGCTAGTGGTTCCCGAGTTATGCCGGACGAAACAAATTAACCAAAAAAAAATTTTTAAAATTTAAAAAAAAAAAATAAAACAAAAACCAAACGAAAAAAAAATTTTTTATTGCGTTTTTCGAGCTCATGTCAAGGTTATCTACACAGAAAAAATTATCGCATCCGGAGTACATGAAATTTTTTCATTTTGTTGAGTAGTGTAATTAATGATTTGTTGTGAATATTAAGATCGGATCTCCGATTTATAAGAGGGTACATTACTCGTATTGCCTTGTTGATTTTATCGACAATGAATGGAATGTGGTTTTTAAAGCACATCCGCCTGTCCATTATAACACCTAAATAATTCACGCTACTCTTCCATTCTATGTCGTGGTTCTGGAATCTGGGTTTGTGGAACAAAGCACATTCTTCGTTTTCGCGTAAAGTAAATAGCACCTGTTCTATCAGAATTTACTAAAATCTTCCACGTTTCAAAGTATTAATTTAAATCAATTAAAGCTGACTGTAATTTCGAAACTATATTTAGAGAATGTATGTCTGAACATAGAATCGATGTATCATCTGCAAATATAGACATTGTGCATCCAGAAAGAGGGGGATGTCGGAAGTGTAAATATTGTACAAAATTGGTGATAGGCATGAACCTTGTGGACAGCCAGCTGTTAAATCTACTACCCTAGATGACGTCGATCCTATATAGACTTTGAAAGACCTGTTGGTGAGGAAACTATAAATCATCTTGATAATTTCTGGCGGAAAATTATATTTTTCAGTTTAAGAATCATGCCTTGATGCCACACTGCATCAAAGGCCGACTTTATATCAAGGAGGACCATTCCCGTTGATTTGCCATTGTCGAAATTTTGGCGCACAATTTTTTTGATTTTCAATAGCGGTTGCGATGTATTGTGTTCGCACCTGAAGCCAAATTGTTGCGGTGGGAGGATATCATGTGTATTTTAAAATTCTGTTAATTTTTCCTTCAGCATCTTTTCAAGAATTTTACTAATGCATGATAGTAAAATTGTTGGTCTTTAGGAACTAGGTGAGTTTGCCGCCTTGTTAGGCTTCAGAATCGGTATCGTTTGATTGTGTTAAGTAATCATTTGTGTTCTCAGGGTGCTGCATTCTTCGGAAGTTGAAACATTGTTTAGTTTCATATACACGTTTAAGCGAACGAACTACAATATCCATTATGTTTTTTCCATCCCCAACAGATAATTTGCTGTATACAGAAAATATACCCAACATTGGCAGCACATTGAAAGAAGGACTTTGCAAAGGATGTCGTCTAACTGCGATTGGGCGGAAATTCCCCATTATCTCCTGGTTACCCAAATATGAGGCTAATTTTCTGTTGCAAGACTTCATTGCTGGATTTACCGTCGGTCTCACCACAATACCCCAGGCCATAGCATATGGAGTGGTTGCCGGTTTAGAACCGCAATATGGTTTATACTCGGCATTTATGGGATGCTTTACTTATATCATTTTTGGATCCTGCAAGGACGTTACCATAGGTAGGTCCTTATATGAATATAAACTGCGTTTTCTATGGGAAAGATCTTGACTTAATAATAATAGTTTGGCATGTTTTCAGCTACTACTGCCATTATGGCTCTAATGGTTCATCAATATGCTGTTCTAAGTCCTGATTACGCTGTTTTGGTTTGTTTCCTGGCTGGTTGTTTTATATTGATTTTGGGTCTATTAAATCTGGGTGTGCTGGTGCGATTTATTTCAATACCGGTTATAACAGGTACATTATTGTAGTACTTTTTATTATTTGAATGTGATTTTATTATCGTTTTTTTATTTGCTTTTGAATATTTCAGGATTTACAATTGCCGCTGCGACTACAATAGGCAGCGCCCAAATTAATAATCTCTTTGGTTTGAAAAGTAAGTTCGTACAACTTTTGAAGTCACCACCATAGGGGATATAGTATATATAAGTTTGACATTTAGTTTTTAACATATCGAAATACTCGTACTTATCTGTGATCACGAAAAGTGTATAGATTTTAATATATAATAATATAACGATCAATAACACTGGTCCACACTAAGTTTGCGGCAAAAGGTTTGATAGTCTCTCTAGTTGATTTGTAGCTGCTGATCACGAATCTGGCCTCAGATTCGCTCTAGTTTAAAAGTTATTCACATAAACCGCTTTTTTAATAGTGCTTTATTTGTAAACTGATTTTTAAAAACTTGACTAAATCTTAAATAACTAAGTCAAATTTAATCGGATTGTTAAGTTTATTATAGAAGGTTGCTATTTAAATTTCGGGTCCTGACAATACAAGTGTTCCCAGAGGCAAACTGCAACTTCCATTGGAAACTTAGACATTTTTTAGCATTACTTCACTTAGAACGTTTTGTCATTTGAGGGCGAACTGTTCAGTTTACAGTGTGTTGAAAAATTCATCTCAGTCAAAAAATGGAATTATCCCGTGAACATTTTCGTGCGATGATTTTTTACGATTTTCGGCGTGAGTTATCGAGACAAGAGTGTTTCGACATTTGGCGATGAAGCACCATCAAAAACCACTGTTAATCGCTGGTACCAAGAGTTCAGTCTCGGACGCCGTTCGCTCCAGGATGAATTTCGTGAAGTACGTCCAACCTCGGTCACTTTGCCAGAAACCATCGTTGCTGTGCGTGAACTGATTAAGCAAGACCTACATGTGACATACCGTGAGATTGAGGCATCCTTGGTCATTAGTACGACAAACATCAATAAGATATTGCATGTTCATTTGGCCGTGAGAAAAATTTGTTCTCGTTAGATCCCACAAAATTTGACGAATGCTCAAAAAAAGGCTCGTATGGATTGGTGCAAAGAGATGTAAAAAACGTATAACTGCGGTAGCTCAAAGGCAGTGTATAACATTGTCACAGGTGAAGAATCATGGATTTATACATATGAACCCGAAACAAAACAGCAATCGACCGTATGGGTCTTTCAAGACGAGCCAAATCCAACAAAAGTTATTCGTGAAAGAAGTACATCGAAACAAATGATTGAGTTTTTTTCGGTATACACACAGTGCCTTTAGTGAAACGCAGGACGGTCAATTCAGAGTGTTATACAACCATCTGTTTACCAACAGTGTTCGAAGAAAGGAGGAAAGATAATAAGAGAAGACGGATCATTTTGCATCACGACAGTGCGAGCTCTCACACATCAGCTGAAACGATGCGGTATTTGACCACTCAAGATGTCGAATTGATGGACCATCCATCGTACAGCCCTGATTTGGCACCCAATGACTTTTTCTTTTTCCTAGCATCAAGAAAAAATATGCGTGGCCAACGTTTTTCATCGCCCGAAGAAGCTTTTGAAGGGTTCAAAAATCATGTTTTGAAGGTGTCTCAATCGGAGTGGAAAAAGTGCTTCGAAAATTGGTTTGTGCGCATGCAAAAGTGTATTAATCTTAAAGGAGAATATTTTGAACGGACCCAAAATACAAATAGCAACCCTCGTATTACTATTATTTTAAAAATACAACACTGGTAATGATTCCAAAAAATTTAGTAAGTAACTTTAATACATTTTTGTAGTGAAAATTCGAAATTTCTTTAGACAAATAAAACACTTAGGGGTCATTTTATTCTAAAGAAACCGAAAATAAAGGTTTATGTGAATGTCTCCTAAACTAGAGCGAATCTAGCAAATCGGAGGCCAGATTCGAGATCAGCAGCCCCAAATCAACTTCGGTTGACTATCAAAGCTTCTAACGCAGATTTTTTTTTTTAAATTTTGTTGCTCTGTGTAATTATTGATCGTTGCAAAATTCTAAGACAATCCACCCATATCCGTCTGTTGAAAGTACGATTTATTTCACATTTTACTGTTTTGTAGGCCTTGAACTATGACCATAGATCTGTCAAACTTATTCAATATTATTTTCTAACGCTGATATTTTCTTCTTTTTAAGGTCCCTCAAATGATTTAATTCCCGCCTGGAAAAATTTCTTTACACATTTAAATGTTATCCGCTGGAACGATGCAGCATTGGGCATATCGTCGTTAGTATTTTTATTTCTAATGAAGGTACGTATGTGGGCGAGGATAGGTCTAAAAAATTGCTTTTTCGCCATAAACATGCTCGTTGTCTGCTAATTCCGTTTTTGTACCCTCTATCGTAGGATGGAATTAATACTAAATTTGTTGTTGTTGTAGCAGCATATAGTGCCGGATTGACAGCCCTTGGCCGAAAAATTCCTCCTTCGGGTCGATCCGGTGCATAGAACCGGCTGTCGTGGGATCGAATACTAAATTTGTCATTCTTTTTGCAACACCTTGAAATATTGATTGGGGACTATATACAGTTTATACAGTTCGTCGTCTTCTAAGACGATCTAACCATGTCCGTTCGTCCTTCCGACCGTGAGTCTGTTGAAAACACCAAATCAGTGCCTATGGCCCAAAGAAATGCCTACATGAACGGATAGACATTCAAAGTTAATCAAATTTCAATTCGGTTTATGAAGGGTGTTTATTTTAAGATTTCAAGAAGAAATAAAATGCATATAATTTAATGTTATGGCTAAGAATTAAGCTTTTATATTAAGACAAGGGTTTGCCATTATGTTTTAAAATAGATTTCGAACAAGAGGCCGCCGCGGCTGCCTCGAAAAAATTCCAGCCGAGAGGCCCATTATTCGACCACTTTTTGCAGTATTTGTGGCGGTATGTCAGCAAAAACTCGCCGAATATTCTCTTCCAAGGCGTCAATCGTGTCGGGCTTATCTGCGTAGACATGGGATTTCACATAGTCCCACAATAGTTCAGCGGTGTTAAATCGCACGATCTTGGAGGCCACGCCAAGGGCCCCGACGCGAGATAATGCGCTCGCCAAAAGTTTCCCTCTATAAATTGATTGTTTCGTTGGCTGTATGGCATGTAGCGCCGTCTTGTTGGAAACAAAGGTCGTCCACATCAAAATCCTCCAACTAAGGCAAAAAAAAATTCATTAATCAGGGCTATATTGAGTTTCCTATTGACTAACATTATGGTCGGCTTAATTTTTGATGAAATACGAGGGATGCTTTTTAATTTATATTTCGGGTCTGGCAATAAAAACACAACAATTTATCATTGGAAATGTTTTTTTTGTTTTTCAAAATATTCTCCTTTAAGATCAATACACTTTTGCACGCCGATTGAGACACCTCCAAAACATGATTACACTGTGGAACATTTTTGGGGTTATTGTCTGGGGGGTGAGAAATTCCAAGTCAGGGTGATGGTACTAGGTCAGTATATTAAAAGTGAAGTTACTTAATTGCAAATAAAAGCAGAACGCGTTAATAGATTTCTATGACCTATGTCGCATTTTGTTTATAGGTTATGTGACTTTACGTGAAAGTTATAAGACTCTACACGTTTTTCCGTTTGGGATTTATATGTTTTAAAAAAAAAAAATTTTTTTTTTGGCAAAATTTTCTTCATAAATTTATTTCTAATTGCAAAAATGTTGATTTGGTAGAGAAACAGTATATTAATGGATTAAAGAAAATGTAATTATTAATTTTTCTCAATTTATTTCAGCAAAATCGAACTAGTCGTTCTCGAGTTATGTCAAACTACGTTTTTGCCAACATTTTACAACTAAGCGAAAAAACATCAAGATAAGGAAAAATGTAAAAGGTCATAAAAAAATACGAACGCAAAACCCCTTGAGGGTTTTAATATACTGACCTAGTACCATCACCCTGACTTGGAATTTCTCACCCCCCAGATTGGCTGTTGTACTGTGTTATTGAACGCTTCAATAGCTGCTTCGGGCGATGAAAAACGTTGACCACGCATTTTTTCTTGCTGCTAGGGAATAAGAAGAAGTCATTGGGTGCCAAATTAGGGCTGTAAGGTGGATGGCCCATCAATTCGACATCTTGAGTGGTCGTTTGTGGCATCGTTTCAGCTGATGTGTGAGAGCTCGCATTGTCCTGATGCAAAATGATCCGTCTTATCTTATTAAAGTTCCTCATTTCAGCTGATGTGTGAGAGCTCTCATTGTCCTGATGCAAAATGATCCGTCTTATCTTATTATAGTTCCTCATTTCTTCGAACACTGTTGGCAAACAGATGTATAACACTCAGAATTGACCGTCCTGGCAACATGGCCAGTTATACGGAAAAAAAACTTAATCATTTGCTTCGATGTATTCTTCAACGAACAACTTTTGTTGGACTTGGCTCGTCTTGAAAGACCCGTACGGTCGATTGCTGTTTTGTTTCGGGTTCATGTGCATAGGTCCATGATTCGTCACCTGTGACAATGTTATACACTGCCTTTGTAGTTATACTTTTACAACATATCTTTGCACCAATCCATAAGAGCCTTTTTTTAACATTCGTCAAATTACTTTATAAGTATATGGGATCCAACAAGAAATTTTTTTCACGGCCAAATGAACATGCAATATCGTATTGATACTAATGCCCAAGGATGCCTCACTCTCACGGTATGTCACATGTCGGTCTTGCTTAATCAGTTCACGCACAGTATCGATGGAGTCTGGCAAAGTAACTGAAGTTGGACGAACTCTTGGTACCAGCGATTAACAGTGGTTTTTGAAAAGTCGAAATAAGTTGATTTAAACACTCTAGTCTCGATAAACCACGCCGAACAAAAAAAAAACATCGCACGAAAATGTTCACGGGATAATTTCATTTTTTGACTGAGATGAATTTTTCAACACTGTAAACAAAACAATTAACAATTAAATGACAAAACGTTCTGAGTGAAGTTATGCTAAAAAATGTCAAAGTTTCCAACGGAAGTTCCAGTTTGCATCTGGGAACACTTGTATTGTCAGGACCCGAAATTTAAATAGCAACACTCGTACTGACAAAAACCCCATCTTATGCATCTCAGCAAGAATTCGACATAAGGCTCGAATTCGCGCATCACATCTCTTGTAGTTTTATTATTTTTTAGGTTACTTTCCTCACTCGATTTTGATCAGCATTGTCAGATAGTTTCAGTCTTAAAGTTTTAATTTCATAAAGAGGTTTTATAAGTTATATTTTTGAGGTTCATGTTCTTGTTCAAGAGATGGTGATATGTCAATAAATTGTTCAAATTCTTGCAGTGCAGAAATGGAGCGATGTGTTGATTTAATATATTTCGTTTATTCTTTTATTTCTATTCAAAGATTTCATGTGTAATATTAAAAAAAAACATCAGCTTTTATAGCCATTAGGCTCGAATTCGCCAATGACATCTCTTGTAGTTTGATTCTTTTTTAAGGTTACATTAGGTTACATTCCTCACTTGCTTTTGATCAACATTGTTAGATACGAGGGCTGCAATATATATTTCTGGCCTAATACTGAAAATGCGAATATTTATCATTAAAAATGGTTCTATTGTTTTTCAAAGTATTCTCCAGCATGATTTATACACTTCTGCATGCACTTAAGCCAATTGTCGAAGCACCTTTTCCACTCCGATTGAGACACCTCCAAAACATGGTTTTTGACCACTTCTTCTAGAGACGAAAATCGTTGACCATGGATTCTTTTCTTGATGTGCGGGAATAAAAAGAAGTCATTGTGTGCCGAGTCAGGGCTGTACGGCGGATGACCCATTAATTCGACGTTTTGGCCGGTCAAAAAGGCGCTGGTTTGAGCCGATGAGTGGCACAATTATTCGTCTTCTCTTGTTCGTTTTTTGAAGTTCTCCGAAGACTTCAGGTGTACCACTCAGGATTGTCCTCCTACGTTGCTCAAGCTGAACAGTCGCCACATGACCAGTTTTGCTGAACAAACAGGCGACCATTTGCTTCAAAGTGCTTCTTCCACGAACAACTTTCGTTGGATTTGGCTCGTCTTCGAAGACCCACACGGTCGATTGATGTTTTATTTCGGGCTCATACGCGTAGATCCTATAAACGGCATTTGAAGCACCGCGATCGTATTTTTCAAAATTTCTTTGCACCAATCGACACTAGCCTGTTTTTGAGCGATTGTCAAATTGTACGGGATCCAACGAGAACAAACCTTTTTAACGGCCAGGTGTTCATGCAATATCCAATGTATGCTGGTGGAAGAAATGCCCAAGGATGCCTCTATCTCACGGTATGTTACAGGACGATATTGCATTATCAGTTCACGCACGGCATCAATGTTCTCTGGCACAACGGCCGTTTTTGGACGACCTTCACGACCTTCGTCTTTGAGCGAGCGTCGGCCACGCTTGAATTCATTTAACCACTTTTTCACAGTGCTATAGGATGGTGCTTCATCACCATACATGATAATCCACGTCGAAAGTTGTGAAAAATGATCGCGGGAAAATGTTCACGAGTTAATTCCATTTTTTTTTGGCCAAATTGGCACCACAAATGATGGTCGTACGTCAAAACGTTCTGAGTATGTTTATGCTAAAAAATGTCAAACTTTACAATGGAAATGTCAGGTGGCGCCAGGCAACACTTAGTGTTGCCCAGGCCAGAAATATATATAGCAACCCTCGTAGTTTCAGTTTTACTTAAGATTCTATTAAAACTTTAAAGTCATTAATTTTTTTTTATATTTGAAATAATTGCGTTTGATTTCAGAAAACAAAAGATATACGCTATGGTAATCGGATCATCTGGAAATATGTCTCCTTGTCTCGCAACGCTCTGACCGTGATAATTGGCACATCCATAGCCTATGCCCTTAGTCAAGATTGTACAGAGCCCTTTAAAATAACGTGTAATATAACCGCCGGTTTGCCACCATTTCGACTACCGCCTTTCAGCACCAACATAAATGGAACGGATATTACATTCACTGAAATGATTAACGAAGTGGGAGCTTCCTTGGCCTCAATTCCCCTGGTGGCCATATTGGAGATAGTGGCAATTGCTAAAGCCTTCTGTATGTATTTTACAAATCTAAAGAGTATAAATTAGAGTTTAATTGCTTCTTATATTCAAATTTCTAGCTAAAGGCAAAATCGTTAATGCTTCCCAGGAAATGGTGGCCCTGGGTATGTGTAACATTATGGGTAGTTTTGTCTCTTCCATGCCTGTGACTGGCTCCTTTACACGCACGGCTGTTAACAATGCCAGCGGTGTGAAAACACCTTTAGGTGGAGCTGTCACCGGAGCCTTGGTATTGATGGCTTTGGCATTTCTAACAGAAACCTTCTACTATATACCCAAGTCTACGTTGGCCTCTATTATTATAGCGGCCATGATATCCTTGGTGGAACTGGATAAGGTGCGTGATACTTGGAAATCAAAAAGTAAGCAACAATGAAATATTAAAGTATTTATTTAAATAACTACATTTTTTTTTAATTTTCCACAGAAAAAGATCTGTTTCCTTTTGTGGTGACCTTGGTGACATGCCTCTTTTGGAGTTTGGAATATGGCATATTGTGTGGGATAGTTGCGAATCTCTCCTACATTTTATATAGTAGTGCCAAGCCTCAGATACGATTGTACACCGACAAGGTTAGTATAAATTCATGGTGAAATTTAAAACTTAGTAAAAGGGATATTTTTATGTTTTTCTTCCCAGATTCTTGATTATGAAGTGGGTATTGTTGATGTTAAACAAAAGCTGGACTTTGCTTCGGCTGAATATCTCAAGGAAAAGGTTGTGAAATTTGTGAATCTCAATCAAATGAATGCTATAAATTTGGTCATAATCAATGGACGGGAAATCAATTCGATTGATTATACCGTTGCTATGGTAAGTGGATTGTTTGTTCGCTTGATGTCGAAGATTCTGTAAAAAATTAAAAAATCTTCTTTGAGACGGGATTATACGTGGTCCAAATTCAAGTTTCTTTTAAAAGTGAACCAAAAATTACTCAAAAGGACAAACATTCCCACTATTTATGGAACACCATATTATTAATGTGCCTACCTTAGCTGGCTTCATAGTATCATATCCTTATTTTCCAAGAGCTTGAAAACTGCTTCTGGATCTACAAGGTTTCCGGCTCAAGAATGGCTTGTTGTCAATAGCCTTAAGGTCCTTTTTCATTATTGGATTGTTTGCATAACACTTGGCCTTTATGGTAGACCGTAAAAAAATATAAAAACTTCTTTTAGTTCGACCATTTTATATCCTCTCCCGTCATGACGTTACCAAAGCTCAAGCACAAAAAATTGTCTGTTTTTAGAACCGTTCGGTCCTTGCTTCTGTCCCTTATCTCAGCCAAAACATATATATTACACTATATTTGAATTCGTTGCAAAATTGCATAACATCGGTCCTTTACGGTAGACCGCAGAAAGAATAAAAACGTCTTTTAGTTCCAAACATTTTATTCCCATCATCGTCATGACGCCAGTAAAACGCATAAACAAAAGCAAATTAAGCGTTCTTTTGGGCCGTTCGGTCCTTAAGTCCGCCCCTAATCTCATACAAAACTTTAAAAGTACTCTATATTTGAAATTGTTTCCCCTTGGCCGAGTTCGCCCATTTAAAGTTATAAACAAAAGCTTATGACAAAAATCCATCAGCCTTAAAAAATTAATACACGGTACAGCCAACCAATGACTCATAGAAGGACAAGAGTGTTTGTCCTTTATCTATGAAAAAAATTACGCTATAAGTTGAGTAGGAGGCAGCCCTTGTGCCACGACAAATTGATTATAAATAACAGCAGATCGACCATCGACCAGCCAAAGATTTCGAGAGGCAAAAAGCTGTCACTGTCAAAATAACATATCCTTAATAAAGAAACCACTAGATGTACCACTTGGTATTAAAGTAGATCCCGATTTGATGTCTAACTTTTCTAAGAGCGTCAAAATAAATCCAATTTTAATGAATGTCGCAAAAGTTTGCACAAACTGCGCTTAATGTCAACCAGATTGGTGCGTGATTTTAATTTTGCAGTTAATGTGCGGTTTCATCTTTCTATCAAATAACCATAGATTTGAATTCGTTGCAAAATTGCATAACATCGGTCCTTTACGGTAGACCGTAGAAAGAATAAAAACGTCTTTTAGTTCCGAACATTTTATTCCCTCCTTCGTCATGACGCTACTAAAACGCATAAACAAAAGCAAATTAACCGTTTTTTTGGGCCGTTCGGTCCTTGCGTCCGCTCCCAATCTCATACAAAACTTTAAAAGTACTCTATATTTGAAATTGGATCCTAGCAGGATCCTAGGTCGATTCGTTTGACCGCTAACATGCTTTTAAAAGACACACGGAAGGACATGGCTAGATCGCCTTAAAATTTTACGAAGGTAATATATATAAAGTATATTAGGGTGGGCTGATTTGTAAGGACAAAAATTTGTAGATATTGTGCTATCGATTTTTCGATAGCTTTTGGTATGAGGATTGATTCGATTATCTACGATTCTCTTAGTCGTAATTATATTCTCACGCGCTCATACGTTATATTCGATTGTACATGGCAATGCATATTTGCATGTATTGCATGTCACTTTGGAAATGTTGTTTTTTTTTGATATCTCATAGTGGAACTTTTTTTTAACTCATACCAAAAGCTATCGAAATATCGATGGCACAATATCGGCCCACCCTAATAACTATACTTTATAGGTTCTCTGATGACAAATTTAAATTAAAGAAAAGATAGGCCTACATTGTCACCGCTACAAAATCCGCAGAAAACTGTCGATCTCCAACTATGGCTTCTTGACAATCATGTGCGGAGGTTTTACTTGTAAAAATAAAATTGCGCTTCGTTAGAAAATATGATTTTTCGCGAAAAATCGTTGTCTATGTTCTGTAAAGAACCGCGTAAAGAAAATATTTTTGAACTGGACAAAAAATATTTGAATTTTTCTATAGTTGAGATTAGTTTTTTTTTTTAAATTCACTTTTATAAAATTTATTTTCTTTTTTTCTTTACAGAACATTGTTTCTCTGCGAGAGGATTTGAAAATATTACACTGCGATTTAATTTGCTGGAAGTGGAATATGGCATCGGCCGGTGTGGTATGCCGGTTAAACAATCAAATGCGTGATATGTTTAAATTTGAGAAGACTTTAAGCGAAGTTGTTGAAGAATATCTGCAGCAGCAGCATTCAAATAATGTGTCCGAAAGTAGTTTATACACCATAACTTAAGTTTCTAAATAAATCCAAAAGTATTACTAATAAATAGTTAAGAAAACAAACAGGTATGTTAACTCATTCGAAATTTTTAACATGAGTACTACAAAACACTATTTTGAATGAGATCTTTCAAATGATACCACTAATGCCTTTATAGCTATTTTTTAATTGCACGCCCACCAGCTAAACTTTCAACTTAAAACATCGGTATCTGACCCCCTTGGGAACACCCTAATTGTTTTTTATAAAGGCTTGGAATTATCTCTTAAGCGGGATTTTAAGCTGATTTTTTTGCTTGTCAGATAAAACATGACTAAATTACTCAAACCAAAAGAAATGTCACGACGAATCCAAATATTTAACCAATTCTTAAGATTTAACTGAGACTAAAGTCGGTTTTTTGGATCCGTGGGGCCCAATATATTACGCTTACAGCCAAAGGGAAGAGTTGTTATTTTTTCCCATTTTCCATCCATGTAATGAATGCCGTTTTTATTCGTTATCACTACAGCCACTTGTCAATTTGAAAAAATAAATAAAATTACTCCATCGATAAACTTCATTAACATATTATAATACAGCTCACTTAATTGCGTAGTACGAACATATTTAGCTGGTCTTACTAACGAAAACAAAAATGAAAACCACTTGTAATACTTTCCATTTCGGGGCGACTTAATGTCTGGCAGAGCAACATGAAACCCTAATTCTTAGAAGAAAATAAAAACTGTGACATCATCATCACAACAACCTCTTCTAGTGATATTAATTAAGTAATTAATATTAAGACACTAGAAGAGGGAACATTTTTTCATAACACAAGTGATCGCTCCTACCCAGACAAACTGTCTCCTCGGTAAAATACAGATGGTGTGGTTTCTTTCTGTCTGTCCTCAAACTCACTGGCACACAAGACACAAAGCAAGTGTTGCTTCTGGACTAATTGGAATTTCAAGTACTTTAAGGTCATGAATATATTGTCCTTGGCTGTTGTGTGCGTTGCTGTTACTGTTGCGAAGGTCACATGTTGTATCCTTGCTGGAAGATTAATAATTATTCATTGTCAGGACACTTAACACTTCTCGTTGGTCTACCTCTTTTGTGTTTTAACTACTTCGGTTGTTGTGGTTTCCTTTCCTTCCCGGAATTCCACAAACTGTGTGCCTTATATAGTTGGTCCTTTTTTTAAAGGACAGCATAAAAAATATGAAATATCATAATATTTCATTTAAAGTTTTTAGTATTTGGGTTGTTCGATCAAAACATCGACTCAAATGACATTTAACGTGTTCTCAGAAAGTGAAAATTTATAGATTTTAGCGTAAATCCACCAAATATTTTGCCTTTTGAAAACTCCATGTGCTCGAGCACCAATATTTGCTGAATATTGAAAAAATTGAATGTCGTACGAAAATCTCCTTAATTTAAAGTAGCTCATGCCAAGTCTTTTAAAGTACCATTTTGTGTTGTTCATGGTCCATGGGTTCGAGCCTCACTTTTAACCAAATCTTTCAAGTAAATTCATATTTATTCATAGCTATTTTCATGAAATTAGCTTTAATTTCTTGACTATTGACAGTTTAAGAGACAATGGGGGCCATCTTTAGACAATTGGATCCAACAACCATACGCTTTCAGGTACCTATTTTTTTTAAAAATGGGAAAAAAGTGAATTTCAAGTGCTCATTTAAACGTTAATTTTTGTCGAAAAAACCCGTCAATCAAACCAAGGAAAAACTTGATAAATATTATGGGGACTATGCACCAGCGATTTCAATGGTAAAAAAGAGGTTTACTGACTTTTGTTGTGGTCGCAGAAGCACAAATGACGCTGAACGTTCTGGACGGCCAATTAAGGTCAATACACCAGAAATTATCGAAAAAATCCACGCTATGGTGGTGGCCGATCGAAGAGTTTGTTTGCCGTGCGTACTTCATATGGCGGTGTGGTTTCGACTTTACATGATGTGTTGGGTTTAAGAAAGCCGTCTGCAAGATGACTGCCGCGTTAACTTTCAATTGATCAATTGAAAAAATGATATAATGTAAACGTGTTGCAACTTCAAAGGATTGTTTGGAGTTGTTTAACCGCAATTCGAATGAGTTTTTGCTGCGTTTTGTAACTGTGGATGAAACATGGATCCATGACACCACTCCGGAAACCAAGCAGCAGTCCAAACAATGGGTTTATCCGAGTAAAACGGCTCCGAAAAAGGCGAAGGCGACTTTGTCGGCCAATAAGCCGATGACAACAGTTTTTTGTATTGCACGCGGGATACATTGACGACCTTCAAAAGGGAAAAACAATAAACGGCGAATATTATGCCAACTTATTGGATCGATTTAACGAGGATTAAAAAACGATCCCATATGGTCAAGAAAAAAATTCTTTTTCATCAATATAATGCACGAGTGCACACGTGTGCAGTCTCAATGGCAAAATTGTATGAATTGGGCTACGAATTGGTACATCATCTGCCATATTCCCAGTGACAATTTCCAATTTCAAAACCTAAAGAAATGGCTCGGTCAAAAGAGATTCAGTTCCAACGATGAAATTATTGATCAAAAAAATGTCTATTTTATGGACCTCGAAAAATCATTTTTCTTGGAAGGGTTACAAAAATTGGAGAAACGTTGGACTAAGTGTATTGTGCTAAAAGGAGATTATGTTGAAAAATATTTTTTTTATGTAATTTTAATTTTTGTTTTCGGCCTTTATATTAAATTTATATTTTATATTTTTTTTTGCAAAAAAAAAAACTGTTTTATTCGAAAAGTCACGGAATTATGTATATGCCATCGTATTTTACAATTTAAACATATGTGTTTTCCAAATAAGCATTAAAAGTTTCTAAAATAAGAAGTATTTTTTCGAATATTGGCCGGAAACCTATTACAATTTGTATTCAAATTAATAGATTAGCTAGAAAAAAGATGATGCAACAAGCTTATGGTAATTTTACATCAGTTGAGATAATGTCTCCGAAAGTTATTAAGTTTATAAAAACTAAAAAAATGAAATTAATAACTTGGTAAATATGGTATCAAACGAAATACTTTAATTGAATATTTTCATTAGGTATGACTGCTTCAAATCTTTTCTTACAAATAAAATTGTTATGATGAGTCGAAAGTTGTACTAATAGTTGGGCCAAGCTTAATTTTTTAGGTATTAAATACATGAGCGATGACGCTGCTTGTTTTGCTAAAAATAATTGATTTCGATGGTAAAAAGGATTTAAAAGCTACTTAAGGATAGTTTCCGTCTGTCTAAATTGGGACTTGGAACCGTTTACACAATACAATACGTGGATAATAAGCATTTTTTTATTTTGATATAATAAGCATTTTGAGTTGATACTCTTTTGTTAAACAAGTGCAATATGGTGAAGAAATACTCAAAAAGTTGAAATTTTTCACAGGTATATCCCTTTAAACGAATCTGCTTTATCTCAGGGCCGAATTTACCCATTTGCTGTCTTCGGACTTATGACAACATCCTGCTAAATTTCAGGGTCTTAGCATTTTTCGTTTTACCAACATCGCCCTCTAAAATACAGACAGACGGACGGGCAAGGCAAGATCATCTTAGAAATTTACGACGGTGAATATAATATGTATACTCAAGACGGTATAATGGATCAAACCGAGAACTTTCCTACTGTTTGAAATCAGTCATACAATTGAATACCTCTCTTTCCTTACCCACCTAACCATATTTATTGCCTTTCCATAAACATGCACACACTCACACATCGTTCAATTCAAAATTATACCAAATCGTTTTCATTTATTCTCTTAATATATACCCAAAGTTCGTTTACCTTCGGGATCGAAAGGACTCCTCAAATGACACTTGGCCTTATAACGTTTACCCAATATATCTACTTCATATTCACCCGATTTAATGTAATCCGTATCAATAGTCGATCCATCAGGCTTTTGAATGTACGTCTGACCCAACGGCTTGCCCAAGTAGTAAGCATATTCAGCTCGCCTTAGGAAACCAACTGGCTGGCCATTGCGGTAAACGCCTTCCAGTCCCCAAATGGGTACTTGATCATCCAATGTCAGATATACCAAACGTTTCTTAATGCCCTCCTTGCGCTGCTTGTCGATGGCATCTTTACCTTTGTAGACACCATCCTTACGGCAGGTAAAACCTAAACCAGCCTCCAGGGGTGTATCGTCCGGACGTAAATCAAAACTCCACAAATGGTAGCCCTTTTCACTACTCAACGAATATAAGGCTCTGTAGCCAGCATTGCGTAGACAATTCGGTTCTCCCACCTTCATTAGGGATTTATAGACATTCGAACAGTACTCCTTGGGAACATGCAATTCATAGCCCAATTCGCCAACGAAACTGACACGCAGCAAACGCACGCCATATTCCGATGTAGAGCCCAGCGCATCCTTGCATTGCGTCAGCACCGTACTATTAGGTGGTATATTTTCATCGCTCAACTCACATTGTACAATTCGCTGAAGTATTTCACGGGATTTGGGACCCTGTATGGAAATAACACCCAGATCTGCAGTGACATCTCGGACGCTGGCATTGAAACCCCGCCGACGTATTTCATCTACCATCATGGTGTAGGTATAGTAGGCCGAGGCACCACCAGCAACTATATAAAAACCTTGGCCCTCGAATTTAGGATCGTGCACAGCTCCGGAACCGGAATTTAAACGGGATATGGTGACATCCGCTTCCACACCCCCGGCTGGATTTAGAGCACAGGTGTAGACCGTTCTAAAAAAGTAAAGAACAAATAGTTAATACTTATATAAAGTAGAAAGTATGGCGTGAAATTCTTATAGGGCTGTTATTGTGTGTGTTGATTTATACAGGGTGGTCCAAATTAAAGATCAAAAACTCCGATTATGCTATATGAAATACACACGCAGAAAAAAAGTATTGTTGGGATGACAATAGACAATATATATCATACTATATGGTTATGGCACCCCAAACCATAATTCAGCCGTTTCTAAACAACAGTCGGATTTTTATTAAATTTCACACATAAGAGGTGCTTTCGAGCTTAAGTTTTGAGTTTGGGTCCCACGATATGCAGGGGCAGAGCTACAGGGCTCCCAAGTTGGGCACCTCGAGTTTATACAATTTAAAAACGCATGTAACTTTTGTATTTGTGAGCCAATTTGAATCCGCTAGTCGAGACCTACAAAAAAGTGTGTTAGACCTTTGTACTATTATCTTGTGTAGTTTCTGAGATTTATAAACACAATAGAAAAAGGTAACTTTCATTTTGATATATCCCTGCTACCTGTTATCCAAATGGAGCCGTTGAATGGAAATATTTAGTAACAATGTTGAGATAGGTAAGAATTATCTTCTCAAAAGCACAAGAAGGGTTTTCCAAAGAAATTCCCATTCATTAAATGCATGAATACCTGTCCGGTGAAAAGGGGGATTCTCCTCAAATGAAAACGAAGATAAAGATGCAAAAGATTATTTGTTGCTTGATCTTTGTGGCATAGAGCGCTATCCTGCTTAAACCGAAAATCGCTCAAGTCCATGTTTTTTAATCTCTGACCTCAAAAAATGGTTTATTATTCCTGCAGTTTTTTAAAGTAAAATATCCATATGATGCCACCGCTCCGAGCATGCATTGGTCGTTGTAAAGATCACATGCGGATTTTCCGACCTCCAGTAGCTTCATTTGGTGTCTGAGGGATATTTTAATCTCACTTCTCGTATGCCGGTATGCTCCTTGGTACCAGTGTATAATCACGTTTACATCTTCTAAGCAGTATCTGCTTGGATCCCTTTTAATCGTGATCACAACCACCATCTTATGAACAGAATGTCTTTGCCTAGGCACATCAGATATGACCTTTATGAGCCTCTGGATCAAAGTAACTACCAGACACATCTGAACGACATTCTCGCTGATAAAGTCTAACAAGTAGTCTCCAGAAATAGTGGGAATGTAGTGGTTGGGGACATCGCCCGGAGATTTTCGCAGTGGAAAAGTCGCTACTTCGACTGATGATCGTGGTTTTGGCTCAGCTGAGATCTAGATGGAGCAGCTGCCCTAATTCGTATTGGGCACGTCCTAGACGCCCGTTGCCATCAGGGACGTATAAAGTGCTGCACCTTCTTCAATTGTTGGCCAATGTCTCCAGTTCAGATGGCGCGTTTTATTCATCTGGTTGTCAATGCAGATCCTCCACAGACGAACAGGACTTACAACACTCAACATATTGTTGTTACAACAACAACATAAATCGATCTACATATACTAAGTAAGCCAAAGATCGAGGATACGACGACTTACTGAAAACTTTCCTTTCATGTTGACAATCATTTACATTCGTTCATAGACGGACGTACCACGGAATCAGATTATAATTTTGAACCGATCGGTGTGCTAAACACGGGATTTGCTCCTATCCTTTTAGATTATACAAACATCAGAACTAAGCCATAATACCCTGTACCGCAGTGTAATGTAGTAGGTTGGTTTATCTACAACTAAAAAATGGAACTCTAAACAGAATAAATCAGGATTTTTCTATTAAAAGTTATACTTAGATTACAACTGAAAAACGGCTTCTAAGTGACTACATAAGGACATTTCCATGACCGTCGAACACAATGAAGGTGGTGAAAATAATGGTCTCTAATACAAATATACGATTACATTTGTGTGGAAGGATATCAATACTTAGGAACAGAGTTAAAAGGTTAACTTGGTGAACAAAAATAGGATTCCTAATCGCGGCCCTTTTGGTACCTACCTCACACACAAATGACCCTATTTCAGTGCAGATTAGAACCCACATAACTTGTCTTCTAGTGGATGAAATTCGTTTAAATTGCGAACTTCACAATGGGTTGCTATATATATTTCTGAACAAGGCAGCACTAAGTGTTACCTGGCGCCATCTGACAATTCCATTGGAAAGGTTCACATTTTTAGCAGAAACGTACTCAGAACGTGTTGACGTATGACCATCATTTGTGTTGTGGGATCATTTTTCACTACTTTCGACGTGGATTATCACGACAAGGGTGCATCGATAAACTTAAATTTTTGTATGGCGATGAAGCACCATCCTATAGCACTGTGAAAAACTGGTTTAATGAATTCAATCGTAGCCGACGCTCGTTCAAAGACAAGGGTCGTCCAAAAACGGCCGTTGTGCCAGAGAACATTGATGCATTAAATGCAAGGTCGTCATGTGACATACCGCAAGATAGAGGCATCCTTGGACATTTCTTCCACCAGCACACATTCGATATTGCATGAACACCTGGCCGTAAAAAAGGTTTGTTCTCGTTGGATCCCGCACAATTTGACAATCGCTCAAAAAAGGCTCGTTCGCGGTGCTTCAAAAGACGTTTATAAGATTGTCACAGGTGACGAATCATGGATCTATGAGTATGAGCCCGAAACAAAACAGCAATCGACCGTGTCGGTCTTCGAAGACGAGCCAAATCCAACGAAAGCAAATGGTCGCCTTTTTCTACGGCAAAACTGGTCATGTGGCGACTGTTCCGCTTGAGCAACGTAGGACAGTCAATTCTGAGTGGTACACCACAATTTGTTTGCCTAAAGTCTTCGGAGAAATTCGAAAAACGAACATGAGAAGACGAATCATTGTGCACCATGACAATGCAAGCTCTCACACATCGACTCAAACCACTGCCGTTTTGACCGGCCAAAACTTCGAATTGATGGGTCATCCGCCATACAGCCCTGACTTGGCACCCAATGACTTCTTTTTATTCCCGCACATCAAGAAAAAATTGCGTGGTCAACGATTTACGTCGCCAGAAGATGCTGTTGAAGGGTTCAAAAACCATGTTTTGGCGGTGTCTCAATCGGAGTGGAAAAAGTGCTTCGACAGTTGGTTTGAGCGCACGCAAAAGTGTATAAATCATGCTGGAGAATACTTTGAAAAATCATTAAAACCATTGTGATGATAAATATTCCCATTTTCATTATTAGGCCAGAAATATATATAGCATCCCTAGTATATGCCAAGTTTATCAAATCGAAGAGGTAATTTTTCACTAGTGCATTTTTTGGGTCAAATTTTTTTGGAATTACCCTTTGCTAGAAGTCAGACTTTCACATTTCACATATTTGTAGGTACTTACTTTTTAGGATCTCGATTTGTGTTTCCGGTAAATATCCAATCGGCCGCCTTCTGGGCATCGGGACCTTCCAAAAACAATTTACAAAAGTAGCTCATATTGAAGACCACAGCATTATTGCGGCAGGCCATTGCCTCTTCACCAATCTAATGGCCACGAACGAAGAAGACGACGTGAGATTAAACAAATGTACGTCATGCATTCATATGGGCGCCGCGCCGCAGTGGCATGGGAAAAACAGTTGTGTTGCATCCATCAGTCGTCGTGAACAACAAACAATTTAAGAAAAACATCCGCAATCCGTGGTTTAAGCAAATATCACACCAAATTTCGCGTCAAAATAACACACGCATGCACACGAGTGGGTACACGAAGTAAATCATGGCACGCACCACACACCGATCGAGAGCGAGAGAGAGTCAGACAATTGTGGACATAAAAGCAAGAAGAGAGAAAAAATAAATAAAATCATATAAAAATAATAATATTTTACAACGCCTGTATAATTCCACCAAAGCAAATTGTTTGCTTACCAATTCGTGATGATCCGAGAAGCTGCCGTACTTCAAATCACCCTCCAGCACACTTTCGTATGAACAATCCTTATGACGCTCATGCCCATAACTGCCGTACCAATCATAGGATAGTACCGGGGCGTTGGATTCATTTAGGAAGAAGCCCGGCCGTTCCCAACCCTGCTTCTCTTCCATGAAGGCATTGTAGGCCAACATATCGTCGTGAAGAGGATCCTTTTGGAAATCACGTCCGGCCAAGGGTTGATCGTACTTAAAGACCATGCTGTAGTTTTTGGCATAGCTTTCGTGCGATTTCTCACCGATCCACTGATCAGCGCGACTTTGTTTATCGGTAAAACGACGCAAGTCAAAACCAAACATGGGTAAATCCGGTTTGCCATTTATAATCCACTGTGCCGTCTGTTCACCGCATCCTCCGCCAAACATCATTCCTGCTGAATTGAAACCGCAGTTATGATACAATCCTGAGATGACCGTATCGGGACCCATTAAAGGCTTGTGATCGGGGGTAAATGATTCAGGACCGCACACAGTGCTTTTTACACCATAATTGCCAAAAGTCGGACACAGCTTGACGGCACCGCTCAAATGTGAATCGAACACCGACCAATCCAAATCGTATAAACCAAAATGGAAATCTTTATCCACCGGATCTAGAAGTATTGGATTGGGTTCATAGCCACCCATGCAAATGGCGTCACCTTGTATTCTAAAGTAAATGGAATAATCATGATCTCTAATGTTCGGGAGTCCCCTAACACCCGGAATAGATTCGGACACAATGTAGGCATGCTTCATGGGTATCAAGGGTAAGAAGGAGCCATGTTTCTCAATCAAATCTCTACCCCAGACACCGGTGGCATTGACGACAGCTTCCGTTTTAATAGTACCATAGGGAGTTTTTACACCCACCACCTTTTTGCCGCGTCCACCCAAATCCTCCACCACCAAATCGTCGACGGGGCAATTCTCGATGACGCTTCCACCATTTTTGGAGGCGGCTCGTGTTAAAGCTGTACACAGCATGGCCGGATCAACAACACCATCGCCGGGAGAATATAAACTACCAATGAAAGACTTAGGATCCAAAAGTGGGAAAACTTTTTGCGTGTCTTCGGGCGATAAAATATAGTTTTCAATACCCAAAGCATTGCCGACAGTGGCCAATCGTTTATATTCATCTAAGCGAGTCTTGAGTAAAAAACAAGAAAGGAGCACCATTAAGATAGTTATTTCTTTTTTCATAAGTGAAAGCTCCTCTGTGATTCTAAAACGATATATAACGCGTACTACTTTTGGCTTTTGACAACACTTCACTTTTAGTGTAAACATTTCGCTCTAAGAATTTTTTTCAATTCCGAATAGTAAGGGAAGTTGTAAGACGGGAGTGGCCCTCATCCCAGCTCACGCTTTAGACTCCATAGTATAAATATAAAATGTTTCTGCATGCAATACAATTACTAACCAAATGACATTAAAATCTTATGAAATTTGCCGCCCTTTGGTCGGTTAGATCCAAAATCGGAAGAACCATTTGTGTGTAGGCTTTAACAAGATTTGGGCCGATCTGGTCTATTTTTAATATTTTTGCATGCAATACAACGCTATAAACCAAATTACATTAAAATCTGATAAAATATGCCGCTGTTAAGTCAGTAAGATCCAAAAATGGAGGCTATATCAAGATGTGGACCGATCTGGCCTATATTCAGCGATGTTTAACCTGTGTGCAATAATAATGACACACAAAAAATTTCGTAGATAACTGATGAAATAAGCCGCTGTTAGCTCAGTAAGGCCCGCGAGGAACATTTGTATGAAGGCTATATCATGATTTGAACCGATCTGGTCTACATTTAGTGATGTTTATCGTGTGTGATGTTTATCGTGTGTGCATAATAACGCTACAAACAAAATTTCGTAAAGATCTGATGAAATACAAGTATGCCGCTGTTAAGTCGGTTAGACACCTTATCGGGAGGTAGCCCCATACTATCTCAGAATTTGGACTATTTTCAATACCGGTTCAAGATCGGTTCATATGCGGGACCTAGACTTTGATTACAAGAATTGGTCGACAGACAGACGGACAAGTCTTAACCGACATAGAATATAATTCTAAGTCGATCGGTGTTATTTTTATTGGGTCTTCACATTTTTTTCTGCGCGTTTTAAACATCAACCCTCCGCGCTAACTTATAATAATCCTGCACCAGAGTGTAACAGGATATGCCACTAAGGAGTATTAGTTTTCCGAAAGACCTTTTTGAAATCGACAGTTTAAACTTTAAATAACACTGTTCTGCAAAAATTAACTTTTGAGCCCTCCTTTAGACAAAACCAACTGATCTTTATGTTAAATGATCTCCTGATCTTCCAATTGAGTATTAGTTTAGCGACTTCACGTATAGGGTTTGAGGTATCGTGAAAGTGATTTTTTGACTTTTTTCATTAACTTGCCTAAAACTTCACATAAAAATATTAATTGGATGGAAATGCAACTTTCATATAAATTATAACCTACTTTATTGTATCCAAAAAGATTCTACTTATTCGAAATGTCCGCTTTTTGCCTTTACACACGCCTTAAGTCGCACTGGCCAATCGTCAATAGCTGCACGAACCTCGTCCATTGGAAAATTGGCCACAGCTCGAACCAAAGCATTCTTAAGCGATCCAATGTTGGGGTATCTTTTGTGACAAGCCTTGTCCTCTAAAACTGTCCATAGTTTGTAATTCAATGTGTTCAAATCTGCACTGCCTGAGGAAAATGAACGCTGGCAAATTGTTTCGAAGCCAGGCCTGGGACGTTTTAGCCTTATGGGCCGGCGCAGAATCCTGCTGGAAAGTCCATGGCTGGTTTTGTAACAGGGAATTATTAAGAGGCTTCACCACAGATTCCAAAACGGTTTCTTGGTAAACTTTGGCCGATGTTTTAGCTCCTTGTTCGCAGAAATGCAGGTCAGTGACCCCATCGTTAGAGCCACCCCACCAAACCATGACTGAAGCTGGGTGATGACCCTTTTCCACCCTTGGGATCAGTTCAGATGCTTCCTTAGATGACCGCGCATACACTCTATCATTTTGCTTGTTAAATTTTTCCTGAACGGTAAAAAAAATTTTCATCGGTTAACAAAATTATTCTGTGCAAGTTATCAGCGTGCTTCGCCAAAAGACGTTTGCATTTTTCAATCCCATTTTTTTTAAAGCTGCAGTCAATAAATGTCAGGTACGTCATTTGAAAGCCCCAAGTCCCAAGTCTTTTTTAATGATTCGACTGATCGACTTTTGCGTGATATTCATCTCACGGGCCATGATTTTCTGTTTTCGGAGCGGATTTCTGTGAATTCTTGATTTAACGGCTTTGATGTCATGCGGTGTTCGAACAGAGCATAGGCGGCCCGACCCGTGGCGGTCTTTTACATCTCCAGTCTCCTCAAACAGCTTTATGCATCGGTAGACGAACATGCGGCTAATCCCTAGTGGCCGGAGCGTTTTGAAAATATCGCTTTTTCATTTCACACTTGAAAGCGCTATTACAGCTATACGGTTCGCATTATCTGACCACTCCATGATGAAAGTTGAAACAATTTTAAAATCCCGTTACAGACTAACGCTATTGAGGTTAGCTTTCAAAACCCTTATGACATTAACGGGGTATGTTCAGATCTACTATTGAAATGGGTGTGTTCAATGTTGTAACAGTATTTATGTCCCTACTAAGTATACAAATTGTAAAAGTAACAGTCAAAAAGTTGTTTTTTAGTTGAAAAATTTAGTTTTTAACTGCCAATTGTACCCCAAGTCTCTAACTCTTACGCTCGTTTTTGCATAAAATCATAAAGAACGTACTGAAGCGTTTTACTTTCACGATATCTCGAAAACTATTACCTGATGTGGCAAAACGAACACTCAATTCGGATTTCGGAGATCATTTTACATAAGGATCAGTTGGTTTCGTCCAAAGAAGGATTTTGTTGCTGAACAGTGTAATTAACATCGGGGGCGAGGAACAAAGAATACCATTTCCTGTTTTTTGTTTAAAATATTAATTTATTACCTGCGCCACTTCGTGAAATAGAGTATTTAAAGGACGTTTTGACACAAACGTTTGTTTTTACAGATAATACTTGAGCTAGACCCACGTTTAAGATTCAACACATATGTATGTTCAAACGAATCAATGCCTATACGTTCATAAGGTCTAGAATCCAGGTGTTACATCCAATCTGAAATTTAACACAGTTTAAAATGGTCGACCATCTACAAGCCAGATGAAAAGGTTCTATATCGGTCCAAGTTTTTTGTAGTCTCAGTAAAAAGGTCCGACCCGATTTTATGCACAACCGCTATCCATTTTAAGAACGATTTTCATCAAAGGTCCTATACAAGTACGAGTATAAATAGACATATATGTTTCAAATAACATTGATTTGTGAAAGGAGACTTGACAGCTTCGCTTCACTATCTGGGTTATTGTACCATGGCTATCAGACATGTAACACAGAACCTAGGCTGGGTAGGAACTTAGATCGACGAAAATAGAAATCTTAAATAACGTCAATTTTGATAATGGGAAAGTAATCTCCTAACCGTTTGGAGAAGAGATGTAACGAAAGTGGGTTTAGGAAAAGCGAACATTGAAATACATTTATTGCAAAAACGAATGTTGAAATATACATTTCTGCGAATGCAAATGCGATAACGAATATTTTAAAATTGACTTTAACGAATGCGCAAGCGAACACAGAAAAATATAATTGGTGTTAAAAGAAGTTTAAATCGCACAACCAAAGAACGAAATTGTTAGACGTCTATTGAATTTTTACTCAATAAACCAATTGTATTATTGACTTACAGGCCCTTAAGTACAGGTAGTTCATTAGATATGTAGTGATTAAAAAATTGTAGTATTAATTTAAAAATCGTAAGTCTGTTATCAAAAATATTACCATATGTCTAGTTCACATACAAAATTTAAATACTTATGTACTGGATTCTTCTAATAATAATTGTTTCTTCTATAATATTTGATAAAAACTGACAGCAAAAATAGTGGCTATAATTTATTAAACACGAAAATGATATTTGGGAAATTTAAATATTATTTTCAAATTCTTTTAACTCCATTAAAATGTTTAACTGTTCAGCAAAAATATTATTTGACTGATATTTGTTATTTTCAACAAATTTTTTAGTTACTTTCTAGCTTTTTGTCTTTTTCTGCAAATAATTATTTGTTGCTTTTCTCGAATTTGGCCTACGAAAAACATTTATATTTGAAATACGAGTATAATTCACAGAAATTTAGGTCTAAGTTCAATTTTTCGAATCATTTGAAATATTAAATATTCAAAGTTTTGTAGAGTCAATTTAAATTAAAGAAAAATATGCTGAGCTCTTTCTTCACAATTCAATAATGTAACGTATGAAATCTTGTTTATTTTTAAACCAAAAAGCGATTACTGAAATATTTTTTTGCAAATGCGAAAGCGAATATTCCAAAAATAGGATTAAGTAGTACACAAAATTGAGAAAAATTGCTATCCCTAATACAACGTTGATATTTTATTTAAACAGACGTTTCTCCTAAAGATTTCGAAGAACAATTGACGAAACGTCGGGAAAATGTAAAAGAAGTTTTTCATCAACGTAGGGGTTATTAGCTTTATTAAATGAAACAACTCAAAAACAATCGATCTTACCAAAATTCTGAAATTAAAGTTGAAGGAAGTCAAACTGTTTTCTAATTTTAAAAGCAAAACTTGTGTTGAGTTGGAATGTAAGTTTCCAATGAAGAAAATCCACGAAACAGTTTACTTTATCCTAGGCTGCATTCACCTATCGCTAAGTGTAGCTAAATTTTCGGAAGTTTATCTGTCCTAGTGGATGGGAGTTGCCCGCATTCACTTCTAGTCCAATTTGTGTCTTCCATTTAGGATATTTTCAGATCGTAGAACTAGGTTACATCTCTGCAAGTAGGTTAACCGAGGGGTCGGAATAATTGCATATGCTTCAAAACAAAACAAAAAAACTGTCTACAGAGAAAAAAAAATAATTGTCAACTTTGATTAAAATGTTGTTTTCAAAAATGCTGCGATAAAGAAATTCATATTATCAGCGCACAAAATTGGAAGTGGTTTATTGAATTTTTACTCAATTGTAGTATTGACACAAAATATTGTACGAATATATTTTAAAACAGGAATATTTTTTTAAAAAAAATGTAGCATTAATGGAAATTATTGTACGTCAGCTATCACAAATATTTTCATACGCTTCATTCCCATATAAAATTAAAAATCCTAATGCTCCGGATTTCGTGTTAGCTTCTAATCGGAGTGAGGCCATCGACGAATCTCTTTAACCTAATGGTGTTGTGTATACAAAATTTTGACTGCGCTACAACTATGATCAGCGGCCACAATTTAGATCAGGCAACTTCTTATATTAAAATAAACATTTTTCGTAAATAAAGAATTTTGAATAGAAAATTTATCAACCTACTCTGATAAATTATTTATTCGAGATGGAATTTTTCGATTGTTTAAATTCGATTAAAATCTTTAATATTATTAGGTTTTTTAACAACTTATTTAGTTGAAATAACAGGCTGTATTTTTTTTTCTATATATTAAAGGCGATATTCCAAAGTAGGGAAATTAGATACACTTTTTGTGTACGGGATTTGTAATGTCGGTATCTGTTACATACTTTGCGTAAGTAATAAAATGGTCAATCTAATCAATTTGTACAGGAAGTACCTCACCTCTATAAACACTTTGACATTTTTAAGCGGTGGTTTCAAAACGAAATTTGGATTAATCCCATGCAAAATCGGTTTTAAACAATTAATTGAATAAAAAAATGATTCGATATTGAGTTTTTTAATAGTTCGTTTTGCGCCATGAAGTGAACAAAAATATTTTCAAAGTTTCGCAGGCCGTATGTAGTTGATATTATTATCTACGTATCACTCAATATTTTATTGATTTACGAAAAAACAGAACGCAAAATTCGAAAGCGATTACAATATTAAGAAAGTTTTCGAATTCGACTATTTTAAAACTGTATCAGTTCAACATTTTTTTTATAACAACAAACATTGTAATTTTTTTGTTTTCATTTTCAATCACTTTGTTTGGACGCTTATCTCAAGAGTTCACAGAAAAGCTTTCATTCATTCAGTGTTATCACATTGGACTAAACTTCTGCTCATGACCTACATCGGAATGGGCTATAAATATGCCACCGTTCTGTATCCAACCAGGATCTAAGCCAGTTTCCTGTTCCAACTGCAAAAGCATATTGCGTGAATTTGCCAGCAATTGTATATCCACGTCGTTGGGACGCAGACGCCAAACCAAACCAGCTGTATGCCAGGTGGTACCAGCTGTAAGTTTGGCACGCTCTAACAGAACACCCTTAACGCCACGTTTAGCTAGATGATATAGCGTATGACAACCGGCCGAACCACCTCCGATTATAACGACATCGGCAGAGGTGGGCAATTGTGGCGTTGGAGTTGTTTGCTCAGAATTCCAGCGCGATGTTGTCAATAAAGGTACAGTTTTTACGTTCAGATCCTTGGAGGAGGACGATACACGATTAACGAAATTTTTGCTTATTCTCCACATTTTCAAGCGTTTTAAACGATCACAAAGACACCACGGCGAAGACTGAAAACTTGGGTGATGGGTAACATCCGAAGTACACAAGCCTTGCTGTGATGCGGTTTTAAGTGAACGACCCAAAGGGGTCATTTCCCAGAGATAAGAGTATGTGATAGGGGAGATCGATGGGGTACCCGATGTTTTGCTATTAAAGAGAATCTAAACTGAGTGCTGTTAGTCGACGATGATAAGTGGAGAGATTTACTCTGTTCCCTAAGAGATTTTTTTAAACTAAGCAAATAATAAATTAAGATTAAACCCAATATTTAATTTGTATTGAAAACGTAGTCTTAGGAATATGCAAAAGAACGTTGCAATCTCGTGCAGTGTTGCCGTTTTGGTAGAATTCTACCAAATTTGGTCGGACGAATTTCAATTTTTTAATTTTGGTCGGATGGTAGGCCCAAACTGATTATGGTAGATTTTTGAATAAAAATTTCAAATATATATTTTTATTATAATTTACCATGTGTTGCACATAATTTTATTTAAAAATATTCACAGTTTACAAAATCATTACTATGTGTGAAACGCCATCTATGGAACGAGGCCAAAGTACAAAATCATTTGCCGTTTACTCTGATGTCTTAGACGTCGTAAACAGCTTATGGCCTCTGAACTGTGGTATGCTTGTTCGCGGTATTTAAAGACTAATAAATGTAAACAACATGTAAAGACTAATAAATGTTAACAGTGTCATGCTTTGTAAAGAATTAATCACGAACAAAGGTCCGCATACTGTATGGTCAGCTAAAAAAGACTAAAACACCGAATAAACTTTAGTGAATTTAAAATATGTTAAACATGATCTCGGATTTACTGACAAATGATCTCCAAAATCTCTATATATAAGAGATTTTTTTTTGTATATATTTTTATTTAAAGAATTAAAATAATAGACTGAATTTACATTATTTTTTGTTTAATTAATAAAAGTTTTCTATAAATTAAATATTGTTTTTTTTCGTTACAATTTTGGTCGGTTTTGACCCAATTTGGTAGGATTTAGAAACAAATTTGGTCGGAAAAAAAAATTTCTTGTGGCAACACTGATCTCGTGGACAAATCAATATAATTAAACTACTATTCATTGTTTTGTTGAAACTTTAGTCTCAGTGGATAGCGATAGAGCCAGAAATCGGGAGCAGGGATGTAAACCATTTCAGAATTCAAGTTGGATCCGTTCAGTGGTTCGGTTGTACAAATGGTTGAACCGTGGTTCTAGTTCGGTTAAAATGGTGCATGGGAAAAGAATAGTTGTAGATGTAATTATTTGTATGTTTTTTGTTTTGTAGCCGAAGTAATCGACTGCTGAAGAGAAACCGGGTTTAGAAACAGCTGTACAGTCTGCCTGGCAACCGTAGCCAATACATTTCACCAATTTTTTAGTCGATTCTGAAAAAGAAACAACAAAAGGTCTCGAACCAGAATAAAAACTGTTCAAGTCATACTCGTAATGTAAATATTTTTATTAAAAATGAAAAGCGATTTAAAACTGAGGTATGTACCCAAAAACTAAAAAATAAGTTTAAAAATGTAATAAGCAACATGCTCATAGATGAGTATTCAAGTAAGAAGTGTTTAGATTTCCTGTGAACCGAACCACTTTTTCTATAATTTTTTGCGGTTTTTGGTTCGTTTCGTTTTCTAACAGTGGTTTGGTTTACGTTTCGGTTCATACACAAAAAAGTGATATGGGTCGGTTTAAACCCGGTTTAGGTTTGGTGGGGTGTGCATCCCCGATCGAGAGAATACGTATGCGAATCCTTTCATAATTGTGATATGTATTTTTAACTAAACAGTAGATATACACCTAAGGACATTGCTTAATCGGGATTAAAGAGATCTTTTGAATTGAACAACGACTTTAATTATGTTAACTTTTGAATTACTAATTGATCCAAGACTAGTTGTTCCTTTATCCTCATATTCTATAACAAATTTGATCGAAATCGGAGTTAAAATGAGTGTTCTAGAGCAGTGGTATGTTACGAGGGCGGTTCGGAAAGTTCTTAGCCTATCAATGAAAGAGAATAGTTAGTTTTTCAAAAATATTTTTATTTTTCAATAAAATCTCCTGAAACTTCAATACACTTAGTCCAACGCTTATCTAGCAATTCTATCCCGTGATAAAAATAGTTTTTCTCAAGGTCTTCAAAATAGTGGTTTACAACTGTAATTGCATCTTCATTTGAGGGGTAAAACGCTTGCCAGCAAAGAATTTTTTTAGATTTGGGAACAGGTAAAAGTCACTGGGAGCTAAATCAGGAGAATAAGGTGGGTGGTCAAGCAACTCGTACTTTAATTCGTTGATTTTAGCCATCGTTAAAACACTCTTGTGCGCTGGTGCGTTGTCTTGATGAAAAATGATTTTTTTGTGTTGTAAGCCAGGACGTTTTTCTCGAATTTGTACATTTAATTGATCTAAAAGGTTGCAATAGTACTCTGAATTTATTGTTTTACCCTTTTGCAGATAGTCAATCAATAAAATACCTTTGAAGTCCAAAAAAAACGTTGCCATAACCTTACCAGCCGATTGAATTGTTTTTGCCTTCTTTGGGGCACTTCCCCCAGCTTCAGTCCATTGTTTGGATTGTTCTTTTGTCTCTGGAGTATAGTGGTGGATCCATGTCTCATCAACAGTTATGAAACGACGCTAAAAATCCATTTTCTTTCGCTTAAAACGATCCAAACAAGCTTGAGAAATGTTCATTCTTATGCGTTTTTGGTCGACTGTTAACAAGTGCGGCACCACGTCTTGCAGAATCTTTTTCATCTGTAGTTCTTCATGCAAAATTAAATGGACTCGATCATTTGAGATGCCCATGATATTAGCTATTTCACGCACTTTTATTCGTCGATCATTTAACACCATATCATGCACATTGGCTACAATTTCTGTTGTTGTTGCTGTTTTTAGACGTCCACTACGTGGTTCATCTTCAATGCTTGTACGACCACGTTTAAATTCAGCAACCCAATTTTTTACTGTTACATATGAAGGAGCACTTTCACCTAACACATTCACCATATCATTATGAATTTCTTGTCCCGATAAACCTTTTTTATGTAAATATTTAATGACACCACGCATTTCTAATTTTTCCATTGTAAAAAAATTGCGGATGCGTCTTTTGTGAACACCTGTTTCTATATGAAGGAGTTGCCAGATCGAAACAAGATTTAACATGTGTTCATAGCAGAGATGGAAGTTTCCAAAACACTTTCTGTTTATACCGCGCTTTTTGTGCTAGGCTAAGAAGTTTCCGAACCGCCCTCGTAAATCGCTGATTGACCTTTGTACTTGGGCTATAACACCCAGTTTTATCTGAGCTGGTAATTAAATAATATATAATAAACTGTGTCAAACTTCGTCATGATTGCATGATTTATACGGCTCCTAGATCTAAAGATATAAACTCGCTTGACGTATATGTGGGAACCAATTTCAACTTGATTCTGCACAATTTCATCAAGATTGAATGTAATATATATGGCTATAAAGTTAAGAACATGAGTGAGATATATCCAAATCTGAATAGGCTTGATTTAATTTTAAAAGCGTCCGTTTTTAGTCCATAAAACTTGTTCCAAGCTTAACGAAATCGAAAGTAAAATGCGGCTTCTATAGAAAAAACATAAAATCGTTGAATGAATATATGTATGTGGAAGTCCGTCCTTGATCCAAAAACTTACTTGTGCCAAATTTAATGAAAATCGGAAAACAATAGCGACTTTTAGTTTGATTAAAACTTTAAGATGGACGGAGAGACAAACAAACATCGTTTAATGGAATTCACTTAAAGTTTGGTCTAGCTCAAATAATTTTGGTAGTTACAAACATATGCAACGAAACTTACTTAATGCATGGTATTTAAATATGTATAGGTATGCCTGTACTTGGGCTCAAACCCGAGACCTTCCGAATTGAAAATGCGAACGTAACCCCCAATCCTCTTACCGATTAGTTTAATTGAATGTGACTTGTGAGAGCCACAAAAGTAGAAGTACAGGGTGGGCGATTTAACATTTTAAATTTGAATCGGCTGTTAAAAAAAATTTACTGATATTTTTTTCAAATTTCTGGTTATATTGGAAAGGTTGAACTTTGTTTATACCCTAGTGCATGGTGTTAATATATACTTTATATACCCGTACTTGGGCTCGACTATACCCTAGTGCATGGCGTTAATACATACTTTATATACCCGTACTTGGGCTCGAACTAGAGACCTTTCGAATTGAAAACGTAAAGGTTTCCACCAAAACTCCTATCATATCGATAATGTGACTTCTGGTAGCCACAAAAGTAGAAGTACAGGATGGACAATTTAACATTTTAAATTTGAATCGGGTGTAAAAAAAAGTACGAATATTTTTTAAAATTTCTAGTTTTATCGGAAAGGTTGAACTTTGTCATTTAATATTGGAACACAATGTCATCCATTGGACTACCACAACTGGCTCGGCAGTACCTCATCCGATCAACTCAATTTTCAGTACATTTTTGATTGTTTCATGTTTCAACGCTTCAATTGCCTCTGAATTCTTTGCGTAACATTTATCCTTAATGCCTCCCCTGGGTGGGCGATTTAAAATTTTAAATTATAATTGGCTGTAAAGAAGATACTGATATTTTTTCTAATTTCTGATTTAACGCTTCAATTGTCACTGGATGCGTTGCGTACCATTAAAAATTAGATAAAATCCTTTCAATAAAAAGCGATTACTTGCACGCAGAAAAAAAAAGTATGGTTGGGGTGACAATATTCGAAGAGGATCATACTATTGTTGGGTAAATGGTTATTTCACAACTATAGTATGATCCTCACAACAATAGTATGATTCACACATAACCATACTATGATCACCACAACCATAGTATGATTCACACAACAATAGTATGATTCACACTCAATCATACTATTATCTCCACAGCCATATTATGATCCTCACAACCATAGTATGTTTCTCATACAACCATAGTATGATCTTATTCAAACGCAACCATGCTATTACCCCTACAACAATAGTATGATTCACTCAACCACACTATGATCCCCAAAATTATTTATTGGGATTGGGTAATGTTGTTATTCATAAATAGAGATTTGTATCGAGCAAGTTATATTAAATTACATTACAAAAGGTTAATAGCCAAAATTAAGGCCATGTTTTTATTGAACATTTCATTCAAGAAACAAAAATATATATTCCAACGGCAGTTGAAAATACGTTTAATTCCCAGCAGGGGTGAATGCTACTTCACCATCCGTAGACCCCAAGAAACGAATGTGATTAAATCATGATCAATGGCTATACACTTAAGTGCAGGCAGATTTTAAATAAACGAGAACCAGTCGGTATTAGAGTATTTCACCGAACAAAGTAAAGACAATAAAAATCCCTTCCGATTGTTGTAGTTTTTTTTAATGGACAACAACCATTCACAGTATCGTGTGTATGTGTTTTTTTGTATATCAAAAAACATACGCACACACATACATGTATGCTTTATAAAACCTGCTTTGTTATGTTCATAGTCGCAACCATACTGTATTATTGCCGTAATCATATTATTGTTAACGTAAATTTTAAACAACAATACTTTTGTAGCACCAACCATGTTTATATGGTTGCTACAACTATATTTTCATTTCTAAATTTGGCAATTGTACTGTTACATTTCAACAATAGTAATATTGTCACAATCATACTGTTGTCAAAATGAAATTCATAAAACAATACTATGGTTGCGACGAACATACTTTTATTATAGAGAGCATACTATTGTTGCGGTGACCATAGTGTAACCATATCTTTTCTCTGCGTGTGGTAAGTCTTCAATTATTTGCTGGGCTCACACTATTTTTGCAGACTATCCCTTACAAACCATTTTAAGGGCCGATGTTGAATATGAACCACACCTAAACGTCAAGTTTTTTCTGCATTTCATTTAATATTTTTCAATTTCAGACTAACTTAATTTGAACCACGGAAAGATACACAAGCGAGCCACGCGTTTAAGTTATTTAGGCTTATTATGATCAATTTTCGAAAAAAAATCATCTTCAGTGATGAGGCACATTTTCACCTCAGTGGATACGTCAATAAGCAGAATTGCCGCATTTGGGCGATTGATAATCCAAGAGTGATTGTCGAAAAAAAATGCACCCACAAATGTGACACCGTTGGACTTCTTTCTTTGGGGTTATTTGAACGAAAAGCCAGCAACAATTCAAGAACTAAAGGATGAGATAATTCGGCACATTAACCTTAATAAAATCTTAATTATGCCTCAGCGTCATCGAAAATTTGGACCATCGGATGGAGGTGTGCCGCCGAGGTCGTGGCGGCCATTTGGCCGATATTTTGTTTCATACATAATTAAACCATACCAATTTATTATTATAATAAAAAGAAATGACAATAATAATTTAAATAATTTGTGTTTTATTTAAAATCAACATCGGCCCATAAAATTTAACCACCCCCCTTATGTCGAAACTGCAATAACATAAACTTTTGTAAATTGTTAAGGGCCGATGTTGAATGTGAACCACACATAAACGTCAAGTTTTTTCTGCATTTCATTTGATATTTCTCAAATTCAGACTAACTTAATTTAAACCATGGAAAGATACACAAGCGAGCAATGCGTTAAAGTTATTCAACATTACGCAGCGTAAGAAAAACAGTCACGCTATTTGTATTCAGAACATATTTTTAATTCAGACCTTAAATCGAATATGCCGTTTATTCCCAACTTTTTTGAAACTTTTACTGCCTAACGTACGTCGGGTAACCTATCATGCCGCTTGTCACGTATTTTTCTTATTTGAAATATATTAATGGACATATTCTAGTTTTCAATCTTAAACATTTTCATTATCACTTTAATTTCTTGAGATTGATCCTTGCACTTAACTATTTCCCACTAAATTTCATCTTACATATTATATTATAAATCATCTAAATATTTACATTGGATGTCAAAACAATATGTTCACGATCAGTTCGAGTTGTTTTTCCTATAAACAATCGATGGTGCTTCTAAACATCAAAGCGCTGCCCCTAACCGCCAACCAAATGCCTCAATATGAACAGTTTTCCCTAGCAACCAATACTTACGCACCCACTCGCTACTCAATCGTTCACGCCAAACGGAAAAGTGTTCTACATTCACGCAATAACAACAATTGCCCCTTTGCCGAATACTCACACAGAGAGCCTTCTTCTTCATTCAATGCTGACCCGTGAGAGACTTTTCCGGCATGAAGATCGGCCATTGTTAATTTCACTGAATCGGTAACAGTCGCGTACCAATAGAAAAACGATTTCGTGTTGGTGATTTGTTTATCTAATTTGTTTCTGAGCACAGACTGAGTGTGTCTCCTCCCACATCGGGCGCTAAAAATAGAGTCCTAGAGAGTTCTCTCCGTAGTAAAGAAAAACAATCATACAATTGTACATATGCAATATTAGGTTAAGTGATTCAAAGAAATTCAAAGAGTGTAAATATGGATGATCATTCAGAGATTTGTTCAGTTCCTTGATAAGTGCTTTCCCTTGAGGTTGTCTAGAGAGAGTGTGGAGAAATTGGAAGACGTTGATTTTGTGTGTTTTTTTTTAAATTTTAAGAAAAAATCAAGTTTGAAAAATATTAAAGAAATATACTAAAATTAATTGAATTTAAGAAAAATATAAAAAGAAATCTTACAATAATATACACAATCAGTGAAAAGTGCGAAAGAGATAAAAATATTATTTATTAAAAATATTTAGATTGTGAAAAAATCGTCGTTTTAGTTTTAAATAAATATGCCACGTAAGAAGCGATCTTCAAGTCCTTTTGAACTAATGGATGATGATTTCGATGAGGATGCCAGTTCTCAAAGTGAGTTTTTTTGAGTCTTAAATTATTATCTTAACAGTCAGGGAAAAGCCTTTTTTCAACATTATTTTTTTCTGATCAACAAATAACTTAATTTAAATTCAAGTTTCATATGAGCATACACTTTTATTACCTATGAGGCAGAAGTTAATTTTTGTGGCTGCTTCGCTGTAGCGCTTCCTGTCTACCTAATTTTCCAAGGCTTTTGGTTCTTTTAAACTAATGGCTTGCCTTTAATCCTTGGCCACAAGAAGTGCATTATCATGACTTTGTGGTGCTCACCCTTAACCAAAGTAGCGTTTCCAGCAGTAATTTAAGAAAGAAATGGGGCACAATGTCTCTTTTGCTTTATCTTGCGTACATCCGGCGCAGTGGGTGTCTTTTTTTGGCTTTGCACTGACATTGCATTACTTTCTAGGCGTTTAAGCTTTAGCAATTCATTAATGTCATGTCACTGTCAAAATAACGTATGATTCATATCGTTTAATGAAAAATAGTTACAATTAGAGAAAAATGGTTTAGTTAACTAAAATGGTAACCACCAAAAATTTAGTTGAAATCAAATTAAAAAACTTTCAAATGGCAGCGATATCAAGGCACATGCTGTCAGTTGTAAAACTAAAAAATTTAAAAAAGTTAGCCAGGCGGAGGCGTCTAATGGAATGTTTCTGCTATTCAGATGATTCCTCTCCTCTGCCTGGTTTTTGGGCAAGGTCGAACTTAATATGTGTTTTCTAGAGCACAATTTTACCAGTGGTAGTTATAGGTCGCACGTAAAGCACTATGCTCCATTTAAGCTAGATAAAATTGCAAATGTATTTTGTATAGCGGTAAGAATTCAATTTTGTCATTGGATATTTATAAAGGGTTATACAGGGTGTCCGGGAAGGTATACTACTTTTGCCACCATTTTGGTAAGCATTTGTCTTGACAGTTCATATTTAGCAGTCGTGAAGTAGAGACGTGGCAAATTTATTATGGAAAAACATTCGAAAAACCAACGTGTTTAAATCGTTAAAACATTTTATCGAAATCAATCATCCATTACTGTGACGATGAGAAAATTACGTGAAATTTTTGGAAGAAACAACGTTTCAACAAAACGCAATATTTATCGTGTAGTGAATGATTTCGAAGAAATACGGTCTGTAGCTGATAGGCCCAAGCATGGACCACAACGTACTGCATGATCGGCTGAAAACATTACTGCTGCTCAAGAAAGTGTTCAAAGCAATCCATCAACCTCAATTCGATGCCGTGCTCAGGAGCTTGATCTTTAAAGAACAACTTTGGCCACAATTTTGGTTTATGCAAACAAACCAGAAACGCTTGAGCAACTCAAACAAAATATTCGTGATGAAATTAATTAAATACCACGTAAAATGTGTTAGAATGTAATGAAAAATAGGCTCAAAAGGGCTCGCATTTGTGAGGCTAACAGAGGCGGACATTTATCTGATATTGTATTCCGTTCATAATTGCTTAAATAAAACATTTATCAATATAAGATCCATTCTCTTTCTTTAAATCAAAAATTATAAACAAACAAAGTAGTATAACTTTCCGACAGTCATCCTTAATAAAAAGTCCTTTTGTGTAGGGGTTATTCGAAAAAAGAGACCTAAATCTATGGTCCAGGGATGGAAAAGTTGATACAATTGTAATTTTTTGTTACATTTTCGGCATCGAAAGTTCCTCGATACAAAGGTGGCTCATTTTGGAGTTAATTGATATATTTTACAAATGTTTCAATCTATTGTATTTTTATACCCTACAACACACTGTGGTTTACGCCATTATGACTTGGTGCTGATGATTGTAACTCCTTAAAGAAATGGAGATAGCGTTCATGTTTAGTATACCGATTAAATCAGAATCACTATCTGATTTCATTGAGCAAGTTCCGTCCGAACGTCCATTCTTCTGCCCATCCATCCTTGAAATGTGAGTACAGTCGCAATTATGATCCGATTTGTATGAAACTTAATTCATTGTTTAGGCTTGGGCCAACAACGAGCCCTATTAAATTGTTCTATATCGGTTTTTTTTTGCTGACTTCGGGTCCTGTAGCTCTAGAAAGCACAATTTAGCATGGTACCTTATGATAGTGGACCATGTATGATAGTGACCGTATTCTCATATCGCCTCTATACAAATATGATTCCCAATTTTAGGCTAGGCCATTCTAGAAGTCACCTATTACATCCATTTCCGACCAGAGCGTTGCGAATTACTAACACCCATCTTTGGTGAAATTAGCCATATCATGTTTAAGAACGGCTCCAACACAAAGGTCCTTCTTGATTTGTGGTCCTGTTGATTTAGAATAAAAATAATTAACACTGCTCTGGGTTTCGCATAGTACGTTATAAGCGTACCATATCGGTCCGTCTTTTAATACAGCCAGACCTCTCCTACACAAATGTTAGCGTAGATCTTTGCACGAGGTCTGTAATCAAAAGGAGGAAATTGTAACATATCGGTCAATGTTTTCGAATAGACCCTATGCGCAAAGCCCCACACAAAATTCCCTTCCAAGTTGAGTTTTTTTCGCTCTAGAAGTCACAAATTAAATTCCATTGTGCTCAAACTTAACAAAGTGCGATATGAGCGACTTATAACCATTCCTATCCAAGCTTTACCATATTGATCTTCCTTTTGATATAACTTTTACAAACGAATGACTACTGTAGAAGAAATGACTACTATGAAGTATAAAGTCCGTTCTTGCTTAAACTCCAGACAGAGGCGTGAGTCTTTTGAAAACAGGGTACTGTAGGGTAACTCATAGCCGGCCTTATCCAAACATTTTTTTTTACTCGTTTTACTTTTTTTGTTTTAATAGAACCGAGTTTGAATTCTTGGTTTTGGTACCGTCAAAATCGAAAAAGTAAATTTTTAAAAAGCAGAAAGTACAACATCCAAAATCCCATTTAACATCCCTTATGTGGTCTAATTTTACCAGAGTTATTAATTAGTCGCTGTTAACGTAGCGTGCAAAATCGGGTTTAATTTGTGGTCTGTAAAACTGCAGCACATCAAATCAGAAGGGCACGTTTGTGTGTGGCCAAGAGATGGGTATTGTTCGTACGTAACGCTTTACACATTGGAATTCTGCAGGTTCTGAAATCAGAAAAAATCTTTGTGTGATATCAAAACATGGACCGATATGAACCAATTTTAATAGTCCCAAAACTCAACAATGTATCCAACTTCATTGAAATATTTTCGACATGTACTTTGATTACAACGATAGATGGACAGGCGGGCGAACGGACATCGCTCAATGGAATCAGATAGTAGCCGTGTTCTTTTGATGTAACTAGCTTAGTTAGCTTGCAATATGGAGTAATAAGGCACCATTGAATACAGTAGAGTTCATAGGGTCAAAAGCAAAAATAATTAACGAAATATTATGAATTAAATAATTGCTGAATTTTTGCTTTGTAGAAATGTGTAAAATTTCTTTGAACTTTCAGTTTGAGAGGATGTATACTTTCACTTATTCCATATCGTGCAAATTTACCTAATACGAATTCGCCGATAAGACCTCTTTTTATTTGGCTGTTTTTTTGTATTTGTAACAAAAAACATAAACCGAGGGGTATCGTGTTTGATGTTCTGTATAAGTGTGGTAACTCTTACTACTTTGTTTAACGTCATAAGCCCAACTCGCTTGCTAACCGTGGAACTTCCAAATGCTACTTTAGTAACCTGTAATCGATCGGTATTCAAACATTAGCACTTAATCACTATACCCTGTAAATCAGAGTGGTGTCAGGTATAATCATTGTCAATTAGTTCGAACGCTTCGGCAAAGCCTGTTTTGATCGTAATTATTCGTATTCTGCCAATGGTGAACATTTGTGACAACTTTGCCAGCTTTTATCTTTTCGCATCTGCATCTTGTTATTTTACAAATTCGTTCCAGGAGGGTATTTTTGAATTATATATTCAAAATCTTGTACTAAAATCTTAAAATTTTTGAATTATACATTTAAAAAAGCTCTGTACAGCTTTTCGGTCGGAAAATTGACCGTCGTGAACTTTTTGATAGAGTCATCCAGGCAAACTGAAAGCATCAGCTGATAACTTCTGTTGCGATAGGGACAAACTGGACGAAAGCGTCGAAAATTTTAAATTCTGAGAATGTTTTAGAGCTATACTCCTTCTTGCACATCTCTGATAGTCAGTGTAAAAACATAAACCATCTTAGTTTTTTGAGCAGGTTGCTTGAAAGATAAGGATAGACTTACCAAATAAATTTAAAAATTTCTTTTATCTAAAAAGCTCTGTACAGCTTCTCTAGTGGGCTCACAACACGCCATTCTGTGTTATCGCTACGGAACTCAATGCTTAAAGCATTGTCAAGGAGGTAGATATGGTAATCGGTTTCGGCTTTCAATATTCTAGTGGAAAGACCTATTTCTTACAATATTAAAACCAAATAAATTATTCAAAAATAGACAATAAAAAAAAACTTTTTTTCCAAGGTTAAGTTTTTTTCCATCACAAATTACTCAAAAATCTGAGATAGATCATATTTTTACACTGAACATCAGAAATGTCCGTGAAGGAGCATAAACCTACCACATTCTTAGAACTAAACATTTTCGACCCTTTCGTCCAGTTCCTTGTCCCTACCGTTTCTACAGTAGTCATCAGCTGATACTCTCAGTTTCCCTGGACTGCATATCCAAAAGTTTACGAAAAAACGCATTTTCGGTATAAAATGCACCAGGAAATCAATGACATTTTATTGCAAATTGATTGATGCGCAAAGATATTAACTCAAAGTTACTTTAAGACTGATGACTACAAATATGCTTTTGCATAAAATTCCAATCTCTAAGCATATGCGATGACAAAAAAACTTTCAATCCGCTGACTTGTTAGACAAATTAAGTGCTTATAACGTTCATAATATTAAACTTAACGAATTCGTTAGCTAATTTTAATTTACATTTATTTTACAGGTTCCCGCAATGGCAACCCGCCCATTCAACGTAATGCAGCTAATGCTCGCGAAAGAGCGCGTATGCGTGTGCTGTCCAGTGCATTTGGACGCTTGAAGACAAAACTGCCCAACATTCCAGCCGACACAAAACTCTCCAAATTAGATACTTTACGTTTAGCCACAATGTACATTAAACAGCTTAAAGCTGTTGTCGAGGGTGAAACACCGCTATCAACCAATAGATCGATGGGTGATCATGATATCGAAGGATCATTAAATGACACGCCCAGTTGCTATCTACAGTTGCACAGCGCAACACAAAGTATGGTGAGTAATTTGAAAAAAAAAAAACAAAAATCAAAAAGTTCATGACCAGAAAGAATTTCAACCGAAACCATAAGATTTGATGTGAAATGAATGTGTGAAAGAACCAGTGCGTGTATTTAGTACTCCTCGCATGTAAGTATCTTTAAGTGATGTCAGTGCCACCACTTTATGCAGCCGCCATTGTCACCACCGTTCACCACCAGCAACAGTGCACAGACAGCCACCTTGCAAGCTGCATTTTGTCAACAATTTTCGTGGCGGTTGACAGTAATTCTTAAATGGTGTCATTAAATATTTTGTACGGCTATGCACAGTGGTTGGGAGTTACGATTGTGCGTGTGGAAGAATTCAGACTTCAGGGAGTAGGATATGTAAGAGCTGGGGACCATCTATTATTGTAAAGAAAGTACAGGTCCCAAATATAAACCAATCTCAACATAAATTTGTAGACGTAGCACGATGGTGTATATGGTTCTAACAAACCGAGCAGATGCAAGGTCCGGGGTTTTCTTCGATCCCGGCTAGGACCAGTAGTATTCGGAGCAGACATTCCGGAAAGTGCTGCTCCCACGACGAAAAAATGGACGAACAAAAAACACATATTGTTGAGGTGATTGCCCCTGGCCGAAGAGTGTTTGTTTAGGGTCAATCCGGTGCATAGAACCGGCAGTCGCGGGATTGACATAAATTTATACGTTGTGTTGCCGCCTTTTTAACTTAAACACGTCATTTAAAATTTAGAATTTTTTATTAACTAAAAATATGTTGTACAGGGGGGGGGGCGATTTCAAATTTTAAATTTGAATCGGTTGTAAAAAAAAGTACTGATGATTTTTTAAAATTTCTGGTTTATTGAAAGGTTGAACTTTGTCATTTAATAATGGAACACAATATCATTCCTCATCCAATCAACCCAGTTTTTAAGTACATTTTCGATAGTTTAGTTGCGAATCTCTTCAATGACAACTTTGATTTCATGTTTCAAAGCTTTAATTGTCTCTGGATCTTTGCGTAACATTTATCCTTAATAGCTCCCCACACAAAATAATCCAAACGGCTCAAATCACAGCTCCGAGACGGCCAATTGACATCACAATTTCGGCTGATTATTTGATTTTCAAAAACAGTGCGTAAAATTACGATCGTTCCGTTGGCGGTGTGACATGTAGCCCTCTTGTTGAAACCAAATGTCGTCCATGTCATTCTTCTGAATTTTTGAAAACAAAAATTCTCTTTTACGTAGTATGGCATGGCGCGGTAACGCTCACCATAGGTAACGGCGGCTCCTTGCTCATTTTCGAATAAAAATGGTCCAATGAAGCCGCCAGCCCAAAATCCAAAACAGTGACTCGTTGTAGATGCATTGGCTTCTTAATTGTCACGTGCGGGTTCTCTGAACCCCATATGCGGCAATTTTGCTTATTGACATAGCCACCGGGATGAAAATGTGCTTCATCTAAAAACACAATGTTTCGGTAAAATTCTTCATCTGCCTGCCAAACAATTTTTAGCCCTTTGAGCGAAGCGAAAACGCATCAGATGGTGTTTCATTATTAAATGACAAAGTTCAACCTTTCCAGTAAAACCAGAAATTTGAAAATTTATCAGTACTTTTTTTACATACCATTAAAATTTATAATGTTTTATCGCACACCCTGTATATACCCTACAAAAATTGTTTGGTTTATATCTTAAGATACAAGTGGTTTAAAGTGTGCTAATTCTTTTTTAGAACAATTCTTAGAGGATCTAACTATGTTCGTCCTTCCATACTTACGCCCATGTCTGTTCAAAGCACGTAGCGATCAAACAAATTACCCTGAACCCTACAATTTTAAAAGATGATGAAAAATGGCTTGTATGGTCCTAGGAAGCGTTTACTAACAATCATGAACATAAAGTCTTTTAAAATGATTTCAACACTACTCGGTACTTCCGTTAATGTGAAAAAATCCCCTTTTTGTTTTCAAGAAAGTTTCGTTTTCAAACCACTGTGTAATCGTTCCTGGCATGTGAACATAATTCAGTGACTGAGGATATTTTGTAGTTTATCGATAATCTACGAGAGATTAAACAAATAATTTATTTATATGTATGATGGCATGTATGTAAGTACGTTGGTGGAACTCACCTTTAAGTACTTTTGCGGTTCGAATGGAGTCTGTGTGAAGGGGCCCCCAAATGTGCATAAAATTGTCCAATATTTGTTCATTCCCTAAATACGATTTTTCTGTAATTTGATACTTAGGGTAAAAATGTGAGTGTCTACAATATTCCAAAGGTATATATAACGAAGACATATATATCTATTAGAATTTATGACAGTTAGCAGAATGTATCGCAAGTACTTTTGGATTTAAAGCGCAATGTGAGTCTGTCTGTATTCCTTCCGTCCGTCTATGATATATTCATCTTTGAGATACATATGTACGAGTTTAGGTGTATTTATGTTATTTTTAAATGCAGATATTATTTCTAGTTTATGGTGTTGTTGTTCTTTCCTTCTTTCTTTCATTCCTGAGATGAGTCTTTGACAGTCTTGACTAGTTGAAGTACTTGTCATTTTTAGCATTCTGTTTGTCGCTGTTTCATTCGGCGTTTTTGGGGACAATTTCTTTTTGTTTTTGTTATTTTAACAGCCATCATAAAACAAACACATACCAACAAGAACTTAATGAAAAAATTGAAAATAATGAAAAATATTAATATGAGAAACAAATAGAAAAATTATGATTAATAATTCAAGCAATTGAAAAAAGTTTTAGAAATGCAAAATACAAAAAGCCACGAATAAATCGCATAAAAGAAAAATTCAAAGTATTTAAAAAAATTTATTTAAAAAAACATTAAAAAACAAAGTAAAAAATTTGTCTATTTAATTTAAACAAGAACACAAAATATTTCCACAAATTCATTAGAATTCACTATACTCTATAGTACTAATTAAAAAAATATTTCTTTGAAATCGTATAGTCAGAATTGAACTTAGGGTCTAATAACCCTGTCCTATGCTTAATAAGAGCAGATAGCAACGTGTTTCTTTGTTTATCATGATTTGGAAACCGATTTTAGACGAAAAAACGGACAAAATACTTAGTTTTCAAGTTCAAACGATTGTTACTTTTTTTACTGAGTAGATTGTAGAGTTTTAAACATTGTCCAATAAAGAAGGTAGTGTTAGGCAGTCAGCTGATTTACAATTTTTTTCTAGTAGAAATTTAAATGTGAAATTTGACAAAGATTTCGATTTTGACCGTACAGCGAATTGTTTATTTGTTGTTGGGCTAGTGACTATACCTTGTTTATTGTACCAAGGTTTTCATAAATTTTGTTTCCAACTAACAGCCTTTATTTGACAAAATTGAGCATTATCTATTAACAAATAAGTCATACTGGTTTATAAATAATATTTTTGAAGTTTAAAGATAAAAAAAAACCAAATTGTTTAAACCCTCTTATTATTATATTAATGGTCTCTATTTTGCTAGCTCCAACCTTAGTCAAATCTCGTAAATAAATTTATATTTGCATTAGTATTCAAATTTGAGTGCACACATTTACTGTTCTCGGTTGCAACATTCCATGAGCTCGAGTACGAATTTACGAACTACTCGCACATGATACAACAGTTCAAAAAAGTGTGTTGTAAAGATCTACAAAATACGAACTCATCTCTAAAAAACGGAGGAGTGACAGAATTTATTATCTTATAAAAAGTAATTAATCCGAAATTGTAAGGCACGATGAGAAATATGACCACATCGACGTAGCCCGAGTTCATATCGTACAATAGAGTTAAAAGCTACTTCTTAATAAAATTGTTCGTTGAACTTATTGTAAGTTTTTGTGCGTTTTATAAGTTTTGTGTGTTCAAAATCTTGGCTGACTTAATTCCCCAATTCGACAATAATTAGCTTGCTTCGTTTATCAATTTTCCTTAAAAAGGCTAATAAAATGATTGCAACTGAAAGCTGAAGTAGCCATTACTATGAAAAATAAATTGCGGCTAAGGATATTGCCTTATCATTGCAAGAAATTAATTATATTCCAGTGTGTGATGTGATGATATGAGAGCTTTTAATCGAATATTTTTTTAATATGGCGCGAAAAATGCAAACTTTTTTAATACAGTAATAATGATTTATTGCAATCAATTAAATCCAACATATCAAGATTTATTTAAAATTATATTTAAAATTTTAAAAAAATAAAATCTTTATCGATTTTAATAGAGAGGTTTTCATTACATACCTGATTATAGTGGCATTTTAAATAATTTGAACTGATTTCTAAGTAATCTTTCCTACCTATACGATATAACTTTAATAACTGACAACTTAAGCCGGTCGTTCCATCTTGAACTCCAATTAAATTTCACACAGGCCACCGCGACAGATTCTCATAGTATTTGATACGGAAAAAAGACTAGCAATTTCTGTGAATCGTTTTTGTCTATGAGTTGCTTTAATTTCCTATCATGAATAAAAAAAAAGTTTATTTCAATAATATTCTATGCATACCGCCGCAAATTGTTCACTTATTGGAGTGAACAATTTGCAAAGAAAAATATAAAAAAAATAATCGGAAATTTCCTATTAAATATCTTGCGCGAAAACAAATTCGGCGGTATTTGTGGGTAAATTTTGTGGTAATATTCAAATGTTACAAAATTTTTTCGAAATCGAAAATAATTATACATAAAAACCAATTGAAATTGTTATGGATATAAGCAATGTCTTTATTTTGGTCTTGACAGACTTTGACCATGACAGATCGGTACACAAGCTTCTCTCTTTCGATCTGTATGTAATTTGCTAAACGAGAGAGAAAATTCGCTAGTGACATCTCGAATACGAAAAAGCGCAAAGGATGCATATTAGAATATCTATTGTCTTTGATATCTCAAACTGATATGCCAACATAAATTGGAAAAACCCCCCTTTTCCACAATTGCCTAAACGCTAAATAAACAAACAGACGTACAAACGCGTCACACACATTAAGAGGACCATATGGATACAACAATACTCCAGTTCCCGTTCCGGCTGCTGGCCGTAGCATTCGTCGACATACTTGCATGTGTTTAAGTTTGTTTAGGCTATGAAAAAATACCACCAAACACTTTATAGCCCACAATGTATAATGTTCAATGTTGTAATGAAGCGATGGTGATGATGATAGAATATGGTCATAATTAGCATGTGGCAAGTATCAACACACAATTTGCTGGTTGGTTTTCATGCCGCCACAAGACACGTCTGTGATGAATTCCTTTTGTTGTTTCTGATGGTTTCCACAACAATTTTGGTTACACCAATAGAGCAAAACGAAACAACTTTATTACATGCATCATTTCAGAATTTATGGATGTTTATATGGTTGTTAATTATAACATAACAACAGCAGCACACGTCCGCCTATAGACAGATAGGCGGACGGGTGGACAAGAGCACTTAAGTGGCTTCGACATCTAACGTAAATAAACAAATGATAAATATTAAACATTTGATAACATCATTGATTTCGCATACTAGTCATTTGAAAACATTTTCTAATTTCTTTTTCCATTTTCCCTCTGTCTATTACAGAATTGGCCTTTTGGTTTGCATCATCAAGTTAATAACAATTCCTCCTCCACACGTTTGCACATATCACCGTCAAGTAGTGCCTCAGATGGCAATGTTACAACGACAAGTTGGTGTCAAACGGAAGCCAATGTTGTAAAACAATCGCAACCCCGTTATGAAACGGAGAACTATAATCACCAGCAACAGCATCATCAACGCCATGAACACGAAGACCACGGATCAGGACAACATCATGACAATTCCCCATATTTACTGACCCCTTCAACACCGCAGAATTCTCAAGAAATTACTTGGTATTCGGAAACTCCTTCGCCCGATTTAAGTAATTCATCAGGAGGTGGCTACGATAGCTCACATCTTCAACGGCATAGTTTAATAATGGAACACTTACACTTGTCACATATCCAGTTAACACCACCAACTCATCATCATTCCTCGGCAGCTCACCCTTTTCAACATCAACACCACCATCATCATCAATCGATTCCTAATCAGTATTCCCATCATCATCAACAGCCGCATCAACATGTGTCACATCATCATTCGAATACAACAAATTTGGCTGCAGCCTCAATACGTTAAAAAAAAACAAGTTATTTTAAATTTCTATAAATAAGTTTAAAAGTTAGGTTTAGAAATAACAAATTGAACAAAAAACAACTATAAAAGTATTGAAATAAATTATTTAAATTATTGTACGGAATGTTATTCTTACTAAAATGCGATAAATAGTTTTTTTAAAGCACTTTTTTCAAATTTAATTCTGAAAATATTAATCGAAATCTAGAAATACATTTGAAATACTAAAATTCAATTTTAAATTCTATTTAAAATTCAGTGACCATGAAATGTAATTTCGAAATCATTAATAGAATGTATGAAAATTTCGTTAACAATTCAAAAGACACCAATTAATATTTAAGATTCAATTAAAAATTTAGAATATTTTATTTGAAATTCGGAGAACTCCATTTAAAATTAAAAATATTACGTTTTTAATTTAAAAGGTCCTATTTTAATTTCAAAATATCCCTTTGGAGCAGAATATCCATTTGGAGCAGAATTTATATTCTGTATTTAAAAAAGGATCTTTTAAACTATAAATGTTTTTATTTTAGTTTTTAATGGAACTTTAAATGGAGTTTTCCGAATTTCAAATGAAATATTCAAAATTTCAAATTGAATCAAAAATTTTAATTGGTGTCTTTTGAATATCAAATGGAATACTCTAAGATTTTATTAATGATTTTGAAAATTTAATTGATGTTTACTAAATTTAAAAAAGAATTTCTTAATTTAAAATGGAATTTCAAATGGATTTCTAAATTTCGAGTCATTTTTTGATTTTCGTAAAATATTTAAAACTTCAAATAGAATTTTCTGAACTTAAAATGGAATAATCTGAGCTTCAAATGCAATTTTCGGAAATTTGGATGGAGTATTCTGAATTTGAAATGGAACCTGAATTTAAATTGGTGTTTTTTGAATTTCCAATAGAATATTCTAAATTTCAAATGAAATCTTTTGAATTTCAATTAGTGTCTTGTAAATTTAAAATGAAATTGTCTAAATTTCAATTAAATTTTTGTAAATTTCCTGGATTTCAATTAATATTTTCTGAATTTTATTTGAAAAAGCTGCAGTTAATACAGGTTGGGGCGCGGTAATTTGATTTTTTGCACTACAGGCTGTGGCGGCACTGTTGATCGAAGAGAGTGGAGAGTGTGCGTGGCTTATAGTGGCTGACGGGAGAGTTGTATTCGTCTGTCTTTCAGGAGAGATCATTTTGTGTAGAAGCATATTTTTCAAATGCGCACTCGATCATTGCATGAGGCACATTTTTATCTCAGTGAATGTGTAAACAAACAAAATATGCGATACTGGAGTGAAACAAACCCCATAGAATTTCACTAGATACCTCTGCATTCGGACCGCGTCACAGTTTGGTGCGCCATATTACGAGTAGGCATCATTGGACCTTACTTTTTCCAGGAAAACCGGAAAAAGTAAGGGCCGTAACTGTGAATTCCAAACTGTACTTGACTATGATACAGGGGTTTTTTCAGCAATTAAATTAAAGGATACATGGTTCCAACAGGATGGTGCCACTGCACACACAGCGAGAGTTACCATGAATTATTTGAGGCAAATGTTTCCTGGACGGCTTATCTCTTTGAGGGGTGATGTGAACTGGCCGGCACACTCACCAGACTTAGCCCCATGCGATTTTTTCCTTTGGGGTTACCTGAAGTCGAAAATATATATATCAACCGTCCTAACACCTTGGAAGACCTAATTAACAACAATCCCACGACAGCCGGTTCTTAGCACCGGATCGACCCGAAGGAGCAATTCGTCGGCCAAGGGCTGTCACCCCGGTACTATGTGCCGCTACAACAACAACCTAATTAACAATATTAAGGCTGAAATTGGCAGAATACCAGTCGACATGCTTGTTAGAGTTCATGAAAACTTCAGAAAACGTATGCAGCAGTGTGTGATAACGAAGGTCGACATTGGCCAGATACACTATTTAAAACCATGTAATTTAAAAATTCACTTACTTTTCAATATAATTAAATTATAAAATAAATTTTTCTACTTTTACTTTGGTTCGCCGAGAGAGCGCTTTATCTTATAGATGGTTGTAAAGCCCAAAATAGCACTTGTTAGCTAATATGATTTTTTCGTTATATTTCCAGACAGACATTATTTTCTTTGCTGATGGCGTATCCGAGACGGACGAACTAGGAACTACCTGCATTAACTCTGCCCTGAGGATGTTGTCTCGACATTTATTTACTAGATGCAACCAGAAGATTTGTTTTGTTCTCCTTAAGGCTTAATCACAACATCCCCGACTTCTGCGATATACTAGCAAAGGGGGCAGTCACTGATCGTACAGTTCTTCCCTTGAGATCTATGTCATCTGGCTAAGCAGCGAGCAATCTCTGAGATGATTTTATTGTGAGCATGTTGAATATTCTGCAATAGATACGGGGTTTGCACAATTTTGAACAAGTTGTACGACAAATTATCACACTACTAAGGCCTATTTTCGTATCGAATAGTTGGGAGTAGTCTTTTTCTATTTGAACTGAAGACTTCTTAAAGTAAACGTCGTTTTGCAAAAAAGTACTAGTTTTGCGAAAGTCATACTTGGTTTCAAAAGCATCTCGAAGGCTTCTTTATAATTGACAAAGATGGATATGTGCCAATTTATACCACGGCAGTTGGCGCAAACCGGGAAGCACCATTTTTGTGAACAGGGCACACAGAACATTGAGATTCCAATGATCAGACATGCTTTCTTTTACTCGGATTGTGCAGATGAGTTGGTGCATGCTTAAAATCTTAAAACCACGAAAACAGGCAAACGAAATGTGATAGGGCCCTTACATTTAGCTTGATGATGGTTTATGGTTTTAAGCTATTTTAAACGGTCGAAATCGGCTGAAAGCGGAAAATGTTTCACTTTAAGGGACTAAAAGACATTAATTTAATTAAGTAGTTCCTTAACAATATTTCATGATTATTTGTAAACAATCCGTGGCCTTTTTGGAGATCCTTAGTGGAGACCTCCTAAGATCCTAACAAACGTTTGCTAATAAACATTGACACATGGTGACTCAGGGATAAACACATTCGTCATTATTGAAAATATACATCGATTTCAAGATCTGCTTAAAATTACGAATCTGAAACAGGAGTCTTGGGTCCCAAAAAAAGGGCAGTTACAGTCAAAACAAATTCAGACTTGCCAGAATACTGCCAACTGCCTCAGAACATCAACAGGATGTCTTCTGAGGACCATCTACCGTGCGCAGACAGAATTTCCTGTTGTCTAAGCAATACCTGCTTGGGTGTTTTCGCAGTAGACATCCTAACCACCATCATTTGGACAGGATGACTCCGCCCAGGCAGATCAGGTACGATCTTCATGATCTAGAGAGAGAGGTCCAGCGTTACAAGAGAGAAACTTTAGATCACCGAAACTATCAGGCAGGTCGGAAAAACATTCACGCCGGTGAAGTCTCAGTAGCAGTATCCAGCTACCGTGTGAATGTAGTACTAGGGGAATATCCCCCGGAGATTTCACCTGAGGAGAAGGTACTACCTCGACAGATGCTCGTGTTTCTGGCTCAGCTGAGATCAGGATGGTCCAGCCGCCTCAATTCGTATTGGGCGGGATTTGATGCTAACGTTCCGAACGTTTGTCCCGCCTGCCATAAGGGACCACATGACGTGCTGCACCTCTTCAATTGTCCGTACAAGCCCACTCAGCTGACCCGCAGAACTCTGTGGATGCATCCAAATCAAGTGGCGCGCTTCCTCTGCTTGGATGTCGAAGCAGATCCCCTATAGACGAACAGGACAGGAAAATAGAGAAATGATTTTGTTAACAGAAAGCTATAGACAATGTGCGTTAAATCTAGTATCCAATAAATTTTTAAACTTTTTGGGAAAAAAGTTATTCCAGAATAACCGAGTTTATGCGAGCTCGGTTATTACTCGCTTATAGTATTTCTTAAATAACTCTATTTCTACAAATTACAAATTTTCAAATGATTGGCTTTATAATGCATAAAGCCATTCAGTTCTTGAATACAAATAAGTTTTTAAAATATCTTGTAAAGTTTTGAAGATGTCGCCTTAGCGACCACTTACTCGTTTAATAAACGTGTACCAATAGAACACGCCTATTGATAGGTTGCTCATGCTAAAGCAAATTTTGCTACGAATACAAACACGAAATTATTTTTTAGATTCAACAGTCTGGAGATCAAGGTTGCTCGAAAAAGCCGTTGTGATCATAGGGGTCACAAATATGATAATTGTTATTTTCTCCATTTTTCAAGCGAATCCATTAAGGTGGGAATTTAAAATTGCAATTTATAAGGTTAATTAACAAAGTACTTTCATAATTACCTTAGTTGCATTAAGAAACAGACTAGTAACTTTTCTTAAGTTAATTTATACTCAGTCACCTTCTATTCATATAATTAACACCAAACAGTTTTTAGATAAATTTCTGGCGACTTTATAAGTCCAGCGTTTAAGATGTTCAAAATATGTTAGATGTCCTTACCCTTTTTTGAGTTTGAGTTGATGTGTCCGTATCCTGAGGGCCCCATGGGCGTCATCCCCACCGTTCGTGTTGATTTTAGTGCTCCCTCATCATTCTGAAGAAGATGGCTTATAATATTTTGGCGAAAATGCTGTTTATGAGGCGTGAAACGAAACAAGGAAAAAAATAGCCACATTTTGGAAAAATTTAATAAAGAACGGCGTTCGTGTCTTGGAAAACCTCTGGGTCTTGCAAATAAGTTTCTAATTAAAACTCCCTCTGGTGTGGGCTTAGACTTTCAGTTTTGGCAGATTTAATACAAGAACCAGTAACTTTAAGTCTTCTTCTATTGATTGCCATCACCGGATTCAAGGTAATATTCTTTAATTCGAGAAAAACAACAGTTTTTTAATATTCTTTTGTTTCGGAAAGTTGGCGTGTTCACCCACGCGATTCTACACCCATTTTGCAATTCTTGTATAACTCACGTATGCTAATGTTTTTTGGGTCCCTAAGGGCCTCATGATTCACTGTTTTGGGTCTTGTGGACTCTCTAGGTCCACGTTCACGTTATCTTTTAATATTTTGTACCCGTTAGCAATTTTCATTCACATCCTTTGAGTACCCACACTTATATAGGGTGATGCATCTAGAGGTATTTTTTCCGAACAAAAAAAAATATACAAATTCTTATCAAGTATGGAATCTTTATTGGTAATTTGAAAGGACATTTTATGGCATGTATTTTTTTTTTTAAATAATTTCCATTAAATGTTGGCAACTGTATTATGGAAATGAGCGTTCGATGAGAAACCGCTGTTTTCGACCAAAATTTTGTTCAGTGATGAGGCCCATTTCTGGCTCAACGTTTTATTAACATATGCTAATGTTTTGGGTCCCTAAGGGCCTTTATGATCACGTTATCTTTTAATATTTTGTACCCGTAAGCAATTTTATTTTATTTCCTTCAAGTACCCACATTTATATAAAAAGGCGGTATTCATTTCAAGGCTCTGAGCCACCATATTTTTTATAAATTTCCGTCATGCCACACAAACTGCACCTTAATGTATGTGACGCGCAAAATAGAAAGGAACCTAAGGGTAAAACCCATCTTTGTTCAGGAGAGCCATTTTAAAGATTCAAATACGTGTATCTTTGGTGTACCATCACTTTCATAAAACGCGCATATCTCTGGGAGGGAACACTTTTGGGGCATTTGATCGGTCTCATTCGATGCTAAGATGTTGTCCACATCAAAAAAAGTGAAAATTGATTTTTTTTACCCTTATGCGCTGTCACATAAGTACATTTATAAGTAATTAGGACGGCACTTTCTTAATGTCCTTAAAATCCCACAAAGAAATAGGCTAGTGACATTTCCCAAGCAGAGTAAGATATTATATTTATACTCTATCCCACGGCAGCCGGTTCTTTGTACCGGATCGACCAAGGGCTGTCACCCCGGCACTATGTGCCGCTAGAACAGCAACAACATTATATTAATACGCACTTACCTTCTGAGTTACTGGCGCGCACCATCACAACTTCGCAGTCCACTACAAATTTTTCCAATATCCATTATACAGGAACCTAACTCATTTAGTTAAGCGATATAGCGTTTATCCGCGGAATACATTTAATTTATTTTTTTTTATTTTATTTAATTTAAGTAACGTTTAGAAGGGAACAACACGGCAGTCAGGCATTTCACGCCACAACATGGTTTATTCACACAAAATATTTTCAATCATTATCAGTTCGCGTTTTGAATACAATTTGGGTACCACAATTTCTTAAATATTTACAAATACAATTAAAAACGTGGAAATAAAATAAGGCCACAGAAAATTGTTTACACAGAACCGCCAATTTATAAGAGCTGACAAAATTCGTCGATAATTATCGATAACAATCAAATGGGTTGTGTTTGTTAACAAACTATGGCAGAAAAACCCTATTATTAAACTTGGTTGAGAAGAATCATATATTTTTGGGCGGTTTCGTCACACGGAGAATGTATGTATGGATATACAAAGAGCAAGTTATGTTCGAAAACTAGTTTAAATTTTTTTTATACATATGCCTTTACATTATCTAAAATGGTTTCTGACAAAGCATTTCCCTGAGTGTAAATTCGTTGGTGCTATCACACAACGGTGAATCATAATTCCTCCGCACGCAGAAGAAGCAAACCAAAACAGTTTTTTATTCCGTCGTGCGTGTTGACAAAAATCTCCTTATTTTTTAAGTTGTTATAGCCAGAATTGCAAGACTTTGACTTGAATCTCATTTGATAATGTCACCCAAGCCCAGCCCCGTATGTGCCGAGTGTAAAAACACGGAATCGCTGCTATGGCGCACAGTGGAAAATGGGCAAATATGTCAGGCATGTTTTGAGTTGCAGTCCAAAGAAAGTGAGAAAACCGATGAGAGTAAACCTTCTGAGTCTGTGGAGGATACAAATAGAAAACTCACAAAGGATAGTAGGGAGGAGTCAAAGGACAAAAAAGAACCCGCAACAGAGGACAAATGCTCTCGCCTACGAAAGAGCACTCGAGCGACCCGTTTCAAGGCCAAATTGACAGCCGGTCACAGCAACACCGCAAATGGCAACGGAGAAAAGAACAGCGGTGCTGGAAATTCTAAAGCTCAGATTAAGGGACGTAATAGGCGAAGCTTATTCAAGCGCGTGCCTTTTAAAACACCCCAAGCACAGGCAACCACACACGTTCGGGAAAGTGTATTCCACAAGGTTTGAAGAGGCGTTAGTTTTTTGGTTTCACCCTAATGATAGGACTTCATTTCAGGGCTCCTACTTACAAGTGGGTGATATTGTGTCGGTGGTCGACAATGAGGATAATGTATACTATGCCCAAATACGTGGCCTGTTGATTGACAACTACTGTGAGAAGTCGGCGTTTCTAACATGGCTTATACCTACCCAAGAGAGTCCAGATCCTAAGGATGGTTTTGATGCGGCCACATATTTAATAGGTAAGAAAAAGTCAGTTCGCGTCGTTGTATCAGGTGATAAATATATCGAGCCCTAACCGCGAAAAAGACGTAAGCACGATTTATTTGAAACTCGCTTACTGAAATTCGACAAATATTAAAAATTATTCCAAAATATTAAAAATTAAATATTTATATTGACAAAGAATTAGACAAAAAAAACCTCTTCTGTAAAATTGTCTTGTTGGCGCTTACGCTTTTCTTGCTGTTTCCATTAACACACTTTTAAGTTAAATAAGGGGAACTTTATTCATAGTTAGTTGAGCACGGTATCATTTATATAATCAATGGAAGCGGTATCAATGTTTAAATCTGGCGCCATGTATTTATAGAAAATTTTGAAAATGAATTCCATATTCGAAATGTCTGAGGGATTAAAGGATAACCCATAAATGATAAAAAAAAAGTCAGACTTTATTACCAAATATGTTTAAAAATAGTTTTAGATACATAATTATATTGCGTATCTTCTTCAAAAAGCCAAGTATTTCTAGACATTTTTATATGGATTTAATAATTAAAGAGCCCCTGGCATTATGAGATACAAACCCATAAACTCCTATTAAGGAAAAAACAGGGAACTTCTTTCAATCCGACGAGCAATAAAATAATTCTTATACTCATTGACCGCCGCCACCATACTATACGAGGACTGCTATATATTTTTCTGGCCTCATAATTAAAATGCGAATATTTATCATTAAAAATGGTTTTATTGTTTTCAATGTATTCTCCAACATGATTAATACACTTTTGTATGCGCTCAAACCATTTGTCGAAGCACTTTTTCCACTACGATTTGCGGGAATAAAAAGAGGTCTTGGGTGCCAAGTCAGGGATGTACGGCGGATGACCCATCAATTCCACGTTTTGGCCGATCAAAAAGGCGCTGGTTTGAGCCGATGTGTGAGAGCTCGCAGTGTCATGGTGCACAATGATTCGTCTTCTCTTGTTCGTTTTTCGAATTTCTCCGAAGATTTCAGGCAAACAAATTGTGGTATACCACTCAGAATTGACCGTCCTACGTTGCTCAAGCGGAACAGTCGCCACATGAGCAGTTTTGCCGAAGAAACAGGCGACCATTTGCTTCGAAGTGCTTCTTCCACGAACAACTTTCGTTGCATTTGACTCGTCTTCGAAGACCCACACGGTCGATTGCTGTTTTGTTTCGGGCTCATACGCATAGATCCATGATTCGTCACCTGTGACGATCTTATAAACGTCTTTTGAAGCATCGCGATCGTATTTTTTCAAACTTTCTTTGCACCAATCGACACGGGCCTTTTTTGAGCGATTGTCAAATTGCGCGGGATCCAACGAGAACAAACCTTTTTTACGGTCAGGTGTTAATGCAATATCGAATGTATGAAGGTGGAAGAAATGCCCAAGAATGCCTTTATTTCACATTGATGCCGTGCGTGAACTGATAATGCAAGATCGTCAGCATTATCAGTTCACGCACGGCATCAATGTTCTCTGGCACAACGGCCGTTTTTGGATGACCTTCACGACCTTCGTCTTTGAGCGAGCGTCGGCCACGATTGAATTCATTAAACCGGGTTTTCACAGTTCTATAGGATGGTGCTTCGTCGCCATACAAAGATTTAAGTTCATCGATGCACTCTTGACGTGATAATCCACGTCGAAAGTTGTGAAAAATGATCGCACGAAAATGTTCACGAGTTAATTCCATTTTTTTGCCAAATTGATTTTTTTCAAGTCACTGTAAGCAACACAAATGATGGTCGTACGCCAAAACGTTCTAAGTACGTTTATGTAAAAAACGTCAAACTTTCCAATGAAAATATCAGATAGCGCCAGGCAACACTTATTGTGGCCTAGGCCAGAAATATATATTTCATTTCCAACAACGTCTCCAAATTGTGCAAATGTATTATGGAAATAAGCGTTCGTTGAGAAACGACCCAAATTTTGTTTTAGACCAAAATTTTGTTCAGTGACTAGGCTCATTTTTGGCTCAACGGCAACGTCAATACACCAATACCCCGGTTTGCGTCGCTAATTGGGACCGGACAAACGCAACGCAAACAAAAACGACGCAAACTGAATCACGTTTTTCCATACGTTTGTATGGATTTTCATTTAATTGGTTCCGAGATTCATAATTTGGGCTAAAAAAATTGATTTTTCAGAAAAAAAACATATTTTTTTTCGAAAAATAGCTTTTATTAAAATAAAAATATAACAGTTCATGAGAAAAACGTAAAAAAAAACATAACAAAAATAGATTGAAATTAAGATAAGGAATTCATAGTATAAAATCAAAGTCTACATCGATGTGTTAATTTTAAAATCTGAGCTTGAGTCATCTGAATCGATTATCATTTCTACGGTTGGATTTGTCGATTTTGCTGATCTTTTTATGAAATTATCTAAAGTTTATTGGATTTTAATAGCCTTTTTTTCCAAATAGATTTCCTTATAACAATTGATAGCATCGGTCACAACTCTAGAAAGTTTTAAACTTCGATCTTCAACCGGGTCATTGTTTTCAAAAATATCCTTTGCTTGCGATATCAACTGCATCGCTTCAGAAATTTTAGCTGCAGTGAGTCTTTTTTCATATGATTCGACCTCAAGCGGAAGTGTTTCGTCGTCCAGCGCATTGTTACTCTGAGTTGCAATCAAACTTTCGTTTTTTAGCTCTTCGTCGTATAATATGAGATCATTAATATCTTCTTCATCCATTCCAACAAAATGGATGAAGTTCTTCACATATGTGTGGAACTTTATTAATATCTTCCGTATCTTTGAGAATGCATTCTGGCCACAATTGACGCCAAGTTCCGTTCATGCACGATTCTTGTACTTCTTTTTTCCCCAGATTTAAAACGTTTTAACATGCCCAGTTTTTGTTCTAAGCTTATTTGCTTTCTTTTTTGACTCATTGTTGCAAAATGTTTAGATTAAACTTCACGTCAGCAAATGTAATTTGCAAATGTAATAAATACCCTCTTTTTCAACCAGCAGACAATCTTCACATACATATTTGCATTAGAAATAAACGGGAAATCCCCCCCTTTTTCTGTTTTAGCTTTGTACAAATATTTTGATTTTAACGACGCACATCAAAACACAAACGACGCAACTTTGAAATGAAATATGAACGCAAAATTAAATATAAATGGGAAATCCCAAAAAAAAAAACAGTGTCCGAAAAAAATCGACGCAAATCGAAACGACGCAAACCGAATCGACGCAAACCGGGGTATTGGTGTATACAAAATTGCCGCATTTGGGCTGAAAAGCAACCAAAAGAGGTTCAAGAGGTGCCATACTACCCAGAGAAGATCACGGTTTGGTGCGGTATATGGCGAATTTATTGGTCAATATTTTTGTCAAAAATTATGATGGCGGAACGTAACCATGAATGATGCTCGCTATAGCGCCATGATATCGGGCTTTTGATACCCGAAACTGAAGCCCGTAATTTTGACGACATTTGGCTTCAACAGGACCGTGCCACTTGCCCCACAGATGCTCAAACAATGCATCTTTTGAGATGTCATTTCGAAGAGCAGCTAATTTCACGTTTTGGACCGGTGAGTTGGCCGCCTAGATCGTGTGATATGACACCTTTGGACTCTTCTATGCTAACAAACCAGCAAAGATTTAGGTTTTGGAAGCCAATACTACGCGTGTTATTAACGCCATACCGATCGAAATGCTCGAACGAGTAATCCAAAACTGGACACTCAAAGTGGACACCCTGAGGCGTAGTTTGGCCCAACATTTAAAGAAAATTATATTCAACAAATAAATGACATAAAATGTCCTTTCGAATGAAAAAAAAGATTCCACATTTGATTTGAATTTTTGTATTTTTTTATTTTGAAAAAAACCTCTAGATTGATTACCCGATATTCACTGATCACCGCCGCCTTACCTTTTAACGCTTAGCAGAGCATAGGGTCTCTACAAAGCTTTTCAATTGTACACGGTTATTTGCTAACGTCTTTATTTTATTCAAAGCTTTGCCAGCGTGATCAATATCTTTCAATAAGCAACGCCTTCCAAATTTTTGGTGTCCTACTTGTCTGCAGCGTTGTGGATTCCAGACTAAAGTTTGGCGATAAAGTTTGTTGGAGTACTTCCGTAGTGAGAGCACGATCAATATCCACTTTCTACGTTTTATTATTATTTGGACAGGGTCAATTGTCCATCTCGTATAAAGTTCGAAGTTGCTGATCACGTTTGGTCAAGTTATTCTTAGAAAACAACGAACAAAACAAAAATCTGTAACTTGATAAACCAGAGAGAGAGTATCAGTTGTGAGCCGAGTTTCGCAGGCATATAATAACGAAGACATTACATTTGACATCAAGGTATTCATTTTGTTAGTAAACAGTATGTTCGAGTTCCACACCGGACTTCGCTGTGCAAATCTCCGTTTGTCTTTCCTAATCTCATGAGAATGAGTTTCTAAGCGCCGTCTTCTGCCGAAACGATACTGCCGAGATATGTAAAGTCACTAACAAGTTCGATTTCAGTGGATCCAACGCGAAACGAGCTTTGGTTTTTAGGTCTTATTTTTATTGACTTAGTCTTGTTCGCGTTGATAGAACTTGTGCTGATTGAAATTAAAGATCATCCAATTTAGTTTGCAGGAATGTTTTGTTGAGAAAAGGCAGATATCATCGGCGCTATCTAAACCTTTCAGTAGTTCAAGGGGATTCAACTGGATACCACGATTTTTTCCATCTAGTGTCCTGCGTAAAACCTGGTCGACGGTTAGTAGGAATAAGATTGGGGACATAAGAATCATTGCTTACTCCAGTGCATGGTAAGAAGGTTTCGGATAGCTGACCTCTGTGCTTTATCCGGCATTCAAAGTCTTTGTATTTTGTTTTGGTTCCTTAGTCCGATAAAGCATTCCAAATATGCGGAAGTCATATGCTAACGCAGTGCTAAATTCAACAAAACTGAAGTTCAGTGGTCATTCATTTCCTTTGTTGGATTATTTTTTCCTAATTGTTGGATTTAAAAAAAGTATCTTCTTATAAAATTGTGAATAATCGATACAACAATGTTATGTGTCTACGATTTGTCAGATCACGTCCTTGTACCTTGGAAAGAAGGTAGAGTTATGCTAAAATCTGATTTAAATTTTTTTCTCGTAGTAATTTAAATTTTGAAATTTGACAATGGCGTTTGTTGAAGTTTGTGTTATATAAATTCGTTATCCAACATTCACAAAAATGTATCAAGTGACTTTGACAATCTAACAAACTATTTTTGTTGTTGTCGGGCTAATGACTGTACCATGTTTATTGTACCATGCTCACGTCTTAATTTATTTACTCTTTTTTCTGTTTTTCATAGGACCCGATGAGGAACTATCACGGAAATTATCCTGCTTAGAATTTGTAATGCATGCCCCCAGCAATTATTACCTCGATCGGACTACACCTTTTCCTCTGCCCGACTCCATGGAATATGACTCGAAGCCAGGTGGCTATATTTGGACTACATTGCCAGAGTATCAAAGAAGTAAAACAATAGAAGTATAAAGATGGAGAATAAAAGACAAATAAATATACATAATTTAAATTTATGAAATTAATACGCTAAAGATTGAATTATGAATGAATTATTCCAAAATTTAAAAACAGAAAATATTGAAGCAATTATCATTTAAAATTATGTCTAAATGCCACTCGAGTTTTAGTGCCACCTTTGCGATCCGGCGAATTGGAAGGCTGGGAATCCATTTTATGTTGTTGTAGCGGCATATAGTGTCGGGGTGAAAGCCCTTGGCCGAAGAATTCCTCCTTCGGGTCAATCCGGTGCATACAACCGGCTGTCGTGGGATTGGAATCCATTTTATAGTTGCTGTTGTAGCGACAAACATAGTGCCGGTGTGAAGAATTGCTGCTTCGGGTCAATCCGGTGCCGTGGGTTCGTGTTTTATTTGCGGTTTTTCGAGCTGCATGACTTCAAATCGGGACCTTTGTGTGAAAGCTATTCGAGCGCATAGTCCGAGATGGTCCAATTTTACAAGTGATGAGCGTTGGTCGCTCCGTGCAGACTTGGGTTAAATTTAAAATTCGGAACGACCTTTGCATGTGAGCTCCTTGAAAATATGGTCCTGCATGGATAACTTTTAACAGAGTTGATTATAGATCGGCCATAACGTACAAAGAAAATTTTTGCAAGATCGTGTTCAATTTGTGGTTCCTGGCAGGACCTCAAATCGGGAGGTATCTTTGTGTGGCGGCTATTCGAAAACATGGACCAATTTAGTCCAATTTCATTAGAGATTGTTTTTGGTCGCTCCTAACGCTCTGCGCGAAATTTGTTCGACTTTGGATGTAATATGCGGCTTCTAGAACTGCAGACAGGACTGTGGAGTTTTGCAAATTATAGACGACTCCGCTTCGATTCTGTGTGTTGGAACGACTCCGATCTCCCATTCTGCCTAAATATATTTATTTGTGGTATGCATAAACTTGAACTTTAAATTTACATCTTAAAATCAAAATTTAAGCCGGCGAGTTTAACCGGAAGTTCAAAAATACGCAGAGTGAGAAAAAATAGCTTGTGTGCCCGAGTCTTTAAACAGATCTGACAAAAGGAAATCAATGGAACAATGTAAACATTATACAAGTAGTTATATATCTGATAAAGTAAGACCGTCAAATTGGTTTGTCATTTTACGGAAGGTATTTAAAAGTCGACATAATGTAAGAAACTAGATTAGTTACAAAGAAAGGCTAGACCGAGCTCTAAATTTATTGTTCCATGTGCAATCTCGGAATATTATACGAAGGCGGGCTGCTGCAGTACCTAAGTAAGATTATGAAAGTTTCCATAAGAGGGACAGAGTAATTCATAATTCGATGCCTAATATTGCTGGTATCGTTGACCAACCGGGCAGGGACGCACGGTACTGTCGAACTCTGGGCACTAAGAGGGTTGTCGACTTAACACTGACGGCTCAAAATGTAACAGTCAAGTAGGTAATATGGCTATTCCACCGATCTGGATTACATAAATCGCAAAGGTAGTAGATAAGTAGCAGATTGGCTGTGCTTGCCATAGTAGGGATAACTATTGGTGGGCCATTAAAAATTTTAATTGGCTGTAAAAAAAGCCGACCTTGCAGTCCTGAATACTTTTTTAGGCTTTCCTTTTTTACTGATCGTTTTCCATTTTTTTAATGTAAAAGAAAATGCTTTAAAGCCAGCTAAAATTGATACGTTTGGCTAGTTGCCGTAGTATCGGAATGGACTGTTTATACTAAGTGAGTTGCACAGATTTTCAATTTAACCTAACCCAGAATAAATCAATTTGTTTTTAACGATAGGTTTTAAAAAAATCATCAAAATTATTTTTTCCTTTAAGTTTTTTGGTTTGTTATAATCATTATACCCTCCACCATACAATGGAGGGTATATTAGTTTTGTCATTTTGTCTGTAACACCTTGAAATAATCATCGGAGAAAGTATATACATATATTCTTGATCCTCGTAAAATTCTAAAACGATCTAGCCATGTTGTCCGGCTGTTCTATATACAACACACTTCTACGCTGAATTCGGTTGAGATCGGAAAAGTCCTACTGGTACCTCCCACACTAACGGTGTCATGGGCCTTGAATAATAATATGACAATAACTCACCACATACTTGACCTATCGAGACGAAATTTTCGGCATAAAGATTAATATATAGAACAGACTTTTGCGCTAAATTTGACTAAGATCGGAAAGGCCCTACTGGTACCTCCCACACAAACGGTCTCATGGGCCTTGAAACATAATATGACAATAACTCACTACAAACTTAGAACATACTTTTGCGCTAAATTTGGCTAAGATCGAAAAGGCCCTACTGGTACCTCCCACACAAACGGTCTCATGGGCCTTGAAAAATAATATGACAATAACTCACTACAAACTTAAGATTAATATATAGAACACACCTCTGCGCCAAATTTTGTTGAGATCGCAAAAGTCCTACTGGTACCTCCCACACAAACGGCCTCAAGGGCTTTAAGAAATAATATGACGATAACTCACCACAAGCTTGACCTATCGAAATGAAATTTTGCACATAAAGATTTCTATAAAGAACACACTTCCGCACCAAATTTGGTTTTATTTGGGAGTCATGTGGAGGGTATCCAAAGTTCGGCACAGCCAAACTTAACATTTTTTACTTGTTTTTTCTTATTTTTGATAGAGTGAATTACTTCACAAGTTTATAAGATCAGGTTTGCTATTGTTTGTCATAGGGAGAAGGAAAGTAAGTCAGCGAAGTTGCAGCAAACCCATCATTTTCTGGTAGACGCACGGTTCGCCGTTGGTGTGGGACAATAATACAGGGTTGAGCGCGGTAATTTGCTGATTTGGGAATGAAATAAAAAAATTATGAACCTTAGAAAAATTTATTTTATATTTCAGTTATATTGAACAGTAAGGGAATTTTTAAATTACATGGTTTTAAATAGGTAACCCCGAAAGGAAAAAATTGCATGGGGCTAAGTCTGGCGAGCGTGCCGGCCAGTGCACATCACCCCTCAACGGGATAAGCCGTCCACGAAACATTTGCCTCAAACGTTTCATGGTAACCCTCGGTGTGTGTGCAGTGGCACCATCCTGTTGGAACATGTATCCTCTAATTGCATTGCCTCAAGAGGCGGCTAAAAAAAATCCAGGAAATGCCAAGAGCAATTGATTGCTTCCGAGCAGAGCATTTCGGAGATTGCAGTACTGCTGCTCTCTCTCTCGATGTTCTGTGGTCTTGTAATCTTTCTCTGAGGTCTCCCCTTCGTTCACATGACACATGCCCTGCTGTTCTCAATGAAGTTACCTAATTTACAACTGATTGCCGTCCAGAAGTACGTGCGCGTGGGGGAACAGCGAATCGTTAATGAAAAGCACGCTTCACTGCAATGATCGAGTGCACATTTGAAAAATACGCTTCAACAAAAAGGGCCCTCTCCTCACGTGTCCAATGCATGATGGCAACTGAAAGGCAGACGAATACAAATCTCCCACCAGCCACTATAAGCCAAGCACACTCTCCACTCTTTTCGACCAACAGTGCCGCCACAGCCTGCAGTGCAAAAAAACTAAATTGCCGCGATCCACCCTGTACTTCGCATATTCTGCGTATGCTTTTGAGCACTACAATAAAGGCTTTGTTACATTCTTTGAGTCTGATTAAATTTCAACCTTTATTTGGAGTTGAAGCCAAGCACATTTAATTGACTCCTGTTCTGACTCCCGGCAAATTTTCGCAACTCCGACTTCAACTCCAATTCCTCAGCCCTGGCTACAGGTTTTAAAATGGGGAAAACCCTTTGTATGATATCAAAACGTTGACCGATAACGACAGGTACAAACCTATTTACGAGGGTTGCTATATATATTTCTGGCCATCTGACATTTCCATTGGAAAGTTTGACATTTTTTAGCATAAACGTACTCAGAACGTTTTTGAACCATCATTTGTGTTGTTTACAGTGACTTCAAAAAATGAATTTGGCAAAAAAATGGAATTTACACGTGAACTTTTTCGTGCGATCAATTTTCACAACTTTCGACGTGGAGTATCACGACAAGAGTGCATCGATGAACTTTATACTTTGTATGGCGATGAAGCACCATCCTATAGAACTGTGAAAAACTGGTTTAATGAATTCAATCGCGGCCGACGCCCGCTTATAGACGAAGGTCGTTTAAGTCGTCCAAAAACGGCCGTTGTGCCAGAAAAAATTGATGCCGTGCGTGAACTGATAATGCAAGATCGTCATGTGACATACCGTGAGATAAAGGCATCATAAAGCATAAATTCGATATTGCATGAACACCTGGCCGTAAAAAAGGTTTGTTCTCGTTGGATCTCGCACAATTTGACAATCACTCCAAAAAAGGCTCGTGTCGATTGGTGCAAAGAAATTTTGAAAAAATACTTCAAAAGACGTTTATAAGATCGTGACAGGTGACGAATCATGGATCTATGCGTATGAGCCCGAAACAAAACAGCAATCGACCGGGCCTACAAAGACGAGGGAGAATACTTTGAAAAACATTAAAATCATTTTTGATGACGCATTTTCATTATTAGACCAAAAATATATATAGCAGCCCTCGTGTTAAACCAAGTTTCATCGAAATCGATTCATTATTGTACCTTTACATTAATAACAACGATAGATGGACTGATGGACGGAGGGACATGGAATCAAATAGTGGTTCCAACTCGATCGAAAAATCTATCACAATAATTGCAGCAAAACAATTTGAATTTCAGAATTTTTACATTCCAAATCCAGACAACTATTCTAAAAGAATCAACATACATTTACTTTATAATTTATTTAAATATATTTTTATTTACTTATTCTTCGCTTCTTAAATAGAATTATAAAAAAATGAATAAGGATATAAAAAAACAAAATTTCCCACTTCCTTATAAAGAAATGTATATTTATCAAGTAATTGTGTTGTTCTCTACTTCATACTTTTAGTTAAAAGAAACTATGGATTTTTCCACTCTGAAATCCACATGAAATAAAAAAAAACAAAAAGTACATAATATATAATCGCACTAAAAAAGACTGTATAAGATGAACAATTTAACTACAAAAGCATTAAACTTCTTTAGGCAGATTTAATTATAGACACTTTGTAAAGAGCACTCGCATTGTTGTTTGTAAAGAAGGAATAATTTTAAATAAAAAGTATTCGTACAATTAATAAAGACTTTGTGGAGGATATTCTTAAATGCAAGAGAATAAGTCCAAAATTTGGAAACCAAAGGGAATGAGCTACGCAAGTGAACTAAGACAAAAAATATTATTTCACAACTTTGTTAGAGAAAAAAGAAATAAAAAATAAAGTGCGTTTTTTTGTGGCTGGTTGGTGGTGATGGTGATATTTCCTATCTGCAATTATTGGGATTTATTGCCAAAGAAAAATTTGTAAATAAGGGTGGCTATCAAGCCCAAAACGAATGGTATCATCCAAGATTTTATCGAGGATTCTTCGGTTTTCTGTTCACTGTTCCATGTGGGCTCGGATTTTTCGGGAACATTTGTACGTTCTGCCACAACCAATTCACCGATTTTGTATTGTTTCATCATTTCACGGGCATCCGAACTGTGGCCAACATCCTCGAAATTCTCTGTAGCATCTTTGCCGGCTTGTTCGATCAAGACTTCCTCACCACCAGGGTGCTAAAAATAAAAAGAAGGTAAAAAAAAGCTGTTAATAAAATTATGATCACTTAAAAGTTACTTTATATTATATATAGGTTAATATTTGGAATATTAGGTTAAATTTGGAATAAGTGTTATTATTTAATGAAAGTATTTCAATGCTAATTTACAATCCCCCTTAAATTTGGATTATGGTTTTAAAATCCTTAAAGTTTTGAAGAAATTTTAATCAAGCAACCGAATTATTAATTGAAATACAATAAAGGTACTTTTTTTAAGCAAAGGTACTTTTTTAATTAAAGCTTAAATATTCATAACCATTGTATATTGATTAATGATTAATAACACGTTACCCCTTTTTCTCGTAAGAACAGCATCTCATTCAGTTTTATCTGGGTAAAGTCTGGTAGAGTCATCCCAGCCCCGTCCTTAAGTCATTAGTATAACAGCGAATTCTGGAGCTCGTCTACGCTTGCATTCCATTAGTCTAAAATTGTCTGTCGGGTATCAAGGTCTCACAGTCGGCAACAACTGTCGTTACAGGTATCCTATTGGAAACTGATACCATCACGCAGAGAAAAAACATGGTTACTACATGGTCACGGTAATAATAATATGTTCTGCACAACAAAAGTATGTTCGTCGCAACCATAGCATTGTTAACTGAATTTGTTTTTGACAATAGTATAATTCCTGCAATATTAATATTGTTGAAATGTAACAATAGTATTATTGCCAAATTTAAAAATGAAAATATGGTTATAGCAACATTACAAATATGGTTAGTGCGACAAAAGTATTGTGTTTTGCGTTTTATGTTAACAATGTTATGATTAAGGCAATCATACTGTATGATTGTAATTTTTCTTCATTTGAATATGCTTTTTAGAACAAATGTTATTGGTACGGATCTAATGCAATAATAGTACTTTTTTTTATCGAAATTAAAATTTTGTAAACAAGCTGCTTTGGCTTTGTTTATCTGAAATATTTTTAAAAAAACGCTTACGTTTATTTAAACTTATTTTTTCTACTGTGAAATAAATCACTTATATTATTTTGAATTTAATGTATTTTTGAATAATTTTCATAATTAAAATCTATTGTTGACAATTAAACCAATTTTAATAAATAATATTGGGATCAAATCTATTGTCGACAACTCAAACAAATTCTATTAAATAATATTGGGGGTCATATTTTAATTGTGTGTGATCATACTATGGTTGTAGGGATCATAACATGGTTGCGTGTGAATCATACTATGGTTGTGAGGACCATACTATGGCTGTATATGAAACTTACTATGGTTGTGAGGATCATTCTATGGTTGTGGAGATCATAGTATGGTTAAGTGTGAATCATACTATGGTTGTATTTGAATCATACTATTGTTGTGAGGACCATAATATTGTTGTAGCACAACCATATACCCAACAATAGTATTATCCTCTTCGAATATTGTCATCACAACCATACTTTTTTCTGCGTGATGTCGGCCGAGTTCCCAACCGTAACCTTAGTTATTTTCTATTATAAATGATTCGTGATCACCCTCGATCTATTCGGCCACGTTGTCGTAAAGGCCACCTCGTACCTAATTCGTATCTCTATAGGCCAGACCTTTAAAATGTTCTCCAATTCACTTACGCCAAGAAAACATATCGCTGGTCAAATCTTTAAAACCAATTCATATTTAGATTTGTAATGAAATTTTCTTAAAAATAAATCCATATTTCGATTTTTGTTGAAACTTTCTTTAACTTGTCCATGTGGCCCGTTTTGGGCCTTACTGTCTCATGTGAAAACATGAAATTTCTCTAGGAACTTACGATCGAATATATCAAGATCCGAATTCTATGCAATTGCATATTTGTTGTCGTCAGTCTAAAAGTTACTAAGACGTAATATACGCCTTTTATCAAATTTCTGTCAGATTTTACAATCAAATAAATCGGGAGCGGAATTCTATGCAAATGCATATTTGTTTTCGTCAGTCTTAAAGTTAGTTTGACGTAATATCTTTGCGAATCAATCATTTTGCAGTAAAATGCCATTGCTTTTTGTGTGTGACATACCGTGAGATAGAGGCATACTTGGGCATTTATTCCACCAGCATACATTCGATATTACATGAACACCTGGCCGTAAAAAAGGTTTGTTCTCGTTGGATCCCGCACAATTTGACAATCGCTCAAAAAAAGGCTCGTGTCGATTTGTGCAAATAATTTTTGAAATCACGGTGCTTCAAAAGGCGTTTATAAGATCGTCACAGGTGACGAATCATCTACATAAATTTCGTCTACAGTCAAAATGTAGCTTGCAAATATGAAACGATCGATTTTGTAATGCACACATTTCAGTCCGGCTATGGATGTGGACCCTATTCAAAGTGGGAAATGTTTTGATGCATCCGATTCAAAGTCTAACTGGCCTAGGAGCATTAAATTTGATCAGCTTTCAATGAAATTTGTTTGTGGCGTTAATGGTGATATAGGCCCCGTAGAAATGTAACTCCCGGCTGAAGCTTTAAACAACCTATTAGCAGCAAATTTAATCAGATTTTAATGATATTTGCTAAGTTGTATGTTGGGATATTGAAGTTTCTAGTAAATTATATAGACCGTGTTGTATTGAGGCTTTTGATCTGTTGGCTGGGTTAGTCTGAATAATACCTGGCAGCGCTTGCGAAACTTCTTGATAAGCTAGTTTTTCTGGTTTTTTTAAATGTCTTGGTACATTTTTGGGTTTCATTCCAGTTTTATTCAATTTGTTGTCTGTAGTTGGTAATTTTGCGTGTGAATTTGGCGTTTCCTTTTTTCTCTAATTATATGCTCCTTGATGATGAGTTGTTTCTGGAGCTGTTTATCATGTTACCCGTGCTCTTGACACTTTTTATACCCTACACCACACTGTGACTTAGTACTGATGTTTGCAACACCTTTTGAAAGTAAACATCTTTATGGAGATAGACCCTATGTACAAAATACCGAGCAACTCAGAATCAATATCTGTTCCATTGATCTAATCTTCTTCTCTCTTACCTTCTCAAGTCCCTCAACATTTCATAAAGAAACAACAAGGGAAACTTCTCTCAAATCAGTTTCGAACGGCTACTGTCGCTAAATATTGTTAGATGTTCTTACCCGGGGTTGCACCCAGGTTTTACTTGGATAATAGTCTTGCACACTACTCGTAATCATCACACAATCGCGGCGGGTACAAGTAGTTTCAAAAACTATTATGCATCGAAATTTATTAAAGAAAAAGAAACAAAAGCAAATAAAATATTCCTGTTTTTGAAATTCTTTACAATGGTGGGTATGGATTTCAAACTAAAATGTTTTTAATATGCAAATTGTTAAAATGGTTTAAGGTCAAAATAAATTTGAATTTCAAATCTTCCGATTGTTCACAAAAAAAAAAAACACAACGTTGGAAAATTCAATATGCAGACATTTACGTCATTGGATGGAAATGTATATAGTGCGCTAAATCGAGGATTAAGATTCAACACATTTACTGAAATGGAAGCAGCTGCATACAATAGACAAAATTGAACTTGAATCCAGGCCCACATTTTGGAACAAAATGAACAAGAAGATTAACATAAATGAACATGTACTTGTATGCTGACTTTTTTGAGTGTCACCTTTTTTTTGTACGCATATTAATTTGGTTTGATCACGTTTCGATATGGTTTATATTCAAATATTATACACTAGTCAACTCTCTCCCTCCGTCTTTGTTATAAGAAACTCTCGTGTTTTGAGTCCACAGAAAGCATGGAATAAATGTGAAGCAAAAGAAATGCATATAAAACATATTTTTGTTTGAAAAATATGCAAAAATTTCCTAATTTCCATTAGTTAATCAAAACATCAGCAAATGGTTTTTTTTTTGTACGAGGGTTGTTATATATATAGGTCTGGCCCAGGCAACACTAAGTGTTGCCAGGCGCCATCTGACTTTTCCATTGGAAAGTTTGACATTTTTAGCATAAACGTACTTAGAAAGTTTTTACGTACGACCATCGTCTGTGTTGTTTGCAGTGACTTAAAAAAATCAATTTAAAAAAAAATGGAATTAACTCGTGAACATTTTCATGCCATCATTTTTCACAACTTTCGACGAGGATTATCACGACAAGAGTGCATCAATGAACTTAAATCTTTGTATGGCGATGAAGCACCATACAGCGCTATGAAAAACTGGTTTTCAATCGGAATTCAGTCGTGGCCGACGCTCGCTCAATGACGGAAGTCGTGAACGTCGTCTTAAAACGGCCGTTGTGCCAGAGAACATTGATGCCGTGCGTGAACTGATAATGCAAGATCGTCATGTAACATACCGTGAGATAGAGGCATCCTTGGGCATTTCTTGCACCAGCATACATTCGATATTGCATTAACACCTGGCCGTAAAAAAAGGTTTTTTCTCGTTGGATCCCGAACAATTTGACAATCGCTCAAAAAAAGGCTCGTGTTGATTGGTGCAAAGAAATTTTGAAAAATGCGATCACGGTGCTTCGAAAGACGTTTACAAGATCGTCGCAGGTGACGAATCATGGATCTATTCGTATGCGCCCGAAACAAAACAGCAATCGAACGCGTGGGTCTTCGAAGACGAAGCAAATCCAACGAAAGTTGTTCGTGGAAGAAGCACTTCGAAGCAAATGGTCGCCTGTTTCTTCGGCAAAACTGGTCATGCGGCGACTGTTCCGCTTTAGAAACGTAGAGGTCAATTTTGAGGTACACCACAATTTGTTTGCCTGGAGTCTTCGGAGAAATTCAAAAAACGAACAAGAAAAGACTAATTAATGATTGTGCGCCTTTTTGACCGGCCAAAACGTCGAATTGATGGGTCATCTGCCATACACCTATGACTTGGCACCCAATGACTTATTTTATTCCCGCACATCAAGAAAAAAAGCGTGGTAAACAATTTTCATCGCCAGAAGATGCTGTTGAAGCGCTCAAAAATCATGTTTTGGAGGTGTCTCAATCGGAGTCGAAAAAGTGCTTCGACAATTGATTTGAGCGCATGCAAAAGTGTATAAATCATGCTGGAAAGTACTTTGAAAAACAATAAAACCATTTTTGATGACAAATATTCGCATTTTCATTATAAGGCCAGAAATATATATAGCAGCCCTCGTATGTATTTATTAATTTCTGTCTGTTATATAAAAAAAACGTTTTGTACAGAGAGCACAAACAGATGGTGTGCCAAAATATTCCGTACTCAAGCAAACGCAAGTTTTAATCCGGGTAAGAACATCTGATAACTGTTAGCGGGGGGTTCTCTATCTCTATTAGCCATTCGGAGCCAACATTAAACAGTAGGCCCAAGTCAGTGAGTATAAGAACTTTATATGGTATACAGCTCGCTGAATTGAGAGAAGTTCCCCGTTGGTTCCTTACTGGAAAGTTAAGTTAATTAAGTTAGTGAAGCTCTTCAACATTTAACGCCAAATATCTGCAATATACCGGATTTAATACTCGTATGTATAAAATTAGTGGTGTATATACAGGGTGGATCGCGGAAGGTTGCTTTTTTGCACTGCAGGCTCTCTGTTTGCCGAAGAAAGTGGAGAGTGTGCGTGGCTTATAGTTGCTGACTGGAGATTTGTATTCGTCTGCCTTTCAGTTGCCATCATGCATTGGACACGTGAGGAGATGTCATTTTGTTTTGAAGCGTATTTTCAGTGCAGCGTGCTTATCGTTTACGATTCGCTGTTCCCCCACGCGGACGTGTAATGCGGTACTGGAGTAAAACAAACCCCAGAGAACTTCACCAGAGTGTGGTGCGCCATATCACGAGTAGGCATCATTGGCCCTTACTTTTTCCAGGATAACCGTCTTGCCTTAACTGTGAACTGCGAACGGTACTTGACTATGATACAGAACTTAATTTTTTTAACTGGCTCTTGAGGCAATGCAATTAGAGGATACATGGTTCGAACAGGATGGTGCCACTGCACACACAGCGAGGGTTACCATGAATTGTTTGAGGCAAATTTTCCTGAAAGGCTTACCTAGTTTAGGGGTCATGTGAACTGACCAGCACGCTCACCAGACTTAGCCCCATGCGATTGTTTCCTTTGGGGTTACCTAAAGTCCAAGGTGTATATCAACCGTCCCAACACCTTGAAAGACCTAATTAACAATTTTGAGGCTGAAATTGGCAGAATACTAGTCGACAAGCTTGTTAGTGTTTATGAAAACTTCAGGAAACGTATACAGCAGTGTGTGGATAGCGAAGGTCGACCTATGCCAGATACACTATTTAAAATCATGTAATTTAAAAATTCCCTTTCTTTTCAATATAATTCAAATATAAAATACATTTTTCTAAGGTTTAAATTTTTTTATTTCATTCCCAAATAAGCTAATTACAGCGCTCCACCCTGTACGAGTATAAACACCTGCTACAAAACGCAGACTTCCATATCCGATAAGGGACATCAAAACTATGGATATTTAAAACGTGTACAAATGTTTGACAGCCATAGGTACATCAGTACTTAGCTATAAAGTATTTAAGTGTCTACCAAAATATGGTTTCTATTTTCTACTATACATAGGTAAAAATACTTATATAAAAAATTTTGTTTATTTAAAACAAAAAACAATATTTAAAGATACGACGTAACACACTTCAAAAGTGACAATAAAAAAATGAAGATAATGATCAGAAACATAAAAAAGTTCAAGTCACTAGCTGATTATCAATTATATAACCTTTGATAGCAGATCGTCGATGGTCTACGCTGGCTGACTCTCAAAGAAAGTAAACATTTGTGGAAAAGTATAAAGTAAAATTATACTCGCTTAAACAACGCTTTTATTATTTTATAACCACAGCACCAGTCCAAAATATTGCTATGGAATTCAAGATATTTTTGTAGTCAGAGCAGTTTTAAAAGCAATCCTGTGGATTTGATAAAAATCGTAGGACTTTGGTTCAGTTTTAAAAAATTACGACATCATCTGATTTTGTATTTGACTACTGGCATATCCAAAAGATTTGACTACTGGTAAGCTTCGTGAAGAGCGGCAAATGGTAACTGTATCATTGAGTGTGCTAGGGAACTAAATTAGTTTTCCCGAATTTATAAGCGACTGAAGATCTAGTCGATAAAAGCAACCTCTAATCAAGCAAAGACGTTCTAAGAAGAAAGAACTCGTAGAAGCTGGCGAAATACACGTAGAAGCTGGCGGAATACTAGCTAAGTTTTATAAGACCAAAGGAAGCGAGCTGATAAGGGTTCATGCCTTGGCTAGTTTCAATATCTTTCACAGCTGCGAGAACTGCGTAAAAAACTCAATACTTTGCAAGTATTTGTAAGTTGTTGCCTCTGCCAAATACTGAAAGTCCTCTGCTTAAATACTATCAGCTTTTGATACCAGTTGAGTCTAAAATCAGAAATGGTGGAGAACTGGCAATCCCCTAGGAACACCGCAAAAAGACATACCTGGCGTCCACAACTCGAAATTGAAGCAGCAGAAGTCAACGAAACGTGGAATGACCACAGCACCAGATAAACGAGAATGGAACGCAATCGTTGCGGTTCCTTATAAGAACAAGAGCGCATGTCGGTTGATTGGAAAAGAAACCATGGTTTTGAAAAAACCCGCATTTCGTTTTTTTTTCAAACGCGTGTTTTAAAAACCCACTGCCTGTTTTATTTTCATTGGTGAAAAACCAGCCTTAACCGACATTCCTTTTGGTCTAAGTATGGAAAATATTTTGCCATTGAAAAGTGAATGTACTATACCCTGTACTTTTGAATGTGCAGAAAAGCCCATAGAAAATAGGTTTTTGGACCCCTTGAACGGACTCGTGATTTACACAAGTTTTAAAATTAATGTCACATTTGAATTTTTTCAATTTCAATGGTTTTTGCTGCCCATAGGTAAACTATTTAATAAGTATTTCGGCCTTTTGGTCTGACCCAAAATTAGTCCGTCAACCAAATTTTTTGGGCCCCATTTTAATGTAACACTATACTGATAAACGGACCCATTTGGTCCGAGATTGGTTGTATGTCCATAGTAATATACTATACCAAATTTAATTGTCATCGGCATTAAAATGAGCTTTCTCGACCGGTTGTAATTAAAATCGGAATGGACCTTTGTACTGAGGCTATATCAAAACGTGGATCGATATGACACATTTTATTTGAGCTGGTAACTTAAATATGATATGCAGTTTCAAGAGTTTATAATACCCTGTGGGTGTAGGGTAAAAAAAGGTATTCCCTCGTGCATATTATGCAATTTCTTAGCTTTTACATACAATAACAAAAAACCGAAAAACCCAACAGCAAAAACCGGATAAGCCGTCGGGTTTTAGTTATTTTGGTAAAACCGACTAAAGCTATTGGGGTATGTTCAGTTCTACTATTGAAATGGGTGTGTTCAATGTTGTAGCAGTGTTTGTGACCCTACTAGGTACTGTTTGAGCCAACTACCGCAATTTGCGAGGTACGACCCACAATATCGACCCTGACCAGATTTCCCCCATACCGAAAACCGCTTTAAACTGCAAATTGATACATTTCTTGTTAATGCAGTTTAAGATTTGGACTCCTTTTGACAATTTGCCTTCCTTGAACGCAATCTCTTTATCGTCCCAGCTTTCACAAAACAGCTTTTCCTCAAGCCACAGCCATTTATCGCGAGTGATCTTGGCATTAACATCGGATTTCTCAATGATTACGACATAATGGTTCACAGGTGACTTTACACTACCAGACTTCTTGGTTTTCTTTGCTTCAGCAGGCGACACGTCTCCGGATCTAACCCGTTACGAGGACTATCCATTAGGGTCAGAGGGGTTTTAACGCCTTCCTGAAGCAAAGCGTTGGATGATTTAGAGGGGAAGGATCAACATTTCCAGCCGGTTTGTGTGGTATTGTTGATGTGAGGATCTGTCAAATCCTTGGTGGCAGATAGATAATACGTGTATTTTGGACTCAGTAACAGCTGAAGAACGGAGCCATCTTTAGGACGACACAAACTCAATACTTTAACGATAATTTATTTACAATTTGTTGTGTCTGAGCTTCTTAATGGTCCCAAAACATAAATACAGGGTGGATCGCGGTTAGTTGCTTTTTCGCACTGCAGGCTGTGGCGGCACTGTTAGTCGAAAAGAGTGGAGTGTGCGTTTTTTATAGTGGCTGACGGGAGATTTTTATTCGTCTGCCTTTCAGTTGTCATCTTACATTGGACACGTGGAGAGAGGTAATTTTGTGCTGAAGCGTATTTTTCAAATGCGCTTTCGATTATTGCAGTGCAGCGTGCTTTTCGTTTACGATTCACTGTTTTCCAGAGATTATTAGCCCTTACTTTTTCCAGCATAACCGTCTTGCCGTAACTGTGAACTCCGAACGATACTTGACTGTGATACAGGATTTTTTTCAGCCGACTTTTGAGGGAAAGCAATTTAAGGATACATGGTTCCAACAGGACGGTGCTACTGCACACACAGCGAGGGGTTACCATAAATTGTTTAAGGTAGATGTTTCCTAGACGACTTATCTCTTTGATGGGTGACGTGAACTGACCAGCACGCTCGCCAGACTTATCCCCATGCGATTTTTTCCTTTGGGGTTACCTAAAATCGTGGTTGTATATCAACCATCCCAACACCTTGAAAGGCGTAATTAATAAACGTTGAGGCTGAACGTATGTAGCAGTGTGTAGATAGCGAAGGCCGACAGACAGACAGGCCAGATGCACTATTTAAAATCATGTAATTTAAAAATTCCCTTACTGTTCAATATAATTAAAATATAAAATAAATTTTTCTAAGGTTCATAATTTTTTTATTTCCTTTCCAAGCAAGCAAATTATCGCGCTCCACCCAGTACTTGCGAAAATAGATGAAGCAGTATCCAGAGGACTAAAGTATTATAAAGAAAAGTTTTAAAATTGCTTAGACAATAATCTCTCACTCGCAATGTCGCCAGAAGTTATGAGCTAAAGGAATCGCTGCAGACAAATTGTAGACGTTGTTTAATAACTGAGTTGCTTTTGTGATATTCGCGCACACTGTAGGTAAGATTTTTTTAATAAAGTTATCAGGAAACCCAAATCGCATTAAAAACAGAAGGCAGTCTTAAAAAAATTAGAAAAAAAACTGATATATGGCATAATACGTTTTGCCAATTTGGTTCAAGTTTTTGAGTTATGGCATCGTAAATTTTTGGTTCAAAGTGGTTATATCTCAGTAAACCGAACGAAAAATTTCTATAGCGTCTGAATCAAAGTTGTAGCTATTAAATGGAAGAAAAAAAACTTGAGCTAAATTGGTAAAACGTACTATGCCATAAATCAAAGTTTGATATGTTCTTTCAGGATCCATTTACAAAACGTATGATCAAGCCGATGACTCCAAAAATGTTGCACTATTATAATATATCACATAATAAATATAAACACGTTCCCAATATATTGACCTGGTGCTGTGCGAGTTAAGCACAATACCAAAACATGTCAAAACAACAAAGGAAAGACTCACTTGCGAAAAATAAAAACAAATTGGAATTCATACGAGTATGAATGAAATCGCGTTAAATACGTATAATGACTTTTGAACCGAAGACACCATAGACGAACCCATTTTACTTCTCGAACATGCCATTTTACGGAAACAGTATACAGTTTAATTTGCAATTCAAATTATTGTGATTTGTTTTGTTTTTTTTTAGTGTAATTAGTTATTATTTTTGTTGTTTTACTACACAAATTGTATGGAGCGAAATATGAGTATACAGAAATTAATTATGAATTGCATTTGTAAAAACGCATGAATGAATTGTCTATAATTCTAAAGAAGATTTTAATTCAGTGATGATAGTTTTTTGTCATTGATACTATAACGTGCAACCTCCAGTAGAGTTTACTACTGGGAAGAAAAGAGACGAGATCCAAAATAAAATCGTATTTGTTTTATGAATATCCGACTAATGTTTCGCAAACAAAAGAGTTTGATTACACGCACTCCAATCTTGTGCGCGAAAACGTCAGTGGCTCATACAAAGCAAATTTCTTAGATTTTTTTTGACTTGGTCATTTACCGAAGCTTAGGTGAGCCCCTATGCACGCGCCTACAAAATTGGCATAGACAATTTTTAGTCTCGGAACATTTTCACCCATATGCTCAACATGTCCCAGCAAATAATTACGTTATAGCTTGATGAGACTGGCTTCATTTTCTTTGTATTTGGGGATCCCAGATGTTAAAGCTTCTTCACCAACTTGAAATTGCGTCATCCATATAATAACGCGTTCAAAAAAATCTCTAAACAATGGTTAAAGAAAAAAGGCAATAGCAACGCTTCGGGTTTTAACGGCTGACCAACGGTTTATGAACCAACACTTCCTCGGTATTTATTTTCTCTAATGGTCACTTGAGATCAATTGAAGAAACAACGCAAGACTTTTTTAGCAACATCGATTAGCCAGCTTATTTGACTGCTAGTAAGCACATTATGTTCTGTATTTTCAAGATTTGTACTCGACTTAGAAATCGGTCATTTTGTCATTTTTCTGTTTGAATTTTTCTGTCTTGGTGCCTTACTCTACTTTGTCTTGAGGATGTTGTGCCGGCTTCGTTTTAGTAGATGTAATCAGTAGCTTTTTCTTTTTCACCAACAATCCCAACTTTGTGCAAGTAGCCACAGCCATTTATCGACAGGGATTTTGGCATTTAGATCGGGTTCGTCAATGATTACGACATAAAGGTCCACAGATGACTTAAAACCAACAGAGCTCTTAGTTTTCTTTGCTTCAGCAGGCGACACGTCCCAGAATCTAGCTCGATTCGAGCAATATTCATTAGTAAAATGATTTACGTTAGGGTCAGTCATTTTAAAGCGTTACCTGTACTTGACTTTTAGAAATAGGACATTTTGTCAATATACATTACTATATACTATGTGGCTAGACCTTCGGTTTGTGGTTTGTATTTTTCTCTCTAGGAAACCTTACTTTTCTTTGCCTTAAGGATGTTGTGTCGGGTTCGTTTTAGTAGACGTAACCAGTAGCTCAGACTTTATCAGTAACAATCTTAACTTTGTGAACCTTATGAAGTAAATGGTCTATAACACAGCGTAAACTCCTCCCCAAGATGCCTTTGCTGGTTTGTTTCAGTTATTTACGTTTCCCGATTTCCCGGGACATTTTCGAAGGGATCTCAAATTTGTTAAAACCTACAAATCCGATTTGCTTCAAAAGTCCTTAGTGCACGAACAAAAAAATAAGTTAATTTTATATTAGATACTGTAACTGCCAGGAATCAGAGTTTTATTGGACATCAATTAACAATTTAAGTCTTAAGGATAAATACGAAAAGGTTTTATTGATTTGTGAAAATGAACAAATTCTTCTGAATAATATGTTTTCATAGAAGAGAAAACTTATGAAGAAGTAGGAAATGAATTCATTCTTAACGTTAATTCATTTCCTCAATGTATGTCCTAAACTACATCACGAGTTTTACAAAGATACACGACATTAGATACACTTTTTACATATAAAAGTACTATTTTTGTACAATTTGTACTATTACTTGATTCTGATAAACAGAACCAATGAAGTTTTGTTTTTGGGATGGAATCCTTGCTACAAATGTGTTTTCTCTAGAAAAATACTTAATGTATGCTAGATATAAGATAGTACTACTGATAACTTGTTAGCTATAAGCTTATTTTATATTGTATTAAGGATGTGTTTTCCAAATTTCTCAGGCATAAAACATTTTTAGCAGCAGCTTGGTTTTTGAGTTATCTTGATTAGAAAAATTCCATGCTCTACAACACTACTTGAGAGTCCAACTAAATATACGCAGAATGTGATCCACAGAAAATATTGTGTTTCAAAATAATCATACTTCCTCGTATGTCAGTTAGCCGGAGAAATGTGAGTTTAGTTATTACTGCTGATATGTCAAATATGCTAAAGGGTTTAGCGATAGTTTTCTTATTCAATGTTCGTCAAAATTTCGTAAACTTCTTAAAGAAGTCGATTTCACTTTTGTCAGTGCAAGATAGGGCTTTTTACGAGGGCTACAATTCTGGCCTAATAATGAAAGTGAGAATATTTATCATCAAAAATGGTTTTATTGTTTTTATTATTTATACACTTTTGCATGCGATCAAACCAATTGTCGAAGCACTTCTTCCACTCCGATTGAGACACCTCCAAAACATGGTTTTGAAACGCCTCAACAGCATCACCTGGCGACGAAAATCGTTGACCACGCATTTTTTTCTTGATATGCGGGTATAAAAAGAAACCTTTGAGTGCCAAGTTAGGGCTGTACGGCAGATGACCCATCAATTCGATGTTTTGGCCGGTCAAAAAGGCGCTGGTTTGAGCCGATGTGCGAGAGCTCGCATTGCCATGGTGCACAATGATTCGTCTTCTCTGGTTCGTTTTTCGAATTTCTCCGAAGACTTCAGGCAAACAAATTGTGGTGTTCCACTCAAAATTGACCGTCCTACGTTGCTCAAGCGGAACAATCGCCACATGACCAGTTTTGCCCAAGACACAGGCGACCATTTGCTTCGAAGTGCTTCTTCCACAAACAATTTTCCTTGGATTTGGCTCGTTTTCGAAGACCCACACGGTCGATTGCTGTTTTGTTTCGGGCTCATACGCATAGATCCATGATTCGTCACCTGCGACGTTCTTATAAACGTCTTTTGAAGCACCGCGATCGTATTTTTTCAAAAATTTCTTTGCACCAATCGACACGAGCCTTTTTTTGAGCGATTGCCAAATTGTGCGGGATCCAACGAGAACAAACCTTTTTTACGACCAGGTGTTTACGCAATATCGAATGTATGATGGTGGAAGAAATGCCCAAGGATGCCACTATCTCACGGTATGTCACTTGACGATCTTGCATTATCAGTTCACGCATGGCATCAATGTTCTCTGGCACAACGGCCGTTTTTGGACCACCTTCGTCTTTGGGCGAGCTTCGGCCACGATTGAATTCATTAAAACAGTTTTTCACATAGGATGATATATATACTATAGGATGGTGCTTCATCGCCATACAAAGATTTAAGTTCATCGATGCACCCTTGTCGTGATAATCCACGTCGAAAGTTGTTGAAAATGATCGCACGAAAATGTTCACGAGTTAATTCCATTTTTTTGTCAAATTGATTTTTTCACTGGAAACAACAGAAATGATGGTCGTACGTCAAAACGTTCTGAGTACGTTTATGCTAAAAAATTGTCAAACTTTCCAATGGAAATGTCAGATGCCAGAAATATATATAGCAACCCTCGTAATCACTCATTGGTTATTTAAGGACTTAAAAATCTTATTATAATCTTAGTATAAATACACCTTTATTCTATACTCAAGAAAATAGATTGACTAGAGTTTTATAGTTTGCGTGAATTCCAACAAATGAGCCTAAGTCGAATTTTATTTGTATACACTTTCATTCTATACTGAAGAAATTAGAATGAATAGAGTTTTATATAGTTTGCGTTTATTCCAACAAATGAGCCTTTGTCTAATTTATTTCGGCTTATTTGAAATATTCTCACGTACAGCATTTTAAACAATTATTTTTTGTTCTGCAAACTCATTTTACTTAAACGGATGGTAAATTCCTTAATAGAAAATTTGTAAATGTCTACGTTTATACAAAACTTGTGGTTAGTAAATGGACACTATTAAAGCTTTAATAAACTGTGTACAAAATTTAGCATAGTCCTTGAGTGTGTAATATAACTTTTCATTCACATTTATTAGAAATAACCACAATTTGTTGATTTTCATGAATAAAACTCAACTAAAAGCTCATCCCCACAAATAGAATCGTTCGATCGCACTACTATTTCCAGCAACATTTGTGCTTTTTATCACCAACATACCACTGAATATAGAATTTGTTTGTTTGAAACAAAAATAATTCAAATACCAAACGTTTTTTCAATTAAACGTACAGGAAAACTGATGTTTCTAATTAATTTCGAGTTCGCACGAAACAGTGCTGGCCAACATCAAGCCATGCCACCCACGGTAGCAATATCAGCCTAGTTGATTTAAAACTAAATATAAGGTTGTCATTTCTTTTTTATGACCAGTTAACATATTTCGAATGTAAATATTGACAATCACGCATTTGCTAATGTAATTTGTCGTCAACTTGTTGTAACCGAAACACGTTGGCGTGTAATAAAAGTAACAGCAATTAGGGTACAACTTAATCGTTTTTAAATTAAGAAAATGTAGGTCATTTTTGAAGGGGTTGCGTTTGTTGCCTTTACTACATCTCATTAGGAAATGAATTAGGGCCTTCTCTTGAAGGCGGCAGTTGTGAGACCATATTGAAAGTAAACTGCTGCTTAATGATTGTCAATGTGTTTTCCGAATCAAAAGAATAACCTCTTCTCTATTAATTGGCCTTACTGACTCAATAAGGAAGAATAATCATGATCAGAAAATGTCAATGGTTTTGTCTTTGGATTAGATTAAGATTATACGCAAAGGGTAATTCTCAATAATTCAAATGAGACTTCAGTATATATGACAGCGCATAGAGAAAGGGACCTAAGGGTAAACAAATGTTCGCTTTTTTATGTGGACAACATCTGAGCATCGAATGAGACCAATCCCATGCCCCAAAAGTGTTCCCTCCCAGAGATATGCGCGTTTTATGAAAGTGATGGTACGCCAAAGATACACGAACAAAACTAGTTTTTACCCTTAGGTCCCTTTCTATTTTGCGCGTCACATATAAGTAAGTCGTTTGATTTGTAGTCGAAGCAATCGTTGCCAAAGACTGCTGAAGAAAAACCTTGGCGGGTTAAGAAACAGCTTGTCTGGCAACCATAGCCAATACATTTCACCAATTTTTACGTTGATTCTGAAAAAAACAAGGGTCTAGAACAAAAATAAAAAAAAAATGTTCAATTCATAACGAATTGCATACAAAATTTGGACTTGGGAAAAGTGACTTTAGTATGGTGCTATCAAAATTAACGTGGTAAAAAGCAGTTTTTTCGTGTTAATGGATTCTTCCCGTCTGTTTTGCCTGTCAGGAGTGGTGTCCCTTGTTTGTGCTTTTTATTAATGACTTTTTTAAAAATTAAGGCGATTGGTGTACATCATACTCTTTTGTTGATGCTGTTTAGCTCTGAGATGAGATGCAGATAAATCCAGTATTTGGAGTTTTACAAGCCAAAACTGAATTTGTTTTAACATTATTGGGCGTATAGATGTCCTCCAAAAAGCTTAGTATTATTTCTTTTAACCAAAGACAGGTCGGCAGCACACATACATGGTATTGATAAGTCGCCCACACCCACGGCGAATCGCCGCGTCTACCAGACGGTGATGTGTTTGCTTTACTTCGCTGATTTACTTTTCCTTCCCTCTATGACAAACAACAACAAACCTGATCTTATTAGCTTGTGGAGTAATTCCTCTTTCAACAAAGGCAATACTGTTTTTGTTAGATTTTCCCAATTATTTATTCCCGATAAAATGAATTAGAACAATCGAGACGGTTTTAGTTTTAAGAATTTTCTTTTAATTTAAAATGTTTCTTTTCACATCTTGTCACGTTCAGGGTTAACGCAGGAATAAAAATGAAAATGAAAAACTTGCTCGAACATTTGAAAAATTAGTCAAATAAAAAATTCAAATGAAACAAAAATTCAAATATGAAATCTCCATAGAAACCTACTTTGATCGATGTATTTTTTGCTCAGAAAGTAAAACAGAGAACACAGTAAGAATTACTGTGCCCATACTTTCAGTTTCAACCATACTCTTCTTTCTAGATTTGCAATGCGACTATATAATTCGTTTAACAATTTCGTGACTTTTCCAACTTCCCTCGTAGTTATATGAAATGCAACACTTCTCCCAACAAGTACCATATGTTAATAGACTACTGCCAAATTTCTAGAGAGTTCCGTCATTTAGTTTGTGTTTAACAGCTGTTCAAAACATACAACCTCGTAAATAATGTAAAAAATTAAAAAAAAATGAATTTCCAGTGCTCATTAAACATCATTTTTATCAAGCTTTTCCTTGGTCAATCAGACCAAAGTTTGATAAATACTATGGGTACTCTGCACCAACGATTTCAATGGTAAATAAGTGGTTTACTGACTTTCTTTGTGGTCGCACAAGTACAAATGACACTCAAAGTTCTGGGCGGCTAATTAAAATCAATACAACCGAATTGCGAAAAAAATCCGCGATATAATGTTGACCGATCGAAGAGTAAAAGTACGTGAGATTGTTATGCCATACGCATTTTATATGGCAGTGTGGTTTCGATTTGACATGATCAGTTGGGTTTAATAAAGCTACCTGCAAGATGTCTGCCGCGTTTGCTCTCAATTGACCATAAACGTAATCGTGTGACAACTTGAAAGGATTGTTTGGATTTGTTTAACCGCAATTTGAATGCGTTTTTGCGGCGTTTTGTAACTGTGGATGAAGCATGGACATGGAGCAACAGTCTAAACAATGGGTTTCTCCGGGTGAACTGGCTCCGAAGAAGGGTGACTTTGTCGGCCAATAAGGTTATGACAACTGTTTTCTGGGTTACACGCAGTATAATCCACATCGGTTACTTTCAAAAGGGGAAAACAATAAAAGGCGAATATCATGCCAACATATTGGACCGATTTAAGGAGGCTTTAAAAAACGACCCCATATGGCCATGAAAAAAGTTATGTTTCATCAAGATAATGACCGAGTGCACAGTCTCAATGGCAAAACTGCATGAATTCGGTTACGAACTGGTACCTCATCCGTCATATTCTCCGGATTAAGCCCCTTGTTACTATTTCCAAAACTAAGGAAATGGCTCGATGGGAAATGATTCAGCTCCAAATATGAAATTATTGATCAAACAAATGCCTATTTTATGGACCTTTTAAAATCCTATTTTTTATAAGGGATCCAAAAATTGGAGTAACGGTACTATTGAGCTAATAGAGATTATATTGAAAAATAAATTTTGTTTTTGCAAAAAAAAACACTGAGTTTTATTCGAAAAGTCAATGAATTATTGATCTGCCCTCGTATAACGTGTTTGGGAATAGCGCTAGACAACAAACCCGCAGTATTGCTTCACGTATTAGTTTTACACTTCGTCAACTATGCCACACAAATTAAGTTTTACCTCGATGGGTGGAAAAAAAATTGCATCATGGCTTGATTTTGACAAATATTTCGTAATGCCTTGAGTTACATACAGGAACTACAAAAAGTAAGATGAATATTTATAAAAGTCAGTGCTTCATTGAGTTATGTGCTACTTATATTTTGATAAATCAAATGCTTACATATCGCCATTTGTGAATGACTTTTAAGACTGTTCCTTATACAAAATCAAATCTCGCTAGTTCTTTGTAAATTCGTTTGTCTTTAGTCACTCCATTCGCATCAGACATTTAATAATTCCAAAGGTAACACTGCTAATGGATCGATCATTCCTTGCTTGAGAAGCCATTCTATATAACATTTTGCCAAGCAGTTTCAAAACGTTTATCTTGTCAATTATTATATTTCGTAAAAATTTAATAAAACATTGTCGTTTAAGTACAGGGTAACGTTTTACTTTATATTTTTTCTTGGTTTCTTGATTATCACTTATATGCTGCCATTATTTTTTCTCTATTAAGGGTGATTCGGATAATTTTATTTATACTTTTTATTTTATACTGTAATATTTCTAGTAGTTTATGGGGTTCTATTTAACATTTTGATGAAAGTTGTAATTTAGCTTTAAAAGGCCCCCAAAAAAGGGGCCCACCAAAATGTTACTATTAACTTCATCAATGTCAAAAGTTTGTACAAGCTTATATAAATATTTATTTAATTTATAATAAGCATCCACTGAAAATTACTGGATTAGCATATACTCGTATGTTATTACGAATCAGTTTAAGAATAATTACAATGTAATAGTTTAGTTCCCCTTTTAGAATGTTTACTAAAACATACTGCCGGAACCACGAAACCCAGCCATTTACTTTAGCAACAAGCCTCTAATCTTTAAACTAGATTGTCATTTATTTGGTTAATTTGTATAAGAGGGGTTCAACAGGAAGAACTCATACCCTAAGGGTATGCACCTTAGTCAGAACACGGCTTGTTGCACGCTCTTGTTCAATGTTTTGTCAATATTCTATCATTTGGATGCTTTTCCAACGCATCACGTTCTGTTCCGTAGGTTTGACACACTGGCCAAAAGTTGTTGTAGTTTTTATCTCGCTAAAGTTGGGCTTTGCTATTTCAGTTGAAGCAGAGTACGTATTCCGTGATGACCTTAATCTCTGCTTGGAGATTAACGCCATCATATTACGGCCGGTCGTCGGAAATAATTATTGCTTTAAAAGGCCTTTATATGTGATCGCGCATAGAGAAAGGGACCTAAGGGTAAAAAAAATCAATTTTCATTTTTTTCTTTTTTTGATGTGGACAACATCTGAGCATCGAATGAGACCGATCCCATGCACCAAAAGTGTTCCCTCCCAGAGATATGCGCGTTTTATGAAAGTGAAGTCGACGATTCTAAGCGCACATAGAAAGGGACCTAATCTTTAAAATGGCTCTCCTGAACAAAACTTTTCATCAACTATTGACTTTTTTTTATGTGGACATCTGAGCATCGAATGAGACCGATCCCATGCCCCAAAAGTGTTCCCTCCCAGAGATATGCGCGTTTTATGAAAGTGAAGTCGACGATTCTAAGCGCAAATAGAAAGGGACCTAATCTTTTAAATGGCTCTCCTGAACAAAACTGGTTATTAACCTTAGGTCCCTTTCTGTTTTGCGCGTCACATATGGAACCAATCTCCAGTTTTGTTAGAGTAACAGTGGATGGCCAGTCTATTTAAAATAAGAAACCCATGTGACCAGGACTCTCTGCTGCGAGTCATTTGCGGAATCCGATTTGTAACTCTGTCTATGGTGCGAGGGCTTTAATATTTCCATGATGTGTATTTTATACAAAGGGTGGTCCAACCATAAAGCACGATGCTAATTGTGAGTCACACAATAACGCCCAGTTTTTTGCACAACTTAATTTGACATGTCAATGTTTCAGTGTTTGACAAATTCAACCATGAAAGTGACATAATTGAGCAGCGTGTTAAGATTTTTCAAGCCATTTACGAAAATGGGCGTTCTAATCAAAATACATTTCGTGATTGTATTGGTCAGCATAATCGACCAAATGTGTCCGCAATCGGGAGAATTGTGCGCAAATTTCAGAAAATCAGGTCTGAGGGATATGTGGAAACACCTATGCATGCTTGCACAGTTTGTTCTGTGGAAAACATTGATGTTGTTCGCGATAGTGTGACAGAAGAGCCGCCCACCTCGACTCGTTGTCGTGCCCAACAATTGAACATATTACGAACATCACGAATGTGAATTTTGAATAGATTTGAATTTACACGCTTACAAGGTTCAATTGACTGAAGATCTGAAGCCTTCTGACCATTTCAAGCCTTGTCAATACGCAGAATGGTTGGTAGAACAGACAGAAGTGAATGGTGACTTTACAAAGAAAATCATCTTCAACGACAAGGCACACTTTCTGCCGCATTTTAACAAGCAGAATTGCCGCAGAATTCACAAGTGATTGATGAAAAGCCGAAGCATTCACAAAAAGTGACTGTTTTGTGCAGTTTATGGACTGACGGCGTCACGGGCCGTACTTCTTGGACAATTAGGCCGACCGAGCAGTTACCGTGAATGGAAACGGACTTCTTTTGACCAGAAATTGAGGATATGGACCTGGACGATATGTGGTTCTAACAGGATTGTGCTGCTTGCCACACAGCCAACGAAGCAACGGCTCTTTTGCACAAAAAAATCAATGACCGTCTTATCTCACGTCGAGGCGATGTTAATTGGCCTCCACGATCATGAGATTTGACACCGTTGGACTTTTTTTTTCTTTTGGAGATGTTTAAGAGAAAAAAGTGTACGTCAATAAGCCAAGAACAATTCAAGAGCTAAAGGATGAAATAATTCGGCACATAGCCGACAGCAGGTTTGGGACAGGTTGGTTAGCATATGACCACAGTTGTTTAATTCTCCTGGAAACATAGGATATAATATTTATTGAATGAAAATCTTGGTAAAAATCTAGGTATCGGCACCACAAAAAAAAATTGCCGGCATTTAATAAGTAAAACAGACACACAGAAAATAAATAAGCGTACATAATGTAAAATTCAACACTATCAGACCCTATGAACGAACACAGGCAATTGTTATTAAGTTCATAATATTTATAAAGTTAATAAAAAGCAAAACAAAATTAGCAAATATTTGCCCTCATTATTATTCATTTAGACATTTGTTTAAATTTTCCATTTGTACACATATTTTTATTTTTATTATACTATTTAGTTGGAAACAAATCATATGCTTTACGATTTTTGGCATAATTTTGGAACCACGAGTATGTACGATATGTATGTTTTCGCATTGGAAAACCACATACGCTTTTGTAATATTAATTGTTGCGTTAGCCGATATCTACCAAATATTTCTTTATAGCAGGGACGGACTTATACGGAGTTTCGGTTTTTTTACAATCTGACAACAACAAAAATAAAAATCAAGTAACTGCCTTTTTAAGGCACGCGACATGAAATGAAATTTGATACAAAAAATAGCATTTTTCAAAAACGCATACGTAATATTGGCGAGCCCATTTTAAACAGATATGCTGAATATTATAATTACCGAATACGTCAAGTTCAAGGTGTTATGTGCTGATGTAAGTAGAAATGGCAAAAACTTCTTTTAAACATACACAAATCGAACAAATACAAAGTACTTTGTGCGACTGCTGTTAAGAGAGACAGCAATTGTTATAAATAGCAAAAATTAATTATCGGTTTTGCACAAAGTACGATTATTAAGTTTCGCGTGTTCTCATTGTATTGCAGACATTAAAACCAGTGTTGCAGTAACTTTTACAAATACTATTTAATATTTTAGCTTCTCTTAGTAATAATTTGTAGCATTATTAATCCAGGTTGTCGATCGCATCTACATTTGGAGATGTGTCAAATCCCATACAAACCAGACTTCAGAAGATTCGTTTATGTCAATATATGTGACAGCGCATAGAGAAAGGGACCTAAGGGTAAAAAAATCAATTTTAATTTTTTTTCTTTTTTTGATATGGACAACATCTGAGCATCGAATGAGACCGATTCCATGCCCCAAAAGTATTCCCTCTTAGAGATATGCGCATTTTATGAAAGTGAAGTCGACGATTCTAAGCGCAAATATAAAGGGACCTAATTTTTAAAATGGCTCTCCTGAACAAAACTGGTTTTTAACCTTTGGTCCCTTTCTATTCTGCGAGTCACATATGTATATTACATTTTTATAAGCTATAAGAATAATGTTCTTTTAAAATTTATCGTGCGAACTAGGCTAACATGGCTTTAACGACGTGGCCATAATGGGGCTTAAGAAATTAATAGGAGTATGAGTATATAGAGACTTAACCGCGAAAAGACGTAGGCGCGAAAAAGAAAATGTACAGGAGGTTTTTTTGATTTTGGTATATTTTTGTAAATATTATTATTTAAGCTTAAGAGCGCTGTGCAATTTTAGCGCTTACGTCTTATTCGCACTAAGAAGGGCTCGCTATGTTGACTAACTTTTAGGTTAAAATGTTAAATTTTCTTTATTAAAATTCCCCCGCGCATATCCAACACACTTTTTATAAAAACTTTAAGGGTTTTTTATAACGTTTTGAAAGTGTGGCCTTAGGGTGGTTCAAATTGGATTATTCCGCTTTTTAAATAAAACACGATTAATATAGGCTCCAAATAAAGGTCGCTCACGATTTTAGGCCTTGCTTCTCTAAAGGTCACATATGATATCTGATCTAATAAACTCTAGTAAAAATTTACTCTAAATGCAGATATTTTCAAAAAGCCCTATTACTAGGTTTGCTATTTATATTTTGGGTCCTGACAATACTAGTCTTTCCAGATGCAAACTGGAACTTCCATTGGAAACTTAGACATTTTTTAGCAAAACTTTACTTAGAACGTACCAAGAGTTCAGTCTCGGACGCCGTTCGGATGAATTTCCTGAAGGACGTCCAACTACGGTCACTTTGTCAGAAACTATCAATGATGTGCGTGAACTGATTAAGCAAGACCGGCATGTGACACACCGTGAGATTGAGGCGTCCTTGGGCATTAGTATGACAAGCATCAATAAGGTATTGCATATTCATTTGGCCGTGAAAAAAATGTGTTCTCGTTGGATCCCACAAAATTTGACGAATGCTCAAAAAAAGGCTCGTATAGATTGGTGCAAAGAGATGTTGAAAAAGTATAACTGCGGTAGCTCAAAGGAAGTGTATAACATTGTCACAGGTTACGAATCATGGATCTATGCATATGAACCCGAAACAAAACAGCAATCGACTGTATGGGTCTTTTAAGACGAGCCAAATCCAACAAAAGTTTGCGTGTAAGAAGTACATCGAAGCAAATGATTGCGTTTTATTTTCGGTATAACCGGCCATGTTGGTACAGTGCCTTTAGTGGAACGTTGGACGATCTATTCTGAGTGGCATACAGCCATCTGTTTGCCAACAGTGTTCGAAAAAATGAGGAAAGATAATAAGATAAGACGGATCATTTTCCATCACGACAATGCGAGCTCTCACACATAAGCTGAAACGATGAGCTATTTGACCACTCAAGATGCCGAATTGATGGGCCATCCACCGTACAGCCCTGATTTGGCACCTAATGACTTCTTTCAAAAATCATGTTTTGGTGGTGTCTCAATCGGAGTGGAAAAAGTGCTTCGAAAATTGGTTTGTTCGCATTCAAAAGTGTATTGATCTTAAAAAGGAATATTTTGAAAAACAATAAAACCATTTCCAATGATAAATTGTTGTTATTGCCGGACCCGTAATGAAAATAGCAACCCTCGTATAAGCACCCCTTTCGATTTGAGATTCTGCCGGCTTAACATATAAAGTCCGATCGTAAGCATGTTATGAGACATTTTAAAAATGTTTGATGACGCTTAGCAAAATCAACACTCCGTTCATTGTTATTGCTTCATACAAAAGTGATTAGGCCCCACACACAGTTCTTTCGCGCGAAGTTTTCTTGCATGCAAGATTAGAAATGGGTATCATATAGTCAGCCCCGGCAGTAGCATTTTTTACTTTTTTTTTGTATTGAAAACGTGACATCGTTACAAAATCGGACTCTAACTTTTGATGATCAACCGAAGTAACCAAAAAAAAAACCGATAAAGATAATCTTTATTACTATACAAAAGAACAATTATTTACATATCTACAAATATTGGCCGTATCTGAATCATGACAAGGCCGGCCTATTCTAAGGTCCCAATATTTAATAACGCATTCATTATTTCAAGTGGTATTTAACGAATGATCCAACTAATTTTGGATTTCATATCATAAATTATAGCTGGCTTGGCTTATCGTTGTAGACTTTAGAGGACTTTTTCCGCCCCTAAGAGAAAAAGTTGCAGGTGACATACAAATGACATTAAAATAAACTAAAATGCCATGGGTATAAAGCGTCACCGTCTTATGGCATCAAATATAGTTGAGCTTACTAACACTAATGTTTTTAAGATGAATTTATTGAGTGGAATGGTAAAATATATACACTTAGAAAAGGCGCGATTACAAGTTGTGCAATTAGCGTATGATAGTAATCAGAAAGGGGGATGTTACTAAAACAGGGTTTACTATACTTATACATGTCTACAATGTACGGCGCTTTATAAGTGCAATTTGCGCTATATCAATAGCCTACTCACAACTAATAAAATATATGAAATGTACTGTAATCACGCCATTAACCACTTATTAAAGCGAAATTGGCATTTATCTTTGTCTAAAGATTGAAAGGGAGGCGATTCGCACGGTTAGGGTTTGGATACCAGGAAGCGCTGGGAAAAAAAACTGCGGGGAATTTTAGCTGATTTTTCACTTCCTGATTACCGGAAATTTTTGTCTTTTTGTTTTCGGACCGTTAAGTCTATAGGGTTTCAAAAGTGGTACAAGAAATATTTTACATCTTCGATCTTTACAATACTCGTATCTATACCACTTACTACATCAGTTCGAAAAACAACTTTTTTGACTAAGTGCATTTTCATTTTAGCAAAACTTCCGCATTTGGAATTGGAATACCAACACGTGATCATTGTAAAGGCAATTCGTTTTCAGAAAGTGGAGAAGTGGCCTCATTGGATCTTTTATTCTTTGCAAATGCTGCTGGAAACGATATTGTGTTAAACGTTAAGCGCTACAGAGGCATGATAAACCATTTATTGTAGCCGTATATTGAAGACATGGACAAGATTATTGGTTTCAGCAGGATGGCGGGCCATACCACAACCCCCACCCCCATCGTTGTTTTGCGAGCCAAATTAGGTAATCGTGTTATAAGTCGCCTGTCTTCGAAGTCAATTTGCAGCATCGCATTTTGACGCCATTAGACTTTTTGAGGGATACACTGACGAGCGTCTCTCAATCCCACGACGGACGGTTCTATGCACCGGATACACCCGAGGCAGCTATACTTCGACCAAAGTTAGTCACCCCGGTACTGTGTGCCGCAACAACAACAACAACATCCGTCTCATAAATCTCGTGTGAACCTAGAATGGTTAAAAACCAAGTTCCACACTTCATTAAGTCCACTTAATTGCTTTTAAAATCGCCAGATGCAATTCCGATGGACAAATCCATCTTGGCAGTTTTGGAGAGAAGGTTAAGTAATAAAAAAAAATGTCAGCATGGATGCGCTAAAGAAAGTCATTAAACGGGAATCGGCCATAATATCGCAAGATCATATGCGGGCAGTATGCAACTCACTTTTTAACCGTTTGAAGGCGCAAGGTGACCGCTTCGAGTTAAAGTAAATGAGTTCTAAAATTTTGATTATTTCAACACATTTTGTAATTTTAATTAAAAAAATAGTTTTACCCAAAAAAATGTAGTCGTTTGAACAGGTTATACTTCAATTGCCTTTTCCTGTGTTTTGTTGATAGTCGAAAAATTCCAAGACAGCCTGGCTAGTGTCCGTCCGTGTATATTTAAAAAGCACGTTAAAAGTCAAATTAATTAAGCTAGGGCATGATGATGGTCATTAGCAGTTTGGGTTTGTTAATGGGAGTTGGATCACGCACAATTTGACAATCGCACAAAGGCTCGTGAGGATTGGTGCAAAGAAATTTTGAAATAAATACGATCGCGGAGCTTTAAAAGGCGTTTAAAGGATTATCACAGGTGACGAATCGTGGATCTATGCACATGAGCCGGAAACAAAGCAGCAATCGACCGTGTGGGTCTTCCTTGACCATTTTTGTGTGTGTCGGAATTCGAATGGTCGCACCGCCAACTTCAAAACAAAACTAAAATTCATTTTACTTTCGTTGTATAGTCTTACCGAATTTATAAAAAAAAACGTAAGAGATTTCTCATAATTTCAAATGCGTGATGAGCAACTATCAGTGATTCTCAAATAATAATTTGAAGGTCTGCTATGTCAACAATGTGTGGGATGCGATGCGTTGATGTTAGTTGGCATTAAAAGTAAATTATGGCCTTAGAAAGGTTATGAGAACATTGTTATTGGGTTTGGGATTTGCAAAACCGGATAAGCTTTCTAAATAATTGGAAGCTTAAAATAATTCTTGTAGAATAGTAAAAGCAACCCCTTATTGAATGTGATGTGGCTCGGATGTGCTGGACCGATCTCTGCTAATAGATAAGCTGCATTATATTTCATTGCCAGAGATCAAACGTCAAAACTTATCAAATATTCAAGTTTTGAATAGTCAAAAGAACATAGTTTCAAGAACTTTTCAAGAACCCAAGGACTTCTTTTTATTAACGCACATCAAGAACAAAATGCGCGGTCAATGATTTTCATCGCCAGAAGACGCTGTTGAAGCGTTCAAAAACTATGTTTTGGAGGTGTCTCAATCGGAGTGGAAAAAGCGCTTCGACAATTGGTTTGAGCGCATGCAAAAGTGTGTACTAAATCATGCTGGCGAATACTTTGAAAAACAATAAAACCATTTTGATGATAATTATTTGCATATTCGAATTGTCAATATTACGCCAGAAATATATATAGCAGCCCTCGTAATCATCTTCAGCGATGAAGCTCATTTCTGGCTGAGTGGTTTATTGGACAGCACCAATCCCACATGTTCTTCAAGAGGCACAATTGTATCTCCAAAAAAATACTGTATAGAGTGGTTTTCATGCCGAAGGTGTGATTGGGACGTTCTTTTTTCGTCGATGAAAGCAATCGTCATGTTACCGTCAACGGAGAACGCTATCGTGCCATGTTAGAAAATTATATTTGACCAGAATTGGATGAGCTTGACTTCGCCGAATTGTGTGGTTTCAACAAGACGGTACTACCAGCCTCACAGCACGCATTACAGGCTATTTACTGAAAGGCAAATTCGGTGAACGTGTTATATCGATAAATGGTCCAGTCGAATGGCCACCTCGTTCATGCGATTTAACGCAATTGGATTTCTTTTTATGGGGCCACATCAAGTCTTTGGGCTATGTCAACAAGCCAACAACTTTAGACGAGCTCAGAGACAACACCCAACGCGAAATTGCCAACGTTCCGGTCGAGTGTTAGAATGTTGGGTTTAAAGAAGAGAAGAGACTAAGAGATCCAATGTTGGGGTATCTTTTGTGACAAACCTTGTCCTCTTAAACCGTCCACAATTTGTAATCCAATGGGTTCAAATCTGGACTGCCCGAGGGCCATTCTTCAGAGAAAATGAACGCTGGCAAATTGTTTCGAAGCCAGGCCTGGGACGTTTAGCCTTATGGGCCGGCGCAGAATCCTGCAGGAATGTCCATGGCAGTTTTTGGAACAGGGAATTTTTAAGAGGCTTCACAACAGCTTCCAAAATGGTTTCTTGATAAACTTTGGCCGATGTTTTGACTCCTTGTTCGCAGAAATGTAGGTCAGTGACCCCATCGTAAGAGACACCCCACTAAACCATGACTGAAGCTGGGTGATGACCCTTTTCCACCCTTGGGGGATCAGTTCAGATGCTTCCTTAAATGACCGCGCATACACTCCATCATTTTGCTTGTTAAATTTTTCCTGAACGGTAAAAAAATTTTCTGTGCAAGTTATCTGCGTGCTTCACCTAAAGACGTTTGCATTTTTTCAATCCTATTTTCTATGTAGGTCAGTGACCCCATCGTAAGAGACACCCCACTAAACCATGACTGAAGCTGGGTGATGACCCTTTTCCACCCTTGGGGGATCAGTTCGATGCTTCCTTAAATGACCGCGTCATTTTGCTTGTTAAATATTTCCTGAACGGTAAAAAAATTTTCTGTGCAAGTTATCTGCGTGCTTCACCTAAAGACGTTTGCATTTTTTCAATCCTATTTTCTTTACAGCTGCAGTCAATAAATGGCCGGTACGTCGTTTGAAAGCCCCAAGTCCCAAGATTTTTTTAATGATTCGATTCGTGGACTTTTTCGTGATATTCATCTCACGGGCCATGATTTTCTGTATTCGGAGCGGATTTCTGTAAATTCTTAATTTAACGGCTGTGTGCGGTGTTCGAACAGAGCGTGGGCGGCCCGACCGGTGGCGATTTTTTACATCTCCAGTCTCCTCAAACAGTTTTATGCATCGGTAGACGAACATGTGGCTAATCCCTAGTGGCCGGAGCGTTTTGAAAATATCGCTTTTTTCATTTCACACTTGAAAAGCGCTATTACAGCGATATGGTTCTCATTATCTGACCATTCCTTGACGAAAGTTGAAACAATTGTTTAGCTAGTTTGTTTTATTTCGGTCTGTTGCTTTTACACATTGAACAGGGATTAACCGGCTCAAGACATTTTGCTTTTATATTTAAATAAAAGACAAGTTTTTGACAAAATGGCAAAGTGACATTGATTTTCGTGGCTGCACACTACTTTTATCATGATTTCGGGTTCGTGACAACCCTCTTCAGAAAGCCTTGCTGCAATTGTTGAAAGTAAAACCGAACTCTATAAGGCCAGGCTCTCCGAAAACGAAACAATTTTAAAATACCGTTACAGACTAACGCTATTGAGGTCAGTTTTCAAAACCCATATGACATTAAGGGGGTATGTTCAGTTCAACTATTGAAATGGGTGTGTTCAATGTTGTAACAATATTTATGTCCCTACTAAGTACATTTTACTTGTTTTTTAAAATAGTAAAAGAAACACTGATTTGGGACACCTTTTATAAGGCGTATATTAATGTCTATTGTATTCATAAATAGGCCTATTTTCATGTCTCTTTAGTTATGGCCTCTGACTTTCCACAACTGGATGTCTTTGCCTCTAGGTTTATCAGCACGATAGTTGTGTGTTATAAATAAAATAAATTAGGTACTTGTATGGCTTAAGGGCTATTCCCTTCTTATCTCCTTCTACACCTAAGGGCATAGGAATCCAAAATTACGGATATACTCGTAAAACGAACATATCAGCAACAGACAGCAAAGTAGAGTAGACGACGCGTGTTAAGAAAACAAAACGAAATGAAAGAATGATCAATTTCCTCGCGACACCTAACGTTCAAAGTTCAAAGCAGCAGTGTTGATAACAAGCACAAGCGAAATATGGGCATACACGTATTCAAATGGGCGACATTGCTTTTAAATTTATAAAAATGTAATTTATAATAAAATTTCAACTTGTTTCCGTCTTTAAATAAAAACAAATAATGCGACTTTATGCATGAACAGGAATTAATCATAATAGGAAGATCATAGGGCACTATATATTGCCATTTTAGACAATATACAATATTGGAGGACCGCTTAGATCTTAAAGAATTAACAAAAAGCAAATATCCTCATCGATTTGTGGTGATCCCAAAAATATTTTTTTAAGTTTGAGACAGTAAAATCAGATACCTCCTATATGTGTGTATTTAACATATTGCTATAATCACACGTCCATTTTTTTGCCAAATCATTATGATGAATGAAAAATATATTTGTTAAAGATAACAAAAAAGATTAAAATTGAGACGTTAAATGAGCCCCCTCAACACTTAATTGCACTAACTGAATACAATCTGCTGGAATTTTAATCGCAATCTATTCTTCATCTATGCTCCCCAGCAGACGTTCAATTTTTGGAGAAACTTTGTACAATTTTTAACAAAATAAGTCATGGCTTTCAAATAAAATTAACTGCGCAATATTTCTTGTTAGGTTTTTGGTCAATTCTTTTCACACAATTCTAACTACTTGTTTTTTTTTTGTTCCACACTAACTAAACTACTTACCTCATTAAGGAAAGCGGTCACGTCATACACGTTGTTGTGAATGACAAACCAATTTTTTTCTTTGCTGTTGTTTTTGGCCACTTCGGCGCGGGTGTAGTATTTTACATTTTCTTCCGATGACATGTTTGTACGGTTTGTTCTTTTATTTATTATTTAAAGTAAGTGTTGTTTAAGTTAATTATGTGTTCTTGAATGTTCTTTTGTTAATTATAATACAATATTTGTATTAGCAGCTTAGCTTTGTGCCTTAATACGCTACACCTCCGTCTCACTGGCAATACTCGAATGTATGTGTTTCCTTTTCTATTTTTCTAATTGCTCGTACGTGTTCGTGTCAAAAATATGTAAAATCGAACAGAGTTGTCAACATATGGGAAATTCATCGACTACTTGTTTTCCGAATGAAAAGTGCAACACTGGCTTAAGTGCTGCAAAGCAGCACGATTTATCACCATTTTCGCGATTTTTAAACTAATATTTTACCTGCTTTATAGTAGAAACACAACATTGCGGCTGCGGTGGCGGTTGTCAAATTTATATAGAAAATTGAGAGTAGAAACACAACATTGCGGCTGCGGTAGCGGTTGTCAAATATATATGAAAAATTGAGAGGCAAAACCGCACTAAAAAACCGCTCTGAATTAAATCTATTTCTATTTTCTCTGCGGTTTTTCTTGCTCTCTCAATTTTTGCTACTGCCTCTCTCTATGTGTTGCCATATTTTCATGTTTTTGTAAACAAAAAACGCATGGGATAATGGTTTTTGTGCATATTTGTAGTAAGAAGAAAAAATCATAAATTTTAAAAATATTTGCAGGAAAGCCAAAGTCAAAAAACCATGGCAAAATACAAGAAAATTATAATAAAAGAAAAAGAATTTGATTGTTCATGCAATTAACAATTAAACTATTCAAACCAGTTCTTGTTTGTTTGCAGTGATCTTTCAAAATCACTCAAGGCCAAATAATAAATAAAAACAGATGTGAAATGACAACAAAAACTATCGCCGCACCCGTCGTCATTTAATTCACATTCTCTTGCCGCCCATGATTCCGTCGCCGCAGCCGCAGTGTTCTGTTTCTACTCTTAAGCAGACCACAGACGGCATACAAGCACGAACGATCAGCTTGCATGCTGATTACCACACACGACAAACCGATTGGAAATGCTTCATTTTCATTCTTTCTTGCGTGGTAAACATGTGCGATGCAATTGCGCTGATAGCAATTCAAACAAATGGGGAAAATTTTAAATTTTTTAAAAACCTACGATTTACTTGACAACTATGCCACACACGAGGAAAATATCTTCAAATTCAAATAGATCGTTCATGCATGTTTGCCGTCTGTGGCCTACCGTCAAGGTTTCTAATTTTTCAAAAAATATGGACCGATAACTTTATCAACCATAACACCGCACCAAACATTACATCTGGAGGGGTGTAATTAAAAGTTCCTAATAATGTTATTATTGAGTGCTGTTCTGGTATTAAAATGACGACGATAATTTCGTTGAGTTGAAATAGACTTCTTGCCAAAAGAATAATAAAAAACTATATAACCTGCAAAAGAGAAAACAATTATATTACATTAAGTCTTATTTGGACCACCCATTAGTAATAAATTGCTTTTCAAATTGATGTTATAATATGTTCGCTTTTCCGTTGGTCAACACTGCTTTAGAATTTTAAGTTTTTTGTATAGACATTTTTGGGGGAAAATGATGACGATATTTTCAAAGTCTTTGTAATGTCTGGTTTTCACACGGTTAGTATCTTCCAGTAACTTAAACTTTATCCCTACAAAAAAGTAAAAACACCGACACAATATGCAACACAAAACATTAATTGGCTTTTATTAGAATTAAATGTATGTATTATTGATGTTAGTCAAATGTAATCAAAACAAAATCAGAGCACGAACCGACACTATCGACGGTTGCTTAAAAGTGTATTGTCGTCATAATTGTCTGGACGCCAAAGTCACACGGACAATTTTTCCCTTTTTTGACAACCAATACATCTCAATTGTCTTCATTATGAAACACACGTGTTTGTGTGAACACGTCTTTCTAAAAATTGATTACCAACTAATATTTTCCCTTTGTGAACGTAAATACAATGCCGTTAACGCTAGCGTGTTTGGTTGTGCTTAGCCTCTGTATAATGAGAAAAAGTCAAATTGTTGAAATTGAAGCTGTCAACATTGTATTTGGTGGTATATGGAAAAGTCGTGTTCAGTAAGCATAGAGAGACAGGGTGATTAAAGCATTGATTTATGTTAGAAAAACGACAATCACCAGGTCTTTGTTCAGTAATTTATTTCATGACATTTTACGTTATTTTCAAATATTTATTGAGAATAAATAAAAAAAACTGGGTGGTGTAGAATTTGTCATATTGGTTTTCCATACTTTGTTGAGAAATGTTTAAGAATTTAAAATATAGCAAGTATAAAAATTATTATAAAAGTATTTATTGCCCCATTTATCGCGACTAATACTCCGGTGCTACTAAAGGGTGATTAAATTTTAGGGCCGATGTTGAATGTGAACCACACCTAAACGTCAAGTTTTTTTCTGCATTTCATTTGATATTTCTCAATTTCAGACTAACTCAATTTGAACCATGGAAAGATACACAAGCGAGCAAAGCGTTAAAGTTATTCAGGCTATTATGAAAATGAAAATCAATTTTCGAAGAAAATCATCTTTAGTTATAAGGCACATTTTCACCTCAGTGGATTTGTCAATAAGCAGAATTGCAGCATTTGCCCGAATGATAATCCAAGAGTTATTGTCGAAAAGACATCGTACTCTCAAGAGTGACTGTTTGGTGCGGTTTATGCGCTGACGGCATCATCGGGCCGTATTTTTTTCCAAAATGAGGCCGATCAGGCAGTTACTGTGAATGGTGTTCGCTATCATGAGATGATAACGAACTTTTTATGGCCCGAATTGGAAGATATGGATGTGGACGATACGTGGTTTCAGCAAGACGGTGCAATGTGCTACACCGCTAACGAAACAATGGGTCTTTTGTGCGACAAATCAACATCGGCCCTTAAAATTTAACGACCTTTTATATTGTTTGTAACTCAGCCAGTATGTTTTATCTAGACTTGTTAATGACAACATTAAGGACCAAGCCGAAACTTCATTTATTTTATTTTTGTGCACATTTATTCGGTCTTTTATAATTATTACGAGTTGGACAGTTTTTATACTGGTTCGAGACCTTTGTTGTCTCTTTATCAAAATCAACGTAAAAATTGGTAAAATGTATTGGCTATGGGCGCCAGGCAAACTGTACAGCAGTTTCTAAACCCGCAAAGTTTTTCTATCAGCAGCCATTTGGCAACGATTTAATGTTTACTTTGATTTGTAATAAATGAGTCAAAACGTTCTGCAACAATGGCTTTTTAAGGTATTAAATAAGTCCAAACAAACTGTACCCTTTTAAATCACTGCTTGCCACGAAAAAAACATGATTTGTTTAGCAATTACTGAAAAATAATTTTTAACGAGGTACTTTTAGTTCCTTAAAAGGAAAATTTCACCCTAGGCCAATTTCGCCCATTTACAATCCCAACCCGTTTATGACCATAACCTTTCATCATGCAAAATTTCAGGATCCTAGAAGCAGGATGGTGCGACTTGTCACACAGCCAAAAAACAATGGCTCTTTTGAGCAAGAAATTCAATGGCCGTGTTATCTTACGTCGTGACTGGCCTTGTCGATCACTTGGTTTGACTTCTTTCATTAGGATATTTAAAATAAAAGTGTTCGTCAATAAGCCAAAAACAATTCAAGAGCTAAAGGATAAGATAATTCTGCTCATTAACGGCATTGAACCTCCATTATGTCTTAGAGTCATTGAAACAGTAGACCATCCGGATAGAGGTATGTCATCATAGCCGCGGCTAGCATTTGGCCGATATTGTGCTTCACACATAATTGCCATGGATCCTTCTGTCATAATAAAAAATATGAAGATAATTCTTTGAAAACTTTTTGTTTTATTTACAATTAACATCGTGCTTTTTTGTTTAGCTCGTTTGTTTGTTTCGGTCTTTTGCTTGAACCGGCTCGCAGGGATTAACCGGGTCGACCCCTCTTGCATCTACATTTTAATTGAAGACAATTTTTTAACAAAATCGCAAAGTGATATTGATTTTCGTGGCTGCTCACCGCTTTTATCGCGATTTCGGATCCGTGACGACCTTTATCAGAAGCGACCTTTATCAAACTGAACTCTCTAAGACCAAACGTATGAAAATTACTGTTGTAAATCTCATTTTTAAAATATTTTTTAACAAATTGCAAATTGTCTGGCGCCATCTGACATTTCCATTGGAAAGTTTGACATTTTAAGCATAAACGTACTCAGAACGTTTTGACGTACGACCATCATTTGTGTTGTTTACAGTGACTTGAAAAAATCAATTTGGCAAAGAAATGGAATTGACTCGTTAACATTTTCGTCCGATAATTTTTCACAACTATCGACGTGGATTATCACGACGAGAGTGCATCGATGAACTTAAATCTTTGTATGGCGATGAATCACTATCCTACAGCACTGCGAAAAACTGGTTTAATGAACTCAATCGTGGCCGACGCTCGCTCAATGACGAAGGTCGTGAAGGTCGTCCAAAAACGGCCGTTGTGCCAGAGAACATTGATGCCGTGCGTGAACTGATAATGCAAGATCGTCATGTGACATACCGTGAGATAGAAGCATCCTTGGGTATGTCTTCCACCAGCATACATTCGATATTGCATGAACACCTGGCCGTAAAAAAGGGTTCTCGTTGTTCCCGCACAATTTGACAATCCCTCAAAATAAGGCTCGTGTCGATTAGTGCAAAGAAATTTAAAAAAAAAATACGATCGCGTTGCTTCAGAGGACGTTTATAGGATTGACACAGGTGACGAATCGTGGATCTATGCGTATGAGTCCAAAACAAAACAGCAATCGACCGTGTCGGTCTTCGAAGGCGAGCCAAATCCAACGAAAGTTGTTAGAGGAAGAAGCACTCCGAAGCAAATGGTCGCCTGTTTCTTCGGCAAAACTGGTCATGTGGCGACTGTTTCGCTTGAGCAACGTAGGACGGTCAATTCTTAGTGGTACACCACAATTTGTTTGCCTGAAGTCTTTGGAGGAATTTGAAAAACGAACAAAAGAAGACGAATCATTGAGCACCGTGATAATGCGAGCTCTCACACGTCGGCAAAACCAGCGACTTTTTGACCGGCCAAAACGTCGAATTGATGGATCATCCGCCGTACAGTCCAGACTTTGCACTCAATGACTTCTTTTTATTCCCGCACATCAAGAAAGACCTAAGGGTAAAAAATCAATTTTCAATTTCTTTTTCTTCTTTTTTTGATGTGGACAACATCTGAGCATCGAATGAGATCGATCTCATGCCCCAAAAGTGTTCCCTCCCAGAGCGCGTTTTATGAAAGTGAAGTCGACGATTCTAAGCGCAAATAGAAAGGGACCTAATCTTTAAAATGGCTCTCCCGAACAAAACTTTTCGTCCACTTTTCACTTTTTTTTTTGATGTGGACAACATCTGAGCATCGAATGAGGCCGATCCCATGCCCGAAAAGTGTTCCCTCCCAGAGATATGCGCGTTTTATGAAAGTGAAGACGACGATTCTACGCGCAAATAGAAAGGGATCTAATCTTTAAAATGGACCTCATCACCTGAACAAAACTGGTGTTTAGTCTTAGGTCCCTTTCTATTTTGCGCGTCACATATGTAGATCTTTCTTACAACGTATTGTAATACTGCATTTTCATTAGGCCATTTATTCTCGTTTTCGCTCGAAACTTTTCAAAACGTCTCAACCAATTTTCACACAATTTGTGGTCGTTTTCATTATCGTTTTGGTTTTCGTTTGACAGTCCATTATTGTTTACAAACAAAGAACAACGTGGTGACTATTAAAATACTGAAATACATATTTTTCTTAAACAAATGGATAAATTAAATTATGTTTTTTTTTTTAGCACGCTTATTTTTACTTTTACTTCATAAAATATCTGTTTTACCAAATATGTTTGACGATTGATTAAAAATGTCTGTCTTGAGATGACAAACCAACGATAAAAAAACGATTATTTGGAGATGACACACATTATTTAAGGTAACATCGCCTGTGCGAAACGTTTTCGTCCCTCTTTCGTACAAAAACAAGTCAAAGTGAGACGTTTTCATCACTTGAATATTGTATGGAAACGTCTCATTTTGACTTGTTTTGGCCAAACTTTTGAAAACACTTCAAAAGTGCCTAGTGAAAAAAGAGCATAAAAAGAGTTTAGTTGGAGCTGCCCAACTGTTTTGCCGTGCATTTAAACATTTTTAGCTCGTTTATATATTTCGGTCTTTTGCTTTAACACATTGAACAGCGATTAAACGTGCGTTTCAGTTGGACTAACTACACTTTACTCTATTAAATCCACCCACATTGATTTGGGGGGGGGGGGGGGAGTCAGTTAGACAACGGAAATAAGATGGCAACATGCAAGTTACAAATCATTTTCCAACCACTGTGCAATAAACAACTACAACATTTTATCACAATTTTCGTTTTGTTTATGCCATTCTTAGTTACCTTCCTTTATTGAGTGAGTGTGTTTGTGTGTGTGTCACTTTTTGACAAGCATGCGCGTTAATTACCGCTATACGACATTCCATTTACATGTTCGTGACTGTTTGTTTTGCATGCATTCTCTTTTGATACGTTCATTCCAGTGGTGGTTTTTTTTCGCTTGTAGTAATAGATATCTTCGGTTGTCTTGTTCGTTTCGTTTTTAGTCCTTTTTACCAAAGGATATTTCAAAGTCAAACACAATTTCACCTTTTGCGTGTTTCTTTCACACACACACGCTCTCAAACAGGCTAAAACGCACATTTATTTCCAAACGATTTTAGGCAAAACTTAACTTGGTCAATTGGATGTACGCGTACAAAACAAAACAAGACGATTTTCTAAAATTTTGTAGTACAAGAATAACGCCGAGATCAACAACACTTGTGTAAAAAAGAACAAAAGAAAACTTCATTAAAAAATACATATTTTTTACGGTAAGTGAAAATCGTAGCAGTAGAGGAGCGTGATGAGACCCACAATAGTGACTAATTAAAAAATGTTATGCAATTTTAAGTCGTAGTAAGCCACTAATTTTATGGTTTAATTTGCTGGAATATAAAAAATCGGGCGTAGATTTATGTTACAACGGTGAGATTAAGTCCTCCTCTCCACGTATGGATCGGAAGACGTGTGTTAAGTAAATTCCGTTTTTTAATGTCTCCATCTTTCGAGTGAAATTCAAGATTTACACACAAGAAAAGTGGCAATAATTTGTAAGTACCTGTGCATTTCTATACACCAGGCAGTGTTGTGTGTTATTCGTACAGAAAAATCCTTCCTAAGTGATGCCTTTGTTTCAGTCTGCCTTTTTTGGTGTGTATATTTTTTTATAAGTTAAAAGTTATGTATTTTAAAGTCAAAATAAAGTGTCAACAAGATCAGACTTTAAAAATATATTCTATTAATTTATAAGTATAACGAAGTGGACGTATACAAGAAGACAGGCAGAAACAAAAAAAGAAATACTGCTCTGTTTTTTGAACTTCCGGCAGTCTGGACACCAACGAAAATAATGTTGAAAAATTAAGAAAACGTCAATGCCTCATACGTATTTGCAGAATTAAAATCCACATCCACCGAATTTCGTGTCGAAATGCATAACAAATTTAAAAGAAATTGACGGCCTAAATCTAGCTCTTATGTGCGAATACCGTTTATGACATTTTTAAAGCAGTGCCGGCATGGAAAATCTCTGCAAAATATTGCCTGTATATCTTGGGCACTTATTTCAACAGACTACAGGAAGCTAAAAATAATAATCTCACCGATTTAATTTACTTTTTTAAGCAAAAAAAAGGATAAAAGCGGACACACCAGTCTACTTGCCATATACTAATCTAAAATTAAGCAATCAATTTCTAATACAACTGAAACAAATTATTATTTAGACAATAGGGACTCAATTAAGAATCTGTTGTTGTTGTACTTAAAATATTGTAAGTAAAATTACCAAAAACTCAAAGTATCACTTGCATTCTTTTCCCAAATCATTATTATGTATTTTAGGCGTATACCTTTTTATCTTTGGGACCAGGGGAATTTTTTCAAAAGGAATTTTTGTATACCCTCCAAAGTAATTCGTTATGATACAGGCCGGTATTTTTTTCACTTTAATTACTACTTTTATATGATAATTTTTTCTAATGTGTGCAGACGACGTGAGTACAAATTCCAGATCTCCCTGTTTATGCGACGTTAAGCACTTTTAATAAATCGTTTGCCCTTTTTAAATGACTTATAGAATTTTCTTTGGTGTGCTAGCTAATAAGGTTTAGCAATTTATTACGCTGTCCGACATAAAACACTTAAACCGGACGGTATACGTCTGAAGCAGGGTGTCAAGTGGAGTAAAACTGTATTTCGAGTTCTTCATTAAGTCATCAAGTTTCTTTTTTAAAAGAATTTAAGGAGATAACATTTTTGATCAAATATTTTAAAATGCTTCTGTTTGTCCTACGATTATCAAATTTATCACTGCAAAGAAAAAATAATGCAAATAATATATCTTTCAATATCCTTCGAAATTTCAATCCAAATTTGGACATTTGGGTACCCAAAATTTAGCTACGATCCCAAATATAGGTTAAATTTTTTTTGGACGAGGTAAGAGTCGGACGGATATATAGGTTGATCCATCTAGAGGTATTTTTTCAGAACAAAAAATATATAAAAATTCAAATCAAGTGTGGAATCTTTATTGGTAATTTGAAAGGACATTATGGCATTTATTTTTTGAATATAATTTCCTTCAAATGTTGGCCGCTACTACGCCTCAGGGTTTCCATTCTGAGGGTCCAATTTTGGATGACTCGTTCGAGCATTTCGACCGGTATGGCTTTAATGATACGCGTAATGTTGGCTTCCGAAACCTGAATCGTAGCTGGTTTGTCAGCAAAGACTTTGGACTTAACGTAACCCCAAAGAAAAATGTCTAAAGGTGTGATATCACTCGATCTAGGCGGCCAACTCACCTGTCCAAAACGTGAAATTAGCTGCTTTTCGAAATTACCTCTCAATATATCCATTGTTTGTATGGCAAGTAGCATCGTTCTGTTGAAACCAAATACCGTCAAGATTACGGGCCTCAATTTCAGGTAGCAAAAAGTCCGATATTAAGGCGCGTTAGATAGACCATTCACGGTTACGTCCCGGCCATCATTATTTAAAAAAAAAAATTAAAAACTGCACCTAACCATGGTTTTCTGTGCACGCAGAGAAAAGATATGGTTACACTATGGTCACCGCAACAATAATATGTTCTCTACAATAAAAGCATGTTCGTCTCAACCATAGTATTATTTTTTGAGTTTCATTTTGACAATAGTATGATTGCGACAATATTGCTATTGTTGAAATGTAACAATAGTATTATTGCCAAATTTAGAAATGAAAATATGGTTTTAGCAACCATATAAACATGGTTGGTGCAACAAAAGTATTGTTGTTTAAAATTTACGTTAACAATAATTTGATTACGGCAATCATATAGTATGGTTGCGACTATGAACATTACAAAACAGGTTTTATAGAGCATACATGTACGAGTATGTGTGTGCTTATGTTTTTTTGATATACAAAAAAAACACATACACACGATACAGTGAATGGTTGCTGTCCATTAAAAAAAAAACACAACAATCGGAATGTAGTTCGAGGGATTTTTATTGTGTTTACTTTGTTCGGTGAAATACTCTAATACCGACTGGTTCTCGTTTATTTAAAATCTGCCTGCACTTAAGTATATAGCCATTGATGATGGTAAAATCACATTCGTTACTTGGTGTCTACGGATGGTGAAGTAGCATTCACCCCTGCTGGCAACTAAAAGTATCATGGCATCAAATCTGGATAGGAACTAATAGTAATGTAATTTAAAATAACATACTTAATAAAAAACTCTATTTTTGAATAAGAACAATAACTAATCCTAATAAATAATTTAAGGGATCATAGTATGGTTGAGTGTGAATCATACTATGGTTGTGGGGATCATAGTATGGTTATGTGTGAATCATACTATTGTTGTAAGGATCATAATATTGTTGTGTCACAACCATATAACCAACAATAGTATGATCCTCTTCGAATATTGTCACCCCAACCATACTTTTTTTCTGCGTGTAGGTATAAGACAGCTCCTGAACATTTTCTTGTTGCTCTTCAGCCCAATGCGGCAATTTTGTTAAATGACTTTGCCGTTGAGCGAGAAATGGGTCTTATCACTGAACAACTTTTTGGTCGAAAACAGCGGATCTTCCAGTTTCTCACCGAATGCTCATTTCCATAATACAGTTGCCAACATTTGAAGGTAAATATTTTCAATATATAAATGCCATAAAATGTCCTTTCAAAATACCAATAAAGATTCCACACTTTGTTAATTTTTAGATTTTTTTTCAGTTCTGAAAAAATACCTCTAGATGGATCACCTTATACTTATAAAGTATTATACCCTAAACGACTTTGTAGAAAAGCCAATTTAAAAAAGACTTTTGGACCGTCTAAAGGGGCTTAAAATTTATACAGATTTTTAAACTTATGACACATTCGAATTTGTGCGAAAATTTCTCTTTTTTCTGGTCCACGTTTCTTTATTGAAGTCCGTCAAAAATTAATTTATGTTTGGCTTTACTCTTATTTAATAACCCATTAAACGATTATCAAGCCGTTTTTTGCCGTAATTCATAATTATGGGGCTATATTAAAAAATGGGCCTAGATGGTACAATATTGCATGCTTATCCATCATAGTAGATACGAAAGATGAACGCATAGACCTTTGTACTGGGCTAGTAACCGATCAATCGTAATGGACTGTAAAATGTGGCTTCTGGAGCTATATACATCAAATCGGTTAAATATATGTGTGGGAGCTAGACAACAACTGCGACCTGCAGTTTAATTACAAGCTTTAAATGGGATTAGCTCCTGATTCTGAGTCGATTGGTAAACTTAAATGCGGGTATTGTTCGAACATAAGTGCAGGATATAAATATTTGTTATGTTGGCAGCGAAAATTCGAATTATTCGATTAAAATCGTGCACAAAAGTCGATCACGACGTTTTCAATTTTTACAACAAATAGTTGATAAGTCGCCAAATCGACTTTAAGAACCCTAGTCCACGCCTTAAATCTCCGTCCACAAAAAATGGTTTATTATGCATTGGTAGTGCTGTTCTTAAACTTGAATGCCGTTTCCAGCATCATTTTTAAAACATACAATGGTCGCCCTACGATCACGTGCTGTTTTTTCGATCCCTAGATGGGAATGGATGAAAATGCGCGTTGAAGCAAAATTGATTAAAATTACACATTATCAAAAAGAAACCATTAGATGGACCATCCGAAATTTTGACTAGTCTAGAATATTTGTTCACAAAACATTTGTTTTAAAAATTTGTAAATACCACTGACAACAACAGTTCTTTCCGCTCATATTCAAAATATACTTACATTTTTCGAAAATGCTGTCAAAGTTCGTTTCGCGCGTTTTCATTTTTTCGCGATATGTCAAAAAGTACTGGCTGAAATGTTAGACAATACTTACATATGATAGTTTAACTTAAGATTGTGCGACATTCGCGCGTCTTGAGTATAACTACGTCTGTTTAGTCCCCAATCAATTTAATTTTTTTTTTAAAATTTCGGACACAATTTGGGACCTAATAGATAAGCCGTCAGTATGAACATGACATCATATATTGATAAATTTAATCGAATAATTTGGAATAATTTATCTAAACTTGACTAACAAATCTGTTTATTCGACACACATGCAAATTGTGAATTTTGTTTGGTTTTAAGCAAATCCATTATGAGGTCATTGTACGTTTTACGATACTATGCAAGTAAAACAAAACAACCTAATGGAGATGCAAACAAGAACAACTACCAAAACAGCAAAACTCTTTAATATATTTTTACGTATGTATACACGAATAATTGTATTTGTGTCTGCGTACATACTCGTACATTGTATATTAAATCGTTATTTATAAGAAATACGCAATTATTTACATTTAACGCAAAAGACTATCCACCCTCCTCCTGCATTCATGTAGTATGCCTGCCTTTACATTAGGGTGAACCAATTCAAAAAGTATAAAAAAAATTAAATTTGTAAACATTAAATTTTTAAAGCAAATCATTTTCATATCAAATGTCTAAATTGGTATATTTTTTAAAATTTTTCAATTTTGCATTGAACATGGCTTGAGACCTCTCGCATCTACATATTACGAGGGCTGCTATATATGTTTCTGCCCTAATAATGAAAATGGGAATATTTATCATCGAAAATGGTTTTATTTTTTTTTTTCAAAGTATTCTCCAGCTTGATTTATACGAGCTTTTGCATGCGCTCAAACTAATTGTCGAAACACTTTTTCCACTCCGATTGAGACACCTACAAAACATGGCTTTTGAACGCTTCAACAGCATCTTCTGGCGAAGAAAATCGTTGACCACGCATTTTTCTTGATGTGCGGGAATAAAAAAAAGTCATTGGGTACCAAGTCAGGGCTGTACAGTGGATGACCCATCAATTCGACGTTTTGGCCGGTCGAAAAGGCGCTGGTTTGAGCCGATATACGTAAGAGAGCTCGCATTGTCATGGTGAACAATGATTCGTCTTCTCTTGTTCGTTTTTCGTATTTCTCCGAAGACTTCAGGCAAACAAATTGTGGTGTACCACTCAGAATTGACCGTCCTACGTTGCTCAAGCGGAACGAACAGTCGCCACATGACCAGTTTTGCCCAAGACACAGGCGACCATTTGCTTCGAAGTGCTTCTTCCACAAACAACTTTCCTTGGATTTGGCTCGTCTTCGAATTGCTGTTTGTTTCGGGCTCATACGCATAGATCCATGATTCGTCACCTGTGAAGATCCTATAAACGTCTTTTGAAGCACCGCGATCGTATTTTTTCAAAATTTCTTTGCACCAATCGACACAGGTTTTTTTTGAGCGATTGTCAAATTGTGCGCGATCCAACGAGAACAAACCTTTTTTACGGCCAGTTGTTCAAGCAATATCGAATGTATGCTGGTGGAAGAAATTCCCAAGGATGCCTCTATCTCACGGTATATCGCATGACGTTCTTGCATTAACAGTTCAGGCACGTAATAGATGATACGTTTTTTACAAAATGGCAAAATGACATTGATTTTTGTGGCACTGTTTTTATTGCGATTTTGTGTACATGAAGACCTTCATCAGAATGCTTCAATTTCTTTCATTGTGTACAATAAGGACCTTCAAAGTTAATAGCTTTAAAAGAAGTGATTGTTTTCCTTTGTAAGAAAATCCACATTGGCGGAGAAAAATCCACATTGGCGGATTTCATAGGCCAATCTTCTTTCAAATTATAAATAATTTATCGACAAAATCCCAGAAAGTTTTTTAATCATATTAATACAGTTTAATACAGTTTAAAGCTTTAAAGACTAGTAGCTGATTTTGGCAGAAGATTTGTAGCTGATTTTGGCAGAAACCATTTTTTTTCTTACATGAAGATGATATAACAAACATTTCAGAAAACACTTTGCAACAAAATTTCAGATTACAAAATACGGACAATTATCAAAGCTGGAAATACACTGAACAGAGGCCCAAATAAGGAATTTTGCCTCTACTGAACAAATCCACAAAAAAGGTATTCTATAAGTTAAAGTTATAAAATACGTTTTTCAAAAATTTTCAACAAAATTGTTGATCCAAAGGATAAACTAATTTGTGTCTGTAAACTATATTTTCTTCATTCTTAAAAAATCTCTATCAGATTAAAAATAATTTATAAAATCCGTTGTATTTTTAAAACACTCAAACGTGTTTTGTTGCAATAAATTTATGGGCCACACTACTATACATTTGCTCTATGAAAGCCTAGTATGCACCTAAAGCGAAATTTTCGCTTCCATAAAAAATACATGTAGCAAAGCAACGAAATTTACTTTTGGTAAATTCCGTCTAGCAATTTTTGTTTGTGGTACATAGCTAAAACGAAAAGGGGGCGAAATTTGCAAATGTTAAAGGGGTGTTTTTTCTCGTACTAGCAGTGTAGACATTTTTTCGCCACCCGCACGAAAGTTAATGTTATGATTATTGTTTGGTCAAGGACATTTGCAAAAAATAACAAATGTTATTCAGTAATTTTCGAGGAAATGATATCAAGTAATTTCGATGGTATTCAAATGAATATGAATAAAATAATTTATTAAAAAAATAATAACGGCTGTTTATTTCACGGCACGGAAATTTGTCCGTGTAAAGATAATTGGAAAACTCCTAAGCGAAAATTTCGTTTGAGCTCAATACTAGACTTAATGTGGGTCGCAACAATAAATCCCAAATGAAACTGTTGGTTTTATGGCTTTCGAATTATATTTTTGCTGCACTGTTGAAAACAATAAAATTCATTCATTTTAGTTATTGTTGTTTTTTGCGCATAACATTTCTTTTATTTGCCGTCGATAAAAAGTCTACACGCAACTGAATTGGAAAAAAAACTAGATCGTCAAATAGAACACACCTTACGTAGGCTGAGGAAAACATTTAATTTTAAGTAAGATAAAGATTGCGGTGAGGTATTAGCCGTGTTCGTTTGGGTTTACTGGCTTAGTTACCTAGTTATTTTGCAATATTGTAATATGACAATATTCTACATCTATTTAGGATAATAGTGGTGTTTCTAGCTAAGCCGCGATAATTTAGACTGGATACCAAAGTTAAGCCGCGATAATTTAGACTGGATACCAAAGTTAAGCCGCGATAATTAAGACTGGATAGCAAAATCGCAATAGTTAATTATTTTCTTATCAGAAGTGGTAAATTTTAATCATGCTGTATTCAATTCTTAGAAAAAAATTTAAAAAAAATAACTAACTGTTGCTATTTTTGTACTTAGCCTAAATAACTACCGAGTATTAAACTCTATTCGGGATTAGTACTTAAGTGGCTACTACTTATACAAATATTTTTCTAAAATAGTTTTTTAAGAAAGGAATAGGCAGTACTTTTCCTATAAACAGGATCAAATTTGACATTTTTCATATTAAACTATTGTGATTTTCCTATCCAATCTTAGTTACCAAGGCTTAACCAAAAACGCCACTACTCGTAACAGCTAACCTTGGTTCTCTCATTGTATACATCAAAGAAAAATAACCAACAAGAGGTTTTATAGGCGAACACGTTAAAAGCAGACAAAACAAATTAGTTAATTTTAATAAAAGCATCAAGAATACATATAAAATCAATTGCTACACTTTTAATTTGTAGAAATGTGTAAAATGTTTTTGATCTATCAGTTGGAATTAACTTTTGCTTATCCCAAATTCTCCGATGAGATCTCTTGTTGCTTGATTCTGTTTTAGGGTAAATAAAAAAAAAACATTTTTTTGTTGTTTATGTCGTTTTTGGCTGGGCTAATTGTCAGTCTTCCTTCATAAATTAAATAAAACTAATTTATTCCAGGGAAAACATGGAATAAATTAGTTTTATTTAATTCATGAAGGCAGACTGACCAATCAGCCCAGTCAAAAACGACATTAACAAATAAAATAAATACCCATTTGGTCAAAGAAGAAGAATTAGAAAAAACACATGTTTTTAAATAGCAGGGTGTGTCATGTTATATATTTTTAATTGCATAAATCAGCAACTTGAAGCCAACTCGCTTGCCTACCGAGCAAATTGGATAAAAACATTATTTTAGTAACCTTAAAAGAATATATCTTTTAAATTGAATTTTTATTTTATTTTCAGGATGCATATTAAACAAATATGCAAGGAATATCACTTAAGTCAAATAGCTGCACCCGCTTCGCTGGCAGTGCTTTTAACTGTTGAAGTCGCAGTGCAGCAAATGCGGCGTCAATGATAGGCATTTTATCGTAGCTTAGGGACTTTTCGTAGACCAAATGAAAATATTCGAGGGGTGTCAAGTTGCAATATCTAGGCCGACTCTTGATTCACACTCGTTGTGAGATGACTCAGTCAACAAAATTTTACCATAATAACATCGATTGTTGCGTAGCTTGTCCTTTTGTTGGAGACATAGCCGGTATATATTTATATTGTAAAAATTGAACCACTGAAAGAGGTTAACATCGCGGTGCACCAAGGACCGTTCACAGTAACGATTTAAGTCAGCACAATATTGTACGGATGTATGATCAAATCAAAACTCAAAATATTGGGACGATGGTCGCTTACTCGATATTTTTCGTACTTATTTGATACTGGCCTGGCAAAAAATTAGCTGCGAACTAAAGCCGTGATGATTCGCTTTGCATATTTACATCTGATTATTGACAGTATTTTTTAATAATTTTAACACGATTACTGTGGAAATAGTGAAAATAAGCACAACAAACTGCCACACCTCACAAAATATTTTGACTGCTGGATGGCAGAAGTTTGATAGCTTTGAAAAAGTAACAATTGGAAAAACCCACTACTTTGGAATATTCATAGAAATTCACAGAAATGAAATATTCACAAATTTGAAAAAAAAAAGAAGTTTACAGACCGACGTGACTTGAAGGCGATTGTCTTGCCGCATCAATTGTGTCTGTCTTGCTGACGTTTTTTTTCAAAGTTAAGTATATTAAAAATTATAATTCCAATTTTTTTTTACCAATTCGGAACCTGATAGTGTAACCCGTGACTTAGTTCAGTTGCAATAGGGCGATAATTTGGGATACATTTTCTAATGTAAACGCAGCGAATTTTTTTTTTTACAATTACGATTATATCTGAAAGATAATCTTGCGACCATTTGTATCTATTATCGAAATAATGAAAAATGTTCAAAAGAATCGATGTTTGTATTTGCAAGGTACCTGATATTATTTATTCTAGTCACATGGATCGTGACCCAATCTAATATACATAGATACCTATATATGAATAGCGACATTGGTACGAACTTTTAAATATTATGTACATTTATGTGCACATGTATTTTTTTAAATAATTGAAATTTCTAAAAAATCGAGTATAAGTGTGTATTTTATTCTGTCTTGAAATTTCCAAGCGAATTAACGTGTGCAAAAATTTCGAAAAGAAATTTCATAACTTGAAGAAGATAAATCATTTTCGTTTCTACAGTAATAACAAATTGGCATCATAAAAAAAAAAACAAAAAAAAATTAAAATGAATCCGTAAGTGTTTTTTATATACGACATTGAAAAGTACTTAAAATAGTAAAATATATTAAAAAAAACATTTTATAACAATTACAAAAGAAGGAGAGTAACTAATTTGACACTTCTGCCGATACAATATAATAAATTACTACTAGCGGGATGTGATTGTTTGCAAATCATCGGAAACAAAAATATTTGTGCAGTTATCAATACAAGTCTCACTTCAACATAATCTCAAGTAGTGAAATAATTAATAACAACTATATTGTGATAATAAGTTTGTTATTTTTTTTTCTTTAACAAAGTGGTGCAAAATTGCATTTAAAATACTAGACGATCTCCTACTTGCAGGACCACCTAATTCGTAAGCAGTGAAAAATTTGGCAATATTTTGTTTGCGACAGAATTTAAAACATAATGGTTTTTTACTGCTTAACATATTTTATATAAGTAATTCAAGTGAATTTTAATTTTTAATTTTAAAGTGAATTCACCTGTATAATAACAACAATAATAATAAATTTAACAATAACTATGATTTTCTAATTTGCGTTCAATCGACCACTTTCAACAAGATTGTAAATTCATTAGTTTGCAATCAACATATCGTATAAGGTCTGTTTCTGTATATATTTAATTATAAAAGAGAACTTTAACAAAAGTTCTCTCAGTGAAGAAAATGGCAAAAAAAAAGTATGGGAACAGATTTGAGTAAAAGCAATACGGGAACAGAATTACAGTAAAATTGGTAAAAGCCATAGGCGTCAAAAAGCAATCAATAAAAAATATTTTTAAATATGCAAAATTTTAGAAATAAACAGTGAAATTAATTTGTTTTTATTCTCGATTAAAATACAACTTCTTTATTCATTGGCTTTTTCTAAGAACTGAAACAGCTGACATTAGATGTATACAATTTAATTATTAGGGTCATTAATACTGTTTGTTACACACGTTTTATGCTGTGAAAAAAAAGTACTGAATGTGTTTGGACCAAATATTTTTTAATATATTTATTGATGTATATTGTATCCAAAAAGAATCTACTTATTCGAAATGTCCGCCTTTTGCCTTAAGTCGCACTGGCCAATCGTCATTAGCTGCACGAACCTCGTCCATTGGAAAATTGGCCACAGCTCGAACCAAAGCAGTCTCAAGAGATCCAATGTTGGGGTACCTTTTATGACAAACCTTGTCCTCTAACACCGTCCACACTTTGTAATCCAATGGGTTCAAATCTGGACTGCCTGAGGGCCATTCTTCAAAGGAAATGAACGCTGGCAAATTGTTGCGAAGCCAGGCCTGGGACGTTTTAGCCTTATGGAAAGTCCATGGCTGGTTTTGGAACAGAGAATTTTTAAGAGGCTTCACAACAGCTTCCAAAACGGTTTCTTGGTAAACTTTGTCCGATGTGTTGACTCCTTGTTCGCAGAAATGCAAGTCAGTGACCCCATCGTTAGAGACACCCCACCAAACCATGAGTAAACCCGGGTGATGACCCTTTTCCACCCTTGGGATCAGTTCAGATGCTTCCTTAGTGACACTCTATCATTTTGCTTCTTAAATTTTTCCTGAACGGTAAAAACGTTTTTTCCGGCGAACAAAATTTTTCTGTGCAAGTTATCAGCGTGCTTCACCAAATGACGTTTGCATTTTTCAATCCTATTTTTTTAAAGCAGCAGTCAATAAATGTCTGGTACGTCGTTTGAAAGCCCCAGTCCAAAGTCTTTTTTAATGATTCGACTCATGGTCTTTTGCGTGATATTCATCTCACGGGCCATGATTTTCTGTTTTCGGAGCGGATTTCTGTGAATTCTTGATTTAACGGCTTTGATGACATGCGGTGTTCGAACAGAGCGTGGGCGGCCCGACCGGTGACGGTCTTTTATATCTCCAGTCTCCTCAAACAGTTTTATGCATCGGTAGACGAACATGCGGCTAATCCTTAGTGGCCGGAGCGTTTTGAAAATATCCCTTTTTTATTTCACACTTGAAAAGCGCTATTACAGCGATACGGTTCTCATTATCTGACCACTCCATGATGAAAGTTGATACAATTTTAAAATCCCGTTAAAGACTAACGCTATTGAGGTTAGCTTTCAAAACCCATATGACATTAACTGGGTATGTTCAGTTCTACTGTTGAAATGGGTGTGTTCAATGTTGTAATAGTATTTATGTCCCTACTAACCCAGCAAACCAAACCTTCAGAATTCGGTCAGAATTCTGTACGACAATCGGCAAAATGTTCCGATTTCGGATTAGAATTCTTAGCGAGTTCGTAACGAAAAACATATGAGAGGGTTGACACGAATTCTGAACTACTTCTCTGAGGGAATTCTGATGTTTTTGCCGACATTTCGAACAGATTTCTGACCGAATTCTGAACTGTAGTCTTGGGAAATTCGAAAGGAAATTTCGATTTGTCGTATCGAATGCTGAACTAAATCTGAACGACTTCGGCCAGAATTCTGGCATTAAGTCTTATTAAATTCTGATGTTTTTTTTTACCGACATTTCGAACCGAATTCTGAGCTTTGAGTTATGGTAACTTCTGAATGTAAGAGAAAAAGAAGAAAATATTTTTGTTCTACAAAAAAAGTTGTAAAACATTTTCAAAAAGCGTTCGGAAAGACTTTTAGTTACAAGCAGGGGTGTCTGCTGTTTCGCAAGCAATAATTGTGCTGTAGCTATGTTTAGTGGCTATACACTTAAGGTCAACCAGTTCTGCATTTAACGAGATCTGCCGGCAGTAGAGTTTTCCTCCGAACACAATAAAAATCCCTCGCACAGCTAAGCTAACCAAACGTTCAGAATTTGAAATATAAAAATACCTCAGGCAAACAGTTAAGAATTCGTTCAGAACTAGTTCCGCCATGTCTGAACACAAGAACAACTGTAAAATATAAAGCAAATAGCAAAAATTTTAAACGAATAGACTACCTCAGATAAATAGTTCAGAATTCGCTGCGAGTTCGATAAGAGAAGTCTGAACAAAAAATTAATAAAAATCCCACAGACAAGTCTAACAGAATTCGGGCCGAATTCGTTCAGATATTTCTTAACATAATAAATAAAAAATCCTCAGACAAATCGAACAGAATTTGTAACGATTTCGGTAAGAATTCTCGATAGAGTTCAGATATTGTTCAGAATTGTCTGATATCAGACATTGTCGGCAAATTTGTTTTACTGGGAAGTATTATCTAACACAGCTGAACAAAATCAGCTGTTTATTAATGAGAATTGTATAAATGACAAAGATTAAATCGCGAAAAATCTTTTTAAAATAAATTGTTTTGACAATTCGCTAACGTTATTCTCGATTTATGCTATCGTTATTGAAAATGTTTAAATCGCGAAAAATCTTTTTTATATTAACAGTTTTGCAATTCGCTAGCTTTATTCTCGATTAATGCCATCTTTGTAACTTAAAAACTGAGTTCTTAGCATTTCGCAAATTCATAACGTAATTTTATGTCTAACGCCAATATATTAGATTTTCTTCAAATTGTTTTTATTTGTTATACTTTCTAAACTATCGTTGTTTCCCATGTCAATAGGAATTGTATATTGCCATTTGTATGTACTTTTGTTTTATTATTTAAACAAGTTTACAACATTGGCTTGTTATTTGTTGTGTTCGTTCAGCCAGTGCCGACCGGCGCTTTGTAACTAAATGCATTTTGTAATAAAAGTAAATATTAAATTAAATGATAATTATTGTCATTTTAATTTATGACAGCACGTAACCAAGTCTCAGAGTGTAACGTGTTGTTCCTTTTTTTTGCATGTCTGTCCGACATTCAACGTCCAATGGATTTCAAGTCTAAAAAAAGAGTAGACAGACCGACAGTAGTAACAGCAAATGAAACCGACAGTGACAATGAATGAATATTGTGTTTCTACATATTAAAACGCTATTTATCATTTCCATTTTTTTCATCTCTTTTTATTCAGTTGAATTACTTTTTATTGATTTTCATTTGTATGCCAAATATTAAACTTTAATTGACAGTCCATATATAGTACACGGCCATGGAAATTTATTAATAATTTTTGTTTACGCAAGAAGAAAGGCAAATATCGTGTGTAGTTCATTGTAAGACTGATTGAGAGACAACATGAATGGGATACAGTTTTTTTTTAATTATATTGATTACCAATAAAAGTTTAAAAACCCACCATACGTTCAAAACCTTCCTTGGTTAGAATAACTTATGAAATGTTTAAATTTTGTTGTCTTGTTTATACGAGTAATAAAATTTATTGATATACTTCACGAAGTTATATACTACATAAAAAACGGGCTGAAAACTAAAACCAGGTTGATGTCCTGAAGAAAACCTAGGCTTAGGCTCAAACAGAGTTGCTAAAAGGCGGCATTGTCGAAATTTGGGTTGCGCTATTCTATCGTTTCATTCATGAGTTGAGTTCATCAGACATCCGTGATTGACTTTATAGGAATTCACAACCGTTTGTTATCGATTGGCCGGTTGACCTATTAAGCACTACAGACTGGAGTTTGTTTTTCGGTCCTTATATGGAATCGATTAACGGCAAATCTATTTCCCATTTATGGCGACATTCTGAAGTTCAACGCTAGTGTCAATAAACATAACTCCCATTTTCCCACTCTGAACTCTTTTTTACACTAGCCAAGGCAACGCACTGCATGTACTATAATAAGGCATCCCCTGAGTGTTGGTCATATCAAATAAAAAATAGTTGCATGTTTTGATATCTTATCGGGAATCATATTTTTATTTAGTTGCGACAATTTGCAACAGCTGATAATTTTAAATCGTTATCAAAAAACATCAAACTTTATTATTTACTGAAAATATTTGTAATATGTGTCCAGGGAAAAGTCCACCGTGACCCAAAAATGAAAAGTTTATCAATAGTTTTGTTTTACTTTTATAATTTAATTAATGAGAAGTACTTAAAATAATTTGTTGTATTATAAAGTTTAGAGCTTTTCTTAATCACGATGCCGAGATATCGAGCCACCAAACCACGTTCAGGTTCACTTTTTGGCCAGTTTTGCTAATTTCTAAGAGTAATTCACATTTTTAAAAGTAATTGCACAATTGCTATTTTATAGCAAAACTTTTGCTACAACAACTAATTATAAAATAAATGCAATGTTTTATGCGGATGGAATTATTGAAGGAAAGTTAAAAAAGTTTAAGTCGGGCGGGCCGAATATAAGATACCTTACAGCACTCTGTTCTTCAGAAGATTCCGCCCCTCTGTCTAAAAGACCTTTGTTTGGAAGCTATTCCAAATCATGGACCGATATGTTCAATTTCAACAAATGGATGCAGGTCGATAGTAACGCTCCATGTAAAATTTAGTCTGAATCGCATGTTTAATGTGGCTGTTGGAGCTGTAGGTTCCGAGATCGTGATGGACCTTTGCATGGAGGCTATACGAAAATATGAACTTACATGGTCCATTTTTACCACAGTTAGTTACTGGTCGCTCTTAACTTACTATACAAAATTTAAAAGTGATCAGGTTTACATTGTGGCTTTAGAGTTACAGGTCGTCAAATCGGGAAGGATCTACTCGGTGCGGTTACAATGTAATGTGTTGCGTGCTAATAACGCTTTTTGAAAATTTGGTCGGAATCGGGTGTAATTTGCTTTTAAGAGCTTTAGGTGTTTAAATCGGAAAGAACCTTTGTATGGGGGATATACGAAGTTATATGGTCCAGTTTCATAAAAATTAGTTATTGGTCGCTCATAACGTACCATGCAAAGTTTTAGCGTGATCGGTTTTACGTTGTGACATTTGGGCTGCAGGAGCTCAAAATCGGGAGGGGCCTTTAAGAGGGATGTATTCGAAATCACAAACCGATATGATCCAATTTTGTTACACTCTTTAAGCTCTGTGCTGCTTGCTCGTTAAACTCTGTGCGAAGTTTTGTCGGAAACAAATTAATATATAACTTTTAAAGTTGTAGGTTGTAAAATTGGGGGAAAACGTATACGAGTATGTATAAGTATAATATTAAAACATGGACGAATGTCATGAGTGTTTGTCCTTGGCCCAAAGTTAAGGTTGTTTTTGAGTTAAATAATTTGTTAATAACAATTTTAACTAAAAAGTTTGCCAACGGAAATTTAAGAAACTCCAGACACTAAGGCTAATAAAAAAATATTTTTAAATTTTATAAGTTGGAGAATAAACTTATATTCCTGTAAAAAGTCTTGTTTAATTTGCAGGGTTTTTAGTCGTTTTTGAAAGCGAAATAACAGTACACTTTTATGTTTTTGTAAATTAACACAAAACATTTTTTGCATTTCAGCCAAATAGTTATAACTTTGGAACGATAGGACCTCTTAGGTAATTTTGGAAAGTTAAGAGGTAGGGCTATTTTTTAAGAGAAAAAAAAACAAAAAAATCCGACCAGAACTTAGCAATTTTAACCTAGTTCCCTCCGACCACTAATCCGAAAATTTTTAAACCGCTGCCATTTGCACTTGCATTTTTGGGCATGGTTGTTAGTGGACAATTTGTCCAGTTGTTAATGAATCACACTGTATTTTGAATAACTTATTTCCGACACATTTTTACGGTTTTCAAAACAAGCTTGTTTTGGAGAGTATATACATTTTTTAACATAAATCGTTTAGGTTTTTTCGATAACGGTTTGAAATTATTGCTTTGCTGTTGGCTAGTTTTGCATTGTTAATAGATAAGCATTGTTCAGAAATATTATGTTTTTAGAAGTTTTAGTTCTTAGCCTCGATAACTCTCAATTATATTAGCATTCATACAGGCTAATTACTGAAATGGTTACAAAAAATATTTTGTCCAGATTCAAACGAAGAAAATTTCTACTATTTGTTTACAAATAACTTACTATTGCGGTTTTGCTTTTCATTCTTAGCTAAAGGGGCTTAACAAAAAACAACGCTAATATATGTGCGTGTTTTGATTTTTTTAAGCAAGTGTAGATAAGTTTTGATTACAAAAATTATTGCAATAGAAAACAAAAAAACAATTTATTTTGTTTATTATTTATCTTAGTTTTATTTTCTCTAAGTGTTTCTGTAACAAAGGACCACTCGTAATGGACGATACAAGTACACTCGGGTTTTAACACTCAAAAATAAACACTCCAACCAAATAGAGTGACTTATCTCATTTCAAAACATATGGAAAAATGCGTATTTACACGCACACACAGAGACACTGTAATATACATACATACGTACAAATGTATTTCAATGAATGTTTGTTTTGATCTCATTTGCAGTGCTCTCTCTCTCCAAAGATACATACAGACAGTTATGCACTATGTAGTTTTGTATGTAAATAAACACGACAGCCAGAAACATCCAACTAAAATTTCCATTATTCATGTTTGTGTGTACATACATATGTATGAAAGTGTGTGTACATTTGTGTTGCCGTTTTTGTAGCCTGACGGTGTTGTAAACAAGAAGCCAATGCTTGACATGGCACAGATAGACATACTTGTGTACCAAGAGAGTGGAGTGGGCCAGAGAGGTATGGAAATTAAACCCCCGCGCTTGTCCCTCATCCAATGGATTGTTGGTTGATCAACAACTCACCACTGATCACTACTCAAATGCGTGACGATCACGCTCGTTTTGGCTGAACAAAACACACACCAGCAGCAGCAATTTTGTTTTGTTACTACCGCCACCACAGCGGCGATGGATGATTGTTGCTGTTATTTATGTATGTATGTACATATGTTTGTATGCATATTTTTTTGTTTTTGTTCAGCGAGAATATGAATTCATGGCTTTTCTTGTTTTGTTTACTTCATGCTAATATTTCCTTTGTTCTAGACATCAAAATTCATCTCGAAACATCAGTTTCTGTGCTTGTTTTTCTTTTGTTTTCGCTACAGTTATGGCCATGATGCAAGAAATTTCTCTCACAAATGGTGCAGAATTCGATTAATTTCTCTTTTTAATCTTATCATAAATAAATTTGGCTGATTACGTTTTGAGCCGGTTAATCTCAAAATACCGGCTTTCACAAATCTTTTGCTGTTGATGCGTAGTATGTTTATTAACGTAGATTCGGAAGTCGCGCACATGTTGATGGCGTGTGTTGTCTTTGACGACTGGTCTACGTGACCATTTCATGATATGGTTCAGATAGAATAGCCTCACATTTTGAATATTAAAAAATATGTATGTTGATGGGGCGGTGACACACTTACAATTTTATAAACAAAATAGAAATCAAAACAACAGCTATTCTTGCTCTCTTTTAAGCGGCAAAATACAGATAGCCCTTCTATAACGCGGATGATACGTTCGAGCAACGGGTCGTGAACTAGGCATCACATTTATATGCACTAAAAACGGGTTTTAATTCTAATATATCATTAGCTACACTCGAAAACACCCTAAGTCCATTTTTTTATGAAAATTGAGATTTTGTTATTGAAAGTTAGAACAAGCCATACATTATCTTTAAAAATTAAAATACAGTTATGTTGTTTTTTCGTTTAGTTATGCAGTAATCTGCAAACTCGCTAAGTCCAATAGGCATTACGCAAACAGGCTAAGTCCAAACAAAAACGCATAATACGCAAAGTCTGTCTGAATTACGGATAATAATAATAAGGATAATTACAATAACAATTCAAATAGTTTTTTCGGTTTTGTAAGGTATTTAGTTGAATTCTGCAAGGGTTACAAAATGTGCTATCAAAATAAGAACAATGATAAAAAATGTAGCTGTGGCTAGGATCATTTTACATTAAAAAAAACACAAGAGCCCCTTTAATATTTACCAAAAACACTAAAAGTCAGTTTATAAGAAAATATGCTAAGTCCAGGAAAAAATACAAAATAATTAAAAACTGTGTCCAAAAGCCCCCATTTACTTCGCTGGAGTATTTTGATTTAATCAGCCAACTACTGGTATTTAAGCGGAGCATATTACTAAGAATTCCTGCTTTCACTGAACCAGAAATTAATTTAACAGAAAAATATTTGTTTTGTTGTTTTTTATTCGACCTTTTTTGTAAATGTTGATGAAATGTTTAAATCAAGCCCGAGATCAGTATTTTTTTATATTTACGAGTATTTATTTATTACTTTCTATCTTCATCGAAGATCATCTTCAGGAAACTTAAATAGACATTGAAAAAAATAACTATGACAACATAACTTAATTTGTTCACATTAAAACTTACGAGCTAACAATAAATATAACACACACTCTACTGTTAAACTGATGTCTACTTCGTCTGACAATCAACTGTTGTCTTGCTCATCATCTGCTTTCTTACAGAAAAAGTTAGAAAGTGTTTTCTTCCTCCTGAAAAATTTTTAGAACAGCACTTAGTAAAGAATATGAACGAGAAGCTTTATATTTTGACTGTCACATTTTCTCACATTGTGAGTTCTTGAAAATAATTGAGGTCTGAGCATACATTACGATTTCGATGAAACTTGGTACATTCCCAATGTTTGGGCCAAGGACGAACCCTCTCGAAATTGGTCCTCAACTGTCCATTTATTGATATCATACGTAGAATTTTTTCAATTTCAGAATCTACATTTTTAAAAGTCGCATTTTAAATCGACACCTACCAAATTTCGCATGGAGCGTTACGAGCGACTAACACCCTTACCTTGTGAAATTGGACTATATCAGTCCATGTTTTCGTTTAGCCCTCATCCAAGGTTCTTCCCGACTTTAGGTTCTTCAATGAAGACGCAAACTAAACGCAATCGTGCTGGACCATATAGGTACAAACTTTCTTCCCTATTTAAGAATCAGCCGCTCTAATGTTGCATAGAGTGTAATGATCGACCACCATATCGGTTCAAGTTTTCGCACAGCCCCCAAACAAAAGTCCCTCCTGATTTGAGGTCAACATATTCAATTCGATCGTGCTTACATTTTGCATGCTACATAAAAAGCAAAGCTAATGAAACTGGGTCATATATGGACGTATTTTCATGTATTTAGCTGTTTCTTCCATAGATTTACCGAAACAGTTTTTGTTTACATACGAGTATCGAGAAATAATGGAATTTAATGTTTCATACTTTCTTGACCTGAAAAATCTAACAAAAGTTACAGAACACCGGTATAGATCTTAACAAGTAAAAATGTTATTAAGGTCGACCATGCCAATCCTTATAAACCCTCCACCATCCCAACGCTAAAAAAATCGTCCGGTTTTTGGGACCCTTCGGTGGAGTGTATTAGAAAATGACTACCAAAATCAACATGCGTTTTACAGAAAACCTACAACTAAATTTAAATAGCATGAATACTCATAAAAATTACGGAAGCTTTAGAATTCTTTTCTTACTAAAAATGTTCTTTTAACCGATTGTAAGTTTTTAAAAATAAGGGGGTTTATAAAAAAAAAAAAAGATTTCGTTTTACTATTTAATATCGTGTGAAAGTAAAATAATTTTTTTTCTTTTATCCATGTTACAAAATCCTTTCATCTAAAAAGGTCCTAAGTAGCTTTATGTTTTAATTAAAAATAATAATGGGTTTTATCGCATTCAGTTTACAAAACATTAATTTAATCACAACTGGGAGGTAATCAGGATTAAATTTGAAATGTGCGGTAGCCGTGCGGCCTTAAACGCTCATATCGAGCCATAAGCGCTAACCTATCGTAAGTGAAAAAATGCAAATTTTACAGGAGACGGTTTTTATTATTTATTTTTTTTAAACAACTTTATTAAAAATGCAAATGTTTTAATGCAAAAATTTAAGATTTCTACCTACTCATATAACTGTATCAAAAAACAAAAAAAAAAATCTGAACACATTTGCGATTGCTGCAGCAATTTGATGTGTGACTTACGATAAAATTGCTACACAATAAAATTTAAACAATCATTTACGATAAAATGCAAAAGCTTTTTTTTTGATGTTTTACTAACAATTTTGTCATTTTAAAAATACAAAACGATGAGGCTTGTCCTAACGATTATTTTTCAGCAATAAAATTTTTTTTCCAAAAATTTGACTTACGATAGGTTAGCGCTTATGGCTCGATATATGAGTGAGTGTTTCTGTTACGTTACTTGGTAACCATTTTTTATCAAGGGTGCATAGTATATCTAACGCGTTATACGAGGGTCAACTGTAGTTAGTATTTTGTTTGGATTATGACGTTTTTACATTTTTGTTTTCTGATATAATGACTTCGCATATTTTTCTCATAATTGTGTTTTTTTGAATTTTGGTGCTCCATCGCCATCGAAATGTGTTTTATTCATATTTGTTTTCTTATTGAGGAGTATCAACTGGTCTGTTTGTTTACTGGTTTGTTTTTAATCTCACACGTGTGTGAATAATCAATAACACCCCTCTCTCCTTTCCCCTACTGCACTATTGTATTAAACAAACAAAAAACGTAATGCTAGCTAGATACAAGCGAGGCTACCATTGGAGCAATAAATCCATATTGACACAAACGTTGCATCGTGTGTAGCAGTGCTGCTACGTCTTTTGTAAACACGAAAAAAATGCTGCAACACGTTGCTTTCCACGGTTGCCTATCATAAAAGGTAAACAACTTCAGTTTTGAAAAATAAAATAGATAAATAATTTTCTAGACCCGGAACTCGAAACTGGTAATTTCACTGAGGTTATGCATTATTGTCCATGTAAAATGCTGGGGGTTTAAATCAAAAGTACAACTACGAAAGTATTAGCCATGGTGCAAAGGTAGCGCTACTCGTATGCTTTTAGGAGATTTAAATGTATTTTTTTTTGTCAATTATAATTTTTAAATTTAATATTGCACGAAGCCAATTGTTAAAGTTTTTAAATGTTTAATTCTATACATGGTACAATAAACAAGGTATAGTCATTAGCCCAACAACAACAAAAATAGTTCGCTAGATTGTCAAAGTCACTGGAAAGAGTTTGCCAAAACTACATTTTTGTGAATGTTTGATTTGAATGTTGGATAAAGAATTTTTCCTTTACAAACTTCAACAAACGTCATTTTCAAATTTCATAATTGACAATTTAAATTATTACGAGAAAAAAAATAAAATCAGCTGTTAGCATAACTCTACCTTCTTTATTGTACAATGATTCTATATAAAACATTTACAAAAATCATCATCAATCATCAAAAATCATTTTTGTGATTCTGTTTCATTCAAGTGACTTTGATATAAAGGAACTATTTATTAGTTGTTGGGACGATGTGTTCTGTACTATGTGACTAGTGTGCTGTAATTTAGCCTGCAAATACTATGTAGATCAATCAGAATTTAAAAAGTCCAATTTTGGATAACTCGTTCGACAGGTATGGCGTTATCGCTTTAAAAAAATCAAAACCTTTATAATTAAAACAAATAAGGTTTCTCTTGCCCGCGGTTTTAAAAAATTGAAAACACATGTTTTTTTCATAATTTTTAAGCGAAACTAAATTTTCTTTAGTGTTTCGCTTTGCTGTTTTTGGATTTGTTCAGTAGCTCATTTTTCCGTGTTTCTTAATGACCTGTAGCGATTTGTTGCAGTTTCTTTGCACAATTTACCTGTAGATTATTGTTGCGAAACAGTTATCTCTACAAGAGATGTAAGGCCCGAGCTCACTCAAGACTTATTTTTAAGAAAACATGTCTGCTTAAAAAAATTTTGCACACTGTTCCTTACGAGTATTAGACCAACGCGTATTTGGTTGTGCATCGTTTAAAATATAGAAGCTGCATGCAACATTTTAGTTTTTTCTTCTTCTGCTTTCAAATTTATAAATATTATAAATAAATTATATTATATTATAAATTTTAAATCATGGTTCAATAAACAAGATATAGTCACTAGCCCAAGAACGAAATAAAAGTTCGTTGGAATTAAAAAAAATCCAAAAATACATTTTTGTGAATGTTTGATGATTATTGGAATTTTTTATATAGAAAATTATTTTGTCAAATTTGAAAGTTTTAAGAGAAAAAAATTGTCAATCAGCTGAATGCATAACGCTACCTTCTTTATTGTACCAGGTAAGGGTGGTTAAATTTTAAGGGCCAATCTTGATTTAAATAAAACAAATCATTTAGGAAACTATTGTCATTTATTTTTGTTATGATAATATTGGTATGGTTTAATTATGTATGTAACAAAATATCGGCCAAACGGCCGCTGCGACCTCGGCGGCTCACCTCAATCCGATGGTCCAAATTTTCGATAACGCTAAGGCTTAATTGAGGTTCTATTGCCGAATTATCTCATCCTTAAGCTCTTGAATTGTTGCTTTTCTTTCAAATAACCCCAACGAAAGAAGTCCAACGGTGTCAAATAACATGATCTAGGCAGCCAATAAACATCGCCACGACGTGAGATATCACGGCCGTTGAACTTGTCGCGAAAAGAGCCATTGCTTCGTTAGCTGTGTGGCACTGTACTGTAGAAACCACCTATCGTCCACATCCATATCTTCCAATTCGGGCCATAAAAAGTTCGTTATCATCTTACGATAGCGAACACTGCCTGACCGGCCTCATTTTGAAAAAAAAATACGGCCCGATCCGCCAGCCCATAAACCGCACCAAACAGTCACTCTTTGCGGGTGCATTGTTTTTTCGACAATCACTCTTGGATTATCATTCGCCCAAATGAGGCAATTCTGCTTATTGACGAATCCACTGAGGTGAAAATGTGCCTCATCACTGAAGATGATTTTCTTCGAAAATTGATCGCCCATTTTCATAATAAGCCTAAATAACTTTAACGCGTTGCTAGCTTTTGTATATTTCCTTGGTTCAAATTGAGAAATATCAAATGAAATGCAGAAAAAAACTTGACGTTTAGGTGTGGTTCACATTCAACATCGGCCCTTTAAATTTAACCACCCTTAATTAAAACAAATATTTGGGAATTTATTGAAGGTGGTTAGTATTCTATTGCATTTATGCATTAAAATGTGGGTATAAACAGAAAGTTGGTGTTAGCCCACTGACGTATTTGCTTAGCGTATATTTTTTCCACCACTTAACGGAAAAAAAATTGCACGCTTCAGTGTGCTGGGGCCTGTAATCGGCGAATAAATTGCGTTCTCTGAGTATTTGCCACTGCAACCTTTAACAAATAAAACACACCCGTAGTCTTGCTAGAAATGTCTTCCTTATTAAGTAAAATTATACAAAACTACCGGCATTAAGTGCGTAAACAATTTATAATTTCCTGTTATTAATAAAATTACTGCGACGCATCTTTCATAAATATGTAGCAGCACTCACATACTCTCTCACTGACCCGTCGTTGTACTAACCAATTTCTTCGAGTGTATGTCTTTTGTATACAACATTTGTTTTGTTTTACTTCTGCTTTGTTTGGCAGCAGTGTTGCCACAAGAAATTTTTTTTTCCGACCAAATTTGTTTCTAAATCCTACCAAATTGGGTCAAAACCGACCAAAATTGTAACGAAAAAAACAATATTTAATTTATAGAAAACTTTTATTAATTAAACAAAAAATAATGTAAATTCAGTCTATTATTTTAATTCTTTAAATAAAAATATATACAAAACTATATAAACAAAAAAAATCTCTTATATATACAGAGATTTTGGAGATCATTTGTCAGTAAATCCGAGATCATGTTTAACATATTTTCAATTCACTACAGTTTATTCGGTGTTTTAAAGTCTTTTTTAGCTGACCATACAGTATGCGAACCTTTGTTCGTGATTAATTCTTTACAAAGCATGATACTGTTAACATTTATTAGTCTTTACATGTTGTTTACATTTATTAGTCTTTAAATACCGCGAACAAGCATACCACAGTTCAGAGGCCATAAGCTGTTTACGACGTCTAAGACATCAGAGTAAACGGCAAATGATTTTGTACTTTGGCCTCGTTTCATAGATGGCGTTTCACACATAGTAATGATTTTGTAAACTGTGAATACTTATAAATAAAATTATGTGCAACACATGGTAAATTATAATAAAAATATATATTTGAAATTTTTATTCAAAAATCTACCATAATCAGTTTGGGCCTACCATCCGACCAAAATTAAAAAATTGAAATTCGTCCGACCAAATTTGGTAGAATTCTACCAAAACGGCAACACTGTTTGGCAGATACGGGTTTATTTTGCGCTCTGCCTTCGACTCATTCCATTCTCATTTGTTACACTCTAAGCTCGATGGCTGCTCACATTTTCATATGCATGTGTGCGTCGAGTGGTAACTCATTCATACAATTGTGTTTTAAGAACCAAACAAAAGTTAAGCGATCAACCATTCTCTGGTTTAGTTCAGTTACAACCACTAAACCAAAAGCAACCTAATAAACAGACTCCGAAAAAGGAGGAAAGTCGTAAAAAAAAAACAAAACAATCCAGAGAAAGAAAGAAAAAAAGAGACGTTTTAAGTGTACATACCTGTTTTCAAAAAAAAAAGAAGTCTGTGATTCCAAAAATAAAAAAGCAATAAAATACTTTATGTGAAACTTCGTGTTAAACAAAAACTTAAAATAAGTTAAAAACAAAAAACAACCATCAGCTTCAAAATGCCGGCTGATATTTGCACTCAACAATTCATTGAACCAAGGTACATACATACATATATTTTCAATACATACTAAGGCTAGTTAAACTACAAACCAAGTAGCACTTGTAGGATATCATACGAGTATGTACTAGACAGACCTTTCTCAATTGAGTGACCTTTGTAAGAAAATCCGATTGGGGTTTTTTTAATTGGTATTGAAATTTGATCTAGAATTTTTGTTTTGTTTTTATAGCGAAGTGTGCTGTCAACAATGTATGTAAATGTTTTTTTTTTTGTAATTAAAGTGAAACCTTGGCATAAATCAAATGTGGGCTTTGAAAGTGTATAGTACAAACATTTAAATAGTTTTAATTGATTTAATTTTTAAAATATTAGCTTGTCATGGAATAATGTCATTAAGAGTAAAATAATTGCTTTAAAAGTAACCAATTGTTCTAAAAATGCGAGTTGCAAATAAAACCAACACGTTGCGGTTTTACTGGCGAAAATAGCATACGAGTACATACTTTTTTGTTCTGCTTTGATGTTTAAGTTCACTAGGACCAAAATCCATTAGGGTAGGTCAATTGTGGCGGGGGACACTTTTTTTTATAACCTCAAGAGAAAGAAACATGAGAAAGATCGGCCTGGTCGTACCTTACACTTGACCGTCACTTCGCTATTAAATCGTAAAAATATCATGCCAGTTTTTGAACCCCTTAGGCCCATGCGTCAGGCCCATAAATACAACTTCAATTCGTTTAATTAAAATTTGCTTTAATCTCAATAACCATATGTACACTGGCGATCAAAACCGAGTACATGTTGCCATTATCTTACTTAGGGTGTCAAACAATTTAGAATAATAGACGGACCATTTCGAAAATTTCAGGATATGTATTCATTATATTGGCAATAAAATTTAGAAAGCAGAAAAAATAAACTACAAGAATTAACTAATTCAGAGGAAAAATAAGGCAGCAGTATTCACTCAGTTTTTAAATTATTATCACGAGGGTTGCTATATATGTGACGCGCAAAATAGAAAGGGACCTAAGGGTAAAAACCTGTTTTGTTCAGGAGAGCCATTTTAAGGATTTAAATACGTGTATCTTTGGTGTACCATCACTTTCATAAAACGCGCATATCTCTGGGAGGAAACACTTTTGGGGCATGTGATCGGTCTCATTCGATGCTCAGATGTTGTCCACATCAAAAAAAAAGTGAAAAGTTGATGAAAAGTTTTGTTCAGGAGAGCCACTTTAACGATTAGGTCCCTTTCTATTTGCGCTTAGAATCGTCGACTTCACTTTCATAAAACGCGCATATCTCTGGGAGCGAACACTTTTGGGTCATGGGATCGGTCTCATTCGGTGCTCAGATGTTGTCCACATCAAAAAAGGAAAAAATGAAAATTGACTTTTTTACCCTTAGGTCCCTTTCTCTATGCGCTGTCACATATTTACTTCTGGCCTAGACAACACTAAGTGTTGCCAGGCTCCATCTGAAATTTCCATTGGAAAGTTTGTCATTTTTAAGCATAAACGTACTCAGAACGTTTTAACGTACGACCATCATTTGCGTTGTTTACAGTGACTTGAAAAAATTAATTTGGCAAAGAAATGGAATTAACTCGTGAACATTTTTGTGCGATAATTTTTCACAACTTTCGACTTGGATTATCACTACAAGAGTGCATTGACGAACTTAAATCTTTGTATGGCGATGAAGCATCATCCTATAGCACTGTGAAAAGCTGGTTTAATGAATTCAAACGTGGCCGACGCTTGCTCAAAGACGAAGGTCGTCCAAAAATGGCCGTTGTGCCAGAGAACATTTATGCCGTGCGTGAACTGATAATGCAAGATCGTTATGTGACATACCGTGAGATAGAGGCATCCTTGGGCATTTCTTGCACCAGCATACATTCGATATTGCATGAACACCTGGCCGTAATAAAGGTTTCTTCTCGTTGGATCCCACACAATTTGACAACCGCTCAAAAAAAAAGGCTCGTGTCGGTTGATGCAAAGAAATTTTGGAAAAATACGATCGTGGTGCTTCGAAAGACGTTTATAAAATCGTCACAGGTGACGAATCATGGATCTATGCGTATGAGCCCGAAACAAAACATCATTGATGCCGTGCGTAAACTGATAATGCAAGATCGTCATGTGACATACCGTGAGATAGAGGCATCCTTAGGCATTTCTTCCACCAGCATACATTCGATATTGCATGAACACCTGGCCGTAAAAAAGGTTCGTTCTCGTTGGATTCCGTACAATTTGACAATTGCTCAAAAAAGGCTCGTGTCGATTGATACAAAGAAATTTTGAAAAAATGCCTTCGCGGGGCGTCACAGGTGACGAATCATGGATCTATGCGTATGAGCACGAAACAAAACAGCAATCGACCGTGTGGGTCTTCGAAGACGAGCCAAATGCAACGAAAGTTGTTCGTGGAAGAAGCACTTCGAAGCAAATGGTCACCTGTTTGTTCGGCAAAACTGGTCATGTGGCGACTGTTACGCTTGAGCAACGTAGGACGGACAATTCTGAGTGGTAAACCACAATTTGTTTGCCTGAAGTCACCGGAGAAATTCGAAAAACGAACAAGAGAAGACGAATCATTGTGCACCAAGACAATGCGAGCTCTCACGCATCGGCTCAAACCAGCTATTTTGTTGACCGGCCAAAACGTCGAACTGATGGGTCATCCGCCGTACAGCCCTGACATAGCACCTAATTACTTCTTTTTATTCCCGCACATGAAGAAAAAAATGGGTGGTCAACGATTTTCGTCGCCAGAAGATGCTGTTGAAGCGTTCAAAAACCATGTTTTGGAGGTGTCTCAATCGGAGTGGAAAAAGTGCTTCGACAATTGGTTGAGCGCATGCAAAAGTGTATAAATTATGCTGGAGAATACTTAAAAAAAACATTTTTGATGAAAAATATTCGCATTTTCTTTTTTGATGTGGACAACATCTGAGCATCGAATGAGACCGATCCCATGCCCCAAAAGTGTTCCCTCCCAGAGGTATGCGCGTTTTATGAAAGTGAAGTGGACGATTCTAAGCGCAAATAGAAAGGGACCTAGTCTTTAAAATGGCTCTCCTGAACAAAACTTTTTATCAACTTTTCACTTTTTTTTGATGTGGACAACATCTGAGCGTCGAATGAGACCGAACCTATGCCCCAAAAGTGTTCCCTCCCAGTGATATGCGAGTTTAATGAAAGTGAAGTCGACGATTCTAAGCGCAAATAGAAAGGGACCTAATCTTTAAAATGGCTCTTCTGAACAAAACTGGATTTTAACCTTAGGTCCCTCGTTCTATTTTGCGCGTCACATATATAGCAGCTCTCGTTGTAAGACAGAACATGTTTAGTATCGGTACGAAATCCACAATCACTTGTTTTAAATAACTTTTTTTATGCGTCTAGGCATGATTTCACTAGGAATATTTTGCACCTCTAATTGTACTCGGCTACAAAGTTCTTTCATGTTATTTGGCGCTCGATCGTACTGCGCTAATCACCCTTAAACCACAGTCCATTAATTTTCAAAGTTCTGTTCCAAGATCTTGTTCCAAGCGCTTCTATTCAGAAAGTCTAGTAAATTTGTTAAGATAATACGGATGTAGTTTTTCTTGTTCATTATTCATGGTTTGTTTTACATGCTGTGTTTGAACGCCTTCATGAGGTCTTTGCCACAAATATTCTTTGCCATCACTCTGAAAACGATTATTATTATTTGTTTCATTGGAAGAAATTACCAGTTTCCAATCGATACTACGATATGCACCGGGCCGACCAAAAGCAGAAATTCTTCGGCCAAGGGCTGTCACCCCGGTATGGTGTGCCACTACAACAACACCCATTTCCAATCGTCCATCGTTTAATTCTTGTGACATAAACAGAACTTGAGTCTTGCTTTTATGTTTTTATCAGATGTACGAGGGCGACCGCAAAAATAACTGGCTTAACATAAAAAGAACCGTTTTTTGAAATTATTATTATTTATTTTTCAACATAATCTCCTTTCAACTCAATACACTTCATCAAACGTTTTTCAAGTTTTTTAATTCCATCCGAAAAATAAGATTTTTCAAGACCTTTAAAATATGCCTCAGTTTCAGCAATAACCTCGCTATTGGACGAAAATTTTTTGCCACCTAGAATTTTTTTTAAATTTGGAAACAGGAAATAATCAGAAGGAGCTAAATCTGGACTATATGGTGGATGCGGAGCAATTTCAAATCGTAATTCGGCCAGTTTTTGTTGAGTTAAAAATGCAGTGTGTGAAGGAGCATTATCTTGACGAAAAAGAACTTTTTTTTCTAAATGCAGTCGTTTTATCTTGATTTCTTCACTCAACCGATCCAATAATGCACAATAATATTCACTATTTATAGTTTTTCCTTTCTCAAGATAATCAAGAAATATTATACCCCTTGCATCCCAAAATACTGTGGCCATTACTTTTCCTGCTGACTTAACAGTTTTCGCCTTCTTGGGAGCACTTTTACCAGCTTCTATCCATTGTTTTGACTGTTCTTTGCATTCTGGGATGTAGTGATGGATCCATGTTTCATCAACAGTTATGAATCGGCGCAAGAACTCTATTGGATTACGCTGATAAATCGCTAAAAGCTCCTCGGAATTGATCCAACGGACTATTTTTTGGGGCAAAGTCAACAAACGCGGCACCCATCTTGCGGATAGCTTTTCCATGTGGAGTTCATCATGTAAAATATTCCAAACTTGTTTTTCGTGTATTTTAACAATATCAGCAAGTTCTATGAGCTTTATTCGTCTATCTTTAGTCACTTCATTAAATATTTTTCTAATGTTTTCAATAGTAGTAGCAGTTTTCGGTCTTCCAGAGCGTTGTTCATCTTCCGTACTTGAACGACCCATTTTAAATTGTTGAACCCAGGATTTCACGGTGGAGTATGAGTGCATTATGACCATGAGTGCATTATCACCATGAACAGAATCCAATTCATCTTTGATTAATTGTGGCGTATAACCTTTCATATAAAAGTGTTTAATTGCCGCACGAAACTCTTTATTTTCCATTTTTCAAAAATCATAAAACTTGTTTACTTCAATCACCTGTAACAAAGAAAATAATCATTAAATATTTCGGAAATTTTGACAGATGGCTTATAAAAGATTGCTTTTAAAAAACAAAACAAAAAAAAGTTGCTAGTAAAACAGAAAATGTGCCAGGCCAGTTAGTTTTGCGGTCGCCCTCGTAGCTTTGCTGTTTCTTTCTCTTACTGCTGACACGTATCCAAGTCTGTGATCTGCTCTACGAACAGTTGATGCACTTACGTTCTTTCTTATTGCTAAAGGAACATGTTTAGATGTTTTGGAGCTTTTGCTTCGAATTTGACGTAACATCAAAAGGGCATCAGAGTCCTTTTTGGAAAGCTATTACGGTGCGTTGAATCACGTTAAGTTTCTGAGCAAAAGCACTTGCCGATTTTCCACAATTAATCATGGCGACTATATTATTTTCAACATCTATTGCGATTTTTCTCGTTTTTTTTTAATTGATTTGCTTGTTCGCACCTTAATCTCTAATATTACCAAACACAATAGTGCCGAAATTCCATGAAGAGTATTACAAGAATTAAGAGTCTAAAATCAACAATTTTTTGTTTGTAGTACTTGTCTTTGCAAGAATCTGCCGCCGATACTGCAAGTATTACTCAATAAAACGACTTTTAAAAAAGAGATATTTCAATTGTGTAAATAAATAAATAAATTGTTACATATTTATTTTTATTTAGTTTAAAAAATAATTTTCCTAATTTCAATTTGCAATATTTTGTGATTTTACCAAATTGTTTTCTTATATAATCCTCCTATCCTGCATTGAAATTTACAAGGTGTTATTGTCATCTTGTAGAATGCGGTTGAACCAAATAAATAAATAACATACTCGTAACAAATAACACAAGTATTTAACAATAACAAAAATGTAAAGTAGTATATTAAAATTTTCTCCAAACCCTTCGGGGTTTCGGATGCTCCCTACAGTTCAATTTATTTTTTCATTCATTCAGCAAATAACTGTTGTAAGTTCTATTCTGATCTCTTATTGTACTTATACATTAGATTTCGCAATATTTGTTGATCTGTCAGCTTAAAAGTATGGCTTTACTAAAACCGATCACAATTTATCTTAGCTAGTACATTGTACATTACATTATAAATTCAGTCTATAGATATACTACAAGTATGTTTGCACGAGTATCTGTAATTGAATTTTGAAATACATTTTTGAAGCAAAATGAAATACTTTTTTTTCCTTCTAATTACCGACAATTAGTTTGTTGGTAATTATTCAATGAGTAGATACCATATGATGATGCTAAATTAAACAAACATTAGAATGTCGTTTAAGCGACAGCATTTGGCAAGGAACAAGTTGAATTTTCATTTACGATAATTTCTATTTTAACATCTGTAGATGATGATTCCATTCTCTCAATTATTTACAATTGAACACGTGTCCCCAACGCTTATATAAAAGTTTAAGTTATTTAATAATAGTAATAAGACTCTATTGAATAATAGAATTACCTAGAAATATGCACAGTTTGACAGTGGTCGTTTTAACTAAGATTTAACTTTAACCGATTTGATTAATCGATAGAAAGAAAAAACATACAAACCAAGTTTAAACAAGAACCATCTTGATTTTATGCCTAGGAAACTGATTTATTTTTGTCTTTCACCATTTATGTACAAATCATATTTCAAATTACAAACATGACCTAGATGGTTAGGATACAGTATAAATTACAGTGCTGTTTATTGCTGCCTGTTTGACAATTGCTGGTATATTTCTATTCCAATGTTGCTTATATTACGATCTTCTAGAGTTACTTTTGAATATAAATGGCCCTTTCATAGAGAAAATCAAACTAAAAAACCACTTTGTTGAAAAAAAAAACCATCCGACAATCGGACTTCTTTGGCTTCAGATAATCTTTCTCATATCTAAACTGACCCCACTCGTTGTGTGGGAATTACAAATGGGCCTTTACAACATGATATGTAAAATATAGTGTTTACACTATGGGAATATTACGATATAACAGAATTTGTAGTATGTATCGTTTGAACGTAGGATAAAATAAACGAAAAAGATAATTTACACATGAGGAGAACATAAAATCATATTTATGTGTAGTTCTAGGTTAATGTGAAGACTTTAATAACAAATCATGGGATAGTGAAATAAGATATGTGTGAGACTACTTCACAAAGTAAGTTTATTTTCAAGATTAACACTTCGTACAAACTAATGTCAATATAGGTCTGCGAACCAAAGACGGCAAACTGTAGAATTACTATGCTTCTTCTTTGCAATAACGTAGAAAACAGCATTTCAGTCACGCACAAATTGTCGGTTTATTTATCCATTTTCGTTTGTAAACAATCAAAGAAAAAATTAAACACAAAAAAAACGCAGAAAACACTAACTCACATATAATTGTATAAAATTCGTTCGATCCAACCGGGGAAAGGAACTTATCAATCCGAGAACTAAGAGTCTAACACCAAAACGACAACTTTTTGTGCGTGGTACACGTCTCTGGAACAATCTGCCTTCAAGCCATAAGTCTCCATTTACACGAGGCAATTTTACTTGCGACAATTTTTATGATTCCCTTACACAAGGCAATTTGGTTACGGGGAATGAAACTTATCAATCCAAGAATTAAGAGTCTAACATCAGAACGACAATTTTTTGTGTGTAGTACACGTCTCTGGAACAATTATTTACATGAGGCAATTTTACTTGCGACAATTTTTATGATGTCCTTACACAAGGCATTGTGGTTATGGCAATTTTTGTTTTCATTGTTGCCTTTTCTGGTATTCTATGATTTATAATCACAAAAATCAATGGCACTTGCCATATTGTTAAAAACTTGTCTTCCATTTTAATATAGAGACAAGAGGTCTTGAGCCGGTTAATCCCTGTTCAATGTAAAGAAAACGTACTAATTTCTGTGCGAAAAAAAACTAAAATATTCTGCAGCCAACTTCACACTACGAAAAACACAAAGGGAATTGACAGTACGGGAAAGTTTTTTCCCTTTCCATTCCCCTTACCTCTCTTTCCTACAAACTGAAAGTTGCGGCAATTAAAATTGCCTCGTGTAAATAGGGACTAAGCAATACAACACTTTTTAATAAGGAGCTGTTTAGTTTATTTAAATAAATAAATTGTTATATCACTACTTTTAATAGAATCTAATCAAACTAATCATAATTTGATTTTAAAATTATTATATTTACCAAAATGTTAATATTAATATCCTCCTAACTTGCACTGGAATATATCTATCAATATTTTTATTAATTAATTGTTACATCACTAGTATTAATACAATCAAATTCAATCTTATTATAATTTGATTTGAATATTATTATATTTACCAAAATGTTAATCTAACTATCCTCTAAAAACCCACACTGGAATATATAAGATGTTACAATTTTTATTTTTTATTTTGTTATTATCATTTGTTGTTTTTATTTTTCAATAAGTGAATAACTCCACAAGCTAATAAGTCAATAATGTTCGGTCATATTGAAGCTCTCATTCCTTACGTTGAAGCTTCCAATCCATACGTTGCCTATTTTTTTTAAAAAAGCATTAAAGTTGTCCCATTAATGTATGTCAGGGATTTTCTATGCCAACATTGCGATATGTCAAACTTTCCGTAAATTTACCTATACATTTTATTGATTAAGGCACGGGCTCACTGAAACTTTTTTTGAGCAGCGTTTTCTTAACTTTCGGTAGTCTGGAAACCACTGCAATAAACATATGTTGAATACATACAAAAAGTTAATGATATTGCATTGTCGGCATGGAAAAGCCCTGCCATACATTTTGTGTGGGGTTTAAACGTTTATATCAATGGTTTTTAGACCACCGGTAGTCGAAAATTGCGCTGCGTAAGAAAAAAAATGCTTCAGTTCAAGAAAAAACAGAGCAATGATTAAATAGCTTACAATGTGAAATTTTATTACATACTATTTGCTAAAAATGCGCAAACAAATCTTGTGCGAGTATGTTAAAGTACAAATATTTTCAATGAAGAAAACAGATGTGCCATTTTGTTTAAAACTTGACTTCTATTTAAATAATGATGCAAGAGGTCTCGAGCCAGTTAATCCCTGTTCAAGAATTTGGAAGGAAAAATGTTTTGAACCGAATAGAATCTTTTTTATTTATTTAACAACAAAAGAAATATTTATTATTCATCATTCATTATTCTTCAAACGTGATTAAAAGTTATTTAATTATTCCAATAAATAGTTCATAAGTTATTTAATTTTAACTCGATTTGTTACAAAATTTTTTTTTTGTAGTTAGAAATGACATAAATTATATTTTGTCAATAATGGTAGTCATAAAAAGCATGCTAGATTTAAATTTCGCTACATTCAACAAAAGAGAAAACGTCTAGCGTTCCACTTGCAATATCCGTGATCTGTCAGTTGTCATACTGTCTTATTTGTTTAACAACAATTAACCGCACCAACGGCAACAAAATGAAATCTTGAATTATCTTTGAGACATTCCCTATGCCTTTGCCAATTTACCAAAAAGAAAATAGACCTGATTTGAATGTTCAAAATACTCTCTTCAGAATATTAGGCCTATTTTATTTGACAGGAAAAATATGCGATTTAAACCCTTCAAAGCTATAATTTCAATCCATTAACATGAAACGTACAAGTTTTTGAAATAGTGAATTACTTCACAAGCTAAATACGTCAGGTTTATTAGTATTTCTCCTATGGGGGAGGAAAACAAGGTCAGCGAAGTTTAAGCTAACAGAACACCGTCTGGTAGACTCGCGTTTCATTGTTTTTATTTTTTAAGCTTGGTGGAGGACGACTCCTCACTACCTTTAATGTGTGCTGCCGACAAGCCTCTCTCTACTCTTTTAACTATCTATATATAAATGTTCTTGATTTACTTAAAATGTGTAGGAATACGTGTCGAAAATAGTTTTTTTGGAAATTTAAAATTTCCGTGGTCGTGATCTATTGGCAACTCGCTTAGGAGTTCGCTAACGCGATAACTTCACATCATTGTAGAGAAATAATTTTGTTTACAAAAATCTGTAGACTATTTGCTTTAAAACCCGGTTGTTTTTAATAATCAAAATTGTTGTGAAGAATTTTATTCAATAGTAACCTTTAGCGAGTTTAATTATTACTCGCTTATAATATTGTTTAAATTTCGTTTTTTCTACAAATTATAAATTTTCAAATCAAACAGTTATGAAGCATAAAGCCCATCAGTTCTTGTGTACAAAAAAAAACTAAAAAAAATGTTCTCGAAAAGTTTTGAAATTATCGGCTTAAGGACCACTTACTCGTTTAATACGCAAGTCCCAATGGAGCACGCCTAATTTTATTTAACAAAAACTCTAAGCAGTTTCAGTACAAAAATTAAACAAAAAAATCAAAAAAGTAAATGTTTTTAATAAGATTTTAAATTTTCGATTTGAAATTTTATTTAGATATACGCTTCTAACTTATTCTGACTCAAAACTTCATTTTGTTGTGGTTTTAATGAAGCCCTTTAAACACCTGAAATCAAACTTGCAAGCTTGAAGATGCAACAATTTGGAATTGGCAGAAAAGAACATGCTTTAAATCGATTTTTTTATTGGGCGTAGGAAATTGAACTAAAACGTAGAAATTAGAAAATATGTATATCAAGAACATGTTAACATCAAATATGAATTTAATCAAAAACAAAAAAAAACTTAGCAACAATGACTAAATTCTGAAGCGTTTGTGTTTAAACTTTTCACATTGGTTATTTATGACAGTAGTTAATTTGGAACGCTATTGCAGATTGTAAATCTCAAATGTCAACACTTCAACATCGCCTTTGTTCAATGCTGAATAAAAACACTAATCAGGAGACATAAATTAAATTCAACCTATTTTTGGAAATTTCATACGCAATAGCCTCATCAGAAAGCGTCTTTATCTGTGTTCTTGAAATTTGATATATTACCCTTACCAGATTAATACTTATAATTTAAAACTTCAATGACACATTTAAATGTTCTTGAATACAGTAAACATAAAATGGTCCAATGTTAAACATTTCTTTTATGATTTAGCACTCAAGGACAATTAAAAGATAAGATAATGTTGATGTTGTTCGTTTTTATCAAAGTTGGTCTTTACGAAAACGTGTGTTTGAGTATAAATGCAAATATATACTTAATATAGTATTAAACGTAAATATTTATTTTATAAATTTAAATAAAACCCAAATATTTGTTTAACAAATACAGTAGCATACGTATAATTTGTATTCGGTATTTTGTAAATATCTCAAAAATTCATTTTTTATTTCTATTGCAAACAAATGAGAGTAACACGCACAATAAAGAGTTTTCGTAGTAAACAAGAAATGATGTCATATTAGTTGTGACGTCGTTCTATTTGTTTGTTTGCCTTCTTAACAAGCATTATTCGCATGCGCCTGCGCAGTTGCGAAACGAACCTGTGGGTATTGAGAAATGCTGGCATAGCCACTTGGTATTCAAAACATAAAATAAACAGAATTTCGTATAGAACTACGTAGTAGTTGATTGTACGTACATTAAGCCACAATGAATTCTTTTCTTTATGTGTTTAAACGAGTGTTCCCATAACACGTTTCTACACTATACACATTTATGTTGTACGCTTTAGAACATTCGATATTTTCGGCTTAAATTTAATTTACTTTGGAAATAATTACCACAGATACAACTTAATATCCTAAAAACTAACAATGAAAAAAATTTCCTAGTAGATACTTTCGAGTTACGGGCACCAAAAATTCGTCGTTATTATTATTTATAAAACTTTAATGCTGTAGGATCGAGTCGAAATGGGAAACGTTAGAAACATATTCGCAGTTATAGCCCATTTTCTTATAGTCATTATACAGATCTTTATGAAAGAAATCTGAATGCAATTTTTCTTGTTTGTCACTATAGCCAAATTTTCAGCTTTTACGGGGTTAAAATTTTAAATTTGAATCGGCTGTAGAAAAACAGTACTGATTATTTTTTAAAATGTTTGGATTTAGTGGAATGGTTAAACTTCGCCATTTAATAATGTGGAACACAATATCGTTCATATTACTACCACAACTGGCTCGGCCGTACCTCATGCGATCAACCCAATTTTTCAGTACATTTTCGATTGTTTTGGGTCGAATCATTTCATTGGCAACTTCGATTTCATGTTTCAACGCTCCAATTTCTCTGGATGCTTTGCGTAATATCAGGTGATCAATTTAGAGGTATTTTTTGAAAATGAATTTAAATCAAGTGCGGAGTCTATATTTTTCATTCGAAAGGACATGTTGTGACATTTATTTTTGAATATAATTATCTTCAAATGTTGCTCGCAATTTCGTCTCAGGGTGTCCATTCTGAGGGTCCAACTTTAAATGACTCGTTCGAGAATTTCGACTGGTATGGCGTTAATGACTCGCGTAATGTTAGCTTTCAAAAATTGAATTGTAGCTGGTTTGGACTTTACGTAGCCCCAAAGCAAAAAGTCTATAGCAGTGATATCACACGATCTAGGCGGCCAACTCACCGGTCGAAAACGTAAAATTAGCTGCTCTTCGAAGTGACCTCAAGATAGATCCATTTTTTGAGCAGCTGTATGGCAAGTGGCACCATCCTTCCTGTTGAAACTAAATGTCGTCAAGTTTACGGGCGTTAATTACAGGTAGCAAAAAGTCCAATATCATGGCGCGATAGCGAGCAACATTTACGGTAACTTTCCAGCCATCATCATTTTTGAAAAAATATAGTCCACCAGCTTAAAAACTGCACCAAACCGTGTTTTTCTCTGGGTTTAATGGCACCTCTTGAACCTCTTCTGGTTGCTCGACAGTCCAAATGCGGCCATTTTGTTTATAAACGTTGCCATTAAGCTTGAAATTGTCACTAAACAATATTTTAGGCGAAAAACGTTTTGCACCGAACGCTCATTTCTATAATACAGTTGCACAATTTGGAGACGTTGTTGAGGTGAATCTTTCTATGATGAAATGACAAACAATACTGAAAAGAGAAAAAAATAATGAGTAACACAACTCACGTATAATCTGTGAAAAAACCCCTATTAAAAAAAATACCTCTAGATGGATCACACGTTATTTATCCTTATTGGCTCGCGACAGAAAATAGTCCAAAGGGCTCAAATCACAACTCCGATTTAAATTTAAAAATGTTAAATCGCCCACCCTTTACTTATGTATGATTTTTTTGTACCATTATCCGCTTTGATGGCGGAGTTAATAAACTTACCAATAGTAAACTTGGTACCTTTCCGGGCCAAAAAGTACTTTATATTCCTTTTTTTGTACTAATTCGCCAACCTCATGTATCATCCCTGATGGTGGCATTTGTTTTTAAGGTACACCCAAGTCTACTTTTGGTATTTTTCTTAAAAAATATAGACCGTTTAAAGTTTTCACCTTTCATGTGGCAATTGTTTAAATGGACAATGGTACAAAAAGTTAACCAATATAGAGCTTAAGATCTTGGCTTTAATTCCTATATGACAAACTTGGTACCTTTCCGGCCCAAAAAGTTGATTTATATTCCTTTTTTATTTTTACCAATTCGCCAACCTCATGTATCATCCCTAATAGTAGCATTTATTTTTAGTTCACTTTTATTGTTTTTTCTTTAAAAGAAATGGACCGATTAAAGCTTTTACCATTCATGTGGCTATTGTTTAAATGGGTAGTGGTACAAATGTACCATTATAGAGCTTAAGATCTTGGATAGAATTCAGCATTATTCTATAAAAAAAACTTACTATAAATAATTTTTAGAGTTTTCATAAAAATCCTCTTCCAATTCCAGACATTGCCGCTTTGCTAGCATTAAACCTCTACAAAAGAAAACAATTTTAGTTATGTTTTTTAAATAAATTTGTTCCATTCTAGAACTCAATTCCTATTTTTTTCTTCTTTCAATGTGCGTAAAGTTTTGCCGTCTAGTGTAGAAAAAATTTTGTTAATTAAAAGTATACATTTTTATGATAGAAACGAAAGGCAATAGTTCGAGTACATAGACATAAAATGGAATTGTTTAATTCATTATGTTTGTTTTTTTTTGTTCTTGTTTGCATCATCCCTGATCTGAATTTCAAATTAAAATGTTAAGTGAATCGAAAGTAATTTATAAATATTCTGCTCACATTTCTGACGTAATATCACTTCTAATAGATTCAAATTGTTGTTGTTAAAAAAATACTATTGGATTTATTTTTTAAATTCCTTTTAAATTGTTTATTAATAAAAAATGTTTGGCTGATGGTTTTTGCAAACAGGCTTCTTCTGTATTAAATGTGAGAAAACTGCTAAAAAGCAAAATTTGCTCTAAACACTAAAGGGTAGACTTATAGGCAATGTCTTTCAAAACATTTTTAAGTGAAAACTTATTTTCACGGAATTTTGTTCAGAACTCTACTATTATTGCATGGAAGTCAATAGCAGAAATCCTGTAGCTTTCGTATAAATATATTTAATACATACAAAATGTAGTCATCGCCTCCTTAAAGTGCTTTGGATGCACATTTTAAAAACTTCTCTATATTTCAAAGAAAGAAACAAAGTAATCAGCGCTAGTAGGAGACAAATTCCAACCACTAGTTTCGTACTGTTGTGATTCAGAAGTTCTTCCAAATTGGATCAAAGCCAACGGTTTTCACACAGGCTTGCCATAGGACAGGTGATCGTTCTTAAACAATTTTGCCATCGCTTCTTAAAAAGTGCTTAGGATCCTATTTCTCATTCATTTCTTCAGACTTCAAAGGACAAAAGAAAAAAATCTGCGCGGGTAGACGACGAATAACGACCACTAGTTTCCTATAGTTTTGATTTAAAAGTGCTTCCAGATTGGATCAAAACCAAGGATTTTCCCAACGGCTTGCCATAGGACGGACCATCCTTCGAATTATTGATCGGAGAAACAATTTTGTCATTGCGGCTTAAGAAGTGTTCTGGATGATATTTTTCACAACTTTGCCATACTTCAAAGAAAAAAAGAAAAGTAATCTGATCTAGTTGGAGGCGAATTACAACCACTTGTTTCCTAAAGTTGTGATACAGAAGTGCTTCCAGTTTGGATCAAAACCAAGGATTTTCACACACTTTTGCCATAGGACTAATGGTCTTTTTTAAACAATTTTGTCATCGCTTCTTAAATACTTCAAAGAAAAAAAGTCTAGTAGGAGACGATCCAAGATCTCTAGTTTCGTATAGTTGTGATCCGAAAGTACTTCAAGTTGTATCAAATGACCATGTTTTTTCCCATGCATGTGATATGACATATGGTATTTATTTAAACCATTTTGTGATCGATTTTTTAGAAGTGATTTGGATGCTATTTTTCAAAACTCTGTCATACTTTAAATATAAATAATACACGGTAGTTAGTGACCAACCACGTCCTCTAGTTTCGTCTATCAACACCTTTGCTGTCTATGTAAAATCGCACATAAAATGTCGGTATGACAATACTACGTGCCATGAGTAATTATTTTTTCAAAAGTTCTAAAAAATATTGTAATTTTAATTTAGTACTTACGTTCGAACCCGAAACCTTTCGTACTTTTAAAATATCTTTTTGTCATTACATTTAACATGATTTTTGAGTTTAACAAAATCATATCGCATCCTATGGAGGTATAAACGAGGGCAGATCAATAATTCCGTGACTTTTGCAACATTCCTCGTAGTTATATGAAATGCAACACTGCTTCCCTCTAGTAACATATGTTAATAGACTACTGCCAAATTTTGAGAGAGTTCCGTCATTTAGTTTGCCTTAAACAGGTGTTGTTTTTAACAGCTGTTCTTTTTTTACAACTTTCAACAGCTATTGTTTTTTAAACAGCTGTTGTTTTTAACAGCTGTCAATCAGACCAAGGAAAAGCTTGCTAAATACTCTGGGGACTCTGCACCATCGATTTCAATGGTTAAAGAGTGGTTCACTGACTTTCGTTGTGGTCGCACAAGTACAAATGACGCTAAACGTTCTGGTCAAATGAGGTCAATACACTCGAAAATACACCTTGTTAAAAGATATTCCTTTATAAGCACTTCAATTTTTTTGCTGTAAAACCCAATTCGTGTATACAACTGCATTTTAAAATAAACCGAAATTCAATCGGAAATCTTTTACAATTTGTTTGGAAATTGACAGCCTTAATACGATCAAAATTAAATCCGGTACAATTCGTTCGTATATAAAAAAATTGTTTAAAAACTAACTGAAAATCTGAAACGAAAACTTTTAATGACAAAATGTCAGTTTAAGTTGACTTGACACCAACAACTTTAAAAGCTAAATCTTTTAAATTAAGTCTCGATTTCGAGTTCGATCCTTCTTTTAAGGCCCGGGCACACTGAAGTTTTTTTTCTTCACACTGCGTTTTTTTCATTTACGTACGGTTGTCCAAATACCATTAAAATATATAATTTAAAAACTTACAACAATTGCATGTTATTGCAGTGTCGGCTTAGAAACCCACTCTCATATAATAATTTTAAGTTTTTGACACTCATTGCATTGGTTTTTAGACTACCGGAAATTTAAAAATACGCATGGTAAGAAAAAATCTTCTGAGTGCCCGATCCTTTATGCATTTTTGTTTTAATTTGAAATTTTGCCATATACTTTTATAAACAATTAAACTTAATCTTACTTTTTCCCTTTAATTTGTTTCTTGCAGAGCTACTGCTCCCTTGCCCACTGCATCTACACCAACTGGCAACGATAGTCCCATTGCGTCATCGCCCAGTAATAGCATCAAATCGTTCAACATGAATAAACTCTGCCGCCAAGTGTCAATTGAGTCTCCCGGTCCCCAGGTTAAGAATTGCGTTTTCAATTTCTTCGTTCCGATCGAGGATACACCCTCACATGGAGCCCGCATCAAGATTGTGTGTGCCGGTGCCTGTTACAGACGTCGAGATCGCTCGGCATCGATAACTAGTATGTCATCGGTATCCTCGGATTTGAGCGACTATTGCCCCTCGATGCCATCACAAATGTCGCCCGCTCATGCTGGCGTTCGGGAGGGTTCATTCTTTCCCGGTTTTGAAGTAGCCGGTGTCATTGAGGCCCTCGGCAGTGAGGTGACGGAGGAGAATAATAGCGGTCTTCACATTGGACAACGTGTCATCGTCTATCCGTTTGATGAGGCACCAGCCGGCTATGCCGAATTATTGGTAGTGCCCGACTTGAAATACGTTGTACCCATTCCAGACACATTGCCCATTAGTGTGGCCGCCATGTTGCCCACAGGTGCTCTATTGGCCATGAATGCCGTTTTCAAAGCACAAGAAGTCGTCACGGAAATGCTGAAGAATCGCGCACCCGAGGATGCTAACAAGAAGTGCAAAATTTTAATTGTTGGCACTGGTGGTCTGGCTTTGTGGGCAGTGCGCATAGCATCGTACCATTTTGCGTCGACCGGAGCGAATAATTATATTGATATAACGGTGGCCAGTCTGCGTGATGAGGGCTTCCGTTTGGCAACTGAAATTAAGAAGTAAGTACCTACCAGGGGTGATCATTTTGTTTAGATTAGGCTAGGCTTTAAAATAGAACAGACTTACTTTGTTGGTGTAGCGGCCGGGGGACATAGCTTTGTCAAAGATTTGCTGCTTCGATTCAATCCGGTACATACCAGTAATGAAATTCATAAAACATTAAATTGTGCCAAAATGACCACATTTCTGTACCAAAACTGTACTTTTATTCCAACTAAAACGGAACAACTATATAAGCCTATTTCAACGAGGATAATAGTGGAACCATATCAATCTCTTATTGTTTGTCAGTTAGACCTAGACGGTATAAATTGTGTTTTTATGCTAAGCTCATAGACCTTTTAGATCTCGACATAACATTCAAATTTACGCTATTAAACGAAATACTATCAGAAAGTCTGACCTCTGCAGCAACCCACATATAGAAGGGCCGTATAACCCAGAAATTTACTCCAACCTCTACGACATATTGCTATTTTTGACTACGTACTATACATGTACATTGTATCCTTTGGGAAGCTTTTTAAATATACTTAGCTGACATTAAGGGGATTTGACTGAAATCTTTTTACTCGCTACATTCTGAAGTGTTATTGACTAATCGGTCTCAAATTTTGAGGTTATATAGACTTATAGAAAAAAATCATTCTTCTCTTAGCAAACTTTTATAGAAATTTTGAGCTGCTACTTCCGTTTATGTTTACCCAGAAATTAGGGCTGTGGATTTTGGACTTCGATACCGAACTGTGACTCTGGTTTCTTTGAAAGAAAACAAGGATAACCCATTAAAAACATGATTTTAATCCTATTTTGTATTAGACTTAAACTCTAGAGATGTCACTTGGCTGGGGAAGGAAAGAGGAGGTAATATTTGAGGGGCATTTATTAAAACACCTTTGTGCGAAGATAGTTTCACAAACGGAGAGCACAGCTAATGCACAAATTCTCCCCGTAGAGCATTTAGCGATCAGTAGGCCATTTGACCCCTTTCCGACTAAATTGATGACTAGATTAAATCTAGAAAGAACATTTGGTTGTTGTTGTAGCGGCTCACATGGTGGCGGGGAAAAATTGCGGCCGAAGAATTGCTGCTTCGGGTCAATCCGGTACACAGAACCGGCTGTCGTGGGATCGCACAGCTTTGGTCATTGATTTCAATGTTCTTCTTGTATCCTGAGGTAGAAATCGGAGTCGTCTTTTCTTTCCTCAACCCTGAAACACATGGCCCGTTACCGGGTCTATGTAATAGAATTACTTCAATAAGTTTCTGTTTAATAAAAAATGTAATATAATGACGCCCGGCAGCGAATTGTAATAAAATGCATTAAGAGTATCACGGTACATACGAGTCGTCAATTGAACCACAAATGGTAAAATTGTACCAGGTTTTCCATCAATGTACATACAAGTAGATCAGGCGATTGTAAGATTGGATTTACTTTGTATTTGGTTAGGGTAAACTGTTAAAATTTGTTTAAGCCTAAACAATAGTACAAGGGCTGCTTTATATATTTCTGGCCTAATATTGAAAATGCGAATTTTTATCATCAAAAATAGTTTTATTCTTTTTCAAAGTATTTTCCAGCTTGATTTGTACACTTTTGCATGCGCTCAAACCAATTGTCGAAGCACTTTTTCCACTCCGATTGAGGCACTTCCAAAACATGGTTTTGAACGCTTCAACAGCATCTTCTGGCGAAGAAAATCGTTGACCACGAATTTTTTCTTGATGTGGGGGAATAAAAAGAAGTCATTGGGGGCCAAGTCAGGGCTGTACGGCAGATGACCCCCATCAATTCGCCGTTTTGGCCGGTCAAAAAGGCGCTGGTTTGAGCCGATGTGTGAGAGCTCGCATTGTCATGGTGCACAATGATTCGTCTTCTCTTGTTCGTATTTCGAATTTCTCCGAAGACTTCAGGCAAACAAATTGTGGTGTACCACTCAGAATTGACCGTCCTACGTTGGTCAAGAGGAACGGTTGCCACATGAACAGTTTTGCCGAAGAAACAGGCGACCATTTGCTTCGAAGTGCTTCTTCTACGAACAACTTTTGTTGGATTTGGCACGGTCGATTGCTGTTCTGTTTCGGGCTCATACGCATAGATTCATGATTCGCCACATGTGTCGATCTTATAAACGTCTTTCAAAGCATTTTTCAAAATTTCTTTGCGCCAATCGACACGAGCCTATTTTGAGCGATTGTCAAATTGTGCGGGATCCAACGAGAACAAACCTTTTTTACGGCCAGGTGCCTATGCAATATCGAATGTATGCTGGTGAAAGAAATGCCCAAGGATGCCTCTATCTCACGGTATGGCACATGACGATCTTGCATTATCAGTTCACGCACGGCATCAATGTTCTCTGGCACAACGGCGTTTCTTGGACGACCTTCGTCTTTGAGCGAGCGTTGGCCATGATTGAATTCATTAAACCAGTTTTTCACAGGGCTATAGGATGGTGCTTCATCGCCATACAAATGAGTACGTTTATGCTAAAAAAAAATGACAAACTTTCCAATGGAAATGTCAGATGGCGCCAGGAAACACTTAGTGTAGGCCAGAAATATATATAGCAGCCTCGTAATAAAATGTAGATGCAGGAGGGGTCGTAACAGTTGTTGAATTCCAAATTTTTTATTTTTTCTTCTTCTTTTGTTTAATTTATACTAATTGCCTTTCTTTTTCTTATTTTCAGCGTCAGTGTTGTCCAGTGGAACGAGTGTCTGTATGAACCGCAGCTGATCGAACGCACCAAGAACGTATGCGGTGGCCCCGTTGATGTGGTCATTGATTTTGGTACTACCTCACGCAGTCTTCATCGTTCCATGCACTGCCTCAACAAAGGCGGTGTCGTACTGATCAGCGACGAAGTAGCTGAAAAGTTAATGCCAAAATTCGCTCGTCTCTCGGTGGAGTACCAGCAGCAGATTATCGCCATATCCTCGGGCACCGTGGAACAATTGCGCGAATTAGTCGAACTGGCTGCGGAGAAGAAAATCGAACCACCACCACATTCGGTGTTCCCCTGTGAACAGGCCGCTGAAGTTATACAGAAATTGTGCAATTCCGAGATACCGGGACGTGCCATTCTGCGTTTCCACGACATTGAATAATCGCCACAATTTCGTGATGCGTCTTCATTTTGCTGCACCGTAATATTATGCAAGGAAATTTTCTAGTATTCAAAATTGTCAGGTTTAAGAACAAATTTTAAGACGATCGCAAGGATATCCAAGTAGATTAGTGAATCCTTCAAACCTCATTACAATTATCTTGATATACAACAAACACACGACATACATATTTTTTGCATACCTACCTACCTTCTCATAAGATAAGAAAACAACAACAAAAACAAAAGAAAACCAGGATCATAAAGCCCTAAACTAAACATAAATGTCTATTTAACTGTTGATTTTCGGAGTGTTGTAATGCATCGGCAGGGGGTGCAATAGAAAGTCACCCCCCCCAAAAAAAAAAGAAAATGGTCGTCATCCGTATTATTAGATGTTGTATTCATAACATACTTAAGTAATAAGTTGTCCTCACTTAAGTTTGAAAGACTTTTAAATCTGCTAACCTTTATTGTTTAATTTAAGTTCATTTCTACAGGAAGGAAACTGTAAAACTGTGTCCTACTTAGGTTACGATAAAACCGATTATTCAGTTCCAAACGGAACAGGAAACAGTATTTTATTTTTTATTTTTCGTTTAAGAAACTATTGGGCTTTTATGTTTCATTTTGTTTTATAAGCAAACTCCAGTGTATTTATTTTTTATATTTAGTTATTGTTAGTTCTTAATCTATAATTTAAATTTAGTTTTTTATACATATGTATGTAAACAATATTACAAAATAACATATGAAAACATTTAATGTTTATTTTAAACAATAAATGATATTTACCAAAAAAAACAAAACAAACAGCGCGAAAATTGAAAAAAATGTAAACAATTAAAATCTGTTAAATTGCTTGATTATATAACGTTATATTTCACTTTGCTTAGAGATCACTACAAAAAAAAATACAACAAACGTAAAATTTAACAAATATACAACAAAATGTATAAGCAAGTAATAAAACTAAAAAAAACAAAACCAACAAAAATAAGTTATTAACAATAAAACAAAATCAAATTACATAATAATGATTGGAAATGTTTGTGTTTTAATTTAATACATAAAACAATTGGCCCTTTTATGGTTAGGAGTTGGAGTGGCAGTAGAAAAATACATTCAAGTAGCAGAAAAGACATATTTAGTAGCCTTCGTTTCTTGAAACTAGAAAAAATCTAATTTTTTGCTTCCGGTAGTGAAAAAATATTGGAATACTTGACCAAAACTTACATTCAATATGTGGTAAGGTTTTTATGATCCAACTTTCTAATATATTTAACTTTCAGCAAAATTACAACGTATATTTTATAGATTTCCTGATAACCGAAAGTAAAAATATACGCAGTGCAGTGTAGGAAAAAAAATCGTCATCTTACTCAGACGCCTAATGTATTTAATAGAGAAGTTTTTACATGGCTTACAGATTAACCTCTTATTCATAAAGTCGCAGGCATTTAGGAAGTATGCTGACTTATGAAAGGACAGCTTTCTACAAAACTTGTCATAGAAAATGGACTCTTACAATTAAACCTGTTTGGGGCACTTAGTGGATGAATCTCAAGTAAAATTTTCAAGTTTTACCTCACCTCTAAGTCTTAACCTAAAAAATCAGATTTTCCTGCTTTCGGAAGTGAAAAACTATTGGAATTCGTAATCAAAACTAACAATCAATATAACGTATGCGGAATGAAATCGCAACAAAGAAAAAACATTTTTTTTTCTTTTAAACAAAAATTTTATTTCAATTTTTTTTTAAGATAATACATTGTACTAGTTTAATGTAAAAAAATATTTGGTACCATTCGAGCTGCTTTGCGGCAATTTTCCATGGCTGTTGAAAATGTCTATGTTGGCATGTTTTGAAGCTCCTTTCGAATTTTTTGAATCAAATTTTTGGTAGTTTTGGGTCTGAAGTTATTTGCATATACTTTTCGTTTTAAATTTGACCAAAAATCCTCAATTGGGCGTAATTGGGTGGATTTTCTTCTTTACATACATATGGAATATGAAGGGTGTCCATGGCTTCCAATGTTTTCTTGGCGTAATGACTTGATGCTAAGTCGGGCCAGAAGATTTCATTTAAGTTTCTATGCTTCTTATTCATAAATTCTTCAACTTTTGGTAAGCAGAAATTAATATACATATCTTTCAGAATTGACGGCCAAACCGGACTAAAAAAAAAACTGGTTCTGACATTCCATCCTGACTAATTGCAAGCCACAATAGAACTTTTTTAGGAAAATTTGAATGCTCCACATACTTTATTTTATCGTTTACGTGTTTTTTTCCTTCAAAAAAATGTTTTCCTTGCCATTCGTTTCCATTCAATGTGAAATATGACTCATCGTCTATGATGCATACAATGTCGCTCTTGGCTTTGAATGTATTTTTGACCAAACTTCTAAGTCGAGACTTTTGGGTAACTTCTTGAGCTTCTGACGCTTTTGCCTTGTTTTTTCTGGACTTTCTCTGAACTCCTATATCACTTAGATACTTTTTCACCGTTTTTCCGCCACATTGGAACTTTTTCCCAAGCTCCCTATAGGATTTAGCGAATTTACCATCGGTAATTTTTCGAAGTCGGCTTCTCATTAAAGAGTCATTCAAACTACACTTTTTTCCAGAGCCACGTTTTCTTTCTGTTGTTTGTCTTTTCTCATATATCGCCAGTGTTCTATATACCGAACTTCGATTATCTCCTTGCTCTACAAAATGAGAAACGATATCGGATTTCTTCCAATCCAGGATGATGGTTTTTCGACGTTGTTCTTCTTTTGACGACATTGCAAATAAAATAAATGATCACTTCAGCAAAAACCAAATAGCAATATCACAAAACATGTGGTAAATGAAAAATAACGGTACTTTGTTTACATTTTTAATTTTGCTTTGTACCCAGCGTTGTAAAATTTGTTGCGATTTCATTCCGCAAACGTTATCGCTTTTCTGCCCTAACTCTCAAATATAAAGTGTGTTATAATTTTAATGGCCGATGTTGATTTGTCGTGCAAAAGAGCTATTATTTCGTTAGCTGTGTGGCAAGTCCTGTTCGTCCACATCCATATCTTCGAATTCGGGCCATAAAAAGTTCGTTATTATCTCACGATAGCGAACTCCATTCACTGCCTGAGCGGCCTCATCTTGGAAAAAAATACGGCACAATGATGCCGCCAGCCCATAAATCGCACCAAACAATAGTCACTCTTTGGGGGTGCATTGTTTTTTCGACAATCACTCTTGGATTATCATTCGCCCAAATGCGACAATTCTGCTTATTGACGAATCTCCACTGAGGTGAAAATGTGCCTCATCACTGAAGATGATTTTTTTCGAAAATTGATCATCCGCTGTTGCCTGAAGCCTAAATAACTTTAACGCGCTGCTCGCTTGTGTATCTTCCCATGGTTCAAATTGAGTTAGTCTGAAATTGAGATAGATCACACATTTAACATCGGACCTTAAAATTTAACCACCCTTTATTAACTTTTAGCAAAAGTACAACGTATACGAGTATTTTATAGGTTTTTAAGTCTTCATAAAGAAAAATACACGCTGTGAAAAACGATTACTCGGACCTGTAAGTTCGCTCCGAACGCCTAATGCATTTTATAGAGAAGTTTTTACATAGTTTACAGATTAATCATTTATTAAGTCGCAGACATTTACGAAATCTGCTGACCTAAGAAAGGACAGCATTCTACAAAACTTGTCGCGAAACCTGTCATAGAAAAAGTAGTCGCACAACTAACGCTTTATAGCGTACTAAGTGGATGAACCGCAAGTAAAATTTTCAAGTTTAACTTAACCTCAAAGTCTAACTTACCGTAAGAAATTTCAACATTAAGCCTAGTATTCACCTAAAACGAAATTTTCGCTCCCATAAAAAACACACGTGTGACGCGCAAAATAGAAAGGGACCTAAGGGTAAAAACCAGTTTTGTTCAGGAGAGCCATTTTAAAGATTTAAATACGTGTATCTTTGGTGTACCATCACTTTCATAAAACGCGCATATCTCTGGGAGGGAACACTTTTGGGGCATGAGATCGGTCTCATTCGATGCTCAGATGTTGTCCACATCAAAAAAAGTAAAAATTGATTTTTTTTTACCCTTAGGTTCCTTTCTCTATGCGCTGTCACATGTAGCAAAGGAAATGAAATTTACCACTGCTAAATTTCGTTTAGTGGTACTCAGCTGAAACGAAAATGTGGCGGAATTTGTAACTTACAGGGATGAATATAAGAACGGTGTAGACTTTTATTCACTATCTGCAAACGAAAAGTAATGTTCTAATAATTGTTTGGTCAATGAATTTTTGACATTTGCAGCCGTTATTCTTTTTCAAATAAATTATTTTAATATTAACAGTTGCAAATACAGGGTGTCCGTCGGGAATGTTTATAATTTTTGATTAAATATGTTTATAATTTTTGATTAAATAAAAGAGAATGGATCTTATATTGATTAATGTTTTTTTAATGTCGGCAATTATGTATGGAATAAAATATCTGATAAATGTCCGCCTCTGTTTGCCTCACAAATGCGAGCACTTTTGGGCACATCTTTCATTACATTCTTACAAATTTCACGCGGTATTCCATTAATTTCATCAAAAAATTTTGTTTGAGTAGCTCAAGTGTTTCTGGTTTGTTTGCATAAACCTTGCTTTTCAGATATCCCCACAAAAATCAGGCGACCGTGGAGGCCAATCAACATCACCATTTCTTGCAATAACTTGTTGTGCAAAGAGGTCTCGCTGTAATTCCATTGTAAACCTGGCTATATGAAAGCGGCACCGTCTTGTTGATACCACATGTTAATAAAGCCCAAAGCATGCAGTTCTGGCGTTAAAAAGTTTTCAGTCATATCACGATATCGCACCCCATTGACAGTTACCGTTACACCGTTTTCATTTTCATAGAAGTAAGGTCCAACGATTCCTCCTGGCCAAACTGCACACCAGACTGTCACTTTTAATGGAAGCAAAGGGGACTGATGAATAATTTGAGGTTTTTCCATTGCCCAGAACCGACAATTCTGTTTATTCACATCCATTCAAATGTAAATGAGCCTCGTCACTCATTATGATTTTTTTCATGAAAATCGGGATTGTCATGGTCGAGCTGTAACATCCTATTGGCATATTACGGCGGCGTAAATGGTATTGTGGAAGAAGCTCTTGGTCAACTGAATTTTAAATGGAAACAAATGAAAATCCTTGTGCAAAATTGTGGCCAAAGTTGTTATTTGAAGACCAAGCTCCTGAGCACGACGTCGAATTGAGGTTGACGGATTGTTTTGAACACGTTCTTGAGCAGCAGTTATGTTTTCAGCCGATCTTGCAGTACGTTGTGGTCCATGCTTGGGCCTATCAGCTACTGACCCTCTTTTTTCGAAATCATTCACTACACGATAAATAGTGCGTTTTGTTGGCACGTGGTTTCTCCCAAAAATTTCACGTAACTTTCTCATCGTCACCGTAATCGATGATTGATTTTGATTAAATGTTTAGAGATTTATGCAATATTTTTCCATAATAAATTTGCCACGTCTCTACTTCTCGACTGCGTAATATGAACTGTCAAGACTAATGTTTACCAAAATAGCGACAAAACAAAGAAGTATACCTTCCCGGCGGACACCCTGTATATAGAAATCAAGCCGCCGATAATTTCGTATTTGCATAAAACTCTGTTTCGTATTAACAAATTTAAAAACTTTTTCGTTTATATATATTTTTTTTAAGATTATTATATGAATAACACCTCGAGAATAAATAATGAAGATTCACAACTGAACAAAGAACCAGAATAATAGAATTTTATTATTGAAATCAGCGATCAATTATTTTAACGCCAACGCATGAGTGAAGAAGCTCATTTTCATCATTTCCATAATACAGTTGGCAACATTTGAAGGTAATTATTTTCAAAAAATAAATGACATAAAATGTCCTTTCAAATTACAAATAAAGATTCCACACTTGATTTGAATTTTTATATTATTTTTCTGATGGATTTTCCTTTAGTTCTCAAAGTGATTTTTTTTTGTAATGCGGTCAATCACCATCTAGGCTTCAGTGTGCAAAGGGTTCATACCTTTTTTGATCCTCTGCAAAAGTAGGAAAAATGGTCCTCAAGTCACTTGTCGGCAGTACTTGTGGATCCAACAAAAAAACCTTATTGACCCCTTACAAAGCGATAGGTCGGTCTGTAGCGAACTACGCAGCACGGATGTGGAAAGAAAATTCAGACTTCCCAGAATGCTAGCCACAGAACATCAACAGGGAGTCTTCTGAGGACCTCTACATAAGGAGACGAAGGTCCTCACCGTGCGCAGACACCTGCTGTCTAAACAATACTTGCTAGGGCGTTGTCGCAGAATGCTTCCCAGGCCATCTCTTGGCCAGAAGAGAGAATATTAAGATCATCGAAACTATCAGGCAGGTCTGACGAAATAGCAGCAGCAGTATCCAGCTACAGTGTAAATGTAGTGCTAGGGAAACATCCCCCCGGAGTTTTCATCTGAGGAAAAGCTACTACATACCTCGGCAGATGCGCGTGTTTCTGCCTCAGCTGAGATCTGGATAGTGCAGCCGCCTCAATTCGTATTGGGCACGAATATATGCTAACGTTCCGGACATCTATCGCGCCTGCCATCAGGGACCATATGACGTGTTGTACCTCTTCAATTGTCCGGCCAAGCCCACTCAGTTGCGTCCCTGTGGACGCACACAGTTCAAATGGCGCTTTTACTCCACCTGGATATCGAAACAGTTCCCCCATGGCTTATAATATTATCATTACTTACTAATTGTATCTGCTTTTTCTCGCCCACACACACGATCACCGTCCTTTGCAGCCAAATTCACATTTTTTTCAAAGGCGCATTGCCATTATAAGGAGGCTTTGCAAATCTTTATTTTTTTTGCCATTTTTTTTACACCATACACACACGAACGATAAAGAGGCACGATTTAGCACGACTGTTCTTCAACAAAACAACAATTCAAATGAACAATCAAACAAATACAAAGTCACACAAATAAATTGACGAACTGAAAATCAAATGCTGCATTTTGTTGTTGTTGCAGAAACTAATCGAAGGAAACGAAGATCATAGACGATAAATACAGGAAATTCAAAGATTATAGAGGATGGACGAAAAGATTGTTCTTTGCAATATTGTAAAAAACATAACTTCAGTATCACACAAATTCTCGCTTTATTTTCCTCCGTTTAATTCATAATTGGAGTCATAAAAAATTGATTTTGGACAATCTCAATAAATTTCCCAAAATTCGTTTTAATATTTACAATCCAAAGTTAAAATTTCAACTTAAAAATGAAAAGCAACCATTCGAAACAAAACAAATGCTGCATGCAGGTTTGTTTATTTTAAACGCTGCATAACCCCTTACGCATTGGCATAAAAAGCGTTGGTGTGCAGGGCCTCATTTTCAAGAGCAGAAGCGTTTTTCAAAAAAAAATATGCTCGTTATTTACTTTGCGTTTTGACTTTTTTCAATTGAAGATGGAAAACGAAACCGAAAACTTGTTTATACTGAAGTGCTGTTACGATATTTCCCAGAAGAATCATCGTCCATCTTCTTCTATTTCAAAGTCTTTGTTCCAGTTTAGTTATCAGGGCTTTCCAAGGAACATATACAAACAGACATCTTCAATTGTCCCCCCATGCCCACTCAGCTGACCCACAGGTCTCTGTGCCACGGCATATGGGAATATGTTGTAGCACTAAATCGACTCGTTTGTTTGTGCAAAGACACCGCTCTTATTTTCTATTTGTACCCTGGTAAAGCTATCATACTGCAGTGAATATCGAAATTTCTCTGCCGGAAGAAGAAGCACCCAAAATCAAAACAAACAATTTCTTATTCTGTGCGGGCGGGCCGAGTGTAAATACACGGAATCGCTGTTATGGCGTACAGTGGATAATGGACAGATTTGTCAGGCATGTTTCGAGCTGCAGGCCAAAGAAAGTGAGAAAACCGATGAGAGTAAACCTTCCGAGTCTGTGGAGGATACAAATAGAAAACTTACAAAGGATAGCAGGGAGGAGCCAAAGGATAATAAAGAATCCGCAACGGAGGACAAATGCTCTCGCCTACAAAAGAGCACTAGAGCGACTCGCTTTAGGGTTAAATTGACGGCCGGTCACACCAACAACTCAAATGGCAATAGAGAAAAGAACAGCGGTGCTGGAAATTCCAAAGCCCAAATTACGTAATAGGCGAAGCTTATTCAAGCGCGTTCCTTTTAAGAAGCCGCAAGCTCAGGCCACCACACACGTTCGGGAAAGTGTATTCCACAAGGTTTGAAGAGGCGTTAGTTTTTTGGTTTCACCTTAATGAGAGTACTTCATTTCAGGGCTCCTACTTACAAGTGGGCGATATTGTCTCGGTGGTCGACGATGAGGAAAATGTTTACAATGCCATAATTCGAGGCCTGCATGGCCTAACATGGCTTATACCTACGCAAGAGAGTCCAGATCCTAAGGATGGATTTAGGAATAGCTTTAAAGTATTTATGGGTACATGTCGAATTTATTGTTATGGTTTATGGTGTCATTATTATATATATTTGAGTGCGACAAATATGTCGCGATTATTAAGAGAATTGTGCTTGTCTACCAGGTAGCGAGGAACGTAACCTCTGTCCACATGACGGAAGTCAGATCTGAGAGGCTTGTCTATACTAGAAGAAGATAAACTGTAATGTTACCATTCGCTTTTCCTAACTAACGAACAGAGCACGATATCATCTCTATAGTCATTGTTACTGAATGCTAATGCTAAAATGTACTTGTGAAGAAGTTTTAATATGAATTTCATACTCAAACTGTCGCCGGAATTATGAGATAAAACAGTAGTAAAAAATGTTAGATGACCTTGCCTGGGTGTGATTGAGGATTTATTTTATAATGGCCATCGAATTATATTATAATTGCACATTACTTTTAAATGCTGATTCAAAAATTAACCTTTGATGGAAGTACTTATTACCATATATACTTCAATTTTCCCTCAATATCTTATTATGAAACAAATAGGGAACTACAGGATGAGCGAATTAAAGTTTTAAATTTGAATCGGCTGTAAAAAAAAATCCTATTCAAAACTACTGGCTCGGCAGTATCTCATCCGATCAACCCAATTTTCAGTACATATCCGATGGCTTCGAATCGAATCTCAACTTTGATTTCATGTTTCAACGCTTCAATTGTAGCTGGATGCTTTGCGCAACATTTATCCTGAATGGCTTCTCACAGAAAATAATCCAAAGGGCTCAATCACAGCTTCGAGGCCAATTGACATCACAATTTCGGCTGATTATACGATTTTCAAAAACAAAAAAATATCGATGGATGCGTTGGCTGTGTGACATGTGGCCCCGACTTTTTGAAACCAAATGTCGTCCATGTCATTATCTTGAGATTTCATCCGAACAACCCAATTTTTCAGTACATTTCCGATGCTTTCGGGTCGAATATCTTAAATTGGAACTTCGATTTCATGTTTCAACGCTTCAATTGTCTCTGGATGCTTTACGTACCATTTATCCAGAATTGCTACCCACAGTAAATAATATAAAGGGCTCAACTCTCAGGTCCGAGGCGGCCAATTGACATTACAATTTCGGCTGATTATTCGATTTTCAAAAACAGTGCGTAAAATATCGATGGTTGTGTTGTTGGTGAAGCGGCAACTGTGCGCCGGGGTGAAAGCCCTTGGCCGATGAATTGTTCTTTGGGGCCAATCCGGTCCATAGAACAGGCTGTCTTGGCTGTGTGACATGTTGCCCCGACTTTTTGAAACCAAATGTCGTCCAATGCCGTTCACTTGAGTTTTTCGAAATAAAATTCGTTGAGCTTTGCGCGGTAACAACATCCCTTGACGGCAACGGCGGCCCTTGGCACATTTTCAAAGAAAAATTGCCCAATCATGCGGCCAACCTAAAATCCACACCAGACAGTGACTCGTTGTGGATGCATTGGCTTTTCAATAGTCACTTGTGGGTTCTCTGAACCCCATAAGTGACAATTTTGCTTATTGACACCGAGATGAAAATGAATACAATTTTTTGGTAAAATCCATCATCTCCTGCCAAACAATCTTCAGCCCCATGGGCGAAGCGAAAACGCATCGGATGGTGTTTCATTATTAAATGACAAAGTTCAACCTTTCCAATAAAACCTGAAATTTCAACAAATTATCAGTACTTTTTTTTAAAGCCGATTTAAATTTTAAATAGCCCACCCTTTACTCTCAAACCAGTTAGCTATAATTCGTATACTCACTCCCTATACAATTTTTGTTGGCCTTAGCTGTCCGTTAATTTACTAGATTAAGCAAATCATCCTTCCAAGACATTCAATGGTTAATTCATAAAAAAATGTATTTGTCCACGACTCTTCAGCACTCGGCGTTTGTCTTTTTTTGTCTTTCATAGGACCCGATGAGGAACTATCGCGGAAATTATCCTGCTTGGACTTTGTATGCATGCGCCCAGCAATTATTACTTCGATCGGACTACACCTTTCCCTCAGCCCGACACCATGGAATATGACTCGAAGCCAGGTGGCTATATATGGACTACATTGCCAGAATATCAAAGAAGTTTAAAGATATCGGACAAAAGACAAATACATTTTTATTAAAAACTGTGCACACACAATAAAAAATAACATAATTTAATACTCAAAGGTAGCGTTAAAACAATACTCGGACAAAAACATGCAATAAAAATACATCAACTTAACTCTCATTTAAATTTATATCCAAATCCAACTCAGGCTTTGACTGGCGTCCCTTACGACCACGCAAGTTTGAAGGCTGGTAATTAGTTACTATATCCTCTACCACTTTAGTTGTGGTTTTTGCAGGCGCCTTACGCCTAGTCACTTTTGCCGCCACCGACGTGGTTGGCCGTTCCTCCTCTTCGATAATCAATGTTGAGCTCATTACCGGTGGTCTTAGGGCATTACTTCTTTCGTTAACGCCATGATTCGCCACCATTAAGCCCATCACCCCATTGGGTATATTCTTATGAACAATGTTCATCACGGCCCTGCTTATGTACAAAACAGCTTCGCTTACATATTGAAAAATCATATCCTGACCTCTGTGTTTCCACTGGACCAAGGTGTGATCAATTTGTGCTTCGTGTTTTTTCAAAAACGGATGCAAGCATTTGCGATATATTACCGGACTGCCATTGTCCATGGATGGCAGAAGCCACATGATCAACAAAATCTTCAGTTCGTAGTAAAATGGTATCCATTTAAGAAAGACGTCGGTAAACGTTTCGGCTGCTGTGAATATGGCAAAAACAATCCAATACATCATCCATTTCATATATTCATCGACAGACTTGGCGCGCACGGTTTTGAACGAGTAATAAGCTGGATACAAGGTACCGAAGGTTAGTATGGTCAAGCGGGAAAATATGCTGCTGATCATATTTTTAATTTATTTTCTGCTATCACTGATTTGTTCAATTGTAAATGTAAAATTATTTTTTAAAGGCGGCAAACTTATTTGAAAGAAATTCAAGCGAAGAGTGTTTAAGCTGTGTCAGTCAGCAGTATGTGAAATAAAATGTAGAGAGAGATAGATTGTGAAGGAGAACAAAAAATCATCCCTGTATACATATCTGCAAATGATCACAGTGATGTATCTGTGTTATCCAGCCTGTCAGATGTTCTGAAGAATATTATTTATTACAGTACACCCTGCAAGTATTTCAATGATTGTTTTCACCGCCAACAACATGTAGGGACTTCATAGTCACTTCGACAAATCCATTTAACAATAGTTGGATATTAATTATAAAAAATACAATACTAATCTAAAAAATAAAATCTAATACTTATCTACAATACTACTACTACAATACTAATCTTGAATGATGCAGCAATAGAGGAAATAAAAAGAAATCTCTGGTAAGTTACATTGTAATTACTGAAATGATCTGTTGAATTTTAGGTGAAAGTGTTGAAAAAGTTAATTTTAAATTAGTGGAAACAGTGTCTTTTGAAATATCTGCAGAACTCAAAATTTCAGGTTTAAAATTTCTGTACTACAAAATCTCTTTTCTGTGATTAAAATTGCGTATGAGTATTTCCAGGATCGCGAACGGTACACTCGTACGTTTTAAAGTTAATATATAAGTAAAAAACAACAATTTTTTAAACTCGTATTCAAGGCTTAATTGCTTTTCAGTAGTACTACATTTGAGAGCAAAATGCAAATTGTATAACTAACGTTCTCCAAATACTTAAGATAAACGTTAGATGGCGAAAGGTACAAAAAGTGGAAGTCATTTTTGCTAGTACATATTTTGAAAATCAAAGAATTTTTTCGAATTATTTGGTAGTAAAATTTGTTTAACTATATTGGACTAATTATAATGCATTAATGATAAGGTTATTCTCTAAAATGTCAATCGTTCGTTGTTAAAAGATATTTGTTACTTTCACGAACGGGACATCGCGAACTGGACGTAAACTCCAGCAATATTGTTTTTATTTTTTATTACACTTATAAAAACATAAAAAAGTTGTTGTTTGAAATTGTAAGACACATTTAATGTAATTTTTATATCCGTATGTAAAAAAAAAATTATTAAGAAATGTTAATTAAAAACATCAAAATTAACGTAATAGTTCAAAATTTCAAGTTAAAGCCGATTTTCAAGTGACAAAACCAAAAAATGAGTATTTCATTAATTATTTCGACATTAATTTTTAAGCAGTATATTTTAAAAATAACAAACCTGATATTTTTCTTAAACACTTTTTCAAGTGACAAAGCAAAGATTTCATTCATTAATTTTGCAGTACGACATTAATTTTTAAACGTTTTTTTTAAAACATCGAAAATGATTTTGTCTTAAGTACTTTTTTTGTCTCGGTGGTCCTCTCGCTGGAAATGCCCATATTTAATCGCAAACGGAGGTTTTTATAGTGTTAAAGGCTAAACAGGACTCTAAAAATGTTGCTGTGCCTTAAATAGGGCTCGTATAACTAAGGAAAAAATATAAGTCGCCACAAATAATGCATTTGGATTTTTTTTTGTTCCAAATACAAAGTTTTATCGTTGGTAAAAGTTTGGAGTCAATACGAGAGAGGTACTTTTAAAAAATTATCGGCGGCTTGATTTGTTCACAAATTTGAGCAACAGGCGGCCGCTTGATACGAAATTTTAAATTCATAATACAATCGTAAAAAATTACATAAATTCTATCTTATAAACTAATCAGAGGAATACTCTTACAACTCATTTTCATGTTTAGGAGGGCAAAATCTATAGGAAAAAAATATTTAGAACTCAGGACCAGGAAAAATTATAAATTTTTAAACTAGTTTTATTTTTACGCAGAAATTAAGACAGCTTCGTGAATCCTATTTTAGCTGCTAAAATCGGCGGCGACTAGGATAAACAAAAATCCATCGGCGGCAATTTGTGACGATGCCTCTTCATACTCTGCGCCCAAGTCGCTTTGCGCTATGCTGTAGTTTAAAGTGTCACATTTGGTGTGTACATACAACTCTGAAAATGATTCAGTATTTATGTTGATGGCGGATGAACGGTAAAACTCAAAAGCATAAAATTGTCGCAAAGAGTGGAATAAAATGTGAAAATATAATAGTATACAAAGATAAATTATAATATAACACGCAATGGCGCTTTATTGAAGTATTGCTCAGGACGATGTATTAAACAAAAATATAAACCATTGGAAGCTACCAAGAAAAATGGCAACAGAAATAGCCGGTCTAAAACTCAGCATATTTTTTGGTGAGTGTCTGATTTTATATTATTTTAGCTTCGTCCACTTTTAAAAAATTAATAATTCTTTGGTGTTTGACTTCAAAATTTAAGTGTTTTTTAATAACATGTGAAGAGGGGTGCCTCCGGCTCCCTTGAAAATGCGACTTTCAGTATATAGAATCAAACAGATAATGAAGTAGACGTTGAAATATGTACTGCGGCTTTTCGCTATAGAGCCATCTTGACAACGAAAACGAAATATGCAGGCCTCTTGAGAATGTTGCAGGTTGCATGAGATCAACTTGAGATCTGGGAATTACTTCACACTTTATAGGGACATCTTGAAGATGATAACAATTATGTCAGCCTTTTTAGAAAATCAATAAGTAAAGTGGGGCTAAAGTACATAGGGGTCTGCCACATAAAAGGTTGGTTGTCTCACCAGCTTACAAGGGAAGTAGAACCTCATATGATAAAAAAAATTCTTCCGCTCGAAATATGCTAATATTTTTCGGATTCGATTAAGGAGATTCTCCTAGTACTACTTGTGTTGTGTTTTTTTTAAGAATACCATAGATTGCACGAGGGAATATCTGTAATTCCCTGACTTTTCGAATAAAACGAAGTAGTTATTGTAAAAAAAATATTTTTCAACAAAATCTCCTTTTAGCTTAATACACTTAGTCCAACGTTACACAAATTTTTGTATCCTTTCCAAAAAAATAGGATTTTTTGAGGGCCATAAAAAAGGCATTTGTTTGATCAATAATTTCATCGTTGGAGCTGAATTTCTTTCCACCGAGCCATTTCTTTAGGTTTGGAAATAGGAAAAAGTCACTGGGGGCTAAAACCGGAGAATATGGCGGATGAGGTACGAGTGCTGCTATATATATTTCTGGCCTTATAATGAAAATGCGAATATTTATCATCAAAAATGGTTTTATAGTTTTTTAAAGTATTCTCCAGCATGATTTATACACTTTTGCATGCGCTCAAACCAATTGTCGAAGTACTTTTTCCATTCCGATTGAGACATCTCCAAAACATTGTTTTTGAACGCTTCAACAGCATCTTCCGGCGACGAAAATCTTTGACCACGCATTTTTTTTAGATCTGCGGGAATAAAAATTGGTTGTCAAGTCAAGGCTGTACGGCGGATGACCCATCAACTCGACGTTTTGTCATGGTGCACGCTGATTCGTTTTCTCTTGTTTGTTTTTGGAATTTCTCCGTAGGCTTCAGGCAAACAAATTGTGGTGTACCACTCAGAACTGTCCGTCCTGCGTTGCTCAAGCGGAAATGTCGTCACATGACCAGTTTTGCCGAAGAAACAGGCGACCATTTGCTTCGAAGTGCTTCTTCCACGAACAACTTTCGTTGGATTTGGCTCGTCTTCGAAAAACCACACGGACGATTGGTGTTTTGTTTTGTGCTCATACGCATAGATCCATGATTCGTCACCTGTGACGATCTTATAAACGTCTTTTGAAGCACCGCGATCGCATTTTTTCAAAATTTCTTTGCACCAATCGACACGAGCCTTTTTTTGAGCGATTGTCAAATTGTGCGGGATCCAACGAGAACAAACCTTTTTTACTGCCTGGTCTTCATGCAATATCGAATGTATGCTGGTGGAAGAAATTCCCAAGGATGCCTCTATCTCTCGGCCACGATTGAATTCATTAAACCAGTTTTTAACAGTGCTATAGGAAGGTGCTTCATCGCCATACAAAGATTTAAGTTAATCCACGTCGAAAGTTGTGAAAAATGATCGCACGAAAATGTTCACGAGTTAATTCCAATTTTTTGCCAAATTGATTTTTTCAAGTCACTGTAAACAACACAAAAGATGATCGTACGTCAAAACGTTTTGAGTACGTTTATGTTAAAAAAATGTCAAACTTTCCAATGGAAATGTCAGATGGCGCCAGGCAACACTTGGTGTTGCCTACACCAGAAATATATATAGCACCTCGTACCAATTTGTAACCCAATTCATCCAATTTTGCCATTGAGACACAACGCGTGTGCACCTATGCATTACGAGTAGCTTGACAAAAAATAACTTTATTTGACCATATGGGGTCTTTTTTTAAATCTTCGTTAAATCGGTCTATTTATTATTTTTTCCCTTTTGAAGGAAATCGATTTAGATTATGCCACGGGCATCCCAAAAAACGGTTGCCATCAACTTATTGGTCGACAAAGTCACTTTGGCCTTTGTTTGGCCCATTGTTTAGACTGCTGATTGGTCTCCGGAGTGTTGTAATGGATCCATGCTTCATCCACAGTTACAATACGCCGCAAAAACTCATTCGAATTGCGGTTAACCAACTTCAAACAATCCTTTGAAGTTTTCTCCCGATTACGTTTATGGTCAATTGAGAGAAAACGCGGCAGACATATTGCAGACAGCTTTCTTAAACTCAACTGATCATGTACTTTAAAATCGAAACCATGCTGGCATATGAAATGCGTATGGCATCAACAATCTCACGCACTTTAACTTCTTGATCGGCCAACAAGATATCGCCGATTTTTTTGACATTTTTGCGTGTATTGACCTCAGTAGACGGTTTTTTGCACTCGAAATTCACTTTTTTGCTTCCATTTTTAACAACATCCACGAGGTTGTACGTTTTGAACAGATGTTAAAAACACAAACTAAATGACGGAACTCTCTCAAAATATGACAGTAGTCTATTAACGTGTGGTACTTGAGCAGTGTTGCATTATATAACTACGTGTGCAGTTGGAAAAGTCTCGAAATTATTGATATGCCCTAACAGGCCTTCGGTAATTGACCAATAATGATACCAATAATGCTGAAACATCTCGAAATTGTGTATTTGTCGGGAACTCGTATGTTGTAAGAATGATTTTAAACCTCAGTAGATCAATAAATTGTGCTTAGCTGTGATAGCCGTTTTGATGTAATGCATATTGGCCAGACATAGGCTCATAATACTGTCGAATAGGTAGGTACAAGTTAAACTCCACCAGAATGTGCTGTCTTAGTTCTCAGACCCCATTTAGATTCTATCGACGTTCTGAAATCTACCATCTACTGTTGTGGTGGTCTTTCCTTTATAGTTTCTCATGCCTATCCAGTTTACTTAATTTGATATCTTTATTGCTTTACTTTGCGAATCTCATCAAAAACTGCAAATCTAAATTTTCCTTGTGAATATAAAAATTTCGACATAGCTGCAAGAACTTTAGTACTGAACATTCAATTCTAACGCACAGTAAGGCATTTGGATTAGGTGAACGTAGCTTCAAAAATTATTTAAATGATCCTTGCTAACGCAACTTATAAACATGGCCAAACCAATGTGAATTCATTTCACAATTTTAGACATGCATTTATTTTTAAAGTTTATCTAATAGACACGTTTATCTAAGTTTCCATAAAGAGAGAGAGATTGAGACATAAATACCTACTTAATTTATTAAACTGTCAGATTCCAAAATTTTAAACGTATATTTTTTCAGAGGTCGCCACTAAAAATCGGTTGACTTTCAGCCCCCCTGAAGCCTATTAATATAAAGTGTGGTGTAACTTAAACCGTCGATTCTAATTGTAAATAAAACAAAAAGTTTTCAGACAATTATCTTAATAGCTTTTATTATGATAGAGGAATCTTTGACAATTATGTGTGAAACCACACATACCTGGCATACCTCTATCCGATAGTCCATATTTTCAATGACTAAAACATATGGGTGGTTTAATGTTGTTTTTGTGCCGAATTATATCATCCTTTATCTCTTGAACTGTTCTTGGCTTATTAACGTTTTTTTAAATATCCCCAAAGAATGAAGTCCAACGGTGTCAAATCACATGATCTGGCGGCCAATTAACATCGCCAAGATGTGATATAACACGGCCATTTCTCGCCTGAATGAGCCATTGTTTTGTTGGCTGTGTGGCAACATCCTGTTGGAACCACATATCGTCCAGGTCCATATCCTCAGTTTCTGGGCACAAAAAGTACGTTATCATCTCGCGAACAATCACTCGTGTATTCTCATTTCCCCGAATGCGATAATTCTGCATGTGAACCACATATCGTCCAGGTGCGCATCCTCAATTTTTGGCCATAAGAAGCCTGTTATCATCTCGCTTTTGCGAACACCATTCAGCCACTTCATTATTGAAGAAGTCCGGCCCCACGACGCCGTTGGCCCATTAACCATACCAAACGGTCTCTCTTTGTCGGCTTTTCAACAATCACTTGTGGTTCCTTATTTGCCTAGATGCGGAAATTGTTAACAAATCTACTGTGGACACATTTGGTCGATTATGCTGACCAAAGTGCACGAAATTCATTTTGCTTTTAACGCCCATTTTCGTAAAAGGCTTCAACAATCGTAACGCCCTGCTCAATTGTGTACCTCTCCTTGATTTGGTCAAACACTGAAACAAGGAAATGTCAAATAAAGAGGGGCAAAAAACTATTAACAACGAGCATTATGGTTGGACCACACTTAATTACACCAAAATTGATAATATTTGGAATTTTTAAGGGTATTCTATAGCGGTAAATCACGTAATCAGTTGAAGATATGTGTGCGATATTGATATCTAAATCTCAGCGCAAGTCCCTGGTTCAGAAAATCTACTTCTTCCAAATTTCATCAAGGTCAAATGAATTATGCGGCTTCTAGAGCTAAAGACATACACGTAAAATCACCCGAATGTGTGTGGGAGCTTTATTGAAATCTGAATCGATTTTCCTCAATTTCAATAACGTCTGCTTTTGGTCCAAAAAACGTACTTCTGCCAAGTTTAATCAAGATTGAATGAATTTGTGGCTTCTAAAGCTAGACATAAAATCGGGGGCTTTATTGAACAGATCTGAATCGATTTTCTTCAACGACCTTGGTTTTAAAAAAAAACTCACTTGTGCCAAATTTCATGAAGATCGAAAAATAAATGCGACCTTTAGTTTAATAACAAGCGGTTCAAAGTTCAAAGAAACCCGAATTTATAATTTTCCAAGGAATTCGCCTTGTAAATTTTATGATTCAACTGCAGCCTTATAGCCAGGTTTCGGGAAAAAATAATTTCGGATTAATTTTATTCTCTTCTTTAGATGTTTTTAATCTATCCTAAAGACAGAAAATCGGGGGCTTTATCGAACAGATCTGAATCGATTTTTTTCAACGACCTTGATTTTAAAAAAACTTACTTGTGCCAAATTTCATGAAGATCGAAAAATAATTGCGACGTTCAGCGGTTCAAAGAAACCCGAATTTATAATTTTCCAAGGAATGCGTCTTATAAATTTTAAGATACAGCTGCAGCCTTATAGCCAGGTTTCGGGAAAAATAATTTCGGATTAACTTTATTCTCTTTAGATGTTTTTAAACTATCCAGTTTTCTTTTTGTTACTCCAGTGTCACATATGCATGCATTTTTAATACCGATGTTTTTAATTTTTCAAAATTATTTTTTTAACTTGATCATTAATAAAACACGAAATCAAAAAGCAAGTTATATAGGGATAGCGATCTATCTAGAGGTATTTTTTCAGAACAAAAAAAAATATAAAAATTAAAATCAAGTGTGGAATCTTTATTGGTAATTTAAAAGGACATTTTATGGCATTTATTTTTTGAATATAATTTCCTTCAAATGTTGGCCGCAACTACTCCTCAGGGTTTCCATTCTGAGGGTCCAATTGTTGATGACACGTTCGAGTAAAGAACGTGAAAAATGTCTAAAGGTGTGATACCACTCGATCTAGGCGTCCAACCCACCTGTTCAAAACGTGAAATTAGCCGCTTTTCGAAATGACCTCTCAACAGATCCATTGTTTGAGCAGCTGTATAGCAAGTGGCACCGTCCTGTTGAAACCAAGTGTCGTCAAGATTACGGGCTTCAATTTCAGGTAGCATAAAGATCGATATCATAGCGCGCTAGCGAGCACCATTCACGGTTACGTTCCGGCCATCATCATTTTTGAAAAAATAGGCACCGATGATTCTACCAGCTTATAAACCGCACCAAACCGTGGTATAATGGCACCTCCTCTTGAGCGTCTTCATGTTGCTCTTCAGCCAAATGCGGCAATTTTGTTTATTGACTTTGTCGTTGAGCCAGAAATGGGCCTCGTCCCTGAACAAAATTTTGGTCAAAACAGCGGATGTTCACGTTTCTCACCGAACGCTCGTTTCCATAATACAGTTTCAAAATTTTAAGGAAATTGTTTGTTTAGCGCGTTTGTTTTATTTCGGTCTGTTGCTTTTACACATTGAACAGGGATTAACCGGCTTAAGGCCTCTTGCTTCTATATTTAAATAAGAGACAAGTTTTTAACAAAATGGCCAAGTGACATTGATTTTCGTGGCTGCACACTACTTTTATCATGATTTCAGGTCCGTGACAACCCTCTTCACAAAGCTTTGCTGCAATTGTTGAAAGTAAAACCGAACTCTATAAGGCCAGGCTTTCCCCAAACGAATGAGAACCACTGTTGTAAACCGTCCTTTTCAAGTTTTCTTCACACAATTGCCCACGAAAATACAACTCACTCTTGCCACCTCTAAAGAGACTCCACATCGAGAGCCATCAATAGATTTCTTTTACAACGTGTGTGTTGTAAAAAGAGTTTAGTTGACTATGTCAACTTGTGTGCCGTGTCGTGCTTGTATGCATTGTTTTCAAAAAATAAATGCCATAAAATGTCCCTTCAAAACACCAATAAAGATTCCACACTTGATTTGAATTTCTATTTATTTTTTGTTCTGAAAAAAATACCTCTAGATGGATCACCCTATACAAATATTATTTTTCAAAATAATGCGGGTATTTTATAAACGATTTTTTGTTTAATATAATTATTTTCTCTTAGAAATAAAGTCGTGGGATTTTTTTCATGGTTGTATCTTTAAAGATACTGTGCGCATTTAAGGGTTAAGGTTAGGATTGTACAACTAATTGTGCGCGCCAGTTTCTATTTCTACTTAGTACGGCAACACTTCTATTTGTATCACGTTTTCTTGTTTTGTTTTGATAATGAAAACAAATTGATTGTAATTAGAAGGGCGGTGGGGTCGAGGACCATTTCTCTATCATTTCCCCACAAGAAAAAATTTCAAAAAAAAAAAATGTCGAAAATCAGCGAAAAACTTTTCAAAGTTTTCGTTTATGGTACCCTTAAACGAGGTGAACCAAATCACCATTGGCTGACACGCCCGGAAAACGGTTATGCCCGTTTTGTGGCCGAAGGCACAACTGTGGAAAAATATCCACTTGTTGTTGGTACACGCTATAACATACCATTCCTTTTGGATAAGCCCGGTTCGGGTCATAATATTCAAGGTGAAATCTATGAAGTTAATGCAGCAATGTTTGCTAATCTCGATATACTGGAAGATTATCCCAACTATTATGACCGAGAAGAACAGAGGATAACGACAGTGGATAAGAAGTAAGCTTGGTGACTCTAGACTTAAGCTGGGTAGTATAATTTATAAGATTTTCTGTTGTTTTCTTGCAGAACCGTTTCCTGTTGGCTGTATTTGATACGAAAATTCCCATTAAATTTATTGAAAAAAGCTCATTTAACATCATATCACAATACAGCGGAAAAGCCGTACCGGGAAAGGTCTGAACGTGATGTTAATATAAAAGCTACTGATGATTTAGATTATTGAAAAGGGCATAGCAGGCGGGCAATAACATCTAATTGGTCATAGAAGTAAAATAATTGCTTTCCGCAAAAAATATCAGGACAATACTTACAATCACGATATTCGTGTTAACCAAAATTTGCTGTTGCTAAAGTAGATGGAACATATGTCCGATGAGATTTCCCATCAATTTTGAAGGCATTTTTTTGCGTCTAATGTGACAGGTTGTTTAGTTTAGATTATAATCCTAAAAATGACACTGCAGGTTTTACCGCGAAAAAGACATTAACCTCTATACTCTTTCAGAGCTGTCTTAAATTAGTATTTTCCGGCCACTGAGAAACCGTATCGATCTGTTTTCCTAAAAGTTGCCTATTTTTAAATAGGATATTGAGAAAAGCCACTAAACATAAATTTTATTTCCATAAGAGTCGATCTTAAAATAATATTCAGGCTATTTCAAATGATTTATTCCTAAAAAAAACCTACATAGAAGTTTTTATGAGTTGTGTTTTTTCCTACCGATTTCTTTAAAAAGGCAAAATAAAGTAGAAGCATTAACATGGTTTTCCATTAAGGACATAACAATTTTATATATTAATAAAACGCAGAATATTTAAGGTATAAAGTTCAATTCGAGTACTCCAGGTGTAATGCCAATGTTACATTTTAAGAATGAAATTCGATTTCGGTCATATGACCTCCACGACCCCGAGAACAGTGATCTATTCTTTGGTCCCAATTTTCCACCACTCTTGCACACATTTCGACCGGAACGTTGGCAATTTCGCCATGGATGTTGTGCCAATGTTACATTTTAAGAATGAAATTTGATTTCGGTCATATGACATCCACGGCCCCGTGTACAGTGATCTATTCTTTGGTCCCAATTTTCATCACTCTTCCACACATTTCGACCGGAACGTTGGCAATTTCGCCATGGATGTTGTCTCTGAGCTCGTCTAAAGTTTTTGGCTTGTTGGCATAGACCAATGACTTGAAGATAAAAAGTAATCCAATGGCGTTTAAACGCATGAACGAGGTGGCCATTCGACCGCACCATTTCTCGAGACAACACTTACACCAAATTAGCTTTTCACTTAATCGATTGTTACGCGTGCTGTGTGGCTAGTGGCACCGGGTTCTTAAAACCCCATATCGTCGATGTCAAGCTCATCCAATTCTGGCCAAAAATAATTTTCTAACATGGCACGATAGCGCTCTCCATTGACGGTAACATGACGATTGTTTTCATCGAAGAAAAAATACGGCCCCATATCACCTCCTGCATGAAAGCCACACCACACAGTATTTTTTTGCGGATGAAATTGTGTCTCTTAAAGCACACGTGGGTTTGTTGCTGTCCAATAACGCATATTTTGTTTATTGACAAAACTACTCAGCCCGAAATGAGCTTCATGGCTCAGCCTGTCGGGTGGGACTATTATTACGGCGGAAAATTGGAGTAAGCGCTCTTAAAGTTGCGACCACCGACTCAGAATTTCAGTAGTTTTTATGATTTCCGAACGTTGCTCGTAAGTGAACTTTACCATAATGAAAATGTTGACTTCGACTAACGTTTTGACACTGAATGATCATTAAAAATAATTGTGGGTGCGTTGACATAAGATACGAAATTGTTATGTCCCTATAGGAAACCCCTTTACTGGTTTCTAAATTGCCATGCGATAGTGGAAAGTTCCATACTCGTATAAACATAATCGATTAGTTTATCAGGGTAGTAAGCTAGGCAAATTTGTACTTTATCTTTCTATTACTAAGCTGACAAAATGGTGTCGACATTTCTCTTAATTATAATCAAACATGATGGAGTATGAGGGCTGCTATATATATTTCTGGCCTAATAATGAAAATGCGAATATTTTTCATCAAAAATGGTTTTATTGTTTTTCAAAGTATTCTCCAGCATAATTAATACACTTTTGCCTGAGCTTAAACCAATTGTCGAAGCACTTTTTCCACCCCGATTGAGACACCTCCAAAACATGGTTTTTGAACGCTTCATCAGCATCTTCTGGCGACGAAAATCGTTGACCACGCATTTTTTTCTTGATGTGCGGGAAAAAAGAGAAGTCATTGGGTACCAAGTCAGGGCAGATGACCCATCAAATTGACGTTTTGGACGGTCAAAAAGGCGCTGGTTTGAGCCGATGTGTTAGAGCTCGAATTGTCATGGTGCACAATGATTCGTCTTCTCTTGTTCTTGTTGTTCAAATTCTTGTGTATCACTCAGAATTGACCGCCCTACGTTGCTCAAGCGGAACAGTCGCCACATGACCAGTATTGCCGAAGAAACAGGCAACCATTTGCTTCGAAGTGCTTCTTCCACGAACAACTTTCGTTAGATTTGGCTCGTCTTCGAAGACCCACACGGTCGATTGCTGTTTTGTTTCGGGATCATACGCATAGATCCATAATTCGTCACCTGTGACGATCTTATAAACGACTTTTGAAGCACCGCGATCGTATTTTTTCAAAATTTCTTTGCACAAATCGACATGAGCCTTTTTTTGAGCGATTGTCAAATTGTGCGGGATCCAGCGAGAACAAACCATTTTTACGGCCAGGTGTTCATGCAATATCGAATGTATGCTGTTGGAAGAAAAGCCTAAGGATGCCTCTATCTCACGGTATTTCACATGAAGATCTTGCATTATCAGTTCACGCACGGCATTAATGTTCTCTGGCACAACGGCCGTTTTTGGACGACCTTCGTCTTTGAGCGAGCGTCGGCCACGATTTAATTGGTGTTTCATCGCTATACAACGATTTAAGTTCATCGCTGCACTCTTGTCGTGATAACCCACGTCGAAAGTTGTGAAAAGTTATCGAACGAAAATGTTCACGAGCTAATTTCATTTTTTGCCAAATTTTTTTCAAGTCACTGTAAACAACACAAATGATGGTCGTACGTCAGAACGTTCTGAGTACGTTAATGCTAAAAAATGTCAAACTTTCCAATAGAAATGTCAGATGGCGCCAGGCAGCACTTAGTGTTACCTAGACCATAAATATATATGTGACAGCGCATAGAGAAAGGGACCTTAGGGTAAAAAAAATCAATTTTCACTTTTTTTTGATGTGGACAACATCTGAGCATCCAATGAGACCGATTCCATGCCCCAAAAGTTTTCCCTCTCGAAGATATGCGCGTTTTATGAAAGTGATGGTACACCAAAGATACACGTATTTAAATCTTTAAAATGGCTCCACTGAACAAAACTGGTTTTTACCTTTTTTTTTTAAATAACCAACACTCAGGGAATGCCCCCTATACATGTGGTGCATTGCGTTGGCGAGTGGAATGTAAAGGATCGGAAGGGGGAAAGAGGGAGTAATGATTATTGACGCTTGCCTTGAACTTCTGGATGTCGCAATTAGTGGGAAATACATTTGCCGGAAGTCGATTCTACATACGGACTGTAAGAGCGAAAAACGAATTTGATCTGTAGTGTATAGTGCGGCCAACTGGCCAATCGATAACAAACCGGTGTGAATTCCTACAAAGTCGCGTATCCCTGCCGAACATCCTCACGCCAGGAATAAGGCGACGGATGTCTGATGAACACACACCATGAAAGTAACAGCGTCACGCAACCCACATTCCGACGATGCTCAAGGGAAACAATAGAGTTGGATACCCTACTGTCACCTATCAGCACCATCGCTCTCCTTTGAACACGGTCGAGTAGCTCCAAGGATGATTTTGAAGCACCGGCCCATGTATGGGAGTTGTATTCCATCTTTGGCCTGATGTAAGTTGTATAGATATTGAAAAGATCAGAAGGAGTGAAATATTTCTTGCACCGCTTTAAGAAGCCTATGCACTTGAGTGCATCTTTCGACACTTCGAATACATGTCTCGCCCAACGAGCGTCACATTGTATTTCCATACCCAGAACATCGAGAGCTTCTGATTGTTCAATATCCGTACTATCGATAGAAACTGACGATATTGTTGGGTCAGCGAATCATTTAATAATAGAACACCATCCGATGCGTTTTCGCTTCGCCCAATAGACTGAAGATTAATTGGCAAGAAATGAAGAATTTTGCCGAAAATCGGAGCCTCAGAGCTGCGATTCCAGCCCTTTGGATTATTTTTTGTTAGAAGCCATTATGGATAAATGTAACGCAAAGCATCCGGAGACAATTGAAGTAACAATTGTAACATAAAATCGAAGTTGACATTGAAGAGATTCGACCCGAAACAATAGAAAATGTACTAAAAATTGGGTTGATCCGATGAGGTACCGCCGAGCCAGTTGTGGTAGTCATATCAATGATATTGTGTTCCATTATTACATAACAAAGTTCAGCTTTCCAATAAAACTAGAAATTTTAAAAAATTATCATTCCTTTTTTACAGTTGATTCAAATTTAAACTGTCAAAACGCCTAACCTGTACGTTCGTTCTTACTTTTTTTAATTTGGCCGGGGTAGAGTCACGTTCATCCGGAAATTAAATACTTAGTAGGGACATAAATACTGTTACACACGTTTTATGCTGTAAAATAAAAAGGTACTGAATGTTTTTGGACCAAACATTTTTAATATGTAACGCGCAAAATAGAAAGGGACCTAAGGGTAAAAACCAGTTTTGTTCAGGAGAGCCATTTTTAAGATTTAAATACGTGTATCTTTGGTGTACCATCACTTTCATAAAACGCGAATATCTCTGGGAGGGAACACTTTTGGGGCATGGGATCGGTCTCATTGGATGCTCAGATGTTGTCCACATCAAAAAAAGTTGAGAAATTGAGTTTTTTACCCTAAGGTCCCTTTCTCTATGCGCTGTCACATATATTTATTGATGTATATTGTATCCAAAAAGAATCTACTTATTCGAAATGTCCGCCTTTTGCCTTTACACACGCCTTAAGTCGCACTGGCCAATCGTCAATAGCTGTACAAACCTCGTCCATTGAAAAATTGGCCACAGCTCGAACCAAAGCAGTCTTAAGAGATCCAATGTTGGGCTATCTTTTGTGACAAACCTTGTCCTCTAAAACCGTCCACAATTTGTAATCCAATGGGTTCAAATCTGGACTGCCTGAGGGCCATTCTTTAGAGGAAATTAACGCTCGCAAATTGTTTCAAAGTCAGGCCTGGGACGTTTTAGCCTTATGGGCCGGCGCAGAATCCTGCTGGAAAGTCCATGACTGGTTTTGGAACAGGGAATTGTTAAAAGCTTCCAAAACGGTTTCTTGGTAAACTTTGGCCGATGTTTTGACTCCTTGTTCGCACAAATGCAGGTCAGTGACCCCATCGTAAGAGACACCCCACCAAACAATGACTGAAGCTCAATCCCACGACAGCCGATTCTATGCACCGGATTGACCCGAAGCACCAATTCTTCGGCCAAGGGCTGTCACCACGGCACACAGTTGCCGCTACAACAACAACAACATGACTGAAGCTGGGTGATTACCCTTTTCCAACCTTGGGATCAGTTCAGATGCTTCCTTAGATGACCGTGCATACACTCTATCATTTAGCTTGTGAAATTTTTCCTGAACGGTAAAAAATGTTTCATGGGTGAACAAAATTTTTCTGTGCAAGTTATCAGCGTGCTTTACCAAAAGACGGGTGCATTTTCAATCCTATTTTTTTAAAGCTGAAGTCTATAAATGACCGGTACGTCGTTTGAAAGCCCCAAGTCTTTTTTAATGATTCGACTCTTGGACTTTTGCGTGATATTCATCTCACGTGCCATGATTTCGGAGCGGATTTCTGTGAATTCTTGATTTAACGGCTTTGATGACATGCGGTGTTCGAACAGAGCGTGGGCGGCCCGACCGGTGGCGGTCTTTTACATCTCTAGTCTCAAACAGTTTTATGCATCGGTAGACGAACATGCGGCTAATCCCTAGTGGCCGGAGCGTTTCGAAAACATCGTTTTTTTATTTCACACTTGAAAAGCGCTATTCCAGCGATACGGTTTTCATTATCTGACCACTCCATGATGAAAGTTTAAACAATTTTGAAATCCCGTTACAGACTAACGCTATTGAGGTTAGCTTCCAAAACCCATATGACATTAACGGGGTATGTTCAGTTCTACTATTGAAATGGGTGTGTTCAAAGTTGTAACAGTATTTATGTCCCTGCTAAGTAAATGTAGTTATAGTTAACCCATTCCAGTCTAATGGGTATGTAAATACCCAAGAAAGTGTTGATACATAAATAATTTTAGCGTGGGCAAGGTAAGCGATATCGCGGTAAGTTTTTTATACAAAAGAGGAAAGTTTGGGCAAAATTATTTTTTTTTATGGTCTTTCGGACATAAATTTCCAAATTTCATAAAAATCGTACGAGCCGATCTATTGGCAGGCAGTAACGGGTTTATAGCCTTCCAAGGTGAAGCAACTTAATCCTCCTTTAACTTATTTAACAATTTCTATTAGAAAAAGTGGCAAATTCTCGATGTCTAGAAAATAAAACTGGTTCCTTTGCTTCTAAATTTAAGTGCATGATTTAATTTTACCCCTGAAAAGTTATGGTGCCTTCCAATATGTTTCCTCTACATTTTATTTTTGATGACTGACCTTTAAAGGCACACAATAACGAAAATCTCTTAGTAAAACTTCATCTAATTTCTGACCAATTTCAGTTATTTGGAGAGCAACACAAATGATATGTTTGAAGATGAAGACGACGAAAAGTAACCGAAACTTGGGGCCAAAAGGACTGGCTTCCACCTTTATCCTTTGATTAGTGTGTAGTTTAAACAAAAGCAACAAGCAAATTTTTTTTGTGTTTAGTTTGTTTTACTGTAATTCCATAGTTTTCTTTTTTCCTTGTATTAAACACACTTTGTTTACATTTAAACATTATTATTTTTTGTTTTTTTTTTGCTTAATAAGCTACTATTTTTTATTTAATTTGTTTGTTTACGTTTCCATTTTTTATTTACCCGTTTCTCTTCTTTAGAGTTCGTTCTAACGTTTTTCTTTTCATGATACAAAAAATTAGAAAAGAAAAAACAAAATTTATTATAAAAAAGGGCGGGTTGATTGATGGTTTTACAAGAAAAAAATTAAAACAAAACTTTTTTTTTTAAAAAAAAAAATCAAAGGTTGACTTGCAACTCTTTGTGAAAACAAAGGCGGGTGGTGTTAACACAACAAAAGAATTTTGACTGCAGGAAAGTGGGGTTTCCTTAAAAAATGGCATAAAATAGACATCAGGAATTGGGGAGCGAAAAAAATTACTAGGAGCCTGCTTGCAGACTACACCAACTTTCGAGAGTTAACATGCCGACGACGTTTCCTCAAAAGTCGATTTTCATAGGCAGATGAGGGATGTTTGAAGAAAAAAAAATACAAACTAAAAATTGATTAGTAGAGAGGCAGTTCCGAAAAGAAGACCAACTCTTTCCCATGTTCCGTTTTACTGTTTTTTGTGAGTGAATGTGTTTGTTTGCTGTTTGTGTGATTGGTTGGTTAACGGTCTTAGCTCTCAGCTTCGTCCAGCGATTGGAAACGGTTTGTAGCCGCTGTGGGGGCCACAGTCGTTTCTTTAACCCTTTGCAAGCGACCTCCGTGGCGGACTTCCTCAAACGCAGGTTCGTTCTTCTTCTTACGTTGCTCCTCGGGCCGTGCAGCCCCCAAGGTGGGGAAGAAATCGGCATTTGTAATGTCAGGGGCGGTTTTTGAGCGTGTCTTGGGTTTAATGCCAGAGCCCGTACCTTGCTGCAAGAACCAAAACAAAGGAATGTTAGTAGAGAACGCAAATAAATTGTCGTAGGGGAATATAAAATTGTTTTAGTTGCTCTTACCGCTGCTGCTGCTCTAAGTGCCGGCGAAACATAAACTTTCGACACCGCCGGTTTTGGCGGCATTTCCATGGGTATCTGTGTAACCTCTTCGGCGGGTATGACTTTCTTCCAGGGCCGGCCACCACCGGCCCGTCTATGGTTATCGTCGTTGGCATTGCCATCACTTTCGCCCTCCTCATTTTGACCCTCAGAACCGCTCATATCGTCATCGTCATTCATTGTCAACTGGCCGATTTTCAGGCCGGAATAATCCTTGCGCTGCTCTTCCTCCACCTCTTTCCACTCATCATCTTGGGGCTACAACCAAAGCGAAAATAGAAACGAATAACATTTTGTGAGATCAACAATCAACAGTGACAACAATGACAGCGGGGACGATGATTTCGTTTTGCCAGCGTGTCTCTTGTTTTTCTTTTTCTCATCATCGTCATTACTCACTTGTTCGACTTCGATTACTTTATCCTCTGCATCACCGCTGTCTGCTGCTGCTGTTGTTGTAGTGCTAGCAGTATTAGCTTGAGCTGTAGATGTTGTTGTTGTCGTGGTTTCAGGTTTTTTCGGTTTCACCACTTCGCGCTTTGATGTCTCCTCCAGATTCTTAACCAACTCTTCGGCCGTCAAGAATTTTGGTTTCTTCGACTTCTTCTTGTCTTTCTTGGCGAAAAAATCATCTAAATCGGCCATACTGTTTGCTAATAAACGACAAAAGAGGGGTCACACAACTTGGACTCTGGCAATTGCCTGGAAAAAAATTGGAAAAACAAAAACCTTTACACGGTCCCGTAACAGCTTCTCTTAAGCGAAATTTTAGTGCTAAATAGGCATGCAAAAATTTCGATAAGCATGCGGAAATATCATTTCTTTCAAACTTTTTTTACCTACCTCTCTCGGATGAAATATCAAAAAGAAAAAACTACTGGGTACTCGGTAGTCGGTCAGTAACTAGTTCGCCAAATTTCAAGGTTGTATTTTTTGGGCCATCATGCGGATGTTTTTTTGGATTTTCTTTTTGGCTTAAGCGGGGTTCAGATAGCATAATCTGAACGAACGATTACACGTTTTATCGGAAAGTTATCGTCGATGTTTGTCATTTAAGCCAAAGATTTAAAGCAAAATACAGCTCTCCCAAAGTAATTGTTGTGTTTCTCACAGAAGAAACATATCGCATAGCATAATCGAAACGAACGATTAACGTTATCACCGATGTTTGTCATATAAGCCAAATATTTAAAGCGAAAAACAGCTCTCCCAAAGTAATTGTTGTGTTTCTCACAGAAGAAACATATCGCCCATCTTGTACAGTTTATCGCCTTTGATTTTAGCCTAGTATTCACCCAAAACGAAGTGTTCGCTCCCATAAGAAATACATGTAGCAAATAAAATTTTCCTTTGGTCAATTTCGTTTAGCTATTTTCGCATGAGCACCACAGCTAAAATGAAGGGGTGGCGGAATTTGCAAATGTTACAGGGATGTTTATAAAAGCAGTGTATACTTTTTTTACTATCTGCAAACGAAAATTCATGTTCTGATTATTATTTGGTTAAGGAGTTTTTGTCATTTGCCAAAACAAAAAATAAATAACAAATGCATTTTTAATGGTATTTTAATAAATATGATTAAAATATTTTTTTTTGAAAATAATGGCATCTTCTTCTACACTGCTCTGCACTAAAATTTTTTCCTTGTAGAGATTAAAGCAAAACTCTTAGCCTAGTATTCACCTAAAACGAAATTTTTGCTTAGGATTTTTGTATTTATCTGTACACGAAAGAATGTAGTGTAGAGCAGTGTAGAAGATGCAGCCGTTATTCATTTTCAAAAAAATGATTTTAATCATATTCATTTAAATACCCTCAAACACAACTTCACAACATTTGTCAATTTATTTTTTTTGGAAATTTCAAAAATTCCTTCAACAATTATTAGAACATTAATTTTCGTTTGCAGTTGGTGAAAAAATTCTACACTGCTTTTATAATCATCTCTGTAACAGTTGCAAATTCTGCCACCTTTTCGTTTCAGCTGAATACCTCCAAGCGAAATTTACCATTGGTAAATTCTGATTGCTTTGCTTCGTGTACTTCTAATGGGAAATTTCTTTTTGATGAATTCTAGGCTTAAAGATAAATGCTAAACACCTAACCGAAAATTTCGTTTTAGGTGAATACTACGCTTTAAGCCACAACCCAGCCACAATCCGCAATAATACTTATATAAGCTTCGAGCCGTCTGAACTTAGTTTTTACGCTTGTAATCTCGGTCAGGACAACATTTGTCGACGCCCAGAGGGATTTACTTAAGTCCCACTACGAGGGCGACCGCAAAAGTAACTGGCCTAACATAAAAAGAACCGTTTTTTTGGAATTATTATTATTTATTTTTCAACATAATCTCCTTCCAACTCAATACACTTCATCAAACGTTTTTCAAGTTTTTTAATTCCATCCGAAAAATAAGATTTTTCAAGACCTTCAAAATATGCCTCAGTTTCAGCAATAACCTCGCTATTGGACGAACATTTTTTGCCACCGAGAACCTTCCAACTCAATACACTTCATCAAACGTTTTTCAAGTTTTTTAATTCCATCCGAGAATTTTTTTTAAATTTGGAAACAAGAAATAATCATAAGGAGCTAAATCTGGACTACATGGTGGATGCGGAGCAATTTCAAATCGTAATTCGGCCAGTTTTTGTTGAGTTAAAAATGCAGTGTGTGAGGAGCATTATCTTGATGAAAAATAACTTTTTTTTTCTAAATGCGGTCGTTTTATCTAGATTTCTTCACTCAACCGATCCAATAATGCACAATAATATTCACTACTTATAGTTTTTCCTTTCTCAAGATAATCAATAAATATTATACCCCTTGCATCCCAAAATACTGTGGCCATTACTTTTCCTGCTGACTTAACAGTTTTCGCCTTCTTGGGACCACTTTTACCAGCTTCTATTCATTGTTTTGACTGTTCTTTGCATTCTGGGATGTAGTGATGGATCCATGTTTCATCAACAGTTATGAATCGGCGCAAGAACTCTATTGGATTACGCTGATAAATCGCTAAAAGCTCCTCGGAATTGGTCCAACGGATGATTTTTTGGGGCAAAGAACAAACGCGGCGGATAGTTTTCGGATAGCTTTTTCATGTGGAGTTCATCATGTAAAATACTCCAAACTTGTGTTTCGTGTATTTTAACAATATCAGCAAGTTCTCTGAGCTTTATTCGTCTATCTTTAGTCACTTCATTAAATATTTTTCTAATGTTTTCAATAGTAGTAGCAGTTTTCGGTCTTCCAGAGCGTTGTTCATCTTCCGTACTTGAACGACCCATTTTAAATTGTTGAACCCAGGATTTTACGGTGGAGTATGATGGTGCATTATCACCATGAACAGAATCCAATTCATCTTTGATTAATTGTGGCGTATAACCTTTCATATAAAAGTGTTTAATTACCGCACGAAACTCTTTATTTTCCATTTTTCAAATATTATAAAACTTGTTTACTTCAATCACCTGTAACAAAGAAAATAATCATTAAATATTTCGGAAATTTTGACAGAAGGCTTATGAAAGATTGCTTTTAAAAAACAAAACAAAAAAAAGTTGCTAGTAAAACAGAAAATGTGCCAGGCCAGTTAGTTTTGCGGTCGCCCTCGTACATCTCATTAAGGAATAAGGGAAACATCTCTTAAATCAGTTAGCTGTGCACGATTTAAATCGTATACCTAATACCATTAATTCGATAGAATTTGATAATTTTTAATAAAGGAATGGTTCACCTCTTTGGAAATGTAATAATCAAAAGTTCTTTCCTGTAATAGATTTATAAGTTAGACAAAAGTTATGGTCATTAAGTATACAATTTCCCAGAAAAATAATTCAAACACACATAGAGAACCGATTTGTTGCCACAACCCATTGTTTTGCCTACCGAATGAGAGGTTTCATGTACTCGTACTATCAAGTTTCCATCCGTGCAACTAAAATTTCAGTAAATGAAACGAAACACATTGGTGGAAGTGGTAAAGAAAAACCCTTGAATAATAAAAGGATATTTAAATCTAGTTTTAAAATAAATTATGTATCGGGATGTGAGCTGCTGTGGTGTAATGGTTGCCCGAACCACTAGATTGCCAGTAAACCCAGGTTCAAATCTCGGTAAGAACATTAACCAATTTTTAGCGGCGGGTTTTTACCTCTTTATTGCCAGCGACTTTACGAGTGAGAGATTTATCGCTAATCCATGTAAAAACTTCTTTATAAAATGCAGTATCACTAAGAGAAGTTTCCCCTTGTTTCTAAATGGAATGTTGTGGGAATTAAGTAAATACTTAGTAGGGACATAAATACTGTTACACACGTTTTATGCTGTAAAATGTAAAATGTACTGAATGTTTTTGGACCAAATATTTTTTAATATATTTGTTGATGTATATCGTATCCAAAAAGAATCTACTTATTCGAAATGTCCGCCTTTTGCCTTTACACACGCCTTAAGTCGCACTGGCCAACCGTCAATAGCTGCAAGAATCTCGTCCATTGGAAAATTGGCCACAGCTCGAACCGAAGCAGTCTTAAGAGATCCAATGTTGGGGTATCTTTTGTGACAAACCTTGTCCTCTAAAACCGTCCACAATTTGTAATCCAATGGGTTCAAATCTGGACTGCCTGTGGGTCATTCTTCAGAGGAAATGAACGCTGGCAAATTGTTTCAAAGCCAGGCCTGGGACGTTTTAGCCCTATGGGCCGGCACAGAATCCTGCTGGAAAGTCCATGGCTGGTTTTGGAACAGGGAATTGTTAAAAGACTTCACAAGAGCTTCCAAAACAGTTTCTTAGCAAACTTTGGCCGATGTTTTGACTCCTTGTTCGCAGAAATGCAGGTCAGTGACCCCATCGTGAGAGACACCCCACAAAACCCTGACTGAAGCTGGGTGATGACCCTTTTCCACCCTTGGCATCAGTTCAGATGCTTTCTTAGATGACCGCGCATACACTCTATCATTTTGCTTGTTTAACTTTTCCTGAACGGTAAACATTTTTTCATCGGCGAACAAACTTTTTCTGTGCAAGTTATCAGCGTGCTTCACCAAAAGACGTCTGCATTTTTCAATCCTATTTTTTTTTAAAGCTTCAGTCAATAAATAACCGGTACGTCGTTTGAAAGCCCCAAGTCCAAAGTGTGTTTTTATGATTCGACTCATGGACTTTTGCGTGATATTCATCTCACGGGCCATGATTTTCTGTTTTCGGAGCGGATTTCTGGGAATTCTTGATTTAACGGCTTTGATGACATGCGGTGTTCGAACAGAGCGTGGGCTGTCTCTATGTGACAGCGCATAGAGAAAGGGACCTAAGGGTAAAAAATCATTTTTTTTTGATGTGGACAACATCTGAGCATCGAATGAGACCGATCCCCCAAAAGTGTTCCCTCCCAGAGATATGCGCATTTTATGAAAGTGATGGTACACCAAAGATACACGTATTTAAATCTTTAAAATGGCTCTCCTGAACAAAACTGGTTTTTACCCTTAGGTCCCTTTCTATTTTGCGCGTCACATATGACATTAACGGAGTATGTTCAGTTCTACTATTGAAATGGGTGTGTTCAATGTTGTAACTGTATTTATGTCCCTACTAAGTACAAAACTATTAGCTGCCACAACAGGCGGTTCTGGCAACTAATAATTTGAACTTTTTCAATTAATATGAACGTATAGTAAATTATTATTATTTTATGGTACGTCCAAACGAATTTTTATCATGTTTATTAACATTTTCGTCTAACAGAATTTTTGTAGTTCGGACCGATTTCCAACTGACTTTTTCTCAGTGTGCATATACATTTATAAAAATAAAAGCAACATAAATTACTTAAAACATTTCTGTAAATTCCCTTTTCTTGCGTTTGTCCTTGATGTTTTATTCAGATCACAGTTAATATATATATAAAATGTTAATTGTTACGAGGGCGACCGCAAAACTAACTGGCCTGGCACATTTTCTGTTTTACTAGCAACTTTTTGTTTTTTAAAAGCAATCTTTTATAAGGCATCTGTCAAAATTTCCGAAATATTTAATGATTATTTTCTTTGTTACAGGTGATTGAAGTAAACAAGTTTTAAAATTTTTGAAATAAAGAGTTTCGTTCGGTAATTAAACACTTTTATATGAAAGGTTATACGCCACAATTAATCAAAGATGAATTGGATTCTGTTCATGGTGATAATGCACCATCATACTCCACCGTGAAATCCTGGGTTCAACAATTTAAAATGGGTCGTTCAAGTACGGAAGATGAACAACGCTCTGGAAGACCGAAAACTGCTACTACTATTGAAAACATTAGACAAATATTTAATGAAGTGACTAAAGATAGACGAATAAAGCTCAGAGAACTTGATGATATTGTTAAAATACACAAAAAACAAGTTTGGAGTATTTTACATGATGAACTCCACATGAAAAAGCTATCCGCAAGTAGGGTGCCGCGATTGTTGACTTTGCCCCAAAAAATCGTCCGTTGGACCAATTCCGAGGAGCTTTTAGCGGAGCTTTGCGCCGATTCATAACTATTGATGAAACATGAATCCATCACTACATCCCAGAATGCAAAGAACAGCCAAAACAATGGATAGAAGCTGGTAAAAGTGGTCCCAAGAAGGCGAAAACGGTTAAGTCAGCAGGAAAAGTAATGGCCACAGTATTTTGGGATGCAAGGGGTATAATATTTAATGATTATTTTGAGAAAGGAAAAACTATAAATAGTGAATATAATTGTGCATTATTGGATCGGTTGAGAGAAGAAATCAAGATAAAACGACCGCATTTAGAAAAAAAAGTTCTTTTTCTTCAAGATAATGCTCCTTCACACACTGAATTTTTAACTCAACAAAAAACTGGCCGAATTGCGATTTGAAATTGCTCCGCATCCACCATATAGTCCAGATTTAGCTCCTTCTGATCATTTGTTGTTTCCAAATTTAAAAAAAAAATTCGGTGGCAAAAAATTGTATTGCTGAAACTGAGGCATATTTTGAAGGTCTTGAAAAATCTTATTTTTCGGATGGAATTAAAAAACTTGAAAAACGTTTGATGAAGTGTATTGAGTTGGAAGGAGATTATGTTGAAAAATAAATAATAATAATTCCAAAAAAACGGTTCTTTTTATGTTAGGCCAGTTACTTTTGCGGTCGCCCTCGTATTAGCATAATTCTTTAGTTGCAATTAAAGTTTTATTTTTCATACTCGTATATGATAATATTGCGACTTAATTGGACAACTAAAATGTAAATAGAAATATATTTGGATAGTTTAGAAATTCACACATAAACCATCGGCAGGCTGGTAAATCAAACAACCTGACATAACCTAATAATTTATTATGCATGTACGAATCTTTATTCATTCTAAATAAATACATGTTGATTTAAATATGCATTAACAAATTATATGTTAATTAGGTCTTAATTACTTTTTATAGCCTTTGTGAACGGCCGTTGTGAGATCGGCTCAATACTCGTGGTGAGAAAATAAGACATTTTCAGTAGCGTTTCACATCGTAATACTGGGGACATTTCGACTAAAATGGTTATGTTAATTCTTCTTTCTTAATTGATACGAGTAAGCTATTCGGAGCCGGTAAACGGCGGCCAGTAATTATTGGAATAATACAGTTTAAATTGCATGTTCCTCAAAGAGGTTGATAAGGAAAAGACGTACGTACATACGTCGTACAATCACGTACGTACATATGGACCTACACACAGAGAACTGATTTGTGTCCACAACCGAATTTTTTTGCTAAATGTTGGTTGGACGTAAAATCCATGTATTCCATTTCTACAACCGAATGTTGATTGGGTACACGGCAATTTTCAGTTGTGGGAACTGACAGTTTCAGTTGAAAAAAACAAAGTCATTAGAACAGAATTGTAAAAATTGGTTGTTGCTATAGATTGACTATACGAGTACGTACATTTTGTTTTCGGTTCTCTTTAACACGAGCATTTGTTAACTAAATAACTGGTGGTTAAATTTTATATCGGCTATCTGACAGAAATAATTTTTTTTTTAAATTAATTTTTATATTTAACGTTTTGTAAATATTTACGCTGTTATTTGAATTAAAACTTGGTTTTTACTTTCGAATATAGAACAGTTTGTAAGCACAAGTGAAACGGTTTTGTACATCAAATTAGTAAAGTGGATCAAAAATATGCAATTTTATTTTGAAAGTGTCAAAAAATTTAAAGATACGCGGGTTGCTATATATAAGTATATATTTCTGGCCTAGGCAACAGCAAGTGTTGCCAGGCGCCATCTGACATTTCCATTGGAAAGTTTGACATTTTTTAGCATAAACGTACTCAGAACGTTTTGACGTACGACCATCATTTGTGTTGTTTAAACAAAAATTAATTTGGCAAAAAAATGGAATTAACTCGTAAACATTTTCGAGCGATCATTTTTTTTACAACTTTCAACGTGGATTATAACGAAAAGAGTGCATCGATGAACTTAAACCTTTGTATGGAGATGAAGCACCATTCTATAGCACTGTGAAAAACTGATTTAATGAATTCAATCGTGGCCGACGTTCGCTCAAAGACGAAGGTCGTTTAGGTCGTCCAAAAACGGCCGTTGTGCCAGAGAACATTGATGCCATGCGTAAACTGATAATGCAAGATCGTCATGTGACATACCGTGAGATAAAGGCATCCTTGGGCATTTCTTCCACCAGCATAAATTCGATATTGCATGAACACCTGGCCGTAAAAAAGGTTTGTTCTCGTTGGAACTCGCACAATCCCGCACAAAAAACGGCTCGTGTCGATTGGTGCAAAGAAATTTTGAAAAAAATACGATCGCAGTGCTTTATAAAACGTTTATAAGATCGTCACAGGTGACGAATTATGCATCTATGCGTATGAGCGAGGCAAAACAGCAATCGACCGTGTGGGTCTTCGAACACGAGCCAAATCCAACGAAAGTTGTTCGTGGAAGAAGCACTTCGAAGCAAATTGTCGCCTGTTTCTTCGGCAATACTGCTCATGTGGCGACTGTTCCGCTTAAGTAACATAGGACGGTCAATTCTGAGTGGTACACCACAATTTGTTTGCCTAATGTCTTCGGAGTTCGAAAAACGAACAAGAGAAGACGAATCATTGTACACCATGACAATGCGACCACTCACACATCGGCTTAAACCAGTGCCTTTTTGAACGGCCAAAACGTCGAATTGATGGGTCATCCGCCGTACAGCCCTGACTTGGCACCCAATGACTTCTTTTTATTCCCGCACAACAAGAAAAAAAGCGTAATCAACGATTTTCGTCGCCAGAAGATGCTGTTGAAGCGTTCAAAAACCATGTTTTGGAGGTGTCTCAAACGGAGTGGAAAAAGTGCTTTGATAATTGGTTTGAGCGCATGCAAAAGTGTACGAGGGCGACCGCAAAACTAACTGGCCTGGCACATTTTACTAGCAACTTTTTTTTTTTAAGCAATCTTTTATAAGCCATCTGCCAAAATTTCCGAAATATTTAATGATTATTTTCTTTGTTACAGGTGATTGAAGTAAACAAGTTTTATAATTTTTGAAAAGTGGAAAATAAAGAGTTTCGTGCGGTAATTAAACACTTTTATATGAAAGGTTATACGCCACAATTAATCAAAGATGAATTGGATTCTGTTCATGGTGATAATGCACCATCATACTCCACCGTGAAATCCTGGGTTCAACAATTTAAAATGGGTCGTTCAAGTACGGAAGATGAACAACGCTCTGGAAGACCGAAAACTGCTACTACTATTGAAAACATTAGACAAATATTTAATGAAGTGACTAAAGATAGACGAATAAAGCTCAGAGAACTTGCTGATATTGTTAAAATACACGAAAAACAAGTTTGGAGTATTTTACATGATGAACTCCACATGAAAAAGGTATCCGCAAGTAGGGTGCTGCGTTTATCAGCGTAATCCAATAGAGTTCTTGCGCCGATTCATAACTGTTGATGAAACATGGATCCATCACTACATCCCAGAATGCAAAGAACAGTCAAAACACTGGATAGAAGCTGGTAAAAGTGGTCCCAAGAAGGCGAAAACTGTTAAGTCAGCAGGAAAAGTAATGGCCACAGTATTTTGGGATGCAAGGGGTATAATATCACTGTGCGACAGCCACAATCGGTTTGGGATGAAACCACCGGGGAAAGTTATATCGGTCAAAAAAAGGTCATACGTGTCCCAGCGTTTCGTTGGGTCTCATCTAGGAATCGAGATATATCGATTTGAAGTTAGTAAGTATCGTATAGGGGAATTTGTCACGTTTTTGGCTCTTTTGTTTGACATAACTTGAGAACCACTCGTCCGATTTAGCTGAAATAAATTTTAAAAAACCAAGAATTACAATTCCCTTAATCTGTTCATATATTATTTTCCTTTACAAGTAATAGTTTCCAAGTTAAAAATAAGCAAAAATAATTTTTTTAGGCAAAAATAATTTTTTTTTCATACATTTATTTATAATTGCGAAACTGTTGCTTAAGTAGGAAAACGGTTTAAGAACAGATTAGAGGAATTGTAATTCTTAATTTTTCTAAATTTGTTTCAGCTAAATCGGACGAGTGGTTCTCGAGTTATGTCAAACAAAAGAGCCTAAAACGTGACAAATTCCCCTATACGATACTTACTAACTTCAAATCGATATATCTCGATTCCTAGATGAGACCCAGCGAAACGCTGGAACACGTATGACTTTTTTTTTACCAATATAACTTTCCCCGGTGGTTTCATTCCAAACCGATCACTGACCCTTACCATTTGTCGCAGAGTGTATTTATTGATTGTCTTGAGAAAGGAAAAACTATAAATAGTGAATATTATTGTGCATTATTGGATCGGTTGAGTGAAGAAATCAAGATAAAACGACCGCATTTAGAAGAAAAAAAGTTCTTTTTCATCAAGATAATGCTCCTTCACACACTGCATTTTTAACTCAACAAAAACTGGCCGAATTACGATTTGAAATTGCTCCGCATCCACCATATAGTACAGATTTAGCTCCTTCTGATTATTTCTTGTTTCCAAATTTAAAAAAAATTCTCGGTGGCAAAAAATTGTCGTCCAATAGCGAGGTTATTGCTGAAACTGAGGCATATTTTGAAGGTCTTGAAAAATCTTATTTTTCGGATGGAATTAAAAAAACTAAGTCCAGAAATATATATATAAGCTTTCGTATACTTGAAGTACTCTTAAGTGAGGAAAAAGAGCAAAAGATGATGTACGATTTTTACTGAATAAATTAGATTAAACGATTTCCTTAAGGCGCAGTATACCTAGGATTATTTTCGCGCTTGGTCATGATGACAGTTTATATAAATGTACCAATATTCAGTTACAACAACACAATGTTGGCTAAACTATTGGTTGTCACTAGTTATGGCAACTTCTTTTATGCAAATATATTTTACGCTGTTCATTGAAATGTCCGTTCAAATAGTGGCGTCTACAATGACAAAATCGTATTTATCATCTTGTGGTATGTCGAACAGAATATTCATTACGATTGTAAACATTTGGTGATTGCAACCGAAGTTTTTTTCTCGCAACGGAATTTGAGTACTTCCAACCGATTTCCAAATAACTTTTCCCCTTTTTGTTTATATGCTATTCAAATTAATTTATGGGATTTTATCATTAGCCATCACAACAGAAATAATTAGGTAGGGTGAAAAAAATACAAATACTAAGGCTAGCTTGCTTCTTTTAGAAATGCGCCTAGTTCTTCCGTCAGGTCTGTACTTTCATTCACAACGTTTAAGTTTTTTGTGACCAAATAATTTCCGATTTTTTTCAATTAAAAAAAAAATAATTTTTCTAAATTATTAATTGATTAAAAAAAATATTTTTTGTGCATATTTTTTATTTATAGTGCATATTTATCGATTTGCTTGTTTGTTAATAATTTTTGATTAAATGAAAGAGAATGGATCTTATATTGATAAATGTTTTACTTATTGTCGGCAATTATGCACTGAATACAATATCACATAAATGTCCGCCTCTGTCAGCCTCACAAATGCGAGCCCAATTCGAGTACATTTTTCATTACAGCCAGCACGGCGTCGAATTGAGGTTGATGGATTGTTTTGAAATGTTTTCAGCCGATCTTGCAGTACATTGTGGTCCATGCTTGGGCCTATCAGCTACAGACCCTCTTTCTTTAAAGTCATTCACTACACGATAAATAGTGCGTTTTGTTGGGACGTTGTTTCTCCCAAAAATTTCACGTAACTTTCCCATCTCGCAGTAAGCGATGATTGATTTTGATAAAAACGATTTACGGGCGGTTCGGAAAGTTCTTAGCCTATCAATGAAAGAGAATAGTTAGTTTTTCAAAAATATTTTTATTTTTCAATATAATCTCCTGAAACTTCAATACACTTAGTCGAACGCTTATCTAGCAATTCTATCCCTTGATTAAAATAGTTTTCCTCAAGGTCTTCAAAATAGTGGTTTACAACTGTAATTGCATCGTCGTTTGAGGTAAAAAGCTTGCCAGCAAGGATTTTTTTTAGATTTGGGAACAGGTAAAAGTCACTGGAAGCTAAATCAGGAGAATAAGGTGGGTGGTCAAGCAACTCGTACTTTAATTCGTTGATTTTAGCCATTGTTAAAACACTCTTGTGCGCTGGTGCGTTGTCTTGATGAAAAATTATTTTTTTGGGTTGTAAGCCAGGACGTTTTTCTCGAATTTGTACATTTAATTGATCCAAAAGGTTGCAAAAGTACTCTGAATTTATTGTTTTACCCTTTTGCAGATAGTCAATCAATAAAATACCTTTGGATTCCCAAAAAACCTTTGCCATAACCTTACCAGCCGATTGAATTGTTTTTGCCTTCTTTGTGGCACTTCCTCCAGCTTCAGTCCATTGTTTGGATTGTTCCTTTGTCTTTTGTTCTTTTGTGGTGGATCCATGTCTCATCAACAGTTATGAAACGACGCTTAAAATCCATTTTATTTCGCTGAAAACGATCCAAACAAGCTTAAGAAATGTTCATTCTTATGCGTTTTTGGTCGACTGTTAACAAGTGCGGCACCCATCTTGCAGAATGGTTTTTCATCTGTAGTTCTTCATGCAAAATTAAATGGACTCGATCATTTGAGATGCCCATGATATTAGCTATTTCACGCACTTTTATTCGTCGATCATTTAATACCATATCATGCACTTTGGCTACAATTTCTGTTGTTGTTGCTGTTTTTGGACGTCCACTACGTGGTTCATCTTCAATGCTTGTACGACCACGTTTAAATTCAGCAACCCAATTTTTTACTGTTGCATATGAAGGAGCACTTTCACCCAACACTTTCACCATATCATTATGAATTTCTTGTCCCGATAAACCTTTTTTATGTAAATATTTAATGACCCCACGCATTTCTAATTTTTCCATTGTAAAAAAATCGCGGATGCGTCTTTTGTGAACACCTGTTTCTATATGAAGGAGTTGCCAGATCGAAACAAAATTAAACATGTATTCATAGCAGAGATGGAAGATTCCAAATCATTTAACTTTTTTCTGTTTATACCGCGCTTTTTGTGCTAGGCTAAGAAGTTTCCGCCCTATCGAATATTTTTCCATAATAAATTTGCCACGTCTCTACTTCACGACTGCGAAATATGAACTGTCAAGACTAATATTTACCAAAATGGCTGCAAAACAAGGTATTAGTCAAGACTAATGTTTACCAAAATGGCGACAAAACAAAGTAGTATACCTTCCCGGCGGACACACTGTATTTTCTTTCTTGAATGCATATTTTAAAATTTTTTGATGCATATTTTACAACATTTTTGCCATTCTTTAATTTTTTGTTGGATTTTTTTATAAGATAAACAGCTTAAGCATTTTAAGTTTACTACCAGCCATCCTGATTGATGGTTTGCCATGTCTTGAACTAGAGCTACACACCGTACTTAGCTTTTGTACAAATTTCATTTTTGATTCTCCTAAATAAAAACTAAAATTCTCCAGCGACAATATTTTTCTTGCATTATTTTGCATGATGACATTTTTTGGCTATCACTACATTAATACAAGCAATTAGTTTTGTGAACAAAACAATGGCTTAATTTATAATCAGCAGTAATTTAAAACGACTTATTAAGAATGACAATATGCTGTTTTCGTTTCTGTTTTGTTCGGTAATCTTTAAAATAAATCTGAGTAATTTTTACTTCAATTATTATTCTAAATATAAGAAAGCAAAAAAATGGCGAATGTTTAATATAATCAGATACGCCATTTTTTAAAATTTTATTGTTAACTTAATTTATTAAAAGTACAGATGTGGCTATAATGCTAAATAGTTTGTTTTTATTATTTATAAAATTATAATAATATGTAAATTATATTATTTTAAAAATCATAATATAATTTGAAAATTAAATCAGCGGCATTAAATATACCTTCGGTTATTTCGTACAAAAGACTTTTACCAGAAAAAAACTTTTATCTTCTAACATACTCGCAGTAAGCATATTTTGGGGCATTCGAATTTCAGACTTATTTAGGCCTTGTAGTCTTAGAATTTACTATGATTCAGAACATTTGAAGGATTATTTGCCATACGAATCACAAAACAAAAAATAATTTGATTTGAAAACACTTACACGATAGTACACACAACCGAACAACCTCGACTATGCCGATCAAAAAATTAATTTGATTTGAAAACACTTCGACAAACATGATCAATTTCATTTAGTTTTCCAGGATTTTATACTCTTGCAATATTACAGGGGTGAAGCGCAGTAATTTACTTATTTGGGAATGAAATTAAAAAAATATAAACCTTAGAAAAATTTATTTTATATTTTATTTACATACATTGAACAGTAAGGGGATTTTTAAATAACATGGCTTTAAGTAGTGTATCTGGCAAATGTTGACCTTCGCTGTCCAAACACTGCTGAATACGTTTTCTGGAGTCTTCATGAACTTTAACAAGCATGTCGACTGGTATTCTGTCAATTTCAGCCTCAGTATTTTTAATTAGGTCTTCCAAGGTGTTGGTACGGCTGATATTCAATTTCGAATTCAGGTAACCACGAAGGAAAAATCGGTTGGGGCTAAGTCTGGTGAGCGTACCGGTCAGTTCACATCACCCCTTAAAGAGATAAGCCGTCCACGAAACATTTGCCTTGAACAATTCATGGTAACCCTCGCTGTTTGTGCAGTGGCACCATCCTGTTGGAACCATGTATCTTCTAATTGCATTGCCTCAAAAGCAGGCTGAAAAAAATCCTATATCATAGTCAAGTACCGTTCGAAGTTCACAGTTACGGCAAAACGGTTATCCTGGAAAAAGTAAGGGCCAATGATGCCTACTCGTAATATGGCGCTACACACAGTGACGCGGTTCGAATGCAGAGGTCTCTGGTAAAGTTATCTGGGGTTTGTTTCACTCCACCAGTACCGCATATTTGGGGGAACAGCAAATGGTAAACGAAAAGTACGATGCACTGCAATGATCGAGTGCGCATTTGAAAAATACACTTCAACACAAAATGACCTCTCCTCACGTGTCCAATGCATGATGGCAACTGAAAGTCAGACAAATACAAATCTCCCGTCAGGCACTATAAGCCACTCACACTCTCCACTCTCTTCGACCGCCCCAGTATGCAGTGCAAAAAAGCAAATTACCGAGCTCCACGCTGTACAAATTAGAAAAACCTTTGCCAATATATTTATTTTTAATTTTTTCAACTATTCTTATTCTTAGCTTTTTTCGTTTATGGCGACAACTTGAAAGTCACATTGCCCAATGAATTTGACCTGGTATTCAATATAACATTTCCAGAAAATCAACAAATTATTGTTACGGAAGACCCCGATTTACCCGGAAATGTTCATTTAGACCTGACTAAAATTCTTCACAAAGTACGTAATGAGAAGCAACACGAAACAAACATTCAATATTATCGGAGATGGGTTGACGAAAACAATCATTTGGTCATCAATAAATTACAGTCATATTTTGAAGGTTGCTTTACTAAAGTATTGAAACTATTTTTGCAAAAGGTTTCATAATTTTAACGCGCAGCTCAATTAAAGATGGACCTCTGCATTGTTAAATTTGTCAAACACTGAACAAATTAAGTTGGGCAAAAAAACTTGACGTTAAGGTGTGACTCACAATTAACATCGTGCATTATAGTTGGACCACCTTTAAAATACGGGTTTGGAATTGTAAGATATATGCACAAATTTAAAAAAAAAAAACAAATGAAGCTTTTAAAAAATAAAAATTGACTACGTAATATAGATCGTAGTGTTCTCTTTCGTATGACTCAAAATTTCGTACAAGTCGGTCAGTGCGTTTTACAACAGCAATACTATTTTAAGTTATGCCCAAAAATGTGTTGTTTTAGCAATTTTAAATTTTTCAAGTTCTTACCTAAGAAAAATATAAAAAAACAATGATAGCAGCCATTTATACGATTAGAAGAAATGTATTACATATTGACAATATCGTTTGGTTATGGCAAATTATTTGATCTCATCACCCATTTTTGGTACCCAAACCCAAATTGGTTATGCGCACCATGATATAATTATAACAATCATCTAATACGAGGGTTGCTTTATATATATGTGTGTCCTAGGCAACACTAAGTGCTGCCTGGAGCCATCTGACAATTCCATTGGAAAGTTTGACATTTTTTAGCATAAACGTATTCAGAACTTTTTGACATACGAACATCATTTGTGTTGTTTACAATGACTTGAAAAAAAATCAATTTGGCAAAAAAAATGGAATTAACTCGTGAACATTTTCGTGCGATCATTTTTCACAACTTTCGACGTGGATTATCACGACAAGAGTGCATCGATGAACTTAAATCTTTGTATGACGATGAAGCACCATCCTTTAGCACTGTGAAAACTGGTTAATGGATTCAATCGTGGCCGACGCTCGCTCAAAGACAATGTTCTCTGGCCGTTGGTCCAGATAACATTGATGCCGTGCGTAAACTGATAATGCAAGATCGTCATGTGACATACCGTAAGATAGAGGCATCCTTGGACATTTCTTCCACCAGCATACATTCGATATTGCATGAACACCTGGCCATACCTTGATTGTTCTCGTTGGATCCCGCACAATTTGACAATCGCTCAAAAAAAGCCTCGTGTCGATTGGTGCAAAGAAATTTTGAAAAAATACGATCGAGGTGCTTCAAAAGACGTTTTTAAGATCGTCGCAGGTGACGAATCATGTATCTATGCGTATGAGCCCGAAACAAAACAGCAATCGAACGTATGGATCTTCGAAGGCGAGCCAATCCAACGAAAGTTGTTCGTGGAAGAAGCACTTCGAAGCAAATGGTCGCCTGTTTTTTTTTTGAAATAACCAACACTCAGGGGATGCCCCCTATACATGCGGTGCATTGCGTTGGCGAGTGGAAAGTAAAGGATCGGAAGGGGGAAAGAGGGAGTAATGATTATTGACGCTTGCCTTGAACTTCTGGATGTCGCAATCAGTGGGAAATACATTTGCCGGAAGTCGATTCCACATACGGACTGTACGAGCGAAAAACGAATTTGATCTCTAGTGTATAGTGCGAAATGTATTACATATTGACAATATCGTTTGGTTATGGCAAATTATTTGATCTCATCACCCATTTTTGGTACCCAAACCCAAATTGGTTATGCGCACCATGATATAATTATAACAATCATCTAATACGAGGGTTGCTTTATATATATGTGTGTCCTAGGCAACACTAAGTGCTGCCTGGAGCCATCTGACAATTCCATTGGAAAGTTTGACATTTTTTAGCATAAACGTATTCAGAACTTTTTGACATACGAACATCATTTGTGTTGTTTACAATGACTTGAAAAAAAATCAATTTGGCAAAAAAATGGAATTAACTCGTGAACATTTTCGTGCGATCATTTTTCACAACTTTCGACGTGGATTATCACGACAAGAGTGCATCGATGAACTTAAATCTTTGTATGACGATGAAGCACCATCCTTTAGCACTGTGAAAACTGGTTAATGGATTCAATCGTGGCCGACGCTCGCTCAAAGACAATGTTCTCTGGCCGTTGGTCCAGATAACATTGATGCCGTGCGTAAACTGATAATGCAAGATCGTCATGTGACATACCGTAAGATAGAGGCATCCTTGGACATTTCTTCCACCAGCATACATTCGATATTGCATGAACACCTGGCCATACCTTGATTGTTCTCGTTGGATCCCGCACAATTTGACAATCGCTCAAAAAAAGCCTCGTGTCGATTGGTGCAAAGAAATTTTGAAAAAATACGATCGAGGTGCTTCAAAAGACGTTTTTAAGATCGTCGCAGGTGACGAATCATGTATCTATGCGTATGAGCCCGAAACAAAACAGCAATCGAACGTATGGATCTTCGAAGGCGAGCCAATCCAACGAAAGTTGTTCGTGGAAGAAGCACTTCGAAGCAAATGGTCGCCTGTTTTTTTTTTGAAATAACCAACACTCAGGGGATGCCCCCTATACATGCGGTGCATTGCGTTGGCGAGTGGAAAGTAAAGGATCGGAAGGGGGAAAGAGGGAGTAATGATTATTGACGCTTGCCTTGAACTTCTGGATGTCGCAATCAGTGGGAAATACATTTGCCGGAAGTCGATTCCACATACGGACTGTACGAGCGAAAAACGAATTTGATCTCTAGTGTATAGTGCGAAATGTATTACATATTGACAATATCGTTTGGTTATGGCAAATTATTTGATCTCATCACCCATTTTTGGTACCCAAACCCAAATTGGTTATGCGCACCATGATATAATTATAACAATCATCTAATACGAGGGTTGCTTTATATATATGTGTGTCCTAGGCAACACTAAGTGCTGCCTGGAGCCATCTGACAATTCCATTGGAAAGTTTGACATTTTTTAGCATAAACGTATTCAGAACTTTTTGACATACGAACATCATTTGTGTTGTTTACAATGACTTGAAAAAAAATCAATTTGGCAAAAAAATGGAATTAACTCGTGAACATTTTCGTGCGATCATTTTTCACAACTTTCGACGTGGATTATCACGACAAGAGTGCATCGATGAACTTAAATCTTTGTATGACGATGAAGCACCATCCTTTAGCACTGTGAAAACTGGTTAATGGATTCAATCGTGGCCGACGCTCGCTCAAAGACAATGTTCTCTGGCCGTTGGTCCAGATAACATTGATGCCGTGCGTAAACTGATAATGCAAGATCGTCATGTGACATACCGTAAGATAGAGGCATCCTTGGACATTTCTTCCACCAGCATACATTCGATATTGCATGAACACCTGGCCATACCTTGATTGTTCTCGTTGGATCCCGCACAATTTGACAATCGCTCAAAAAAAGCCTCGTGTCGATTGGTGCAAAGAAATTTTGAAAAAATACGATCGAGGTGCTTCAAAAGACGTTTTTAAGATCGTCGCAGGTGACGAATCATGTATCTATGCGTATGAGCCCGAAACAAAACAGCAATCGAACGTATGGATCTTCGAAGGCGAGCCAATCCAACGAAAGTTGTTCGTGGAAGAAGCACTTCGAAGCAAATGGTCGCCTGTTTTTTTTTTGAAATAACCAACACTCAGGGGATGCCCCCTATACATGCGGTGCATTGCGTTGGCGAGTGGAAAGTAAAGGATCGGAAGGGGGAAAGAGGGAGTAATGATTATTGACGCTTGCCTTGAACTTCTGGATGTCGCAATCAGTGGGAAATACATTTGCCGGAAGTCGATTCCACATACGGACTGTACGAGCGAAAAACGAATTTGATCTCTAGTGTATAGTGCGGTAAACGGCCCAATCGATAACAAACGGGTGTGAATTCCTAGAAAGTCGCGTATCCCTGCCGAACATCCTCACGTCAGGAATAAGGCGACGGATGTCTGATGAACACACACCATTAAAGTAACGATAGAACAGCGTCACGCAACCCACATTCCGACGATGCTCAAGGGAAACAATAGAGTTGGATACCCTACTGTCACCTATCAGCACCATCGCTCTCCTTTGAACACGGTCAAGTAGCTCCAAGGATGATTTTGGAGCAGCTGCCCATATATGGGAGTTGTATTCCATCTTTGGCCTGATGTAAGTTGTATAGATATTGAAAAGATCAGAAGGAGTGAATAATTCTTGCACCACTTTAAAAAGCCTATGCACTTGAGTGCTTCTTTCGACACTTCGAATACATGTCGCGCCCAACGAGCGTCACATTGTATTTTCATGCCCAGAACATCGAGAGCTTCTGATTTTTCAATATCCTTACAATCGATAGAAATTGACGATATTGTTCGGTCAGCGAATCGCTTGTGAGACAACAAGCAGCACTGTGTCTTACGTGCATTTAAATCTACTCTATACACTCGACCCCATTCGGAAATGGCCAGTAGATCCCGGCCAAGTGTCTCATCCATAATTCGCCTTTTGTCCTTAATATCTTGAAGGCTCGGCCTACGGTCGAATGAATATGAATGATAGAGGTTACTATCAACTGCGAAAGAGTAGATTGGATTCACGGTCTGACCCAAAAGATCGTCAATGAAAATAAGAAATAAAGAGGGAGAAGGGACAGAGCCCTGTGGCACACCTGCGATCAGTCTATGTGCACGCAGAGAAAAACATGGTACTACATGGTCACGGCAATAATAATATGTTATCCGCAATAAAAGTATGTTCGTCGCAACCATAGCATTGTTAACTGAATTTATTTTTGACAATAGTATAATTCCTGCAATATTAATATTGTTGAAATGTAACAATAGTATTATTGCCAAATTTAAAAATGAAAATATGGTTATAGCAACAATATAAATATGGTTAGTGCGACAAAAGTATTGTGTTTTGCGTTTTATGTTAACAATGATATGATTAAGGCAATCATACTGTATGATTGTAATTTTTCTTCATTTGAATATGCTTTTTAGAACAAATGTTATTGGTACGGATCTAATGCAATAATAGTACTTTTTTTATCGAAATTAAAATTTTTTAAACAAGCTGCTTTGGCTTTATTTATCTGAAATATTTGTAATAAAAACGCTTACGTTTATTTCAACTTATTTGTTCTACTGTGAAATAAATCACTCGTAGTATTTTGAATTTAATGTATTTTTGAATTATTTTCATAATTCAAATCTATTGTTGACAAATTAAACCAATTTTAAAAAATAATATTGGGGATCAAATCTATTGTCGACAACTTGAACAAATTCTATTAAATAATATTGGGGGTCATAGTTTAATTGTGTGTGATCATACTATGGTTGTAGGGATCATAACATGGTTGCGTGTTAATCATACTATGGTTGTGAGGACCATTCTATGGTTGTATATGAAACATACTATGGTTGTGAGGATCATACTATGGTTGTGGAGATCATAGTATGGTTGAGTGTGAATCATACTATGGTTGTGGGGATCATAGTATGGTTATGTGTAAATCATACTATTGTTGTGAGGATCATAGTATGGCTGTATTTGAATCATACTATTGTTGTGAGGACCATAAAATTGTTGTAGTACAACTATATACCGAACAATAGTATTATCCTCTTCGAATATTGTCATCACAACCATACTTTTTCTATCAACAACAACGCTAATAGTGCGATCTCTAAGAAAGCCAGATATAAATCGAGCAAACGTACGTATTACCGACACCAAAAGTTCCGCACCTGTTCCGCTTGAGCAACGTACGACGGTCAATTCTGAGTGGTACACTACCATTTGTTTGCCTGAAGTCTTCGGAGAAATTCGAAACACGAACAAGAGAAGACGAATCATTGTGCGCTATGACAATGCGAGCTCTTACACATCGGCTCAAACTAGCGCCTTTTAGACCGGCCAAAACGTCGAATTGATGGGTCATCCGCAGTACAGCCCTGGCTTGGCACCCAATGACTTCATTTTATTCCCGCACATCAAGAAAAAAATGCGTGGTCAACGATTTTCGTCGCCAGAAGATGCTGTTGAAGCGTTCAAAAACCATGTTTTGGAGGTGTCTCAATCGGAGTGGAAAAAGTGCTTCGACAATTGGTTTGAGCGCATGCAAAAGTGTATAAATTATGCTGGAGAATACTTTGAAACAAAAAAACCATTTTTGATGATAAATATTATTTCATTGTTAGGCCAGAAATATATATACGAGGGCGGTTCGGAAAGTTCTTAGCCTATCAATAAAAGAGAATAGTTAGTTTTTCAAAAATATTTTTATTTTTCAATATAATCTCCTGAAACTTCAATACGCTTAGCCCAACGCTTATCTAGCAATTCTATCCCTTGATTAAAATAGTTTTCCTCAAGGTCTTCAAAATAGTGGTTTACAACTGTAATTGCATCTTCATTTGAGGTAAAACGGTTGCCAGCAAGGATTTTTTTTAGATTTGGGAACAGGTAAAAGTCACTGGGAGCTAAATCAGGAGAATAAGGTGGGTGGTCAAGCAACTCGTACTTTAATTCGTTGATTTTAGCCATTGTTAAAGCACTCTTGTGCGCTGGTGCGTTGTCTTGACGAAAAATCATTTTTTGTGTTGTAAGCAGGGACGTTTTTCTCGAATTTGTACATTTAATTGATCTAAAAGGTTGCAATAGTACTCTGAATTTATTGTTTTACCCTTTTGCAGATAGCCAATCAATAAAATACCTTTGAAGTCCCAAAAACCGTTGCCATAACCTTACCAGCCGATTGAATTGTTTTTGCCTTCTTTGGGGCACTTCCTCCAGCTTCAGTCCATTGTTTGGATTGTTCTTTTGTCTCTGGAGTATAGTGGTGGATCCATGTCTCATCAACAGTTATGAAACGACGCTTAAAATCCATTTTATTTCGCTGAAAACGATCCAAACAAGCTTGAGAAATGTTCATTCTTATGCGTTTTTGGTCGACTGTTAGCAAGTGCGGCACCCATCTTGCAGAAAGCTTTTTCATCTGTAGTTCTTCATGCAAAATTAAATGGACTCGATCATTTGAGATGCCCATGATATTAGCTATTTCACGCACTTTTATTCGTCGATCATATAATACCATATCATGCACTTTGGCTACAATTTCTGTCGTTGTTGCTGTTTTTGGACGTCCACTACGTGGTTCATCTTCAATGCTTGTACGACCACGTTTAAATTCAGCAACCCAATTTTTTACTGTTGCATATGAAGGAGCACTTTCACCTAACACATTCACCATATCATTATGAATTTCTTGTCCCGATAAACCTTTTTTATGTAAATATATAATGACACCACGCATTTCTAATTTTTCCATTGTAAAAAAATCGCGGATGTGTCTTTTGTGAACACCTGTTTCTATATGAAGGAGTTGCCAGATCGAAACATAATTTAACATGTGTTCATAGCAGAGATGGAAGTTTCCAAAACACTTTTTTCTGTTTATACCGCGCTTTTTGTGCTAGGCTAAGAAGTTTCCGAACCGCCCTCGTACGAGTATATATATTATCAATAACGACTGAAAGTCATTTCGTCCATCAGACGTTGTAAAGTATGAACCGATTTATAACTGAAAAAAAAACGAACATTGGGTCCTCATGAAAGTTGTCCATCCTAAAATGTTGTCTGACCACAACTAATAACTTTCACCTTAAATGTAGCGAGCAAATTGAATTTAATTATTTATAAACAAAATTTGAAGTTTTACATAAGATCAAGTTCACAAACACCACACACACACCCATATCTGGCAATTATGTTTAACCATATTCAAGTGGCAGCGAATGAATGTAAGGCGTTGAACATATATCAAGATATTCCGAAAATCCCCTAATATAATTTGTTATGCTAACTATCATCAAAATGGACTTTAATAAAATATTCATATTTGGAATTAAAGAAATTAAATAGAAATGCATAAAATAAATAAAGAAAACATAGACGAGAAGGGAAGGAAGATGACGTTGGCATAAAATCGAAAACACAAATCGCCAGCACAGAAAACCAATGCGCATAATAAACACATAAACCCCAATCATTAGCCCGTCTTCGGTTATTATCCCATCCATTTGAGATGTTGCAAAATTTGTTAACTTTCGATCACAAAGAGATGACACCGAAAAAACAGAAAAAAAGGGGAGCCAAAAAAGTCGCACGACAACAAAAATACGCAACTCTTTTTATTGTTCTTGTAGTTGGCGATTTTGAGATTTTCGAATTTTGTTTTTGTTGTTTCATTTTGCTTTTTGCAAATACTCTTTTTGTGGCCGCAAATGAATATTTATTTAAGTATAGTTTTGGAACTTGAAAAGATTGACAAGATTTTGTTAATTGCCTTTTGAATGTGTGCCGTCTTCTTTGGAGTGTTCGTTGCTGTCCGTCATGTTGACGTGGTAAATATTGGCCGAAAGCAGAACAAAACAAAAGTAAAGACTAAACGCGTACTGACTATAGCGTAAAAGGTATATTTGTTTAAAACAAAAGAGTACAATTATTGTCCATGGTGTGGATCCGCCCCACAGTGGTTTTCTAAGTTGGCTTCAAGGCACTTGTTTGTTAATACCAACACTCTTATATACCCTTGATCATGCGTTGTATAACCGCCGGTACACGCCCACTAATAGCCTGGCAAAGAAGTAAAATCATGTCTTAATGCCACACCCTTTTGTCTAATCATATGAGATTGAAAATTACATAGTATCAACATTTCACAAGTGGTGCATTACTACGACAAATAGTACAAATTAGGCAAAGGGGCGTGTTACCGCCCACTTCTGCATCTGGTAGGCGGGTTTCCACGTTACAAATGCCGGCGATTTTACAAGGTAAGAGATTAATCTCTAGGTGCCGATCAGTAAGTATAAGTATAACATCGTGCACGCGTTACTGATTTTAGAGTAGTTTTCCCTTGGTTTTTATTGGAATGTCGAGGGACTTAAGTTTGATATGATCTTTACAAAGTTCACAGCTACGAGGGCGACCGCAAAAGTAACTGGCCTATCATAAAAAGGACCGTTTTTTTTTGGAATTATTATTATTTATTTTTCAACATAATCAACTTCCAACTCAATACACTTCATCAAACGTTTTTCAAGTTTTTTAATTCCATCCGAAAAATAAGATTTTTCAAGACCTTCAAAATATGCCGCAGTTTCAGCAATAACCTCGCTATTGGACGAAATTTTTTTTTAAATTTGGAAACAAGAAATAATCAGATGGAGCTAAATCTGGACTATATGGTGGATGCGGAGCAATTTCAAATCGTAATTCGGCCAGTTTTTGTTGAGTTAAAAATGCAGTGTGTGAAGGAGCATTATCTCGATGAAAAATAACTTTTTTTTTTCTAAATGCAGTCGTTTTATCTTGATTTTTTCACTCAACCGATCCAATAATGCACAATAGTATTCATTATTTATAGTTTTTCCTTTCTCAAGATAATCAATAAATATTATACCCCTTGCATCCCAAAATACTGTGGCCATTACTTTTCCTGCTGACTTAACAGTTTTCGCCTTCTTGGGACCACTTTTACCAGCTTCTATCCATTGTTTTGACTGTTCTTTGCATTCTGGGATGTAGTGATGGATCCATGTTTCATCAACAGTTATGAATCGGCGCAAAGCTCCGCTAAAAGCTCCTCGGAATTGGTCCAACGGGCGATTTTTTGGGGCAAAGTCAACAAACACGGCACCCATCTTGCGGATAGCTTTTTCATGTGGAGTTCATCATGTAAAATACTCCAAACTTGTGTTTCGTGTATTTTAACAATATCAGCAAGTTCTCTGAGCTTTATTCGTCTATCTTTAGTTACTTCATTAAATATTTTTCTAATGTTTTCAATAGTAGTAGCAGTTTTCGGTCTTCCAGAGCGTTGTTCATCTTCCGTACTTGAACGACCCATTTTAAATTGTTGAATCCAGGATTTCACGGTGGAGTATGATGGTGCATTATCACCATGAACAGAATCCAATTCATCTTTGATTAATTGTGGCGTATAACCTTTCATATAAAAGTGTTTAATTACCGCACGAAACTCTTTCTTTTCCAATTTTCAAAAATTATAAAACTTGTTTACTTCAATCACCTGTAACAAAGAAAATAATCATAAAATATTTCGGAAATATTGACAGATGGCTTATAAAAGATTGCTTTTAAAAAACAAAGCAAAAAGTTGCTAGTAAAACAGAAAATGTGCCAGGCCAGTTAGTTTTGCGGTCGCCCTCGTAAATGGGCTGAGTAGTCTTTAATAATTTCCTTTCATTTATAACGATCGATTTATTATTTTCGCCAATAGAAAGGTGTGGTTGCTATGTTCCGAGTTGTATGAATGGTGCCACGCCTACTTGTCCATTTTATGACATACTATAGTGTGAATATTTCTTGACGTTCTCAGTTGATTCTCTTATAACGATCGATCCATTATTTTCGCCAATAGAAAGGTGGGGTTTCTAGGTTCAAAGTTGTATGAATGGTGCCACGCCTACCTGTCTATTTTAGGACGTATAATAGTGTGAACAATTCTTGACGATCTCAGTTTTACGAGTTGTTGTTGTTGTTGTAACAACAATATATTTATTTTAAAGTCTTGTTCGTCTATGGGGGATCTGCTTCGATATCCAGGTGGAGGAAACGCGCCATTTGAACTGTATGTGTCCACAGAGACCTGAGGGTCAGCTGAGTGGGCTTGGCCGGACAATTGAAGAGGTGCAGTACATCATGTGGTCCCTGATGGCAGGCGGGACAGATGTCCGGAACGTTAGCATCAATTCGTGCCCAGTAAGAATTGAGGCGGCTGCACCATCCAGATCTCAGCTGAGCCAGAACCACGCGCGTCTGTCGTGGTAGTATCTTCTCCTCAGGTGAAATCTCCGGGGGATGTTCCCCGAGCACTACATTCACACGGTAGCTGGATACTGCTGCTGCGACATCATCGGCGTGAATGTTGTTCAAACCTGCCTGATAGTTTCGATGATCTAAAGGTTCTCTCTTATACCGCTGGACCTCTCTCTCTAGATCATGAAGATCGTACCTGATCTGCCTGGGTGGAGGCATCCTGTTCAAGAGATGATGGTTAGGATGACAGCTGCGAAAACACCCTAGCAGGTATTGCTTAGACAACAGGAAATTGTGTCTGCGCACGGTAAGGACCTTCGTCTCCTCATGTAGATGGTCCTCAGAGGACATAAGAAGACACCCTGTTGATGTTCTAAGGGCGGCATTCTGGCAAGTCCGAATTTTCTTCCACTGCGTCGTACTCACGTTCGCCATACAGGTGCTAAGTAGTTTGCTACAAATCGACCTATCGCTTTGTAAGAGTTCAACAAGGTTTCTTTGTCGGCTCCCCAAGTACTGACGGCAAGTGACTTGAGGACCTTGTTCCTACTTTTGAGTTTATCGCAAATAGCTGTAGCATGTGCAGAGGATCTAAAAAGGCTGTCCAATGTGACCCCAAGGATTTTGGGGTTGTTGGTGGTCGGGATGTTGACGTCATCGACTTTCACATTGAGTGACAACCGCACCTCTGCGGTCCAAGCAGTAAACAGTGTGGCTGATGATTTGGAGGCGGATATTTTCACATTCCTCGCAGTGAAGAAACGTGCTAAGTCAGTGAGGTAACAGTTGATTTTCTCAGTATGTTTTAAGTTTTACGAGTGAAAATTTCTGGCGATTGTCTACAAATATAGTGATTTTTTCGAAGGTTAACTCAGTTCTTGTGTGAGTAATTTTTCCCTCTTGAGCAATCTGATCCATTTCAATACCATCTGTTTTAGAGTAGGGTATGTTTTACATCTTTAAAATTCAGCCAGCTTACTTTTTCCGGGCTGAAGTTTGCTTTTTACTGACAGAGACATGTCTAGACCGTCTTAAATTTTAACGACTATCCACAATATACTTAGTAGGGACATAAATACTGTTACACACGTTTTATGCTGAAAATACTTATAAAAAGTACTGAATGTTTTTGGACCAAATATTTTTTAATATATTTATTGATGTATATTGTATCCAAAAAGAATCTACTTATTCGAAATGTCCGCCTTTTACCTTAGCACACGCCTTAAGTCGCACTGGCCAATCGTCAATAGCTGCACGAACCTCGTCCATTGGATAATTGGCCACAGCTCGAACCAAATTAGTCTTAAGAGATCCAATGTTGGGGTATCTTTTGTGACAAACCTTGTCCTCTAAAACCGTCCACAATTTGTAATCCAATGGGCTCAAATCTGGACTGCCTGAGGGCCATTCTTCAGAGAAAATGAACGCTGGCAAATTTTTCGAAGTTTCGTTTTAGCCTTATGGGCGCAGAATCCTGCAGGAAAGTTCATGGCTGGTTTTGGAGCTGGAAATTGTTAAGAGGCTTCACAACAGCTTCCAAAACGGTTTCTTGGCAAACTTGGGCCGATGTTTTGACTCCGCAGAAATCCAGGTCAGTGACCCCATCGTGAGAGACACCCCACCAAACCATGACTGAAGCTGGGTGATGACCCTTTTCCACCTTTGGGATCAGTTCAGATGCTTCCTTAAATGACCGCGCATGTACTCCATCATTTTGCTTGTTAAATTTTTCCTGAACGGTAAACATTTTTTCATCGGTGAACACAATTTTTCTGTGCAAGTTATCAGCGTGCTTCACCAAAAGACGTTTGCATTTTTCAATCCTATTTTTTTTTAAGCTGCAGTCAATAAATGTCCGGTACGTCGTTTGAAAGCCCCAAGTCTTTTTTAAAGAACCGACTCATGGACTTTTGCGTGATATTCATCTCACTGGAGCGGATTTCTGTGAATTCTTGATTTAACGGCTTTGATGACATGCAGTGTTCGAACAGAGGGTGGGCGGCCCTACCGGTGGCGGACTTTTACATCTCCAGTCTCCTCAAACAGTTTTATGCATCGGTAGACGAACATGCGGCTAGTCCCTTGTGGCCGTAGCGTTTTGAAAATATCGCTTTTTTATTTCACACTTGAAAAGCGCTATGACAGCGATACGGTTCTCATTATCTGACCACTCCATGATGAATGTTGAAACAATTTTAAAATCCCGTTACAGACAAACGCTATTGAGGTTAGCTTTCAAAACCCATATGACATTAAAGGGGTATGTTCAGTTCTACTATTGAAATGGGTGTGTTCAATGTTGTAACAGTATTTATGTCCCTACTAAGTATACTATTTGACTGAAAAGCAAAATTTTTTTATGTTAATTTAAAAATACAAATAAATGTCTGTTGTTATTTCGCTTCCAAAAAAAAATCCATTTTCGGGCATGGCCATAGATGCCCAAAATGAGCCAAGAAAAACGCTGGTGAAATTTGTCCAGTCGTAAATGAATCACCCAGTATACTTTATGGGGTCTTTGATCTATAAATTTAGATGTTAATATGCTCTCAAACCGTGTTTAGAGGTTATAAAAATAGCTGATCGGATTTAACAACGTCTAACTGAATGTCGGCCTGTCCTCAGCTGTCCACCTAAAATCACAATTGTAATCCAACCTTAATGAAATTTGGCGAAGTACCTATTTATTTTTTAAAAAGGGACGTGTGCTATTCAACATATGTGACAGCGCATAGAGAAAGGGAACTAAGGGTAAAAAAATCAATTTTAATTTTTTTCTTTTTTTGATGTGGACAATATGTGATCATCGAAAGAGACCGTCCCATGCCCCAAAAGTGTTCCCTCCCAGAGATATGCGCGTTTTATGGAAGTGAAGTCGACGATTCTAAGCGCAAATAGAAAGGGACCTAATCTTTAAAATGGCTCTCCTAAACAAAACTGGTTTTTAACCTTAGATGCCTTTCTATTTTGCGCGTCATATATGTATGTTCCCGCGGATTGTAGACCTTTGGTTTAGGTTCTAGAAGATACATATTTACTCCTATCTAAATGAAATTTGACACAGTTGATTGGATCGACCATTCCCAGCTCAGATGAAAATGGGCCATTGCGATCCACAATGGTCAAACCCTGTTTCCCTGATCTAACCACTCTAGAAGCTACATTTTCCATTCTTTCTCAATGAAAATCTGCACAGTTTATCAGGATCGACCAATAACCAGCTCAGAGAAAAATGCGCAATAGCGGCCCACGTTTCGATATAGCCCCAATACAGAGTTTTCAACTCAGTCCAACGGATCCAAAATGCCCATATTAATTCCAATACATTAGACAAGTTATTAAACTTGGAAAATTTGGTCAATACCGGTCCACTTTTAATGTAGTTTTCATACAACAGGGACCCTAAAATCCGACAATATTATAGACTTATGGGTCTCCTATAACAATGACATTTTCTCGTGTATGAAGGATTATCCATTTTTAAACTCTCGCCTTTATTTATTTGTACGAGGGTTGCTATTTATATTTCGGGTCCTGACAATGCTAGCGTTTCCGAATGCAAACTGGAACTTAAATAGGAAACTTCGACATTTTTTAGCACAACTTCACTCAGAACGTTTTGTCATTTGAGGGCGAATTGTTTTGTTAACAGGGTGTTGAAAAATTCAACTCAGTCAAAAAATGGAATTATCTCGTGAACATTTTCGTGCAATGATTTATTACGATTTTCGGCGTGGGTTATCGAGACAAGAGTGTTTAAATAAACTTGTTGCGACTTTTTGGCGATGAAGCACCATCAAAAAAACACTGTTAATCGCTGGTAGCAAGAGTTCAGTCTCGAACGCCGTTTGCTCCAGGATGAATTTCGTGAAGGACGTCCGACTTTGGTCACTTTGCCAGAAACCATCGATGCTGTGATTAAGCAAGACCGACATGTGACATACCGTGAGATTGAGGCATCCTTGGGCGTTAGTATGACAAGCATCAATAAGACATTGCATATTTTTCATTGGGCCGTGAAAAAATATGTTCTCGTTGGATCCCACATAATTTGATGAATGCTCAAAAAAGGCTCGTGTGGATTGGTGCAAAGAGATGTTAAAAAGTATAACTCCGGTAGCTCAAAGGCAGTGTATAACATTGTCACAGGTGACGAATCATGAATCTATGCAAATGAACCCGAAACAAATCAGCAATCGACCATATGGGTCTTTCAAAACGAGCCAAATCCAACAAAAGTTGTTCGTGGAAGAACATCGAAGCAAATGATTGCGTTTTTTTCGGTATAACCGGCCAAGTTGCCACAGCGCGTTTAGTGGAACGTAGGAGGTCAATTCTGAGTAAAGTAATAAGAGAAGAAGATCATTTTGCAACACGACAATGCGAACTATTACACATCAGCTGAAACGATGAGCTATTTGACCACTCGAGATGTCGAATTGATGGGCCATCCACCGTACAGCCTTGATTTGGCACCCAATGACTTCTTGTTATATCCTACCATGAAGAAAAAAATGCGTGGTCAACGTTTTTCATCGCCCGAAGCAGCTGTTGAAGCGTTCACACATCATGTTTTGGAGGTGTCTCAATCGGAGTGGAAAAAGTGCTTCTTAAATGGTTTGTGCGCATGGAAAAGTGTCTTGATCTTAAAGCAGAATACTTTGAATACTTTCCCGTAATTCTTTGTTGATTAATCCCTTAAAAACGAAAGCAATTATGTTCGGTACTCTTGGTTTTGACATGGACATATTTGTGGGGCAAGTCAGAGTGGATTTTGTTGATCGTCATAAATGTTTAGGTTTTATAATTATAAGACCTAAACATTTATGACGATCAACAAAATCCACTCTGACTTGCCCCACAAATATGTCCATTGATAGCAAACTTAATTTTGGACATCATATTGACTCTGTCCACTGTAGAATTTATGGTATTTTGCGCAGGTTGTATTCGACTAATATTTATTTGCCGTCTTGGGTTAAATGTAGGCTTGCCCATGCACTTTTAATGCCACAAATTTTGTATGGACTAGAGGTAGTGTCGGGTACAGTCGAATATAATTTGCTTAAACTAAGGCGTATTATGAACACTGATACTCGGTTTGTATATAATGTCCATAGGCGTGAACATGTATCTGCGTTTGTTAGAAGTTTTTTAGGAGTGTCATTTACTGAATATGTTAATCATAGGATTTTATTTCAGTTCTATATGATTATTAAAAGTGGTGTGCCAGTTCCACTGTGCAGTTCGTTGTGTATTTCGCACTCTAGTAGGAATACTCAAATCGTTATACCTAGAATTTTTAATTCCATATTTGAAAAGTCTTTTGTTGTTCGGGTAGCCAGGTGCTGGAATCAATTGCCTATTGAACTGCGAGTTTTTTCTCACTCTAATAAGGCATTTCGCCTTAACCTCTTTTAGTACTTTATATCAGTTACACCTTAATAATTATATTCATAATTTCATTTTTTATTTCTATGGATATAAAACATGTTTGCCAACATGACTAAGTATGGTTTGTACAAATCTGGACTATATTTCTATTTTTTTTTTAGTTCTCCTTGATGTAAATATGGCTGGGGAGCCAATCGCTTTAAATTACATTTGTACGAGGTCGACCGCAAAACTAACTGGCCTGGCACATTTTCTGTTTTAATAGCAACTTTTTTTGTTTTTTAAAAGCAATCTTTTATAAGCCATCTGTCAAAATTTCCGAAATATTTTATGATTATTTTCTTTGTTACAGGTGATTGAAGTAAACAAGTTTTATAATTTTTGAAAAGTGGAAAATAAAGAGTTTCGTGCGGTAATTAAACACTTTTTTATGAAAGGTTATACGCCACAATTAATCAAAGATGAATTGGATTCTGTTCATGGTGATAATGCACCATCATACTCCACCGCGAAATCCTGGGTTCAACAATTTAAAATGGGTCGTTCAAGTACGGCAGATGAACGACGCTCTGGAAGACCGAAAACTGCTACTACTATTGAAAACATTAGAAAAATATTTAATGAAGTGACTAAAGATAGACGAATAAAGTTCAGAGAACTTGCTGATATTGTTAAAATACACGAAAAACAAGTTTGGAGTATTTTACATGATGAACTCCACATGAAAAAGCTATCCGCAAGATGGGTGCCGCGTTTGTTGACTTTGCCCCAAAAAATCATCCTTTGGACCAATTCCGAGGAGCTTTTAGCGATTTATCAGCGTAATCCAATAGAATTCCGGCGCCGATTCATAACTGTTGATGAAACAAGAATCCATCACTACATCCCAGAATGCAAAGAACAGTCAAAACAATGGATAGAAGCTGGTAAAAGTGGTCCCAAGAAGGCGAAAACTGTTAAGTCAGCAGGAAAAGTAATGGCCACAGTATTTTGGAATGCAAGGGGTATAATATTTATTGATTATCTTGAGAAAGGAAAAAACTATAAATAGTGAATATTATTGTGCATTATTGGATCGATTGAGTGAAGAAATCAAGATAAAACGACCGCATTTAGAAAAAAAGAGTTCTTTTTCATCAAGATAATGCTCCTTCACACACTGCATTTTTAACTCAACAAAAACTGGCCGAATCACGATTTGGAATTGCTCCGCATCCACCATATAGTCCAGATTTAGCTCCTACTGATTATTTCTTGTTTCCAAATTTAAAAAATTGTCGTCCAATAGCGAGGTTATTGCTGAAACAGGCATATTTTGAAGGCCTTGAAAAATCTTATTTTTCGGATGGAATTAAAAAACTTGAAAAACGTTTGATGAAGTGTATTGAGTTGGAAGGAGATTATGTTGAAAAATAAATAATAATAATTCCAAAAAAACGGTTCATTTTATGTAAGGCCAGTTACTTTTGCGGTCGCCCTCGTACATTTTTATTATTAAAGTTTATTTTAGTTTTTAAGTTTTTCTATTTGGGAATGTATTGCTAAGTAATACGTTTTTTTGGCCCTGTGGGCTTTTGTATTACTATATGAATAAATAAATAAATAAAAAATAAAAAAGCTATAAAACCATTTCCAATGGTAAATTATTGTATTTTTATAGCCGGACCCGAAATATAAATAGCAACCCTCGTACCTATATTTCAGATTTGTGATAATTTAGAACTGAACCACCCTCAGGGGCTCAAAAACGGCCTCTTTCAAGTATGAGTATTAATGGGCACTAGAAAAAAACAACAAAAAACAATTAAAGAATCGAAAAATAACATTAATTCAATGATTTTCCTAATATTGAGGCCTTCGTCCGTAGGTAAAGGTGCCTAGAGCCCCGAAAATGAGGTCTTTGTAACATCAACTAAGTAACAATGGAATTTTCTCAAAATGCCATAGCATTCTGTTTTACTTAAACGATGTTTCAGGTTTTTTTTTTAAGTTTATAAAGATATGCCTTTTTGAAATCGCTTGTTAAAAAAAATGTTCCACTGTGCGCCGTGTGTCAGCCTCTTTAGGCTTTAAGTGTGGTTCTCAAGTACTAATCTGTAAGTGTTGATGTGGTTGGACAGAAAACTTGAATAATAGGTATACAAGACATATGTTTGTACGTATCCCGAGAGGTAAGGAAAATTTACAAAGAGTTCCACTAAATACAGCAAATGTTCAAATTGAACGTTCGTTGATTTTTCTATTTGTAATTTTCTTTGGTTTTTCCTTTTATACCTCCTCATATTTACATTATGTTACGTTTAGGTTTCGCTTAATTGGCTAAAAACAAAGCAGCGCCGCTTCAAAGATATCATAGACATACACTTAAAGTATACATTGTATATCGCTCTTTAACGAGAAGAGTGTTACAACTCAAAAATCCCTTCGTGATACACACCTTAGGGAGCTACTTAAAATGATACCATACAAACTTAACTACGTACCATTAGTTTTGTAGTGAAGGTATTTTGAATGTTGGCGCTGCACAAAATATAAACTTAAAGTCATTTTACTCTAAGCAACATTTTTTGAGTTATGACGGTATTGTTCCTAACAAGCCATATGCAAAAATCCACCAACAACATCGGACACAACCAATCGCAGCGCATAATCCAAAGGAAATTCAATTTGGTACAAAAAACATAAACCCACATGAAAACAATCTGATAACAACTCTTGGAGGTGAAAAATAAACGTAATTTTTCATTAAATTGAAATGCTGAACACAACATGTGAGGAGAGCTCATTGTTGTACATGGTCGACTATATGAAGCACTACACAATTTCCAATTGTAAAACTGAAATTTTCATTGAAAAGTGGGAAAACTTTGAAAATTTCCTTGTTAAAGCCCGAACAAACTGAAGCGTTTTTTTCTTACGCCCTGTATTTCTTAATTTTCGGCAGTCTGAAAACCATTGAAATATAATTTAATAATTTACAAAAAGTTAATGGCATTACATTATCGGCATAAAAAACCCCGCCATAGATTTTTGTGGGTTTTGGACGTTTATTTTCAATGTTTTTAGCCTGCCGGAAATTAAGAAAAACGCAGCTTAAGAAAAAAAGCGTCGTGTGCCTGAATCATAAAAGTGAGATTCCAAATGGAATTTTTCGAACTTCACTTGATGTTTCGGAATTTAAAAATTCTAAATTTCAAATACGAGGGTTGCTATATATATATTTCTGGCCTATCTGATTCCATTTCCATTGGAAAGTTTGACATTTTTACTAATACTAAGAACGTTTTGACGTACGACCAAAATTTGTGTGTTCAGTGACTTGAAAAAATTAGTTTGGAAAAAAATGGAATTGACTCGTGAACATTTTCGTGCCATCATTTTTCACAACTTTCGACGTGGATTATCACGACAAGAGTGCAGCGATAAACTTAAATCTTTGTATGACGATGAAGCACCATCCTATAGCACTGCGGAAAACTGGTTTAATGAATTCAATCATGGCCGATGCTCGATCAAAGACGATGATCGTGAAGATCGTCCAAAAACAGCCGTTGTACCAGAGAACAGTGATGTCGTGCGTGAACTGATAATGCAAGTCATGTAACATACCGTGAGGTAGAGACATCCTTGGGCATTTCTTCAACCAGCATACATTCGATATTGCATGAACACCTGGCCGTAAAAAAGGTTTGTTCTCGTTGGATCCCGCACAATTTTATAATCGCTCAAAAACAGGCTCGTGTCGATTGGTGCAAAGAAATTTTGAAAAAATACGATCGCGGTGCTTCAAAAGACCTTCATAAGATCGTCACAGGTGACGAATCATGGATCTATGCGTATGAGCCCGAAACAAAACAGCAATCGACCGTGTGGGTCTTCGATGACGACCCAAATTCAACGAAAGTTGTTCGTGGTAGAAGCACTTTGAAGCAAATGGTCGCCTGTTTCTTCGGCAAAACTGGTCAAGTGACGAATCATGGATCTATGCGTATGAGCCCGAAACCAAACAGCAATCGACCGTGTGGGTCTTCGAAGACAACCCAAATTCAACGAAAGTTGTTCGTGAAAGAAGCTCTTTAAAGCAAATGGTCGCCAGTTTCTTCGGCAAAACTGGTCAAGTGGCGACTGTTCCGCTTGAGCAACGTGGGACGGTCAATCTGTTTGCCTGACGTCTTCGGAAAAATTCGAAAAGCGAACAAGAGAAGACGTATCATTGTGCACCATGACAATGCGAGCTCTAACACATCGGCTCAAACCAGCGCCTTTTTGACCGGCCAAAACGTCGAATTTATGGGTCATCCGCCGTACAGCCCTGACTTGGCAACCAATGAATTCTTTTTATTCCCTTACATTAAGAAAAAAATATGTGGTCAACGATTTTCGTCGCCAGAAGATGCTGTTGAAGCGTTCAAAATCATGTTTTGGAGTTGTCTCAATCGGAGTGGAAAAAGTGCTTCGACAATTGGTTTGAGCGCATGCAAAAGTGTATAAATCATGCTGGAGAATACTTTGAAAACCAATAAAACCATTTTTGATGATAAATATTCGCATTTTCATTATAAGGCCAGAAATATATAAAACAAACCTCGTACAACTTTTAAATGGAATTGCAAATTAATATTTTCTCTAGGTGTAAAAATTTTCAAGCTCAAATAGAAATTCAAAGTATTGTGAAATTTTCTTAAATTGAAATAAAAATTCTCAATTTGAAATAGAAATTCCGAGTTTCAATTATTAAATCTCAATTTTTTTAAATAAAAAAAATAATTATTAATGCAAATTCTCATTAAAAATTTTTATATAAAAAAAATAATTATTAATGCAAATTCTCATTAGAAATTTCTCATTAATTTTTAGATGTTATGTACATTTTTTCTCAACTTGTAAAATAAATCACAAATTTGAATTGGAAATTTGCAATTTTATTGAAAACTTTTTACTACAAATTGAAATTCTTTTTCAATATCTTAGGAGTAATATTTTTTTATATAATGTAAAATTTTTAAAATGGTAAAATTTAAGGATTTTCAATCTGTAATAAAAAACTAAAATTTTAATTTAAAATTTTCGATTTGGAAGTGAAAATTCTTTATTTCAAATGGAAATTATACATTTCACGTAGAAATTCTCAATTTTGAATGGAAATTCTAAACTACAAATGGTAATTTGTTCTCAATTTCGCAATAATTTTTCATTTTTTTTAATTTAAAATGATGTACAAATTGTAATAGAAAATGATAAATTGTAATATAAATCTCAAGTTTGAATTTAAAACTCCAAATGTGAAAATAGAAAATTTTTATTTCACATGAACATTAAACTTTTGAACAAAATTTTTAATAATATAATTTTAAAGTGATGTAAAATTTTCTTGATTGTTTATAGTTATCTCAAGTTTGAATTGGAAATTGCAAACTTCAAAATGAATGTTCTTTATTTTACATGAAAATTACCAATTTTACAGGAATATTCTCAATCTTAAATGATAATTTTTAATTACAATTGGAAATGTGTAGAATTTTCTCAATTTTTAATAGAATTTTTCTGTTTTACGAGGGCAGTTCGCAAAGTTCTTAGCCTATCAATGAAAGAGAATAGTTTTTCAAAAATATTTTTATTTTTCAATATAATCTCCTGAAACTTCAATACACTTCGTACAACGCTTATCTCGCAATTCTATCCCTTGATTAAAATAGTTTTCCTCAAGGTATTCAAAATAGTGGTTTACAACTGTAATTGCATCTTCATTTGAGGTAAAACGCATGCCAGCAAGGAATTTTTTTAGATTTGGGAACAGGTAAAAGTCACTAGGAGCTAAATCAGGAGAATAAGGTGGGTGGTCAAGCAACTCGTACTTTAATTCGTTGGTTTTAGCCATTGTTAAAACACTCTTGTGCGCTGGTGCGTTGTCTTGATGAAATTTTTTTTTGTGTGTAAGCCAGGACGTTTTTCTCGAATTTGTACATTTAATTGATCTAAAAGGTTGCAATAGCACTCTAAATTTATTGTTTTACCCTATTGCAGATAGTCAATCAATAAAATACCTTTGAAGCCCCAAAAACCGTTGCCATAACCTTACCAGCCGATTGAATTGTTTTTGCCTTCTTTGGGGCACTACCTCCAGCTTCAGTCCATTGTTTGGATTGTTCTTTTGTCTCTGGAGTATAGTGGTGGATCCATGCCTCATCAACAGTTATGAAACGACGCTTAAAATCCATTTTATTTCGCTGAAAACGATCCAAACAAGCTTGAGAAATGTTCATTCTTATGCGTTTTTGGTCGACTGTTAGCAAGTGCGGCACCCATCTTGCAGAAAGCTTTTTCATCTGTAGTTCTTTATGCAAAATTAAATGGACTCGATCATTTGAGATGCCCATGATATTAGCTATTTCACGCACTTTTATTCGTCGATCATTTAATACCATACCATGCACTTTGGCTACAATTTCTGTTGTTGTTGCTGTTTTTGGACGTCCACTACGTGGTTAATCTTCAACGCTTGTACGACCACGTTTAAATTCAGCAACACAATTTTTTACTGTTGCATATGAAGGAGCACTTTCACCTAACACATTCACCATATCATTATGAATTTCTTGTCCCGATAAACCTTTTTTATGTAAATATTTAACGACACCACGCATTTCTAATTTTTCCATTGTAAAAAAATCGCGGATGCGTCTTTTGTGAACACCTGTTTCTATATGAAGGAGTTGCCAGATCGAAACAAAATTTAACATGTGTTCATAGCAGAGATGGAAGTTTCCAAAACACTTAACTTTTTTCTGTTTATACCGCGCTTTTTGTGCTTGGCTAAGAAGTTTCCGAACCGCCCGTATATCACAGTACAACATTTGTCAGGTGTTTCATAATTAAAATTTCACAATTTTTCATTATTATGTGCACTTTCCTTTTTTCCCATTAATTGACTGCGAACTAATTAGGTATCATAAATGAACAAGAGCACCAATTCAGCGTCTACGCACATTTATGAGCAATCATAAAAATCAAATAACCTTTTATTACTTATTTTTTTTTAAATTCTGAGAATCATAAAAAATACATCAACTTTTTTCCAAAGAATTTTGTACATATCTCAAGTAAATTTTTGAAATTCATACCTTCACTTAATTGTGCATAAAAGCGAAACGCGTATATCGATTTTCATGATCTATGTCTCATTTTGTTTATAGGTTATGTGACTATGTGAAAGTAATAAGACTTGACCTCTTTGTATTTTTTTATGAATTTAAAAAAAAAACAAATTTTTTAGGCAAAAAATATATTTTTTCTTCATACATTTATTTATAACTGCGAAACTGTTGCTTATGTAGCGAAACGATGTATGAACAGATTAAAGGAATTGTAATTTTTATTTTTTTTTTAAATTTGTTTCAGCTTATTCGGACTAGTGGTTCTCGAGTTATGACAAACAAAAGAGCCTAAAGCGTGACAAATTCCACTTTACGATACTTACTAACTTCAAATCAATTATTAAATTATTTTTTTATGTACCTTGACCAAACGAATTATGCAGAAATTCTACTTTTTGGGGCTACTTTCACAAACAATTATCAGAATTGAGTCCCGAAATCATGTGTTGTATTGTGTAGGGTAATTTTTATTTTAATGGTAGTTTAGTGGTAGTTCCATTTGAATATTCTCCTTCCTATTTGGAAATTTTCAACTGTAACTATTGAAAGTTCTCAATTTGACGGAAATTCTCATTTTTAATTACAATTATTTTCGATTTAAATTAAAGTTTTCTGAATGTTATTTCTCAAATGACTTTCTCAATTTTAAATGAAAATTCATAATTTTAATTGGAAATTTCTTATTTCTTAATAGAAATTCTCAACTTGAAATATAAATTCTCAAAGAAAAGAAGAATTCTCAATTAGAAATGGAAATTCTCAATTAGAAATGGAAATTCTCAATTTAAATTGGAAATACTTGATTGAACACTAGAATTATTCAACAAACCGATTGCTGGACTATCGGAATCGATTTTAACTTAGATATTCCCTTCATGATACTTTCTAGGATACATATGCCTGAGAAAGGAAAATGTGTCGATTACAGTTGTTTCTCTAAAACTAGAAAGGTCGTACAAAAAGGCCGATGAAATATTTCGAAGATGTAGCGTAAGACCACTTTATGTCCACTATTAGCTTATGCAGCACATAAAAGACTTATGAAGGCATTCTAAAAAGAAGACATTGATTTTTTGTTGAAATATTTTCATATAGTAGAGCTCAGTTTGTCGTCATCGATTTGGTCATTAACGAAAACATCCAATGCTATATAACTACCAGGTGTTTGGCGTAGGGTACCTAAATGCAAAATCTTCAACAAGAGCTTAGTTTAAGCACGAGATGCAAAGACGAACGAACGCACAGACAGGCAGTCAGACATCGAGGCAATGTGGTACAAAGCGCGGCCACTTTAGCGTAACTTACGGCAGCAGACAGATAGTCAAGCAAAAGTAAACCCATTGAGTCACACTGGTGTGAAGATCATTTGTTGTCCGACATGTGCTGAGTTGCGTCAAACGTGGGGGTGCTTGGAACCGTGTTTAGGGAGACGGAAAATTGATTGATTTTTTCCAAGTATCTATTCTTTATCATTTAAGTTATACGAACCCTATATCTATAACGAGGCAAATTTAAGATAATACAGGGTGTACCAAATTGAACGTATATAATTCCTTGTACAGGGTGGGCCAAAAGTTACCATCGGGCTAAAACTTTATTGTTTTTTTTTTTATTTTTTTCCTCAGATTATACTTAGTAGGGACATAAATACTGTTACAACATTGAACACACCCATTTCAGTAGTAGAACTGAACATATCCCGTTAATGTCATATGTGACGCGCAAAATAGAAAGGGACCTAAGGGTAAAAACCAGTTTTGTTCAGGAGAGTCATTTTAAAGATTTAAATACGTGTATCTTTGGTGTACCATCACTTTCATAAAACGCGCATATCTCTGGGAGGGAACACTTTTGGGGCATGGGATCGGTCTCATTCGATGCTCAGATGTTCGTCTACCGATGCATAAAACTGTTTGAGGAGACTGGAGATGTAGAAGACCGCCATCGGTCGGTCCGCCCACGCTCTGTTCGAACACCGCATGTCATCAAAGCCGTTAAATCAATAATTCACAGAAATCCGCTTCGAAAACAAAAAATCATGGCCCGTGAGATGAATATCAGGCAAAAATCCATCCATCGAATCATTAAAAAAGACTTGGAACTTGGGCCTTTCAAACGACGTACCGGACATTTATTGACTGCAGCTTTAAACAAAAATAGGATTAAAAAATGCAAACGTCTTTTGGTGAAGCACGCAGATGACTTGCACAGAAAAATTCTGTTCGCCGATGAAACAATTTTTACGTTCAGGAAAAATTTAACAGGCAAAATGATAGAGTGTAAGCGCGGTCATCTAAGGAAGCATCTGAACTGATCCCAAAGATGGAAAAGGGTCTTCACCCAGCTTCAGTCATGGTTTGGTGGGGTGTCTCTTACGATGGGGTCACTGACCTGCATTTCTGCGAACAAGGAGTCAAAACATCGGCCCAAGTTTGCCAAGAAACTGTTTTGGAAGCTGCTGTGAAGCCTTTTAACAATTCCCTGTTCAAAAACCAGCTTTCCAGCAGGATTTTGCGCCGGCCCATGAGGCTAAAACGTCCCAGGTCTGGCTTCGAAACAATTTGCCATTGACTTTCCAGCTGGATTCTGCGCCGGCCCATAAGGCTAAAACTTCCCAGGCTTGGCATCGAAACAATTAGCCAGCGTTCATTTCCTCTGAAGAATGGCCCTCAGGCAGTCCAGATTTGAACCGATTGGATTACAAATTGTGGACGGTTTTAGAGGACAAGGTTTGTCACAAAAGATACCCCAACATTGGATCTCGTAAGACTGCTTTGGTTCGAGCTGTGGCCAATTTCCAATGGACGAGGTTCATGCAGCTATTGACGATTGGCCAGTGCGACTTAAGGCGTGTGTAAAGGCAAGAGGCGGACATTTCAAATAAGTAGATTCCTTTTGGATACAATATACATCAATAAATATATTAAAACATGTTTGGTCCAAAAACATTCAATACTTTTTATTTTACAGCATAAAAAGTGTGTAGAGCATTTATGTCCCTACTATCGTAAGTACAAAATGGAATTTTTTTACTTAAGTATGAAAAATAATGTCACTAAAATCACCCCGGTTTTCAGCTTAGCAAAGATGGGATCGTTTTAAAAAATTTTCCATAACATCTTTCAAAAATGTTTAGCTAGTTTGTTTTATTTCGGTCTGTTGTTTTTACACATTGAACAGGGATTAAACCGGCTCAAGACCTGTTGCTTCTATACTTAAATAGAAGACAAGTTTTTAACAAAATGGCAAAGTGACATTGATTTTCGTGGCTGCAAACTACTTTTTATCATGATTTCGGGTCCGTGACAACCCTCTTCAGAAAACCTTGCTGCAGAAAACTTGAAAAGTAAGGTTTACAACAGTAGTTCTCATTCGTTTGGGGAGAGCCTGGCCTTATAGAGTTCGGTTTTACTTTCAACAATTGCAGCAAGGCTTTCCGAAGAGGGTTGTCATGGACCCGAAATCATGATATCTTTCAAAAATGTTTGGCTGTAACGTTCGAATTTCTGCAACAATGCTTTCTAATACCCTGTGAGTAGATTTCACAAAGAGTGTGCTTTAGTACAGACAACCACTTCAAGACAGTGTTTCTCTCGCATTTTTGTCGACACCACAAATAAATATGAGCTTGTCGCTGAACTTGTCATCGAACGGGATGCCAAATACAAAGCAATACAAAAAAATCATAAATGAGCGAACATAAATTGAACCACGTGTTGGCACATGGGTTTGCGTTTTTCTACGCATATTTATATTCATAGAAATATTGAATTGATTTGCAAGTCCTAACCCGTTTTCCGGTCTACTGAAATCTTACTTGGCTGCGTAGTAGTCTAGAAATTGGCTATATTTAACAGGTTTTATTTACACTCTTCATCTTAGCATGGAGTGTATTTCATATACATTCCGTTTGTAACAGGTTGATATATAAATCTGAAATACTTCTAAGTACTTTAACATTATGTTAAGGAACAAACGAGGAACTACTTCCAGACTAGTGCATTTGTTCTAAAAACTGTCCGAGCCTAAGGTTTATAACCGTCTCCGTCCGGCTAAAACAATTTATGGAGGCTAGGGATTAATATCTTGGAATTAATTCATGGCTAGGGATTAATCTCTTACTTGGAAAGCCCTCAAAGAAAATGCTGCTTAAAAATCTTAGATATTCTTTCCTGGTTTCAACTTGGCTCACTGGTGTGACTATCCATTATAGAAATCAAACCTTTATATAGTAATCAAATAAAAATCTATAGTTGATCAGGACCGACTTTGTACCCTACATCACACTGGTAAGCAGAAAATTCGTCGCCTCTGTAGAAATTTCTGCAACATCAGATACAATATTGCTAAGCCTCGATCATTGAAGCAGAATAGCAAAATATAGTTAAGTCATCCTTATTGTTCATCTGTATAGGAAGGGTCCGGCTGTACACGATCAGGTATTAGACTCCATTCAGGCTTTGTAAAAAAAATGGGTACAACAAATTACATTTCTAATTTTTTTTATTTAATCAGGGACGGTGTGTCCTTATTTCGGCTAAATTACTTCTTTTAAAAAACGCAATTTTGGGCTATAGAGCTTAAAGCCATTTACGAGGGCGACCGTAAAAGTAACTGGCCTAACATAAAAAGAACCGTTTTTTTGGAATTATTATTATTTATTTATCAACATAATCTCCTTCCAACTCTATAGACTTCATCAAACGTTTTTCAAGTTTTTTAATTCCATCCGAAAAATAAGATTTTTCAAGACCTTCAAAATATGCCTCAGTTTCAGCAATAACCTCGCTAAGGGACGAAAATTTTTTGCCACCTAGAATTTTTTTTTTAAATTTGGAAACAAGAAATAATCAGAAGGAGCTAAATCTGGACTATATGGTGGATGCGGAGCAATTTCAAATCGTAATTCGGCCAGTTTTTGTTGAGTTAAAAATGCAGTGTGTGAAGGAGCATTATCTTGATGAAAAATAACTTTGTTTTTCTAAATGCGATCGTTTTATCTTGATTTCTTCACTCAACCGATCCAATAATGCACAATAATATTCACTATTTATAGTTTTTTCTTTCTCAAGATAATCAATAAATATTATACCCCTTGCATCCCAAAATACTGTGGCCATTACTTTTCCTGCTGACTTAACAGTTTTCGCCTTCTTGGGACCACTTTTACCAGCTTCTATCCATTGTTTTGACTGTTCTTTGCATTCTGGGATGTAGTGATGGATCCATGTTTCATCAACAGTTATGAATCGGCGCAAGAACTTTATTGAATTACGCTGATAAATCGCTAAAAGCTCCTCGGAATTGGTCCAACGGACGATTTTTAGGGGCAAAGTCAACAAACGCGGCAGCGTTCTTGCGGATAGCTTTTTCATGTGGAGTTCATCATGTAAAATACTCCAAACTTGTGTTTCGTGTATTTTAACAATATCAGCAAGTTCTCTGAGCTTTATTCGTCTATCTTTAGTCACTTCATTAAATATTTTTCTAATGTTTTCAATAGTAGTAGCAGTTTTCGGTCTTCCAGAGCGTTGTTCATCTTCCGTACTTGAACGACCCATTTTAAATGGTTGAACCCAGGATTTCACGGTGGAGTATGATGGTGCATTATCACCAAGAACAGAATCCAATTCATCTTTGATTAATTGTGGCGTATAACCTTTCATATAAAAGTTTTTAATTACCGCACGAAACTCTTTATTTTCCATTTTTCAAAAATTATAATACTTGTTTACTTCAATCACCTGTAACAAAGAAAATAATCATAAAATATTTCGGAAATTTAGATGGCTTATAAAAGATTGCTTTTAAAAAACAAAAAAAAAGTTGCTAGTAAAACAGAAAATGTGCCAGGCCAGTTAGTTTTGCGGCCGCCCTCGTATTTCTTTCAAACGTAATATGACACGGGCTTCTGTCACAATTTCGAGCAGCACAGAGTTGTCACTATACTTAAATACAAAATTACTTATGATTCAAAAAGAAACCTTCAGATTGATCACCCGGTACAAGAGTTCATGTACAAGAGTTCAACATTTCAAAAAGAAACCTCCAGATTGATCACCCCTTACAAGAGTTGGTGTGGCACATCTTATATTACATATATTAAAGATGAAATGGCTTTTATTTTTTAACTATTCCATTGACAGTCTTTGTCATTTTAAAGTTGAGAAAATTTAATGGAAATGTTTAATTATGGCCAACATATATATTAATGTGGGAGTTTTGTTTTAATTTTATTTTAATTCTCTCTTCTAGTTACATTTTTAAAGAAATAATGGGCAGTTATTTTTACGTCTGTGACAAATACTAATACAATGCAAGTCGATTAATTACACTGTGCGACAGCCACAATCGGTTTGGGATGAAACCACCGGGGAAAGTTATATCGGTCAAAAAAAGGTCATACGTGTCCCAGCGTTTCGTTGGGTCTCATCTAGGAATCGAGATATATCGATTTGAAGTTAGTAAGTATCGTATAGGGGAATTTGTCACGTTTTTCACGATTTTCATGATTTATGTCTCATTTTGGTCATAGGTTATGTGACTTTACGTGAAAGTAATAGGACTTGACACTTTTTACCGTTTTGGATTTTTTATGAATTAAAAAAAAAAAAAATTTAATTTTTAGGCAAAAATATTTTTTTTTTCATACATTTATTTATAATTGCGAAACTGTTGCTTAAGTTGGAAAACGGTTTAAGAACAGATTAGAGGAATTGTAATTCTTAATTTTTCTAAATTTGTTTCAGCTAAATCGGACGAGTGGTTCTCGAGTTATGTCAAACAAAAGAGCCTAAAACGTGACAAATACCCCTATACGATACTTACTAACTTCAAATCGATATATCTCGATTCCTAGATGAGACCCAGCGAAACGCTGGAACACGTATGACTTTTTTTTTACCAATATAACTTTCCCCGGTGGTTTCATTCCAAACCGATCACTGACCCTTACCATTTGTCGCAGAGTGTTATCTATAAAGTTGAAATCGAATAGTGGCACCACGCTGACCTTTGTCCTAAGTAGCGGCCAATAACGCTGTGCAACCCTTCTTTATGGTGGATGATTCCTGCGGGAAATAAAGGACTTAGGTGTGTTTTGTAAATCCCCAAAAAAGACAGGACCTGGTAGGTCTCAATTATTTTTTATGAACCGATGAAGTTTTAATTTTGTAATGCAACCGTATAAAAGACAGGACCTGGTAGGTCTCAATTATTTTTTATGAACCGATGAAGTTTTAATTTTGTAATGCAACCGTATAAAAAAAGTAAAAATTATACTTACTATATGGTCACGTAAACTATAATATGTTCTCTACAATAAAAGTATGTTCGTCACAACCATAGTATTGTTTTTTCAATTTCATTTTAACAATAGTATGACTGCGGCAATATTAATATTGTTGAAATGTCACAAAAGTATTACAGGTAGACGCTCACAAATTAGAACTCTCAAAAATTACAAGGGCGACCGCAAAAGTAACTGGCCTGGCACATTTTCTGTTTTACTAGCAACTTTTTTTGTTATTTAAAAGCAATCTTTTATAAGCCATCTGTCAAAATTTAATGATTATTTTCTTTGTTACAGGTGGTTGAAGTAAACAAGTTTTATAATTTTTGAAAAATGGAAAATAAAGAGTTTCGTGCGGTTTTGATGCATTGACAATTCGGAAATTAGAATTATTAGGAAACAACTATTACAGAATACATATTACGGAAAAACTAACTATGATAAGATACACTGCCACGCATTCCAGCAGTTTGATAATTAGTCAATTAGTTTGGGCTTAAATACGATCTTTAAGGGGACGTGGCACCGCTCACTTTTCCACCGGGAGCTGTTTCAATCCATGCCAACATCATTTCTTCAAAGTATTGACCTCATATCTCAAATGAGATATTGTGTTTTTAATTTATGGATTGTTGATTTTTTCAGACGTCTTAAACGATTTCGCCCATTTTCAATACCAACCGTTCCTGCCCATCAACACATGTTTGTGCAAAATTTCAGTCACTTGGCATCAAGAGTGGGACAACATATCTCTAAGTCTGGCGGGTCTTGTTCGTTCATTTTTAGAGAAAAGTGGAAAAAGTACTGCAACTAAGGGGTTTGAAAGTACTGTAACAGAGTGGTTTGAGTATAATTATGTATTACAAAAATGTGGCCCAGTTATTTTCAGTAGAAGTCACCGTAGATAATAAATAGGCGTCTCTAATTTGAGAGTGTCCTTTTGGTCGCTTTTTTAAAACACTCTTTAAAAGTTAATGAAAATGATAGTTTTTGGGATAAAATGTTTAAATAAAGTACAACTATTAGCATTTACTACGAGTAGTGATTCTCTAAAATAAAATCAGGATATCTTCGAATTGAAAAGTCTCTTCCGTCCTTTTAAAAAAAGAAAAAAAAAGAAAATTTGGTATTTTCTAAGACGACAAGCGAATCATAATTAAGTTCTGTTCAGAATGGAAAATAGACACAGAAGAAGGTTAGTATATATCCTTTTACGTGGCTTAGAAAAAGACGACAAAGTTGTATCAGATATTAACTTGAGATATAGATAAATAAATCTATTTTAGTTTTCTATCTAAATATTACTCTATACTTCAATTTACTAAATAACCAAA